>CM053029.1:390192554-390792554 GCA_028564925.1 Lithobates sylvaticus | reverse complement strand
CAACTTTACCTATAAATGTCAGTACCCAGTTATATTATGTACATTTAGGAAAGTATCCAGGCCTTTCTTAAAGCAATCTACTGAGCTGGCTAGAACCACCTCTGCAGGGAGTCTATTCCACATTTTCACAGCTCTTACTGTGAAGAAACCTTTCCTTATTTGGAGATGAAATCTCTTCTCCTCTAGACGTAAAGAGTGCCCCCTTGTCCTCTTTGTTGACCGTAAAGTGAATAACTCAACACCAAGTTCACTATATGGACCCCTTATATATTTATACATGTTGATCATATCCCCCCTTAATCTCCTCTTATCAAGGGTGAATAAATTCAGTTCCTCTAATCTTTCCTCATAGCTGAGCTCCTCCATGCCTCTTATCAGTTTGGTTGCCCTTCTCTGCACTTTCTCCAGTTCCCCAATATCCTTATTGAGAACTGGTGCCCAAAACTGAACTGCATATTCCAGATGAGGTCTTACTAATGATTTGAACAAGGGCAAAATGATATCTCTCTCTCTGGAGTCCATACCTCTCTTAATACAAGAAAGGACTTTGCTCGCTTTGGAAACCGCAGCTTGGCATTGCATGCTATTATTGAGTTTATGATCTACCAAAACCCCCAGATCCTTCTACATAGTTGAGTTGATTTAAATCAAGCCTTTTTACTAGTGATTTAAATCATGATTTAAACCATGATTTAAATCGACTTGATTTAAATCAAATCCACCCTGCAGGGCAGTATAGTATTAATAAGGTTATATAAACATATCCATAATTGGTCTGCTCAGGGACAGACCCACCAAATGTGTATAATGTTCCTAGATTGTGCACACCCTCTGCAGCATGTTGAAGAAAAAGGAAACTATTATTTTGCCCAGTAAGGATTAAAATACCATTGAGTTCTCTAGGGCCGGTATATTCTTAGAGCTTTCACTGTTGAGGACCATATGTCACCTCAAACTTCATTCGTAATTGTAAAGCCTATTTCTTTGGCCCAGGATGTTGGATATGTAGTGGGCTTATTAACATATGTTGTGCTTAGGGGATGCTTGGATTATTATTATAGTATATAGGATTTATATAGCACCAAAAGTTTACGTAGCGATTTACAATGTAGGCATCTAAAATCTCTGAAGGGAGGAATAGTTTTCCACCAGTGTTCAAAGGGTTTAAGAATAAATTATGGTTCATGATTTTTATTAGGAAATACGTGTAATGCCTCAGTTGGCTATGACAGGAAAATTCCTGATTAGGAATATTGTGAGACCTTTGAAGTTGGTCAAAAGTCTTTACACCCTGTAGGGTAAGTAGAAAATGAATATCTTTAAAGTCATTAGCATGCCACCACTGACAGATTTCACCTTTCACCAGTTTGAAGCTGTCACTGACCGATATAAACCACCAGCTACAGTAACTGTATTCACTTTTTTATTTTTTCCTACACATGACCCTCCAACACATAAGACTTGTCATTTGAAACATCATTGCTCATTTTTCTCTACATTTCACAAAGCTAAACAGGGACTTTGAATAATGGATATAAAATACTTGTGGGCAAGTGTGATTATGCAATATGAGAGTTGCTCGCTATGAGTCAGTCCTTGACTGTAGCTTATACTTATTCTTATTCTCCACTTGGGGTACTAACAGGATTCCACTTATATAAGTGTTATTTCATTTCCACTTAATGCAAGTTTGTTGAAATAATCCCTACACAATTTCACATGGAAGTCAATTTACGAAAAGGAGTAGAGAATGTTTACCTAACAAAGTGAATGTTCATTAAAAGATGAAGTTTTATCTTCCTATACAGTATTTTGCCTTTCCTATATTTCCCTGCACATGATTGGGTATTTTAAATAAACACAGCTTTACTTTGCCAAGAGAAAACTCTCTACTTCTTTAGTAAAACAATCCCACTGGCGGGTGCATAAGGAAATATGGTGTAATATTATGGATTTGACACTGTTACTGTGAATACATTTTTAGGGCTGATAAAGATCTTAGAAACACTGCATAGCTTTTTAAGCCCCATCTGGCAGTTCAGATCTAAATATAAATGATGAGTATGGTAAAAGGCTGTAGACACAAGGACAGCAATAGCATTTCAAAGTAACACTTTGCCCACACAATAATGCGTTTGGCAGAGATCCAGTTAATATTTATTAGCAAACCAGGGACATTGCTCCGCTGCCCTTGGAAAATGCAAAAATAATAGATAAAAAATGTGGCCATGTCTAAATAATTTATATAACTTTATCGCTAAGTCAGTCAACAGCACTAAAATGCAAAGTAGCAAATGCTGAGGGCTGCATGTGATAAATAAACACTTGGGTACCATATTTTAAGGCAGAGTGTATAGAAAGATAAAAAGAGTTTTACATAAGGTCTTTCTGGCTTTTATTTTTATTTAAATCTTAATCTGTACTTTCTTTACTAAACACGACACTTATGTGATGCTAGTTTTGCCTTCATTAATGTTATACTAGCTAGGCACTAACAAGTAATATGCACTGCATGAAAGCCTTCCAACATGTTGCTTGAAGGGGTGGTGGAAGGGATTAACTCCTAATTGGTCACCATCCAAGAAAATGTGTGCTAATCTAAGAACATCCATTCTGTATTGTATACATTTAATCTAAGCTTGTCATAGCCTACTGCAGGGAAATTAAAGTGTGGGTGTCTACTGTCTTAACGCGGCACTAAGGTAATGCTAGTTTTACCTTCATTAACGTGATATACAGTGCTTGAAAGCCTTCCTACATGTTGCTTAAAATGGTCGTGGTAGAGATTAACTCCTAGTTACATGGAAAATTGGTCATCATCCAAGAAAATGTATGCCAGTCCAAGGAAATCCATTCTATGTACATTTATTTTTGAACTTGTCATGACCTACTGCAGAGCTAACGTGTAGGTGTCCACTGTCCTGTCACATGATTTTGTGGTTTATCTGCATTTGTGAAACCTGCAGATGTTGGGGCCGGGAATTTGAAAACAGACATCTTCCATTTTGCTAACTGTGCTGGTTTGGGGTGCATTCAGAAAATAAAGTTAATATCAGCCCTAGGGATGTAAGGAGCAGGACAGCCATGTGAACAATACCAAAATAACATCAGAGCAAATGAGCATAAAGAGTAGGTAGGCTTTGCCCAGGCCAGATTTAATTTTGAGTATTTTAATTAATATGTAAAAAATATTAAGGAGGGGGGCATTAAAGGAATGAAATCAGAGGAGAGAATGGAGAGAAGGCTTAAAAACATGCAGGACAAAGCAACACAGCTGACCAATATCACCTTTCCTTTGCTCCGGTGCTGGTCTATTCAGCAACCAGGTACACATTCCTAAATTGCAGTATGTTCTGCATACCATTACTGGAGCATTTTATCTTAAACCATCCTCTGAGTCCTTGCCATTGAACAAGCCAGATAATGCCTGCTACCATTAGACCCTTTCCACATTTATCAGAACCCTTTTTTTAAAATCAGCAAATACAGTTGTGCTCATAAGTTTACATACCCTGGCAGAAGTTATGATTTCTTAGCCATTTTTCAGAGAATATGAATGATAACACAAACTTTTCTTTCACTCACGGTTAGTGTTTGGCTGAAGCCATTTATTATCAATCAACTGTCTTTACTCTTTTTAAATCACAATCACAACATAAACTACCCAAATGACCCTGATCAAACGTTTACATATCCCAGTTCTTAATACCGTGTATTGCCCCCTTTAACATGAATGACAGCTTTAAGTCTTTTGTGGTATTTGTGGATGAGGCTCTTTATCTTCTCAGATGGTAAAGCTGCCCATTCCTCTTGGCAAAAAGCATCCAGATCCTATAAATTCTTGTGCTGTCTTGCATGAACTGCATGTTTAAGCTCTCCCCAGAGTGGCTCAATGATGTTGAGGTCAGGAGACTTAGATGGCCACTCCAGAACCTTCACTTTATTCTGCTGTAGCCCATGACAGGTCGACTTGGCCTTGTGTTTTGGATCATTGTCGTGTTGGAATGTCCAAGTACGTCCCATGTGCAGCTTCCTGGCTGATGAATGCAAATGTTCCTCCAGTATTTTTTGATAACATACTGGATTCATCTTGCCATCAATTTTGACCAAATTTCCTGTGCCTTTGTAGCTCACACATCCCCAAAACATCAGCAACCCACCTACGTGTTTCACTGTAGGAATGGTGTACCTTTCATCATAGGCCTTGTTGACTCCTCTCCAAATGTAGTGTTTATGGTTGTGGCCAAAAAGCTCAATTTTGGTCTTATCACTCCAAATGACTTTGTGCCAGAAGGTTTGAGGCTTGTCTCTGTGCTGTTTGGCGTATTATAAGCAGGATACTTTGTGGCATTTGCGTAGTAATGGCTTTCTTCTGGCGACTCGACCATTCAGCCCATCTTTCTTCAAGTGCCTTCTTATTGTGAATCTTGAAACAACCACAGAGATTCCTGTATTTCACCTGAAGTTATTTGTGGGTTTTTCTTTGCATCCCGAATAATTTTCCTGGCAGTTGTGGCTGAAATTTTAGTTATCTACCTGCCTGTGGTTTGGTTTCAACAGAACCCCTCATTTTGCACTTCTTGATTAGAGTCTGAACACTGCTGATTGGCATTCTCAATTCCTTGGATATATTTTTATATCCCTTTCCTGTTTAATACAGTTCAACTACCTTTTCCCACAGATCCTTTGACAATTCTTTTGCTTTCCCCATGAATCAGAATCCAGAAACATCAGTGCAGCACTGGATGAAAGATGCAAGGCTCTGTCAGGAGTCCAGAAACTCATTGACCTTTTATACACACACACTAATTACAAGCAAACAGATCACAGGTCAGGATGGTTACCTTGTAATAGCCATTCAAACCACTTTGTGTCAACTTGTGTGCATGTTATCAGGCCAAAATCACCAGGGTATGTAAACTTTTGATCAGGGTAATTTGGGTAGTTTCTGTTGTGATTATGATTTAAAAAGAGTAAACACAGTTGATAATAAATGACTTCAGCCAAACACTAACCATGAGTGAAAAAAATGTTTTTTGTTATCATTCATATTGTCTTTGTGCTTATTTCCTTAAAAATTACCGTAAGACATACAAATCAGATGTACTGGTACATCTCTGGACTTCAAGTGGTTATACCGGAATAATGCCTGATCATGGCACTCCAGTATTGTTTTTAGAGCTGACGGTTGACTCTCTTGTAAAAGCAATCATAGTTGCTAACTAGCAGCTAGATTGCTTTTAAAAGTAGAGGGAGACTGTCCCCCTCCCGCCACCTTCTGTGGCTTTCTTGGGCTGTCCCATCCCACCAAAAGACTCAATCGACCAGCTGGCATTTCCGCTGGCTGATTAAATAGGCAAACAGATGCTGTAATGGCTCTGTTTACCTCTATGATATAGGATACCAAAAGCAATGAGCATACATCACTTCTGGTTTCCCCAGGTGTAAACAGCACCTTTTTTAAAAATTGCAACACCTACCATTTTATTCTCTAGGGCCTCTGCTTTTTCTAGAAAAAATAACGATTGTTACATGTAAACAAAAAGTGCCAGAAAAGGCCTGGTCTTTAAGTGGGATTCTACTTTAAACAGAAACATTTCTCAGTCCAAAAGCGAAATTTTAGCCAAGGAAAAAAAATTCCTGCAGCAGCCAGAAATATTGTTGATGAGATTTAGGGGGTTCATTTTTAACAAGAGGCTGTATTTGTTATGGGTTGATTTATTATTACAGCACTCGCATTTGCCATGTGGGCAGCCATTTTAAGTATGGGCAGATGAAGCTAGCATCTGTTACTTCCTGAATACAGTATGCTTGACAGATAGACACACACAATTATAGACATAAACATACACCTTGCCAGCAGATGCCGCTCTGCTTTCCTCCTCCACTCTCTAAACCACACAAGACTTTAGACACACCTCTCCGCCCTCCTCCTCCACACTCTCAAACATTGATCCTGAGCATCTGGACACACCTCCTGCCCTCCCCTTTGCCCTCCTCTGCACTTTGTAGGTCAGATTCCCAATTGTTGGGCACGCCTCTCCACCCTCCTCCTCCGTCCACTCAAGCACAGAAAACAAAACTGTCTGAAGACTCCTGGGATTTATGACCATGATATCCCAAGAGTCATTGGAGGATTCACAGTGTGTCATTGGCCTAGGCGATTGGAGCAGGAAGTGCAACGGGAGAATTAAAAAAAAAAGTATGTAGAAAGCCAAAATTTTATTTTTCACTATCCAAAAGTGTTATAGGAACGGAACAGGATTCCAATAACAGGAACTTTAAAAATAGTCTGAAGATCCGCTTTAATAAATAATTTGGAACTACTGGTGTTTTTATATTCTGCTAGAAAATCACTCAAAATGAGGATATAACAGTTCAGTCACAAAGCCAATTTGACGGCATATCAACTTAGTTAGTATTACTATTACTCTTTAATTGGGTTTGTGGCAAAGCAGATGTCAACATATGAATAACTGAATTAAAGCGGAGTTCCACCCATTTCTGTGTTTATTAAAAGGCAGCAGCTACAGTGTAGTGTAGCTGCTGACTTTTATTAAACAGACACTCACCTGTCCCACAGTCCAGCGATGCGGGCACCCAAAACTTTGCTTCTCTCCTTCTCCTCTCCACGGCGCCAGCATTGCAAGTGTGGGTACCCGGCTTTGACAGCTTGCGGCTTCACAGCCAGGTGAGCACTGTGCATGCACGAATCGTGCTGCACGTTCTAAATGGCCGTGCAATCTTCTGGGACCTGTGATGTGTACCACAAGATTGCAGGGACGGAGGAGGGAGAGGAGAACTTCTGCTGCGCCGCCATGAGCGCAAGTGGGAGCTGGTTGCCTGTGAAAACTAGGTATCTGCTCCCCCCCCCCCCCCCAAAAAAAATGGCATGCCAAATGTGGTATGTCAGGGGGTCAGGAGTCTTTAAAGCGAAAGTTGCACTTTTGGGTGGAATTCCACTTTAAGTAGTAGGGGGCAAGAAAAACAACATACATTGAAAAATAGCAAGACACAATTTAAAGCAGTGTCGTTTTAAAGATGAGCTGTTCATTCAAAATGATCTGCCGTGATGTATATGGTGCCCTATATTATGTTTCCCGAGGAAGACATCTAAAAGTTTTTTGAGTTCCTTGACACTCTCAGCTAATACCACTTTCTGGGGAGGAAGTTTTACATTTTATTGTTCTAGCAGTACAGAACAGAACCCTTCCCGCAATCTAAAGTCAAAGCTCCTTTCCTCTAACCTCCTTTCTACTAACTTAAAATCACGGTCACATGCCCTTATTAAAGGTGACTTCAGTAACTGTAATAATCTACATTGTCATCACATTCTGTCTTAAAGTGGAACTAAACTCATTAAAGTGGTGTTGCCACCAAAAAAAAAAAAAATGTGCTTAAAAATCATAAAAAAAATAAAAAAAAATAATTGGAAATTTTTATTTTTTTTACTCACCTCTAAATGATTGTTGCTAGGGGGTCCCTCGTAGTCTGCCAGCTTCAGTGCCCGGGCACTGACATCACTTCCCCTCGGCGCCGCCCTGTCATCTGGGACCTGTCACGTGTCCCAGATGACTGAGTGTCGTATCACGACGCATGGTCGCCGCTCGCGCATGCGCAGTGGGTGGGTGCCCACAGTAAGAATGCCGGCGCCGCGAGCGGACCGGGGAACGAGGGGGGGCTTCGTTCCCCCGCATCGCTGTACCCTGGGACACCCCTGTGCAGTATTTGTAGCTGCTGACTTTTAAAAATTTTTTAGGGGGCACTCCTCTTTAAGTTAACAGTTTGCAAAAAACTGTTACATTCCGGACCAGGAATATAACTGTCCCATTCGATGTGCTCTTAACCAAACTGTCAAACCATCAAATGGTTGTCATAATTGATCATGTGTGCAGCATCATGGCAACTGAAGATCAAACAGAGGCCCAAATGGCAGCTTCAGTGGCTGAAAACGATAGGAGAGTTTAGTTCCGCTTTAGGTGTCACATCTCCAGAATGAATAACTGTAATCTATATAATCAATCCTTAAAGCTCAAGTCCTTCATTCCCCTATTCATTTTGTTGTTCGAACTCTTTCTAATTCAACAAAACAGAACTGCACATTCAAGGCGAGTGTCATGTACTTGACTGCATAGTCCGAGATGAGGAGGGTAGTCTCTTGCACAATTCCAATGCAAATAACCCTGCTGTGGGTAGACAGGCACTGCTAGGGCAGCAGAAGAGCGCAGGTGGCAGGAAGATGGAGCTATGAACTTGAGCTTTGAAGTGCAGGGATCCACCGAGTGGAAATATCGAGTCAGGTTACAAGCTGGATTCAGCAGCAACTAAGCAGATAGGAATAGTATCACGATCAGATTCCAGGTTGGAGATAGGCAGGAGTCAATGTGCTGGCAGCGAGGCACAAAGTTGGGAGGCGGAAACATGGTCAAAAGTCAAGTCCAATGACATAGATTAGCAGCAGGGATAACAGGCAAGGGAGATTGCAGCTGATTGCAGCAAAGAGAAGCGTCATACATAGCTCGGTCAGTAGCAAGATCAGCAGGTTTCAGGAATACAGGACATAGGGATCAGATCTGAGGACAATCCTGAAATGATGCAAGGAAGACCTCAGGTTTAAATAGGCCACTGGGCGCCATGATCTGGCATTATGTGCATGAAAATGAGCACAGCCAGCACAAGGCTCCTGACAATGAGGCTGAACCAAGGGTTGAAAGAAAAGTAGCCATTGATGGCATGTTCATGATAAATCTGATTAAGGCTGTGGTCTGCAGTGGACAGACCTATAATGAATTGAATTGAAATGAATGAATCAACCATTTGGTCGGCCCGCCGAGTGCCCCACAATGCGCTGTGTATTGGAAGCCCTGATTGGCTGAAGCAATGAAGGATTTGCCCAATAAGGGCACAGAACACTGTCAGAGCCATGATTGGAGAAAGTAATGATGACTGTGCCCAATCATGCTCATTGCTCATAGACCCACCCCCCACTATAAAATGATCCTTCCCAGAGCAACCATTTGCAGTGTGATATAGGAGTGGAGATAGAACAGGGCTCTGTTCATTGCTTCCAGCAAGTTAGTGTGCTTTTGTGATTCTATTGTGAGTGTAGAGTATAAGTGTAGTCTGAATATAGTGATAGTGCAGTGTGAGTGTAGTGCAACAATTAATTTTTACTTTAGTGACAGTTTAGTGTGAATATAGTGCAGTGTGAGTGTAGTGCGACCATTCATTTTTACTTTAGTGTCAGTTTAGTGTGAATATAGTGATAGTGTAGTGTGAGTGTAGTGCGACCATTAATTTTTACTTTAGTGCACGTTTACTGCAGTATATTAAGCTGGTCGGAGCCGGTCGGAGCCGCGTGACGTCACTCCCGCGCATGCACGTCGGTGCTGCCAGTCTAGGCACAGGCTCAGGAAGAAACGGCACGGAGGTCCGTTTCTTCACAGTGTATGCGCCGATTACATTATCGGTGCACTACAAGGTAAATATCTCCTAAACGGCGCACGTTTAGGAGATATTTCCAATACTTTGCCTTATTCTAGGCTTACCTATAGGTAGAAGTTAAAATCGGGGGTATACAACCACTTTAAAAATTATGCTTTTTACAAACTTTTTTTTCATTGATACATGTCCCCTAGGGCCGTACCCAGACCCCCATACCCAATAACTTGCATCTAAGCCCTCAAAATGGGCACTTTAGATTTTTCCAGTTCAGGTCCCATAGACTTCAATGGGGTTCGCAAAATTTTGAGATGCTCAAGAGTTCTGACGTGAAGTTCGACCCATCTCTATTAGAAACTGGATTTGAGAGGAAAGGTAGGAAGGGGCAAAACAATGCTTTCACTCCCTCTGTATTTTGTCACTGTCCTTCTTATCCTCTTGATGTACTATATTTCCTGTTTAATTAATTAAAACATTTAAAGGCTTGTTTTTTTCCTATAAAAACAACAAACATGTTATACTTACCTGTTCTGTTGCACTGGATTTGCACAGAGCAGCCTGGATCCTCCTCTTCTCGGGTCCCTCTTCGGCTCTCTTGGCCCCTCCCTCCTGTTCAGTGCCCCCACAGCAAGCAGCTTGCTATGAGGGCACCTGAGCCAAGTCAGAGCTCCCTGTGTCCATTCAGACACAGAGCCCAGACCCGGCCCCGCCCCCTCTCTCCCCTGATTGCCTAGCTAATTTTGATTGACAGCTGAGGCAGCCAGTGGAGCCGCTGCTGTGTCTCAGCCAATCAGGAGGGAGAATCTTTGATGGCTGAGACAGTCGTGGACATCGCTGGACAGAGAGGGACCTCAGGTAAGTATAGGGGGGGGGGGGGGGGCTGAGGGGGGCTACTACACACAGAAGGCTTTTTATCTTAATGTATAGAATGCATTAAGATAAAAAACCTTCTGCCTTTACAACCACTTTGACTCTGAATATATAATATGTCTTGGAAATATTAAATATTTGTTCTTAGAGATTAACAGCTCATGGGAGCAGACCTACCCACTAGTCTGTAGCCCATACCCATATGCCAGATTCATTAAAAAAAGTAAGCTGTGCAGTGTAGCACTAATTTTCTTGGACACAGAGGAAACTACTAATGCTAGAAAGGCATCCAACAGTCTAATACTAATACTTGATCACCCAAGTCACTGATTAACCACTTGCCGACCGCCCCATGTAGATATACGTCGGCAGAATGGCACGTACAGGCAGAACCACGTACCTGTACGTGCCATTCTTTAGGCGGTTGGGGGGTCCGATCGGACCCCCCTCCGCCGGCGGGGACGGTCGGCATCGCTTCAGGAGCGATCCGGGACGAGGGGACGGCCAGTGGTTTCTGGCCACCCCCTCGCGATCGCTCCTGGCGAATGAAAAGCTTCCCCTTCCTGTCTATTGTATAGACAGGAAGGCGGAAGTGATGTCACGCTCGGTGCGCCGGTCTATGTGACCGGAGACGCCGAGCGGCGAACATGTTAAGGTTAGTGCACAACACTACACTGACACCAGTACAGTTAGGCACACAAAACACCCCCCTGTCACCCCCTGATCACCCCCCAGATCACCCCCTCCCCCCCCAGTCACAGTGTCACTAATTGCAGTGATCATTTATTTACTGATCACTGCAGTCACTGCAGTGACTGTAATAACTGTCAGGGCAGTTAGTTTTAGGTCCTAGGTAGCCCCCTACCCCCCCCTAATAAAGGTTTAACCCCCTGATTGCCCCTAGTTAACCCCTTCACCCCCTTTTGCCAGTGTCACTAAGCGATCGTTTTTCTGATCGCTGCATTGTGTCGCTAGGTAACCATTTTTTTTTTATTTTAACCGCCATGTTTTATATAGGTTCATAAATAGTTTTATAGGTCAGGTACCCCCATATTACAACCTAAATAAAGGTTTTAACCCCCTGATTGCCCCTAGAGTTAACCCTTTCACCAGTAATCACCGTATAACTGTCACTGGTGACGCTGGTTAGCCAGTTAGTTATTTCGTTATTTAGGTTCCCCGTCAGGTTTTTATATAGCGTCAGGTACCCCCATATATTACCTAATAAAGGTTTAACCCCCTGATTGCCCCTAGTTAACCCTTTCACCCCCTTTTGCCAGTGTCACTAAGCGATCGTTTTTCTGATCGCTGCATTAGTGTCGCTAGGTAACCAGTTTTTTTTTTTAGGTTAACCGCCATGTTTATATAGGTTCATAAATAGGTTTATAGGTCAGGTACCCCCATATTACAACCTAAATAAAGGTTTTAACCCCCTGATTGCCCCTAGAGTTAACCCTTTCACCAGTGATCACTGTATAACTGTCACTGGTGACGCTGGTTAGCCAGTTAGTTATTTCGTTATTTAGGTTCCCCGTCAGGTTTTTATATAGCGTCAGGTACCCCCATATATTACCTAATAAAGGTTTAACCCCCTGATTGCCCCTAGTTAACCCTTTCACCCCCTTTTGCCAGTGTCACTAAGCGATCGTTTTTCTGATCCCTGCATTAGTGTCGCTAGGTAACCAGTTTTTTTTTGTATTACTGTTACGGGTGACGCTGGTTAGTTAGCTTGTTTTTTATACTGTCAGGGCACCCGCCATTTATTACCCAATAACGGTTTAACCCCCTGATCGCCCGGCGGGTGATATCAATTAGGTTTTAGGGTCAAATAAGGTCTGCGTCGCCCCAGGTTAGTGCCAGTACCGCAAACACCCACGCGCAAAGCATACACCTCCCTTAGTGGTATAGTATCTGAACAGATCAATATCTGATCTGATCAGATCTATACTAGCGTCCCAGCAGTTTAGGGTTCCAAAAAAACGCAGTGTTAGCGGCATCAGCCCAGATACCTGCTAGCACCTGCGTTTTCCCCCTCCGCCCAGCCCAGCCCACCCAAGTGCAGTATCGATCGATCACTGTCACTTACAAAACACTAAGCACACATAACTGCAGTGTTCGCAGAGTCAGGCCTGATCCCTGCGATCGCTAACATTTTTTTTGTGGTAGCGTTTTGATTCAGTCGCTAACAGTCAGGAGCTTTTTTACCTGTGAATCTCAAAAAAATAAAAAAAACAAAAATAGTTGTCGTTTTATTGTTCTCTCTCTCTCTCTATTGTTGCTCTTTTTTTACTCCATTCTATTCTGCAATGTTTTATTATGTTTTATCATGTTTTATCATGCTTGCTTTTCAGGTATGTAATTTTGTTTACTGTGTTTTAGTGTTAAGCATTTTTTTGTTTTCAGGTGCGCCATTCAGTTGCAGCGCGGATTTATTTATCTTGACAGCAACAGCGTTTGCTCCCACGATACATAAAGCCGCGACTCCAACGCTGTAGGAGGTGATTTCACCACCACAGTTAAAAAAAAGAGCATATATGCCGAAGCATGGGGGCAGCAGGGGGCGGGGAGGAGCGATTGGCTCCTAATGCCACGTACATACGGTCGAAATTCCGACCGTGTGTACACGGCATAACTTTTGCGGGAGGATGCCCCCATGCATCGGCATATATAAATGGTGCATGTATGCCCATCATTAGAAGTGGGTGGATGAAGGGAGGTATTCTAATGGTGGGCATACCCACCAATCAATCTCTTTTTTTTCGTTCAGCCAAGAGGCTGCATGAAAAAAAAAAAAGATTACAATATATGTCCAGTATGTTGCTGGACTTTGAATGGTTATACCAGAATGATGCCTGCAGGTTTAGGTATCATCTTGGTATCATTCTTTTCAGCCAGTGATCGGCTTTCATGTAAAAGCAATTCTAGCGGGTAATTAGCCTCTAGACTGCTTTTACAAGCAGTAGGAGGGAATGTCCCCCCTCCCGGATATAAACCGCGCCATTGGGAAATTGGGAAAGCATTTTATCACACCAATCTTGGTGTGGTCAGATGCTTTGAGGGCAGAGGAAAGATCTAGGGTCTAATAGACCCCAATTTTTTCAAAAAAAGAGTACCTGTCACTGCCTATTGCTATCATAGGGGATATTTACATTCCCTGAGATAACAATAAAAATCATAACAAAGAAAAAAAAATGGAAGGAACAGTTTAAAAATAGTATAAAAAAGCTAAATAAATAAAAAAAAAAACTAAAAAAAAAAAAAAAAAAAGCACCCCTGCCCCCCCTTCTCTTGCGCAAAGGCGTACACAAGCGTTGGTCTGGCGTCATATGTAAACAGCAATTGCAGCATGCATGTGAGGTATCACCGCGAAGGTCAGATCGAGGGCAGTAATTTTAGCAGTAGACCTCCTCCGTGAATCTAATGTGGTATCATGTAAAGGCTTTTAAAGGCTTTTAAAAATGTATGTAGTTTGTCGCCACTGCGTGTTTGTGCGCAATTTTAAAGCATGTCGTGTTTGGTATCCATGTACTCGGCCTAAGATCATATTTTTTATTTCATCAAAAATTTGAGCAATATAGTGTGTTTTAGTGCATTAAAATAAAAAAAAGTGTATTTTTTCCACAAAAAATGCGTTTGAAAAATCGCTGCGCAAATACTGTGTGGAAAAAAAAAATGCAACACCCACCATTTTAATCTGTAGGGCCTTTGCTTTAACAATATATATAGTGTTTGGGGGTTCAACGTAATTTTCTTGCAAAAAAAAAATATGTTTTCATGTAAACAAAAAGTGTCAGAAAGGGCTTTGTCTACAAGTGGTTAGAAGAGTGGGTGACGTGTGACATAGGCTTCTAAATGTTGTGCATAAAATGCCAGGACAGTTCAAACCCCCCCCAAATGACCCCATTTTGGAAAGTAGACACCCCAAGCTATTTGCTGAGAGCAATGTTGAGCCCATTAAATATTTTTTTTTTTTGTCCCAAGAGATTGAATAATGAAAAAAAAAAAAATATATATATATTTTTTTTACAAAAAGTTGTCACTAAATGATATATTGCTCAAACATGTCATGGGCATATGTGGAAATACACCCCAAAATACATTCTGTTGCTTCTCCTGAGTACGGGGATACCACATGTGTGGGACTTTTTGGGAGCCTAGCTGCGTACGGAACCCCAAAAACCAAGCACCGCCTTCAGGCTTTCTAAGGGAGTAATTTTTTTATTTCACTTCTCACTGCCAATCACAGTTTCGGAGGCCATGGAATGCCCAGATGGCATAAAACCCCCCAAAATGACCCCATTTTGGAAAGTAGACACCCCAAGCTATTTGCTGAGAGGTATTGTGAGTATTTTGCAGATGTCGCTTTTTGTCACAAAGTTTTGAAAATTGAAAAAAGAAAAAAAAAAATTTTTTTTCTTTACTTTCTTCATTTTCAAAAACAAATGAGAGCTGTAAAATACTCACCATGCCTCTCAACAAATAGCTTGGGGTGTCTACTTTCCAAAATGGGGTCATTTGGGGGGGTTTTGTGCTATTTTGGCATTTTATGGCCTTCGAAACTGTGATAGGTAGTGAGGAGTGAAATCAAAAATTTGCACCCTTAGAAATCCTGAAGGCGGTGCTTGGGTTTCGGGGCCCCGTACGCGGCTAGGCTCCCAAAAAGTCCCACACATGTGGTATCCCCATACTCAGGAGAAGCAGCAAAATGTATTTTGGGGTGCAATTCCACATATAACTATGGCATGTGTGAGCAATATATCATTTAGTGACAACTTTTTGAAGAAAAAAAAATTATTTTTTTTTTATTTTTGTCTTTATTCAATCACTTGGGACTAAAAAAAAAAATATTCAATGGGCTCAACATGCCTCTCAGCAAATAGCTTGGGGTGTCTACTTTCCAAAATGGGGTCATTTGGGGGGGTTTTGTACTTCTCTGCCATTTTAGCACCTCAAGAAATGAAATAGGCAGTCATAAATTAAAAGCGGTGTAAATTCCAGAAAATGTACTCTAGTTTGTAGACGCTATAACTTTTGCGCAAACCAATAAATATACGCTTATTGGCATTTTTTTTACTAAAGACATGTGGCTGAATACATTTTGGCCCAAATGTTTGACTAAAATTGAGTTTATTAGATTTTTTTTATAACAAAAAGTAGAAAATCTCTTTTTTTTTCAAAATTTTCGCTCTTTTTCCGTTTATATCGCAAAAAATAAAAATCACAGAGGCAATCAAATACCATCAAAAGAAAGCTCTATTTGTGGGAAGAAAAGGACGCAAATTTCGTTTCGTTACAAAATTGCATGACCGCACAATTACCAGTTAAAGTAGTGCAGTGCGAAATTGAAAAAAGACCTCTGGTCCTTAAGCTGACAATTGGTCCGGGGCTGAAGTGGTTAAATCATTGGTTGATTTAGAAAAAAAATCAAGATCAAGGTCTCCATGTAAATAGCTTTTATTTTTGTGTTGTGCAATTTATTTACAGTTGTGGTAAATACGTGTTTTTTCTTATCATTAAAACACTTAATTATATTTCAAACCCAGAGACTGACGGGGATACATTTTGAAGCCTTGGTTAATGTCTGTCTTATAAAATAAATTGCTGCCCTCTTCCCACTCATCTTCTGAATACCTTGGACATCAATTTTTTTTGGTCCTCAATCTGGGTAAAATGATTTATAGGTGGATTCTGATAAATGGATGACATGCTCATTGAATTTCTTGACTTGCCGGTATTACAATGAAGAAAGATGCAACAGCTCAACAGGCTGACAGATGGTAAGGTCTTGTCAGCCAGGCAAAACAATGAAAAGGGCTTTTCTGTGCTCAGGGAAGAGTGAGCTCTCACATTATTGAGACCAGCAGACGATGAATAGCTGCATCCTTAAATAAGGACTAGTACAGGAAACTTCTCTACTTATTGGATTAGTTCACCTATAACCACAGCTTGCTTTCAATCACAAAACTGTTCTCTTTTCCCAAGTGGCTTGAATTGTACACGATTAATTCACAGTGACAAAATACCACCATTAGAGGTATGCTGGGTACTTTGCAGCCGGTTATCAATTTTATATGGTTCATATCTTAGCTTGAACTTTTCGACCTTTATTGTGTGATATTTTCATTTCTGGCCTTCAAATTGTAGAGCAAATTATTAAGTTTGGATTGCATTGGCACTTAAAAGGTCAGAGTCATTATTGATGTCCTATGCCTGGACCAGCAGATTAACCACGCATGCAGTTTAGATAGTGCCCAGGCTTGGAAAGTAAAATCCTATTACAAAGGAGTCTCAAGAAATGCTGTCTTTCACTAGTATACATGTCTGCTTTATTTCATAACATAAAGTGTGTTGTATTAATTCCAGTGCATTTTAATGTGTTTTCTACACAATAAACTCAGAGTCAGCTATTCTAAACAGACTCTGCCTGCATTATATCAAAAACCTAAAAGCTTTAGTATAGTACATGCTTATGTGTGTATAAATATATATATATATATATATATATATATATATATATAGTACATGCACATATGTATATTCATATATGCAAATGTGGTTGGTATTTTCTCAATGCTTTAGACACTGACATTGGTGTTTCTGATCCTTTCTGCCAAAAGAGGATATTGTCATCAAAGCATGGTGGGCAAATGGTTAACATTTCTGCCTTGGAGTTCC
Organism: Lithobates sylvaticus; assembly: GCA_028564925.1. NCBI lineage: Eukaryota > Metazoa > Chordata > Amphibia > Anura > Ranidae > Lithobates > Lithobates sylvaticus. Next base: position 390,775,568 of record CM053029.1, on the reverse strand, counting down.
AGGGTATGCATTGTACATGGGACACTGTCAGCTTAGAGTTTTTATGTTTTCCATATTCCTATGTGTGTTTCTTTTAGATACTATTATTTCCTCTTACAATCCCAAAAATATACTGGTGATTTTTCCAAATTGGCTTGATGTGTCTGACAGGAGTAGGGATGTGCCAAACACCCCCCTGTTCGGTTCGCACCAGAACTTGCGAACAGGCAAAAAATTTGTACGAGCACTGTTAAAGTCTATGGGACACAAACATTAAAAATCAAAAGTGCTAATTTTAAAGGCTTATATGCAAGTTATTGCCATAAATAGTGTTTGGGGGCCCAGGGCCTGCTCCAGGGGACATGTATCAATAGAAAAAAGTTTAAAAAGGTCTGTTTTTTCAGGAGCAGTGAGTTTAATAATGCTTAAAGTGAAACAAAAAAAATGAAATATTCCTTTAAATATCGTGCCTGAGTGGTGTCCTTAGTCTGTCTGTAAAGCAGCACATCTTTCCCGTGTTTAGAACAGTACCACAGTAAAATGACATTTTTAAAGGAAAAAATTTCATTAAAAACTGCTTGCGGCTGTAATATAGCTAAAATCATTGCCCTTCAGGTCTGGTATGGATATTAAGGGGAACCCTGCACTAAAATAAAAAAATGGCATGGGGTCTCCCCCAAAATCCATACCAGACCCTTTTCCGAACACGCAACCTGGCAGGCTGCAGGAAAAAGGGGGGGGGGGGCGAGAGAGTGCCACCCCCCTCTTGAACTGTACCAGGCCACATGCACTTGACATGGGGAGGGTGTTTTTGGGTCCCCTCAAAACACCTTGTCCCCATGTTGATGGGGACAAGGGCCTCTTCCCCACAACCCTTGCCCGGTGGTTGTGGGGGTCTGTGGGTGGGGCGCTTATTGGAATCTGGAAGCCCCCTTTAACAAGGGGACCCCTAGATCCCGGCCTCCACCTATATGAATGGGTATGGGGTACGTTGTACCCCATACCCATTCACCAAAAAAAGTGTAAAAAAAAGTAAAAATGACAGACAGTTTGGGACAAATCCTTTATTAAAAATGTCCTATAATGTCCGTTCATCTTCGATCACAGCACTGACGGACCAAGAAAAAAAAATAGAAAAACTCTGCCTCAATGGGAGGCGTCCTGCAACTGAAGATTTTTGCACTGACAGCTCTTATATAGCTGAGGGTGGGGCCACCAGGTGACGTAAGTGGGTGACCCCGCCTACTTCTGATGTAATGTGACGTCACATAACGTCAGAGGGGGCGGGGTCACCCTTTTACATCACCAGGTGGCCCCGCCCTCAGCTATATAACAGCTGTCATCGCAAAAAGCATGCAGTCACGGGGACACCTCCCATCGAGGCAGAGTTTTTCCATTTTTTTTCTCAGTCCGTAGGCGCTGTGATGGAAGATGAATGAACATCGAGGGACATTTTTTTTTAAATAAAGGGCTTGTCCCAAACTGTCTCCTGTCATTTTTACTTTTTGGCAATTTTTTTGGTGAATTCGTAGAGGTACAATGTACCCATTCATATAGGGGGAGGCTGGGATCTAGGGGTCCCCTTGTTAAAGGGGGCTTCCAGATTCCGATAAGCGCCCCACCCGCAGACCCCCCACAACCACCGGGCAAGGGTTGTGGGGAAGAGGCCCTTGTCCCCATCAACATGGAGACAAGGTATTTTGGGGGAACCCCAAAACACCCGCTCCATGTTGATGGCATATGGCCTGGTAAGGTTCAGGAGGGGGGAGCGGGGGGCTTTTCCTGCGACCTGACAGGTTGTATGCTCAGATAAGGGTCTGGTATTTGAGAGGACCCCCACGCCTTTCTTTATTTTATCTTGGTGCAGGGTTCCGCTTAATATCCACACCAGACCTGAAGGGCCTGGTAGGGATTTTAGGGGGTACCAACACGCCATTTTTTTTATCTGTACCGATCGGTACAGAGAGGAGAGAAGCGGAGAGGGGGAGAGATGGGACCAGTGCTGTGGGCTGGATGTGTAGTGCCCACAGCGCTGGTCAATACACTGCCACCACTGTGCAATGCTCTGCCACCGCTGTGCAATGCTCTGCAACCAACCACTGTGCAATGCTCTGCAACCAACCAATGTGCAATGCTCTGCCACCACTGTGCAATACTCTGCCACCGCTGTGCAATGCTCTGCCACCACTGTGCAATGCTCTGCAACCAACCACTGTGCAATGCTCTGCAACCAACCACTGTGCAATGCTCTGCAACCAACCACTGTGCAATGCTCTGCCACCACTGTGCAATGCTCTGCCACCACTGTGCAATGCTCTGCAACCACTGTGCAATGCTCTGCCACCACTGTGCAATGCTCTGCCACCACTGCAATGCTCTGCAACCACTGTGCAATACTCTACCAATACTGTGCAACACTGTAATACTCTGCCAATACTTGCCAATACTTGCCAATACTCGCCAATACTCGCCAATACTCTGCCAATACTCGCCAATACTCTGCCAATACTCGCCAATACTCTGCCAATACTCGCCAATAATTTTTAATAGAAACAAAGAATTTGTTTTTGTTTTTTTTTACCGAATTTTCAGTATTTTTTGATTTATAGCGCAAAAAATAAAAAACCCAGCGGTGATTAAATACCACCAAAAGAAAGCTCTGTTTGTGTGAAAAAAAGGACACAAAATTCATTTGGGTACAGTGTTGCATGATGGAGTAATTGTCATTCAAAGTGTGAGCGCACCGAAAGCTGAAAATTGGTCTGGTTAGGAAGGGGGGTTTAACTGCCCAGTGGTCAAGTGGTTAATATCTAAATTGCTGGCAAAAAAAGTGAGTACACCCCTACATGAAATCGTCCAAATTGGGCCTGATTAGCCATTTCCCCTCCTCGGTGTCATGTGACTTGTTAGTGTTACAAGGTCTCAAGTGTAAATGGGGAGCAGGTGTGTTAAATTTGGTGTTATCGCTCTCACTCTCTCATATTGGTCACTGAAAGTTCAACATGGCACCTCATGGCAAACAACTTTCTGAGGATCTGAAAAAAAGAATTGTTGCTCTACATAAAGATGGCCTAGGCTATAAGAAGATCACCAAGACCCTGAAACTGAGCTGCAGCATGGTGGCCAAGACCATACAGTGGTTTACCAGGACAGGTTCCACTCAGAACAGGCCTCACCATGGTTGACCAAAGAAGTTGAGTGCACGTGCTCAGCGTCATATCCAGAGGTTGTCTTTGGGAAATAGATGTATGAGTGCTGCCAGCATTGCTGCAGAGGTTAAAGGGGTGGGAGGGTCAGCCTGTCAGTGTTCAGACCATACGCCGCACACTGCATCAAATTGGTCTGCATAGCTGTCGTCCCAGAAGGAAGCCTCTTCTAAAGATGATTCGCAAACATTTTGCTGAAGACAATCAGACTAAGAACATGGATTACTGGAACCATGTCCTAATCTTAATTGGTTCAGATGGTGGCAGCAACCAGGGGAGCAGTACAAAGACAAGTGTGTCTACAGTCAAGCATGGTGGTGGAAGTGTCATGGTCTGGGGCTGCATGAGTGCTGCCAGAACTGGGGAGCTACAGTTCATTGAGGGAACCATGAATTCCAACATGTAATGTAACATACTGAAGAAGAGCATGATCCCCTCCCTTCAGAGACTGGGCCACAGGGCAGTATTCCAACATGATAACGACCCCAAATACACCACCAAGACGACCACTGCCTTGCTAAAGAAGCTGAGGTAAAGGTGATAGACTGGCCAAGCATGTCTCCAGACCTAAACTCTATTGAGCATCTGTGGGGCATCCTCAAACAAAAGGTGGAGGAACGCACGGTCTCTAACATCCACCAGCTCTGTGATGTCATCATGGAGGAGTGGAAGAGACCTCCAGTAGCAACCTGTGAAGCTCTGGTGAGATATTTTGAGGGGACAGCAAATTTGCACTGTTATACAAGCTGTACACTCACTACTTTACATTGTAGCAAAGTGTCATTTCTTCAGTGTTGTCACATGAAAAGATATAATAAAATATTTACAAAAATGTGAGGGGTCTACTCACTTTTGTGAGATACTGTATACCCCCTACTAACTGGAAGGCAGATATTATACCTTTGTATAGGCCATCTGAAATGTCTCATTTTGTTAAATTGTTTCCCATTATTGAGGGTTTGTGAAGAGCATTTGTTTAAAATTTTTCAGAGGCAGGCAGGGAGTAACACCTTCCTGTTTGAGAGTCTGTTCTAACCAGCTGGTACCCATCTTTACATGGATCTTCAATAGACTATTAGAGCTATGTAAGGTTCCTTCTTGTTTTAAACATTCAGTAATTATTACTGTTCCTAAGAAATACACCATTACAGTACAAAATGACTACAGGCCTGTCATTCTGACATCTGTGGTCATGAAGTCCTTTGAGAGGTTATTGTGGACCCTGTGCAGTTTTCCTATAGGGCAAACAGGTTTGTGGAGGATTCTGTCAATATGGGGCTATGTTACATCTTGCAAAATCAGGACTGCACAGGGAGGTACACTTGGATGCTATTTGTGGACTTTAGTGTTCAACACTTTGAATCTGGATATTTTATTGTTTTAAACTTACACAGCTTGGTGAGCCCACCCTGATCTGATGAATAGGAGACAGTAGGAGAGGCTGGGGAAAATGACACCCAGTTTTAGAAAAAATAGCACCCGCTACTGTTCTCCCTTTATACTATTGCACCTCAGGCGATCTGTCTGTTAAAGTGTTAAAATATGTGGATGATACAACTGCCATCGGTCTCTTTCGAGATGGTGATGAGTCAGTATACAGATGTGAAGTTTATTTGTAGGCTGTATCAATTTGGAGCTTAATATGCTCAATATTGTTGGGATGGTAGTGGATATAGAAAACTAGCCTGCGATGCTTTTGCTTACTATTATTAGTCCTTCAGCCTCCTGGGATCCACAATTTTATAGGATCTGAGGTTACTGGTCCAGTTTTATACTGCATTAATTGAGTGCGTCCATGTTTACATCCATCATTGTTTGGCTTGGTTCTGCCTTCAGGATACAGGATAGGAGCACACTACAGTGGACTGTTAGGGATGCAGGAAAAATAATTTGTTCTGATTTACCTACATTTCAGGATTTTTATAATTCTGGAATTAGGAAACCGGCAGCCAGATAGTTGAGGATCCTGTGCTTGTTTCATTTGCTCCCTTCAGTTAAGAGGTACAGCATGCTTGGACAACTAGATTTCAAAATATTATTTTTCTCTGAAGCTGTTACATTTATGAATATGTGAAACTCATTTACACAACTGTTACTTTGTAATTTATGATTTTTTATTTTTAAGTGGTTACAGATTTTGAAGTGAGATGTAGTTTATATGTATAGGACATGTTTTTACTGATTTTTATATAAATAAGATTTGTATATTGTATTATTTTTTAAATGTTGAATAGGATTATAAGTGTGTGGAAGTGCTGTGAATGTATATATTTTGGGTGTGGGTGGGTGTGTATGTTTATTTATGTGTAAGTACATTGAGAGTTATCTTCTAAACCAATAACATATTTCCTGTATGTTGCAGATATTTGGCCAAATGTAGCTTGTTCTGACTCTGAAGAAAACTGATAGAAACTGGTTGTTGGGGATGATATTTTCAATCTCTCCTTGCCATTTCTATACCCCTGTCTTCTATGAGTTGTATAATAATTTAGCAAACCATTTTAAATGTATTTATTTATTTTCTTTATACCGGTCAGATTGTTATAAAAGCAAGTAAGTTATTTTTAGAATGTCACAGGTTCACCTTCATTATTCGGTTTGGCGTGTATGGTGGCCCAATAATGATTTTACTATGAGGCTCATTATATACAATTTTATATAGGCTAGAAAGATTTTTTAATTTGTTTATAGGAGGCCTTAATGCCACTTAAGTAAACCTTGGGGCTGTATTTGACCCCTCCTTCTCAAAATTTAAATTCCCTGGTGTCTATGATGATCAAATGGCTTCAGTATTTTAGGAGTTATTGACCTGGAACATGTATGCAGCTCAGGAGTTGTGTAACCAATATTCATGATTGTCCGGGTTCAGTTAGTAAAATGTTTGAAGTCAGTGACAGCCAGGCATTTAGAATCTTCAGGGGCAATTAAGTAATGGCAGCCTCCAGTTTTCTTTCACTACATGTTTCCTTTGAAAAGGATATCTACTTTGTACATAAAACTGTCTGGTTCCCTGTTAGGCCATTATGTGATTCAAATTTAAACAATAGCATCAGCCTTATGCCCCCGTACACACGGTCAGAAATTCCGACGGAAAATGTCCGATCGGACCATGTTGTCGAAAAATCCGCCTGTGTGTGGGCTCCATCGGACTTTATCCGTCGGATCCTGCTCTCAAATTTTACGACAACAAAATCCGATCTGACTTTTTCCGATCGTGTGTAGAGAATTCCGACGGACAAAGTGCCACGCATGCTCAGATCAAATTATGAGACCAAAGCTATTGGCTAATAGCCTCTACGTAGTTCCGTCGTACGCAACGAATGTCACCATGTTCAGAATGATCGGATTTTCCCACAGCTTTGTCCGACTGAGTGTATGCAACACCAGTGTCGGACAAAATCCGTCTGAAAAAAATCAGACGGATTTTGTCGTCGGACTTTCCGACCGTATGTATGGGGCATTAGGTTTGGATAGAGTGGAGAAAAGCTAGAACCTCTGTTAGGCCTTTGTTAATGTCTTGGCCTCCTTTAGGGAGATTAATCCTCTTTTTTTTTCCTTGGGAGTATTCTCTCTTTGAGAAAAGTAAGAGGGTATCTGGTTAATAGTAGAACTGGAGTATTGGCAATATCTTCCAATAGAGATTCAAAATAAATAAATAAATAAATAAACATCTTGGCTGTAGTTGCACTTCAAGGATCAATTTTGTACTGAACAGGATTTGTTTTTTTCTATAATTGACAATGTGAGAGACTGTTTCCATTTGTTCATTCTTGAAAAAAAAAAATTGATTGTTATCTCCCGCATTGCAGTAGCCAGACAATTAAGTATTATTTGTTATAGTATATGTAGTTTTATAAATAGTCTTTATAAAACTAATAGCATCACATAACACATTCGGCAGCTCATTGTAAGTAATTTCCATGGGAAAATAAGAAAACAAGACTATTGAGCCATTGAACACGTACATATTACTAGGGCCTACTTTTAATTTTCTCTTTACTTTCATCTAGGCATTAGGTTAAGTGGATTTTTTGATAATATCAGAACACAAACAATACAACATACAATGAAGAGCAATGCATATTAAAAGCTTTTTAGTATATATTTCCTCCTTCAACCTTGTTCTTTATTATTTATTATACAGACTGCATTCAGCCAAAATCTTGTTTGACAGTGATATTATTCGCATACATTATTTACCGCATAAAAAAATAATAATAATAAATAAAATAAAAAAAAAAAATATATATATATATATATATATATATATATATATATATATATATACAGTGTATATGTGTGTGTATGTGTATATATATATATATATGTATATTGTAGAAAACACAATGATCAGAATTAGGGAACAGCAATGAGTGTAGCATTGTGAAAGATTACAAAAAAAAATTCTGAATGTTACAAAAATTAGTAGGAAGTGTACAGGCCCTTGCTTTGAATGACTTCAGCACATCTGAGGCCACAGGACATCACTAGTCTCTCAGACTGCTCTGGTGTGATTTTGTTCCACTCTTCTTCCAGTCTTTTCCATAGTTCGGTGACTGTAGTGGGTTTCTTGACCATAACTTTGTCGCCAAGGATTTTCCAGAGGTTTTCTATTGGGTTTTGATCATGACTCTGGGCTGGCCATTTCATTATTTCAATGTTTTCAGCTTCAAGGAACTGCTTTACCCGTTTTGCTGTTTTACAGAGGGAATTGTCGTGCATGAATATTGCTGGCTGATTGGGTGATGAACTCAGGGAAGGAACCGCATGTTGTCAAAGAAGGTTCTGATAAACATTTGCATTCACTCTGCCATGTAGCTGTATAAGAGACCCAACTCCTGCTGCAGAAAACATCCCCCAAACCATGATGCTTCCTCCCTCCACCATTCACTGACTTCTTTACACACTTTGGGTTCAGTCTTTCCCCAGTTTGACAACGAACATAATGTTTCCCAAATAGATTAAACTCGCTTTCATCACAAAAGTGAACTTTGGACCAGTTCTCCTCTGTCCACACAACATGCTCCTCAGCAAAAGGTTAGTCTAGCCTTTTGATTCTTTATGCTAATGAGAGGTCTGGTCACTGCAGAGTGGGCTTTCAGTCCAAATTCTCTTAAACGGCGAGACGCTGTATGACAAGACAGATCCTTTCTCTGATCAACACTGAACTGGCGAGCATTGCAGCTGCAGTGTTGAACCAATTGTCCATTGAGATTCTCCGCATTATCCTGTCCTCTTGCGTTTGTCTTTCGTGGATGGCCAGCCTTCTTGGGGGACTTGAATGAGTTTGTGACATTGTAAAGATGCAATATTCTATAAATCACAGATTTGGAACGACAAACTTCTCTTGCTATGACTGAAAGGGTCATCCCTTTGGACTTCATCTGGATAACATGCTGCCAGAGGGCATCAGTCACTTAACAGCTCACCATCTTGCAAGGTCAGTGAAAACTGGAAAGTTAGTCTGCCAGTTAAATAGGGTTTGTCACATAATTAAAGAAATTAGCACAATGTTCTTTTTCAAATCTCATTAAATCTTTTCATTCTGTGCTTCAAAATATATGTAACTCATGAAATATGCTTAACAAAACTGCTCTTTTACTCCTGTTTAGGAGTTCAAAAAGGACTAAGCAGTGACCTTGGAATATAGGAAATTGTAGGTTCAATCTCTACTTTTGATCTCCAGTGTGTGTGTGTGTGTGTGTGTGTGTATGTATGTGTATATATATATATATATATATATATATATATATATATATATATATATATATATATATATATATATATATATATATATTTGTACACAATAGTACCTACATTAAATACCTCTTTTTAACCACTTCAGCTCTATAAGGTGGTGTACCTCTTATAGACCAGAGCAATTTTTACTTGATTTTGTGGTGCGCATTTGGGGCAACCAAGTAACAAGTACTTGCGCATCACAAATTGTTGCCGAAAGACTGGCTACAACCATTGGTGCTCAAAGGGAGGGGGGAGAGGAGCAAACCCTAAAGGGTCTGAGATGGATTTGGGGGGGGACCCCCACGCCGTTTTTTCGGCATAGGGATTCCCCTATAAATCCATATCAATGATCTCATAGTTAACACTATAAAGTATTGAGAGAACATCCCAGTGCAGAGAGTGGTGTAAAGAATTCAACATTACAGATTATGTATGGCAAAACCTTGTGTGGGGCACATTCAACACATGTACAATGCAAGGAAATATGTTGCTTGTGCAGGACATCTTATAGCTGATTTTTCACAATGATTGGTGCTTAAAGGATATGTTTACCTTAGTAAGTAAAATAAAATAAATAGAGGCACATCTTTTTGCAGGTTAAAAAATGTACATTTATTATTTTTTCTTCTTTTTCCGATGTTGACTCGTCGCTCTCTCTGGCAAAGACATGACAAGGGGTGGGACTGTGACATCATATGGGGGCATGTGACCCCGCCCCTTGTCCCTATATAAGTCACAACACCGCGTGTCTCTGCCATTCCGCCAGAGAGAGCGACGAGTCAACATCGGAAGAAGAAGAAGACGGCGCAGAAGGCGGCAACAGCGGCAAGAACAGAAGAGACCCCGGAAGACCTCCGAAGACCCCCGAAGGCGGAACGAGAGCCCCAGACGACAGTGGCGACGACGAAGAAGAAAGCCGGGCTCCTCCGCCCGTGAAAGAGCTAGGTAAAAGAGCAGAAGAGAGCGGAGGAGTCGGGCGAGAAGACCCCCCAAGACGGAAGAAGAACCCCGGAGCAGTGCAATAAAATATTTAAAAAAAAATGTGTGTTTTTTTTTATTTACACTTTTACACCTTAGGTGAATGGGTAGGGTACATCGTACCCCATACTCATTCACATAGGGTGGGGGGGGCGGGATCTGGGGGCCCCCTTATTAAAGGGGGCTCCCGGATTCCGATAAGCCCCCCGCCCGCAGACCCCGACAACCAACGGCCAGGGTTGTCGGGAAGAGGCCCTTGTCCTCATCAACATAGGGCACCCCCCATGTTGAGGGCACGGGGCCTGGTACGGCTCAGGAGGGGGGGCGCTCGCTCGTCCCCACCCCTTTCCTGGCCAGCTGGGCTGCGTGCTCGGATAAGGGTTTGAGATGGATTTGGGGGGACCCCCACGCCGTTTTTTTCGGCGTAGGGATTCCCCTTTAAATCCATGCCAGGTGACGGGGCTAGCGCGGTCGCTAGTCCCGTCTACCTGCAGTTACGTTCTAAATGAACGGACTTTCCGATCGTGTGCCGGGAAGTCTGCTCATTTCCAAAAGTCCCGCAGACTTTTTTCCCGCGGATTGTCCGCCGGAAAAGTCGGGCGTGTGTGGGCAAGTCCACATGCTCGGAAATTCCGGCGGACCTCCGCTGGAAAGTCCGGTGTACGCCGCATAAGAGTCCATTCACATTGGGGGAAATTTGGATCCGACTTCAAGTCACCCCAAGTCGCCACTCCTAGTCGCCTCAAGTCGCGCTACATGAAAAAATCAATGTAAGTGAATGGATCCGTCTTAATGCACACTACTGCAGTTGCTCCGACTTCAGAAAAGTTTCCTGTACTACTTCAATCCGACTTCTAGGCATCTTGTACCCATAGAATTCAATGGAAGTCGCCTCCAATTCGGATCTCCATCTATATTGAAGCGACAATGTTGTCTCACTAATAATAAAAACCGGCATGGGTTCCCCTCCAAGGCCAAACCAGGCCCTTAGGTCTGGTATGGATTTTTTTTTCCAAATGATTTTATTTGTGTTAATAAAACAGTTACAAGTGATAACAATAGTAGTAGAGATGATTACATACGGTACAATAGTCAATGTCATAAGATAATTTCCAGGTACAATGGGAAATTACCATCTCATTGTATCACAGTTGATATATTTAATAGTTCTAGCAGGCTTAAATGAGCCTAACGATGGCATGTATCACCTTATGATGGTGGTAGGAGGATGCATATATTAAGAATAGGTAGACCAAGGCAGGCCTACTCCCATCCCAAGCCCCCCTAAAGGGAACATACTGTGCTATGGGGAGGGGGCAGTAGTTATATTTTGTGGTGGTTCATCAGCGTTGGTCCCTGAGGAGGAGCAGTGTATCCTCCATAGCCAGTATAGTATGTTGCATTTTATGCCTGTAAGAGTGTTGGGATTTAAATGGGGGGATGTAGTGTAAAGTGTTGTAAGTTAAGCTTAATATACGAGGGGTAAGTCGGTATCGGATACAAAATGCGTGTATTTATCAACTTTATCAAAATCAGATTTCTCTACGTAAGGATTTAGTTAGGAGTAGGTTTTGTATAACGTGCGAGAAGTTGTATAAATGGGTGGGAAGGCGGGCTGGTATGGATTTTAAGGGGAACCCCCTACGCCGAAAAAATGGCATGGGGGTCCCCTAAATCCATACCAGACCCCTATCCGAGCACGCAGCCCGGCCGGTCAGGAAAGGGGGTTGGGACTAGCGAGCGCCCCCCCTCCTGAACCGTACCAGGCCGCATGCCCTCAACGCCCCAAAGCACCATGTCCCCATGTTGATGAGGACAAGGGCCTCTTCCCGACAACCCTGCCTGTTGGTTGTCCGGGTCTGCGTGCGGGGGGCTTATCGGAATCCGGGAGCCCCCTTTAATAAGGGTGTGGCGGGAGGGCACGGGGAACCCAGATTCCCTTGGAAAGGTTGGGAAACCCATTTTTCAGCTCCCCGTACACCTCTTATGTCTAATGAGGCGTACACACGCTCTGACTTTCCGGCGGGATTGTCCGCCGGACCTAGTCCAGCAGAGGTCCGCTGGACTTTCCGAGCGTGTGGACTTGCCCACACACGCCCGGACTTTTCCGGCGGACAATCCGCAGAAAAAGTCCACACGATCGGAAAGTCCGTTCATTTAGAATGTAACTGCAGGTAGACGGGACTAGCAAAGGCAGTGAATGCCGCCACGCTAGCCCAGTCACCTGGCATGGATTTAAAGGGGAATCCATACGCCGAAAAAACGGCGTGGGGTCCCCCCCATATCCATCTCAGACCCTTATCCGAGCACGCAGCCCGGCCGGCCAGGAAAGGGATGGGGACGAGCGCCCCCCTCCTGAGCCGTACCAGGCCGCGTGCCCTCAACATGGGGGGTGCCCTGGGGAAAAGGGGGTCGTGCGGCCCCCCACCCCAAAGCACCTTGTCCCTATATAAGTCACAACACCGCGCGTCTCTGCCATTCCGGCCAGAGAGAGCGACGAGTCAACATCGGAAAAAGAAGAAGAAGACGGCGCAGAAGGCGGCGACAGCGGCAACAACAGAAGAGACCCTGGAAGACCCCCGAAGGCGGAACGAGACCCCCAGACGACGACGGCGGCGACGACGAAGAAGAAAGCCGGGGCTCCTCCGTTCGTGAAAGAGCTAGGTAAAAGAGCAGAAGAGAGCAGAGGAGTCCGGCGAGAAGACCCCCCAAGATGGAAGAAGACCCCCGGAGCAGTGCAATAAAATATTTTAAAAAAATTGTGTGTTTTTTTTTTATTTACACTTTTACACCTTAGGTGAATGGGTAGGGTACATCGTACACCATACTCATTCACATAGGGTGGGGGGGCGGGATCTGGGGGCCCCCTTATTAAAGGGGGCTCCCGGATTCCGATAAGCCCCCCGCCCGCAGACCCCGACAACCAACGGCCAGGGTTGTCGGGAAGAGGCCCTTGTCCTCATCAACATGGGGACAAGGTGCTTTGGGGCGGCCCCCCTTTCCCCAGGGCACCCCCCATGTTGAGGGCACGCGGCCTGGTACGGCTCAGGAGGGGGGGCGCTCGCTCGTCCCCACCCCTTTTCCTGGCCGGCTGGGCTGCGTGCTCGGATAAGGGTCTGAGATGGATTTGGGGGGACCCCCACGCCGTTTTTTTTTTTTTTCGGCGTAGGGATTCCCCTTTAAATCCATGCCAGGTGACGGGGCTAGCGCGGCGGCATTGACTGCCTTCGCTAGTCCCGTCTACCTGAAGTCACGTTCTAAATAAACGGACTTTCCGATCTTGTGTCGGCAAGTCCGTTCATTTCCAAAAGTCCCACGGACTAGCACACAGACCGTGGGATTGTCCGCCGGACTCGCGAGTCCAGCGGACAATTTTAAGTCTGAACTTAAACTCCTAGTGGAGCTCCTGCTATTCGGACAAAATGTCTTGTGGTTGTACTTTTGATAATGTATAATCTACTGTGTGAAGCTCGGTGACAACAAGTCTGACCTGTAGTGAAATCCTGATGGGCACAGAGTCACATTGGCTGCTTAAAGGGATTAGTTAATTAGCCCATGTTAATTTGTTACAGGTGTATTTTTAGAGTAATATGAGCAGGAGGGGGGACCTCCTCTTCTACTGTATTTAAATACTTGTCATTTTGGTTCTAATAAGTCAGTCCATGTTGAGCAGCTAAGCAAGTGTCGTCTTGTTTTGTGCTTGTGAGCGGTTGGAATATCAGATATCTATATTTAGACTGGGAGGAAGTGGTATATGACGAAAGCACCCAAGTGGAGTGTAGGGACGTTTCATCACAAAGGGGGCACCCAGATCCTGGCCCCCCCACCCTATGTGAATGAGTATGGGGTACATCGTAACCCTACCCATTCACCTGAGGGAAAAAGTGTCAATAAAAAAACACACTAGACAGGTTTATAAAGTAATTTATTATGCAGCTCCGGGGTCTTCTTCCGACTTCGGGGGTCTCTTCCGACTTCTTCGCACTCTCTGGCCTCTTGTCTCGCTCTCTGGTTCTTCTCCCACTGTCCGGCATCTTCTCCCGCTCTCCGGTCTCTTCTCCCGGTCTCTGGGTCTTCTCCAGCTCTCCGGTTCTTCGTCCTATTTCCCTCTTCTCTCTTATTCCGATGTTGACACAACGCTCTCTCCCGCTGTAATGCCGTGTGCGAGGTGCGCAACGACTTATATAGTCATGGGGCGTGGTCACCGGGTGATGTCACGCGGTGACCCCACCCCTTATGACATCACAATCCCAACATGCCCCGGGACTTGACGTCATAATGGGCGGGGTCACTGTGTGACATCACCCGGTGACCACGCCCCATGCCTATATAAGTCGTTGCGCACCTCGCACACGGCATTACAGCGGGAGAGAGTGTCGCGTCAACATCGGAAGAAGAGAGAAGAGGGAAGAATGACAGAGAAGACCGGGCCACTGCTAGTTAAAGAGCTGAAGAGGATAGCAGAGGAGCCCGGCAGAAGTCCGGATACCGGGAGAAGAACCAGAGACCGGGAGAAGAACCAGAGACCGGGACAAGAGGCCGGAGAGAGCGAAGGAGTCGGAAGAGACCCCTGGAGCTGCCTAATAAATTACTTAAAAAACCTGTCTAGTGTGTTTTTTTAAATGACACTTTTTTCCCCAGGTGAATGGGTAGGGGTACGATGTACCCCAGACTCATTCACATAGGGTGGGGTGCCGGGATCTGGGGGCCCCCTTATTAAAGGGGGCTCCCAGATTCAGATAAGCCCTCGCCCGCAGACCCCGACATCCAACGGCCAGGGTTGTCGGGAAGAGGCCCTTGTCCTCGTCAACATGGGGACAAGGTGCTTTGGGGTGGGGGGGCCGCAGGGTGCCCCCTTCCCCAAAGCACCCACCCCCCCATGTTGAGGGCATGCGGCCTGGTACGGTTCAGGAGGGGGGTCGCTTGCTCGACCCCACCCCCTTTCCTGACCGGCCGGGCTGCATGCTCGGATAAGGGTTTGGTATGCATTTTGGGGGGACCCCACATCGTTTTTTCAGCGTAGGGGGTTCCCCTTAAAATCCATACCAGACCTAAGGGCCTAGTATGCTCTTGGAGGGGAACCCATGCCAGTTTTTTATTTAAAATTTGGCATATAGTTCCCCCTCGAGAGCTGATTATTCTGTGATTGGCCACGGCCTGAGTCGCCTGGCCTGGGGGCGACTTAAAATTGTGTTGTAAGTCGCACCAAGTCGCGCTGTGATTCATACTCAAGTTGTGTCCAAGTTGCCTCCCAAAGTCGCGCTGGAAGTCGTGTTGCCCCTGTGTGACTGGACTCTAACACACTGACAGGAGGACTCAATGAACTACCTAGAGCGCTCAACAGAGCCCTGGTAGTTAATTGAGAACTACAAGCCCACAGTTGCAAGCCACAAAACTTGTAGTTTTCACATTCACAGAACTATGTGAATGAATGACGTGGCCGGGCAAATCGCACCAAAGTACTACAGGAACCTTTTCTAAAATCACACCATGCTGAGTTGCATAGATATGAATGGGCACTATTGAAAACAATGTGATTTCCTTTGTCATACGATTCTGTGTGACTCCAGTTGCATCTGAAAACACACAAGTGTGAATGGAGCCTTACACCAGGTATTACTTGTAATGTCACAGCATTTATATATATCTTTACAATATTCGTTTTTTTATAATAAACTTATTCTTTTGTTAGACTTTGCAATTTTCTTCAGAATCTTAATTTTTACCACTGATGTTTCTAGTTTCCAAACTTTCTTAATAGCCATGGTAGTGGACACTATGCAAAGCCTCTTTTAATAAACTCTAGTACTTTGGCTTCCAATGTGTCTGTTGTCCAGTTGTATCCCTTATATGGCAAATTTATGACAGTCCATAGTGCCTAAGACTATCTTTTTGCAACTAACTTGAGAAATAGTTTATTGCTTTTATTACAGCAATAATCATTTCAGATCAACAGACACCGTGTTCATTGGCAAAATCTGAGAGGTATTTTGATGTTTAAAAACCTCTTATACCAAACAGAACACTAGCATTGTAAATGTAATTCATATTAACTGCTCCAAGTCTTGTACAGATACTATATTCACTTGTCAGTTTTGCATAAGCTGCTCTCCCTTTTAATGCAGATGGCTAATGTCCTATAACAAAAGAAAGAAGGGAACAGTATTGCACCTGTATGTATTATAAAGTTTGTAAATGACACAATTGTCATAAGTGGTAAGTGTTTTATTTTTTTTTAGCTGAAGAATAATAGTGTGTGTGTGTGTGTGTGTGTGTATATATATATATATATATATATATATATATATATATATATATATATATATTTATAGTATCTCACACAAGTGAGTACACCCTTCACATTTTTGTAAAGATTTTATTATATCTTTTCATGTGACAACGCTGAAGAAATTACACTTTGCTACAATGTAAAGTAGTGTACAGCTTGTATAACTGTAAATTTGTTGTCCCCTCAAAATAACTCAACACACAGCCATTAATGTCTGAACTGCTGGCAACAAAAGTGAGTAGATCCCTAAGTGCAAATGTCCAAATTTGGCCCAATTTGCCATTTCCCCCCCTGGTGTCATGTGACTTGTTAGTTTTACAAGGTCTCAGGTGTGAATGGGGAGCAGGTGTGTTAAATTTGGTGTTATCGCTCTCACTCTCTCATACTGGTCACTGGAAGTTCAACATGGCCCCTCATAGCAAAGAACTCTCTAAGGATCTGAAAAAAAGAGTTGTTGCTCTACACAAAGATGGCCTAGGCTATAAGAAGATTGCCAAGACCCTGATACTGAGCTTCAGCATGGTGGCCAAGACTATACAGCGGTTTAACAGGACAGGTTCCACTCAGAACAGGCCTCGCCATGGTCAACCAAAGAGGTTGAGTAAGCGTGCTCAGCATCATATCCAGAGGTTGTCTTTGGGAAATACATGTATGAGTGCTGCCAGCATTGCTGCAGAGGTTGAAGGGGTGGGGGGGTCAGCCTGTCAGTGCTCAGAACATATGTCACACTGCATTAAACTGGTCTGCATGGCTGTCATCCCAGAAGGAAGCCTCTTCTAAAGATGATGCACAAGAAAGCCTGCAAACAGTTTGCTGAAGACAAGCATACTAAGGACATGGATTACTGGAACCATGTCCTATGGTCTGATTAGACCAAGATAAACTTATTTGGTTCAGATGGGGTCAAGCGTGTGTGGCGGCAACTAGGTGAGGAGTACAAAGACGAGTGTGTCTTGGCTACAATCAAGCATGGTGGTGGGAGCGTCATGGTCTGGGGCTGTATAAGTGATACTTATGGCACTGGGTAGCTACAGTTCATTGAGGGAACCATGAATGCCAACATGTTCTGTGACATATTGAAGCAGAGCATGATCCTTTCCCTTCGGAGACTGGGACGCAGGGCAGTATTCCAACATGATAATGACCCCAAACACACCTCCAAGATGACCATTGCCTTGCTAAGGAAGCTGATGGACTGGCCAAGCATGTTTTCAGACCTAAACCCTATTGGACATCTGTGGGGCATCCTCAAATGGAAGGTGGAGGAGCGCAAGGTCTCTAACATCCACCAGCTCCATGATGTCGTCATGGAGGAGTGGAAGAGGACTCCAGTGGCAACCTGTGAAGCTCTGGTGATCTCCATACCCAGCTGTGCTGGAAAATAATGGTGACCACACAAAATATTGACACTAGGCCAAATTTGGACATTTTCCCTTAGGGAAGTACTCACTTTTGTTGCCAGCGGTTTAGACATTAATTGCTGTATGTTGAGTTATTTTGAGGGGACAGAAAATGTACACTGTTATACAAGCTGTACACTCACTACTTTACATTGTAGCAAAGTGTCATTTCTTCAGTGTTTCCTCCCCCAGGTTTTTAAATCTATTCCCCAGAGCCAAATTACATGTATATTGAGAATTGTAAGCGACTCAGAGACTTGTGAGATGAGATTGGAGCAAATGGAAGACAGACTCTGGCAACAGGGGTACCCTAAAGATGTGGTCAATAAGGCATGACAAGACTTGCACAGTAAAAAAGTAAAAACAGTGAGTCGCAAAATGCCTTTCATTTCCCAATATCATCCCTTATCAAATCATGTGTTTAACATTATCAAGAAACATTGGTCTATACTAAACAACAGTTATCTGTCAGTTCCAGAGTTCTACTTTCCACACTTACCTTCATATCGACAAGGAAAAACCATACATGACAGATTGGTGAAGTCTGACCAATATCGGTTACAGACCGCACCAAATACATTTTCATTTCATCAATTTGGCTAAAGGCTACTATTTATAGCTATGAACACGCTTCATTTCTTTAGCTATGAATAAGCGCAATGACGAGGTGTGAAACGCGTTAGTTATTTCATCCTGTTTTTCCATTTTTGACTATGTGACTGTAGTTGGATTTTAATCTACCAATAAAAATGCCTATTCTTTGATGTGCGGCCATCCAGGAACTTCTTTTCTTTCTCTACATTGAGCAGAGCCAGCACCTGTGAGTCTCATTAGGGTAATACGTTTGCTGTGTCTCCAAGAGGCTGGAGCTGTAATCCTTCTACGCACCAAATACATTCTTAGGTCCACGGAAGAAGAGATCTTACCCTCTTTTAGGTTGCATACATTGTGCTAATATGATCAAGGGAAAATCTTTTTCCCATCCACACAAGGGATACAACATACCAATAGGGGACCATTACACATGTCAATCATCTTATGTGATATACGATATTAAATGCCCGTGTGGGCTTTTATATGTAGGTGAAACTACCCGGAAGGTTAAGGAACGTATTGCACGACACAAATATTCCATCAGAGACTAACTTGATAAATTGCCATTAGCAAGACACTTTTTAGAAAAGGGACATACAGTGTCACAATTGAAATATATGGTAATTGATAGTGTACCACTCAGTCGACAAGGTGGGGGTAGGGAACTTAATTTAACCACTTAAGGACCGAGATTCTTTCTGAGATTTGTTAAAAAAGTTAAAAACTATTTTTTTTGCTAGAAAATTACTTAGAGCCCCCAAACATTATACAATTTTTCTAACACCCTAGAGAATAAAATGTCGGTTTTGCAATACTTTCTGTCACAAATTTTATTTGCGCAGCAGTCTTAAAAGCTAAATTTTTTTTGGAAAAAATACACTTTTTTGAATTAAAAAACAAGACAACAGTAAAGTTAGCCCATTTTTTCTTTTTTATATTGTGAAAGATAATGTTACGCTGAGTAAATTGATACCCAACATGTCATGCTTCAAAATTGCGCCCGCTCGTGGAATGGCGACAAACTTTTACCCTTAAAAATCTCCATAGGCAACGTTTAAAAAATTCTACAGGTTGCATGTTTTAAGTTACAGAGGAGGGCTATAACTATTGCTCTCACTCAACCAATCATGGCGATACCTCACATGTGTGGTTTGAACACCGTTTTCATATGCGGGCGCCACTCACGTATGCGTTCGCTTCTGCACGCAAGCTCGTCCGGACGGGGCGCGTTTAAAAAAAATTTTATATTTTTTATTTTTTTCTTATTTATTTTTACCTTTTATTTTTATTTTTACACTATTTAACAAAATTGACATCCTTTTTTTTCCACAAATAGAGCTTTTTTTTGATATTTGATCAACTCTGCGGTTTTTATTTATTGCGCTATAAACAAAAATAGAGCGACAATTTTGAAAAAAAAAACACATTATTTTTAACTTTTTGCTATAATAAATATCCCAAAAAATATATAAAAAAAACAATTTTTCCTCAGTTTAGGCCGATACGTATACTTCTACATATTTTTGGTAAAAAAAAAATCGCAAGAAGCGTTTATTAATTGGTTTGCGCAAAAGTTATAGCGTCTACAAAATAGGGGTTAGTTTTATGGCATTTTTATTAATAATTTTTTTTTTTACTAGTAATGGCGCTGAGCTGTGATTTTTATCATGACATGACATTATGGCGGACACATCGGACAATTTTGACACATTTTTGGGACCATTGTAATTTTTACAGCGATCAGTGCTATAAAATTGCATGGATTACTATAAAAATGACACTGGCAGTGAAGGGGTTAACCACTAGGGGGCTAGGGAGGGGTTAAGTGTGTCCTGTGGAGTGATTCTAACTGTTAGGTGGCATGGCTACGAATGACACTTCACTGATCATAGCTCCCGATCACAGGGAGCTATGATCAGTGACAGTGCCACTAGGCAGAACGAGGAGATGCTTGTTTACATTAGCATCTCCCCGTTCTTCAGCTCTGTGAGACGATCGCGGGTATCCCAGTGGCGATCGAGTCCGCGGGACCCGCAATCCTACTCACGGAGCTCCCGGCAGGGTCACGCAGCGGCAACTGCAAATTCAAAGGGACGTACCTGTACGCCCATTTGCGCAGCCGTGCCATTCTGTCTACGTATATGTACATGCTTTTATTCCTAGTACAAGTAATGTACATGTAAACATCCCTTGTAATAGAAAAAAGCTTGACAGGACCTCTTAAATATAAGATCTGGGGTCAAAAAGACCTCAGATCTCATATTTACACTAAAATACAAAAAAAAAAAAATATTAATTTGTCATTTAAAAAAAAATGTTCCTTTAAGAGCTGTGGGCGGAAATGATGTTTTGACATCGCTTCCTCCCAGCAATTGTATAGAAACGGGTAGGGGCAATCTTCCCCTTACTCATCTCCATACCCAATGACCAGACCCGATCGCCTTCACCGCTGCTGACGGCTCTGGTGAGCGGCGGAGGGCACCGGATTGTGGCGGGAGGGGGGTGGGCCATTCCCATCGCCAATAAAAGTGATCTTGCGGCGAATCCGACGCAGATACTACTTTTATCTTGTAGTGGACCGCCCGCTGAAGAAGGGGATACCGGGGTTATGGCAGCTAGCTGCTGCCATAACAACGATATCCTCCTTCAAACAGTTGACGTAAAACTGTGACGGGCGGTCCGTAAGTGGTTAAAAAAAACGGGAAGTTTCTTGGATCCATCGTTTAGAAACTTTGAGCCCAAAGGGGTTAAATTCTGATTTTGACCTATACTTGTTTTTATAGTAACGTTTGGCATTATTATAGTTCGTTTTTTCTGCATACACACGTGTGTACATATGTTTATGTGAACATGTGTGTATGCATGATTCTCCCTTTTAAGAAAATAACAACAATTTTTCTAATAACTTTTTGCATATATACATATTTTTATGTTTTTTTAATCTAATATTTGGGAAGAATTTCTCTCATAGTGCAGCTGGTTCAGAGTAAAGAACGCAACATGTGGCTGTTTTGTGATTAAATTGTGTGTGTGTGTGTGTGTATATATATATATATATATATATATATATATATATATATATATATATATATATATAAATAGTATATATATATATATATATATATATATATATATATATATGTATATATATTATATATTATATATATATATATATATATATATATATATATATATACATATACAGTGCCTTGAAAAAGTATTCATACCCCTTGACATTTTGTCATGTTACAACCAAAAATGTAAAAGTATTTTATTGGGATTTTATGTGATAGACCAACACAACGTGGCACATAATGGTGAAGTCACAGGAAAATAATAAATGGTTTTCAATCTATTTTACAAATAAATATCTGAAAAGTGTGGTGTGCATTTGTATTCAGCCCCCTTTACTCGGATACCCTAACTAAAATCTAGTGGAACCAATTGCCTTCAGAAGTAACATAATTAGTAAATAGAGTCCACCTGTGTATAATTCAATCTCAGTATAAATACAGCTGTTCTGTGAAGCCCTCAGAGATTTGTTAGAGAACCTTAGTGAACAAACAGCATCATGAAGGCCAAGGAACACACCAGGCGGGTCAGGGATAAAGTTGTGGAGAAGTTTAAAGCAGGGTTAGGTTATAACAAAATATAAGAAGGAAAAAAGCAGCGCCCAAACGTGAAAAAAAGCTGCTAACACTCCAATATGACAAAATTGCAAAAAATATACGTGTAACAGTGTAGCGCTAAAAATGTCTCTGTACAGCAATGGTTGTGGACTGGAAAGATCGACAACCACCAATTTACTGTTCAGACTATTGTTATAAAAATGCCAAGTTTTAAGGTCAAATAGGTGGTGAATATCAGGTCCTCTGGTTAATGAGGGCGTGATGAACCACCAGACTAAATAATGTTTCGGTCTATTTAGTCTGGTGGTTCATCACGCCCTCATTAACCAGAGGACCTGATATTCACCACCTATTTGACCTTAAAACTTGGCATTTTTATAACAATAGTCTGAACAGTAAATTGGTGGTTGTCGATCTTTCCAGTCCACAACCATTGCTGTACAGAGACATTTTTAGCGCTACACTGTTACACGTATATAACAAAATATCCCAAGCTTTGAACATCTCACAGAGCATTGTTCAATCCATAATCCAAAAATGGAAAGAGTATGGCACAATTGCAAACCTACCAAGACATGGCTGTCCATCTAAACTGACAGGCCGGGCAGAGCATTAATCAGAAAAGCAGCCAAAAGGCCCATGGTAACTCTGGAGGAGCTGCAGAGATCCACAGGTCAACTATTAGTCGTGCACTCCACAAATTTGGCCTATATGGAAGAGTGGCAAGAAGAAAACCATTGTTGAATGAAAGCCATAAGGAGTCCCATTTTCAGTTTGCGAGAAGCCATGTGGGGGGGACAGCAAACATGTGGAAGAAGGAGCTCTAGTCAGATGAGACCAAAATGGAACCTTTTAGCATAAAAGAAAAACGCTTTGTGTGGCGGAAAACTAACACTGCACATAACCCTGAACACACCATCCCCACTGTGAAACATGGTGGTGGCAGCATCAAGATGTGGGGATGTGTTTCTTCAGCAAGGACGTGGAAGCTGGTCAGAGATGATGAGAAGATGGATAAAGCCAAATACAGGGCAATGTTAGAAGAAAACCTTGAGACTGGGGGGGAGGTTCACCTTCCAGCAGGACAACGACCCTAAACATACAGCCAGAGCTATAATGGAATGGTTTAGATCAAAGCATATTCATGTGTTAGAATCGCCCAGTCAAAGTCCAGACCTAAATCCAATTGAGAATCTGTGGTAAGACTTGGAAATTGCTGTTCACAAATGCTCCCAATCCAATCTGACAGAGCTTGTGCTATTTTGCAAAGAAGAATTGGCAAAAATGTCACTCTCTAGATGTACAGGTGGTAGAGACCTCCCCAAAAAGACTTGCAGCTGTAATTGCAGTGAAATGTGGTTCTACAAAGTATTGAGGGCTGAATACAAATGCACGCCACACTTTTCAGATATTTATTTGTAAAAAATGTTGAAAACCATTTATCATTTCCCTTCCACTTCACAATTATGTGCCACTTTGTGTTGGTCTATCACATAAAATCCCAATAAATTACATTTACATTTTTGGTTGTAACATGATAAAATTTGGATAATTTCAAGGGGTATGAATACCTTTTCCAGGTATATACATATTTTTTTTTCTTTTTCTCTTGATAACAGGTGCCCTTCTGATAGTATCCTCATGACGTATGTGGAACTCGCTACACCTGATGGTCTTCTTGTTACACCATTATGTTAATTGATTGGTTATAATTACTTAGTATTGCTTTATTGGTGATTGGTTCCAGATGATGTAATGAATGTATATATTAGCTTTTGTACCTTCACATTTTGTATGTATTCAGTTTGAATGAGGGAGACATGTGCAGAACGAAAAAAAATGTGTTTGGTTTCGTTTCAATTCCTTGTTTACATAAATCAGTTTAATTTATTTAATTTATTTAATTTAATCCATTTAATTCATTTTCGGAATTCGTTCCATTTATTCGTATTCAAAACGATTTGAATTTTCGAATTTGGATCGATTCGAAAAAAAATTTAGTTTTTTTAGTTTTCAAATTCGAAACGTTTTCGAATTTGAATAGTTTTCCAATTTCCAAAAAGAATAAAAAAGAATAGAAAATGAAGGAATAGAAAAAAATATAATAGAATAAAAAAATAATATAACAGAAAATAAAAGAATAGAATCTTCGGAAATTCAAATCGAATAGAAAATAATAGAATTAAAAAAACAATAGAATATAATATAAAAAATACAACCATTTTCCAGAATTCAAATAGAATGAATTTGAATAGAATAGAATAGAAAAGAGTAGAATAGAATAGAAAATAACACAATAGTATAGAAAAAGAATAGAATAGAATGAATATAACCATCTTCCTATTCTACTGTAATCTGTTCTATTCTATTCAATTGATTGTTTGACATTTGGGAAATGGTTATATTCTTTCTATTCTATTCTATTGTTGTTTTCATTGTGTTCCTTTTCTATTTGTTTATTCTATTTTATTCTTTTCTATTCTATTATTTTCTATTCTATTCTTTTTCTATTGAAATTTATTCTATTCTAAATTCGAATTTCGTAAGATGGTTATATTCTTTCTATTCTATTCTGTTTTTTTTTTTCTATACTATTTTGTTATTTTCTATTCTATTCTAATCTATTCTTTTCTATTCTATTGAAATTCAAATCGATTCTATTTGCATTTTGGGAAATGGTTCTATTCTTTCTATTCTATTCTATTGTTTTTTTAAATTGTTTTCTATTCTATTAGGCTATTTTCAAACTGGAGTGGGGGGCATTAGCAGTAAAGTAAATTTTAGCGGCATTTTACCGTTGTAATAGAGGTGCTTTTCTGCCGCTAGCGGGGCTCTTTTCACCCCCGCTAGTGGCCGAATAAAGGGTTAATAGCGCCTGCAAAGCGCTGCTGCCGAAGTGATTTGAAGGCGCTTCCAATGGCAGGGGTGGTGGAGGAGCAGTGTATTCACCACTCTATTTGAAATTCGAATTTGTTATGTTATTCTGTTCTGCTCTATTTGTTTCTATTATATTCTAGTATATTCTGTTCTTTTATTTTCTATTCTTTTTTATTCTGTTTTACTCTATTACATTCTATTCCTTTATTTTCTATTCCATTTTATTCTCTTTGGAAAAACTATTCGAAAATGATTCAAATTTGAAAACTTCAAATTCGAAAACGTTTTGAATTTGAAAACGTTTTGAATTTGAAAACGTTTCGAATTTGAAAACGATTCGAATTCAAAAACTTGAATTTCATCGAAATTCGTTTTTTGTTATTTTGGATTTGTTTAAATTCAGTACTATTGTAATTTGGAAATTCGGATACATGCACATTTCTAAAAATTCATCTGAATTTAATTTCGGAAGGAAACAAACTGCACATGTCTATGAAAACGGGCGCTATCGATTTAGCCCGAAACAGTTATCTTGAATACTATGGCTACCATGTAATTCTTACATTTTGATTAACCCATTCAGCCCTGGAAGAATTTACCCCATTACTGACTACGCCATATTTTGCGATACGGCACTGCGTCGCTTTAACTGACAATAGCTAGATCGTGCAATGTTGTACCCAAACAAAATGTTCTTTTTCCCCCCACAAATAGGGCTTTCTTTTGGTGATATTTCATCACCTCTGTGGTTTTTATTTTTTGCGCTATAAACAAAAAAAGAGCGACAATGTTGAAAAAAAAAAACACAATATTTTGTACTTTTTGCTATAATAAATATCAAAAAAAAAAAAAAAAAATATTTCTTCATCAGTTTAGGCTGATATGTATTCTTCTACATATTTTTGGTAAAATAAAAAATCGCAATAAGCGTATATTGATTGGTTTGCGCAAAAGTTATAGCGTCAACAAAATAGGGGATAGATTTATGGCAGTTTTTAATATTTATTTATTTTTACTAGTAATGGCGGTGATCAGCGATTTTTATCATGACTGCAACGTTGCGATGGACACATCGGACACTTTTGACACTTTTTTTGGGACCAGTGACATTTATACAGCGATCAGAGCTAAAAATAGCCACTGATTACTGTATAAATGTCATTGGCTAGGGGGGCGATCAAGGGGTTAAGTGTGTTCCGCCTGTGTGTTCTAACTGTGGGGGGATGGGACTGACTATGGGAGGAGACCGATCAGTGTTCCTACTTTTTAGGAGCACACAGTCGGTCTCTCCCCTGAGAGAACTGGGATTTGTGTGATTACACACACAGATCCCGGTTCTCGCTCTGTCACAAGCGATCGTGGGTGCCCGGCGGTCATGGCGCCGGCCGGGCACTCGCATCGGCTCCGGGGACACGCACGTGCCTGCAAAGCGTCTTAAAGTGCTGACGTACAGCTATGATGGCTCGCGCAGGGGGGCCAACCTGGGGCGGTTGGTCGGGAAGGGGTTAAACCTCACTTTTGTTTTTCTCTCTCTCTCTCTCTATATATATATACTGT
Source organism: Lithobates sylvaticus (assembly GCA_028564925.1). NCBI lineage: Eukaryota > Metazoa > Chordata > Amphibia > Anura > Ranidae > Lithobates > Lithobates sylvaticus. The sequence continues at coordinate 390,749,317 of CM053029.1, read as the reverse complement.
GTGTGTGTGTGTGTGTGTGTGTGTGTGTGTGTGTGTGTATATATATATATATATATATATATATATATATATATACATATATATATTCACATATACATATTTCTCGGCATCAAGGACACTATTGTTCCAGACCAAATCTCCAGCTCCCTTTGCAGAAATGCAACTCCAAACTTGCAAGGAACCTCCACCATGCTTCACTGTTGCCTGCAAACACTCATTATTGTACCGCTCCCCAGCCCATCAGCAAACAAACTGCCTCCTGCTACAGCCAAATATTTCAAATTTTGACTCATCAATCCAGAGCATTTGCTGACATTTTTCTGTTGTTCAGTTCCTATGTTTTTGTGCATAGGTGAGTTGCTTAGCCTTGTTTCCACACCAGAAGTATGGCTTTTTGGCCACAATTCTTCCATGAAGACCACTCCTGGCCAGACTTCTCTGGACAGTAGATGGGTGTGCCTGGGTCTCACTGGTTCTCGCCAGTTCTGTGTTGATGGCACTGCTGGACATTTTCTGATGTTGAAGGACAGTAAGCATGATGTGTCTTTCATCTGCTGCATTTAGTTTCCTTGGCCAGCCACTGTATTTATGGCCCACAACATTATTTGTGCTTCTTCAAAAGTGATTGAACAGCACTTCTTGCAACCCCAGTCTGCTTTGAAATCTTTGGTTGGGAGAGACCTTGCTTACGTGATATACACTGTCTTCCACAACCTCACCTTTAGTAGCAGAGTTTGGCTGTACCACATTCCAGTTATTGACTGTGTTTCAGCCTACATATGAAATTGATGATCATTGGCACCTGGTATAATTGGTTAATCATACACCTGATTCTAATCCTATAAAATCCCTGACTTTGTGCAAGTGTACAAAGTGTTCAACTGTACTGTAAGAAATTATGCTGGTTTGAAGCCAAAGGGTAATCACACCAAATACTGATTTGATTTGGATTTTTATTCTGTTCGCTCACTTTGAATCTTGCAAATTCATAAAAATAAACAATTAAAACAAATATTTTTGAAAGCATTCTTACTTTACAACATTTCTTTATACCTGCCTAAAACTTTTTGCACAGTACTGTATATACAGTTATGCTCATAAGTTTACATACCCTGGCAGCATTTATGATTTCTTGGCCATTTTTCAGAGAATATGAATGATACACAAAAACTTTTCTTTCACTCATGGTTAATGTTTGGCTGAAACCATTTATTATCAATCAACTGTGTTTACTCTTGTTAAATCATAATGGCAACAGAAACTACCCAAATTACCCTGATCAAAAGTTTACATACCCCACTTCATACCCCACTTAATTGTGTGTATTGCCCCCTTTAACATCAATGACAGCTTGAAGTCTTTTGTGGTATTTGTGGAGGCTCTTTATCTTCTCAGATGGTAAAGCTGCCCATTCCTCTTGGCAAAAAGCCTCCAGTTCCTGTAAATTCTTGGGCTATCTTGTATGAACTGCACGTTTGAGATCTCCCCAGAGTGGCTCAATGATACTGAGGCCAGGAGACTGAGATGGCCACTCCAGAATCTTCACTTTATTCTGCTGTAGCCAATGACAAGTCGACTTGGCCTTGCGTTTTGGATTATTGTCATGTTGGAATGTCCAAGTTCATCCCATGCATAGCTTCCTGGCTGATGAATGCAAATGTTCCTCCAGTATTTTTTGATAAAATACTGCATTCATCTTGCCAACAATTTTGACCAAATGTCCTGTGCCTTTGTAGCTCACACATCCCCAAAACATCAGTGATCCACCTCCTGTTCCTTTCATCATAAGCCTTGTTGACTCCTCTCCAAATATAGCATTTATGGTTGTGGCCAAAAAGCTCAATTTTGGTCTCATCACCAGGGATGATCTTTATGTTCGAGTCAAACTCATGTTCGAGTTTGCCGAAACAATTTTGGGTGTTCGCGGCAAATTCGAAAGCCCTTTAAAAGTCTATGGGAGAAATCAAAAGTGCTAATTTCAAATGCTTATAAGCATGGTATTGTCATAAAAAGTGCTTGGGGACCTGGGTCCTGCCCCAGGGGACATGTATCAAAGTTTTAAAAATGGCAATTTTTTCGGGAGCAGTGATTTTAATAATGCTTAACGTGAAACAATAAAAGTGTAATATTCCTTTAAATTTTGTACCTGGGGGGGGTGTCTATAGTATGCCTGTAAAGGGGTGCATGTTTCCCGTGTTTAGAACAGTCTGACAGCAAAATGAAATTTCTAAAGGAAAAAAGTAATTTAAAACTACTCGTGGCTACAATGAATTGTCGGTCCGCAATACACATAAAAGTTCATTCTATTGCCCCGAACCAAAAAATAAATAAAAAATGCGTGGGGGTCCCCCTAAATTCCATACCAGGCCCTTCAGGTCTGGTATGGATATTAAGGGGAATCCTGCACCAAAATAAAAAAAAAGGTGTGGGGTCCCCCTCAAAATCCATACCAGACCCTTATCCAAGCACGCAACCTGGCAGGCTGCAGGAAAAGAGGGGGGACGAGAGAGCGCCAACCCTCCTGAACTGTACCAGGCCACATGCCCTCAACATTGGGAGGGTGCTTTGGGGTAGCCCCAAAGCACCTTGTTCCCATGTTGATGGGGAGAAGGGCCTCATCCCCACAACCCTTGCCTGGTGGTTGTGAGGGTCTGCGGGCGGGTTTTTTTTCGGAAACTGCAAGCCCCCTTTAACAAGGGGATCCCCAGATCCTGCCCCACGTGTGAATTGGTAATGGGGTACAAATGTATCCCTACCATTTCACAAAAAATTGTTACAAAAAGGTTAAAAAACACAGAGACGGTTTTTGACAAGTCCTTTATTAATTTCTTCTTCTTTACGCTTCTTCTTTCAACTTCTTTCTTCTGGTCTTCCTTCTGTGTTCTTCTTGTTCCTCCAACTTCTTCTTCATCTTCTTCTTCCTCCAACTTCTCGTCCCGCATCTTGCTCCGGCTTCTTCTCCGCTCTGTCCGCACGATCCGCCTCAGTGGGAGTCTTCAGCTGTGTGACAATTCGATTCTTATTACACTTCTTAAAAAACGTAAACGGGTGAACCTGCCCCCTCTGACAACACGGGGAAAGCCATAGGGAAGTCCCCGTGCGTCATAGGAGGGCAGGGTCACCGGGTGGCCCCACCCTCCGTTATTTAAGAAGTGTCAGAAGAATCAAAGCGTCACACGGCTGAAGACTTCCACTGAGGTGGATCGTGCAGACGGAGCAGAGAAGAAGCTGGAGCAAGATGTGGTACGAGAAGAGCGGAGGAAGAAGAAGATGAAGAAGAAGCTGGAGAAGAAGAAGTTGGAGGAACAAGAAGAAGAACACAGAAGGAAGACCAGAAGAAAGAAGATGAAAGAAGAAGTGGAAAGAAGAAGAAATTAATAAAAGGACTTGTCAAAAACGGTCTCTTGTGTTTTTTAACCTTTTTTGTCACTTTTTTTTTTTGTGAAATGGTAGGGATACATTTGTACCCCATTACCAATTCACACAGGGGGGGCCGGGATCTGGGGGTCCCCTTGTTAAAGGGGGCTTCCAGATTACGATAAGCCCCCCGCCTGCAGACCCCGACAACCACTGGGCAAAGGTTGTGGGGATGAGGCCCTTCTCCCCATCAACATGGGGACAAGGTGCTTTGGGGCTACCCCAAAGCACTCTCCCAATGTTGAGGGCATCTGGCATGGTACGGTTCAGGAGGGGGGGCGCTCTCTCGTCCCCCTCTTTTCCTGCGGCCTGCCAGGTTGCATGCTCAGATAAGGGTCTGGTATGGATTTTGAGGGGGACCCCCACGCCATTTTTTTTATACATTTCAGCGCAGGGTTCCCCTTAATATCCATACCAGACCTGAAGGGCCTGGTATGGAATTTAGGGGGACCCCCACGCATTTGTTTTTTAATTTTGGTTCGGGGTTCCCCTGTGGGGAAATCCCCATGCCGTTTTTATTAATGAACTTTTCTGTGTATTGCGGACCGACAATAAATTGTAGCCGCGAGTAGTTTCAAATGAGTTTTTTTCCTTTAGAAATGTAATTTTGCTGTCAGACTGTTCTAAACGTGGGAAACATGCACCCCTTTACAGGCATACTATAGACGACCCCCAGGTACGAAATTTAAAGGAATATTACACTTTTAGTGTTTCACTTTAAGCATTATTAAAATCACTGCTCCCGAAAAAACGTCAGTTTTTAAAACTTACTTTTGCATTCATACATGTCCCCTGGGGCAGGGCCCAGGTCCCCAAACACTTTTTATGACAATACCATGCATATAAGCCTTTAAAATTAGCACTTTTGATTATTCATGTTCGTGTCCCATAGACTTTAACTGTGTTCACGTGTTTGAACAAATTTTTTGCCTGTTCACATGTCCTGGTGGGTGTTCGGCTCATCCCTACTCATCACTGCAAATTACTTTGTGCCAGAAGGTTTGAGGCTTGTCTGGTATATTGTAAATGGGATACTTTGTGGCATTTGCATAGTAATGGCTTTCTTCTGGCGAATCTTTCTTTAAATGGCTCCTTATTGTGCATCTTGAAACAGCCACACCACATGTTTTCAGAGAGTTCTGTATTTCACCTGAAGTTATTTGTGGGTTTTTCTTTGCATCCCAAACAATTTTCCTGGCAGTTGTGGCTGAAATTTCAGTTGACCTACCTGACTGTGGTTTGGTTTCAACAGAATCCCTAATTTTCCACTTCTTGATTAGAGTTTGCTGCTGATTGGCATTCTCAGTTCCTTGGATATCTTTTTATATCCCTTTCCTGTTTTATAGTTCAACTACCTTTTCCCGCAGATCTTTTGACAATTATTTTGCTTTCCCCATGACTCGGAATCCAGGAACATCAGTCCAGCACTGGATGAAAGATGCAAGGGTCTGTCAGGAGTCCAGAAACTCATTGACCTTTTATACACACTAATTACAAGCAAACAGATCACAGATGAGGATGGTTACCTTTAATAGCCATTCAAACCCCTTTGTGTCAATTTGTGTGCATGTTATCAGGCCAAAATCACCAGGGTATGTAAACTTTTGATCAGGGTCATTTGGGTAGTTTCTGTTGCCATTATGATTTAAAAAGAGTAAACACAGTTGATTGATAATTAATGGCTTCAGCCAAACATTAACCATGAGTGAAAGAAATGTTTATTGTTATCATTCATATTCTCTGAAAAATGGCCAAGAAATCATAAATTCTGCCAGGGTATATAAACTTATGAGCACAACTGTATAATTAAATGTAGCTCTATTTTTGTATTTATGGATAGTACTTTGACATAGTTAGTGCCCAGCTAGGATAAATCATCTCAGGTTCCTAGTAATATACCCTTTGTTTTTTTTTAACTTAGTAGTAATGATTTTTATTTTATGAAGACATACATGTTGCAGTGCTGTAGAGGAAGTGATTTTGGTTAATTTTTCACCTGCCTCTGTCTATACAGACCAGCTATCCTAAATTGGTACCCTCTTCGAATCCGACTTCAAAGTCATGTGTTCCGTACATTGCACTCATAAAGATCAAATAGAAACAGCTCTATTGCAGGTGGGAAAATAGTATCTATATATTTAAACTACATCTGTGCTCTATACCAGTAATTATGGATGCACAATTAGCCACAGGGACCTAAATAAATTATGTCTTTTTTCCTATGATATAAAACGTCTTCTCTCTTATATTATGAGTAAATTCTTGTTTCTTTGATCTGTGCTGGAAGTGATGACATGTAAATTCCTTATCTTTTAAAAACCAAAAACATTACTATAAAAAAAAAAGGAATACTATTGTAATATGTACAAATCAGTAGATCTCCATACGTGAAGCAGAAGCTGAGCAGGCAAAACACACTATCACTGTAAACACTGATATGTGATGTTGCTGAGAACTGCCGGGTAACAAAAGACTGTGGACTGTAATCAGTATCAGAACAATATATGGATTTCGGTCACCATCCATACAGTTCTTGGATCTATACTTTTAAATTGAATAGTGTTTGCAAGCTGTCACCCACTCCTCTGTGCCAAAAAACTATCCGATATTTTTCAACTATAAATTTGCTTCAGCGTATTCTAATAAAGAACAAATTCATGTGAGATTAATCCATTAGATCTAGAATACAGTAAGTGTTAATATGACACCATGGGGTTGATTTACTATAGAATGCAAAATCTGTTGCAGCTGTGCACAGAAACTAATCGGCTTCCATTTTTTTTTTTTTTGTCAAAGCTTAATTGAACAAGCTGAAGTTAGAAGCTGATTGGCTACCATGAACAACTGCACCAGACTTTGCAATCCCCAGTATTAGTAAATCAAGCCCCATGTATATGTTCATTTATTTCAAGTGGAACTTAACTCACGTTCAGTCCAGCTATGCAGTGTTTTGAAATTTCCTGCTGTCCTCCAACATCTTTGAGCGACCGGCTACTAAATATTGATCTCTGGTCGCTTTCATTGGCTGGGCTGATATGATTCATGTGCGGAAGTTTAATTAACTTGGGCATTGCCGAATTTCTACAGTGAGCTGCGCATGCTCACTGTACAGGGGCAGACAGGCAGGTAGGTAACTTTAATGCAGAAAAGACAAAATATCTTAATTAAAGTATCTTCTGCATTAAAAATTCTGCCTGTTCACCCATTTTTATTTTTTACATAAAGTTTCACTTTAAGTTTAGTAAGAGACACCAAAAGAGAGGCAAAAAAAGATGCATTACACTCAAATATTTCAATAAGTTCAGCACTTTGCTGCACCTATTTTCAACTATACGTAGACATGAAATAACTCAAACTTTAATGAAGTGTTCAGGATTAGGAAAAAGGCAGCAGAGCATTAAGCTTCAGCTTACATACCAAATCAAATCTCACACCTCACTGTACACCCCTGTTTGCTAAATCCACTGGTCTTAGGTGTAAAGTTACCTATACACATATACAGTTACACCAATGACCATACAAGTCTGTATACCCAGAGGTGTCCCATTTTCTACAACTTTTCCTGTAAGAAAGGAATCATTTGAGTAAACAGACTTTGGGGTGTTGTTATTTAGCTCTTATAACTCTTTGTATGTGTATAGGTAACTTTACACCTGTGGCAAGTGCATTTTGCAAACATGGGTGTGCAGTGACTTTGTGGCCTGTGTTGCACCACAGTGACAGGTACCCAGCCTCCATTTTTTTCCCCAAAAAGCCATCCCTGCACTCCCTGTGGAATCTAATGTCTCCATTATTCTGGACAGAACAGTCCGCATCAGGATCTACAATACTACAGATACGTGGTGAAGTAAGCATTGCTGGGGCCATTACATCTCTTTCGCGGTTTACTGGGTAAATCGGCTTGTGGATGGGAAGGATGCAGGATGGAGGCACACTACTGGAGCTTGTGGTGCCTCCTCATGTCTTGCACCTTAATGATGATGATGGTGCAGCCAACCCTACCCCCTTTTCCTTAATAGCCATATATGGTGACTCCTCTAAACCATCAGTTCCCCCAAGCATTCCAGCATGCCTATGCATTGGCTCAGGCAAAATGCTGCCATGCTCCTTTGCACCTGGTATGTCTGGGAGACAGTAGCCACAATGAGCCATTGGCTCTGGTAACTTTTTGGGAGCAGGCTGACAGATGGCTGACCCCTAGCCATCTTGTCACAAAGGGAACCTACTCCATCAGTTGAAAAGAAAGCAGCTGTATAGCTAGAAAGTTAGCCAAGCTGGCATTAAGATGCTGGGCACTGAGGTGATTGGCAGAAATAGTTTTCTTTCACTTCAGCAGCTGTGAAGAGACACCTGCTGGTCAAAAATGCTGCTGGATATGTAGTGAGTGGGGTTAGGAGACCTATGCAGAGGTTCAGGCTCTAACTTAGACCGAATTAGCATGGCCCAATGCTGCCTTGCTCTTGTCCACTTAATGTGCCTTAAGGTAAACTTCTCAAACCCTTTGTCAGACTTCCCTTCCAATTACTTGAATGGGGAAAGAGGTGGAAAGGGAGGAACAAGAAGGAGAAGTACTGTTTTTTTGCTGCGGACTGTTATGATTCATGTGCTACTGCCACTGAGCTTTGTGGTGAAGAATCATGTTTTAAAGGCTGCAAGCCACTACAGTGCTGTTGACAGCAGATATATTGAAAAAACCCCAGACCTCTGAAATAAGTGGAGCTTCCCTGGAAATAGCACTGGGCGACTACAACCCTCTGCAACCTGTCCCATATTTTGGATGAAATCCCACTGCTCTGCTGTTGTACCTCTGTCCCTTTTCTACAATCTCAGACACTCAGGTTTAGTCTTCCATCTTGTCTACCCCGCCCTCCTCGTTGCTTAAGCCCACCTGGCAGTAAGCTAAAGCTGTGGAAACATCAATGGCAATTGCTGCTTTCTGCATGATTCTGGTGGTCTCTTTCTCAACAGTAAGCAAAATGAATTCCTGCACATCCTCCTGCAGTTAGTTACTAATGATGTGCTGACATAATTCAGCCATTTCCTCCATGCCTGTTTGCAGGAGAATGGAGCAGGAGTAGGAAGAGTGCAAATATGCAGCTGTTGGGGATAATGTGCTGCTACGAGCCTGGGAGGAGGTGGATGATGAAGGTTTGGTAAGCCACGGCGCAACCTCCTCCACATACTCTGGCTGTATATCATGCCAAGTGCCAGAAAGAAACGGTAGACGTGCCCTGACTTCTATAGGTGCAGCCTGACCAACACTTTGTCCTGCAGAACCTGCTTGCCTCCCACTAGCTGCATGTGAAGGGGCACAGGATATCCATTTAAGCCTCCCCGACATGACAAGCTAACATTATTAGCAGCTATGACAATAAAGAGATTGAGGATTTGGCTCTTTGAGGCATTTAACTAAAGGCAAACATTTTTCTCAAGTTTTGGATAGAGTGGAGTGGGATTAGAACACCTGTCAGGTTTTTCTTCTTTTTTTTTTTTTGCAGTCTGTGACTCCGTTAGGGAGGTTCACCTTCTCTATTTTCCATATGTACCATTATCATTGAAAAAGAAAGTGAAGAAAATCCCCAATTTTGTGGTGTCCTGAGACTAGTAATAGAGAGAACATTTTCCAATGGGGAAACAAGCTCAGGTAATCCTGGTAACAGCCAAGAATTCCCTCAGTGTGGAGGGTTTTCCTCTTACTTTCTGTTTTGTCTCTGGGACAGGAAGTGAAGGTAAATCTCCCCAATGGGATGAATCAGATGGCAAAAAACTGACAGGGGTTTTAACCCTCCCTTACTTTATCCAAGATAAAACAAAACTTTTGCATTTAGTTCTACTTTAGCAATGTTGTGATTTGGTGCACAAAATTGTACTGCAAACGTATATGGTGATGTGCTAGAAGGATAGCAGTGTATGGCCTCTTGCCTTTTTATAAAGTCAATAAACTAATAAATACATGATGTCATATTTAAATGGATAGCATATCTGTTTAGTATAATTAGGTTTTAAGACATTATCTGCTCACTGTTTTTTGCATTGGGATAAGTGGAGCCCTTCAGGTATCTGCCTTTGTTTCTTCTCTACTCCATAAAATAAAATGCCTGAAGTGCTAGAAACTGTGGCAGAAGACATCTCCTAATTGTTGCATCATACCTGTGTATCTGATTGTCCTCTAGAAATTTCTGATGGGCATCTGAGTATCTCTTACAGTATATATAGGTTACCCTATTATCTCAAGTTGCACCAGACACTGACTTCTTCTTTGATTTCAAGGGGATCACTTAGTTTACTCTTAGTTATGATTTTAAACAAGCTGTAGTTATAGTTTTATGTAATTAATTCTAATCACAGGCATATTTCAGCATAGATTTAATTAAGGCATTCCCATTACTACAAAGTGTAAAATGAAGGTTAAACACATTATATTGCCAAGTATTACGCCCAGAATTTTTAAAGACTGTAAAATGCTGCCCTTTGATTAAATAACATTGTTCTGATGACCGGACATTTTTATGTTGTGCTGGGGCAAGGAAAGGAGCCTGCTATGAGTACTTTGAGCTTCATTGCACTTGGTCATTATATTACATACATTCTGTCACACAGGATTGTTATACATGACTCAGTTCTTCCAGATATCCAGTCAAACATGAACCCTTGCACTCATTTAATTTTACAGTTCAATATCCAATTTTACCATTACTTGTAAAATTAGCCCTTCATATCAAAATCATGCTTTAACATTTTCCAGGACTATTGCTCAAATCAACTCTCATTTTAAATGTGTAAGAAAAAAATAGTTTTGAATTCCAAATGCAGCTTCCTGGCAATGAGCAGAAGGTGATAGTGCAGTAATAGGGAGAGGGGAGGAGTAAGGCTGATATATACAGTATAATTTGTGGGGTGGAGTAGAGTAGAGTTGGGCGAATAGTCCGAGCCGAGCAAAAGTTTGAACATTACCTGTTCACCCGTTCGGCTACTAGTTAGTGTGTTATTGTGACTCTGAGTGTAGAGTGTCAGCGTAGTGTTATGCCGCGTACACACAAGCAGAATTTCGCTCAAGCTTACCTTGCATACACACGGTCACACAAAAGTTTGCTGAACTTTCGACCGTTAAGAACGCGGTGACGTACAACACTACGACGACCTGAGAAAATTATGTTCAATGCTTCCGAGCATGCGTCAAATTGTTTCCGAGCATGCGTAGGAATTTTGTGAGTCGGAATTGGTACAGAAATTGGTACAGCAATTTCCGATCTGAACTTTTTTCCGACCGAAAAATTGAGAACATGCTCTAAATCTTTTGCTGGCTGTAAAAAGTACGATGGAGCATACACGCGGTCGCATTTTCGGACCAAAAGCTCTCATCAGACTTTTCCTGGCGAAATTTCCACTCGTGTATACGGGGCATTAGTGTAGCATTACATACATTACAGCATTACATAACATTTAGTGCTGTATACAGTGCTGTATACCCCTTTTTTTTAGTTGCTGCGTTTAGTTTTTTGTCCCATGCCTGCCCTTTTTTTTAAATTGTCAGCTGCAGTTTTTCTGACTGCAATGCTGTTCACACTTTTTATTTTTTCGTGGTTTTTGCATTTCCGTCACCGGCAGTCCTCAATTTAAAGTAGACTAAACACTACTTTTCATCGAATAAAGTGCATCCAATTACACATTTCCCAGTATCTGTTAAATTTGGGTAATAAGGGCCCCCCCTTTATGTCTGGGAGGCCAGCAAGGAGAAGCAGATGTTCCCATGCCACTATGAGGGGGCCAGCAGAATCTGTGTCCACAGGCAAAGGTGGACATGATCCAGGCCAAGAGTCTCGGAGTCATTTTTGACTCAGAAATGTCAATGGATGCACAAATAGGAACAGTAGCCAGTGGTTCTCACCATCTGCTCCGCCTGCTACGAAGACTCATCCCCTTCATTCCAAAGGAGGACAAAGCAGTGGTAGTTGGAACAGTCATTAATTCACGACTTGACTACGCAAACTCCCTTTACATAGGATTACCCCAATATCAACTTGCGTGCCTACAACTTATCCAAAACACGGCGGCAAGGCTGATAACAGGAAAAAAACCCTGGGAATCCATCTCGCCTTCCCTGAGGAGCCTACATTGGCTTACCGTAAAGAATCGGGTCGCATTCAAGACCCTCTGCCTCACCCACAAATGTACCCATGGAGACGTTACCCAATACCTTCTCGAGAAAATAAAACACTACACACCCAATCGCAGTCTTCGATCGGCTAACCAAAACCTCCTCCTCATTCCCAAATCCCGCTACAAATCAAAGGGGGAACGGAGATTCGCTGTCCAAGGACCACGGCTATGGAACACTCTACCAACTTACATCCGCATGGAAGAAAACCATCAGGCCTTCAGGAAAAAACTCAAGACCTACCTCTTCTAAGAAGCTTGACAACAAAGCACGAATACAGCACCTTGAGGCGATTCAGTTTGCATTGTAGCGCTGTACAAATTATTAATTTATTCATGCTCAGGCAGGGCACGTTTGTCTGTGTTTAGTGATGTTTCCCATGCTATCCAGCCACACCATCCAGAGGAGGTGGTGAACTGGCTTACTATACCATCCTCATCCTCCTCATCTTCTATCACCTAAGCTGTGACTAGTGTGCAGACAACCGCAGCTGCCAGAGCGGCTTATTCTGCCTCCTTGTCCACAGGTACTCCTGACATAGCCCCAGCATCATGCATAGAGTAGTCAGCTGAACTATTTGAACACAGAGTCAGCCACTTGCTTCTTGACGATGCACAGACATTACTTGATTATGATGTTGGTTCTGAGGTTGAGGAAGGGAATACCATGAGCCTACAGAGAGAAAAGAACACTGTTAAACAACAATATTGGCAGCCATGTTACCCCCAGCCGCAGCGTATTGCCAAGCTGGCTCCAGTGATGATAAGGATGATGATGGTGATGATGAGGTCACTATCTAAATTTTTTTTTTAATCTTGGCCCGAGTGTACTATAATTTTGCTTCTTCACATAAGGCTTGCTCACTGTGGTGCAAAAATTTGTTATTTCCATCCAAAGTCTGCCAAAGAGACACCTGACTTTATACAAAAAATCTCTAATCTTGTTCCGAGTGCACTAAATTGTGGCCTCATCATACAGACTGGCTCCCCAAGCCATTGTTTACAAAATAAAAAAAGCTTGCATGGAAAATCAATTTAAATGTATTTTTTTTCTTTGTGAGTTTTGCTGCAGCAGGTTCTATACATGGAACAGGTGCACCATTTTACAGGCAGATTAAGGGGACTCCCCAGGCAATATATTTAAAGGAATTCTCCATTTTTATTGTTTCACTTTAAGCATCATTCAAATTATTGCCCTGTAAAAATTATCTTTTTAAAAACATTTTTTTGCATTGATGCATGTCCCCCAGGGCAGAACCCAGCCCCCCCCCCCCCATACCCCTTTTATGGCCAATAACTTGCATATAAGCCTTCAAAATGGGCACTTTTGATTTTTGAAGTTTTGGTCTCATAAACTTCAATGAGAGTTCGGGTTCGAACTTTTGCAATGTTCGAGAATTCTGTCTGAACGAACTGGGGGATGTTTGGCACATTTCTAGAGAGGAGGGATACAGAGTGAGAGTTTAAGAAAAGAAGGCACCATTGGGAGAAGGAAAGATAGAGAGAGCATGTTACAGGGGTAGAGAGAGTAATAATAAGACTGTGGTATAAGTAGCTGGATGGGGAAATACAGGTTCATCTGCAGCTAGTCTGTAGCATTGTTGTCTGTCATTTTAATAATAGTTTTAATAATTAGTATGTAGTAATAAATTGCATGCATTAGAAGATTGCCATGTTTCTGTTTACCCTACATTTGAACCTATATATATATATATATAATCTCAATAAATTACTAATGCGCTACCAAGAAAGTGTTAATAACGGGTATAGTGCTTAATGTTAAAGTGCTTCAGTGAAATATAAAGTGCTTAGTAAAAATGGCAACACTACAGAAGTTTAGCTGCTTTTTACAACACCAATAGGTATGTATATGTATAGTGAAGCAGCGCCAGGGTTTTTTTCTCAAACAATAGGTGCTGGAACTCAACCACGACCCCCCAAAACCCCTCCCCCACACACACCCTCCAAATCACATCAAATAGTGGGTGTGGTCATATTTCACAAACAGTCTTAAAGGGGCATTAAATATCAGGATTGCATTACATACAGAGTGCAGAGTTCATTGGGGTTACACACAGAGTGCAGAGCTGTCACTTATAAACACAGAAACCAGACTTCTGTGTTTACAAGTGATTGCGGTGAACAGCCCCCCCCCCCAAGGGTCTGAGCCAGAGGTGGTGGAACTGAGTTCCACCAAGTTCCCCCTGAAAAAAAGCCCTGAGCAGCGCTAATTATTTACAAACATAACCAAAAATAAAGTAGCACTTTATTTTTGGTTATGTTTTTAAATAATTAGTGCTGCTTCACTATACATATACATATATATATCATAGATTTCTAGACTCTATGAATTCCACACAGAGAAAATAATATACACTGATTTGAGTTATTTTTACCAAGGAAATGTAGCAAAATTTTATAACAGAAACTTTTGATATTTTTCATTTATATTGCAAAAAAAAATCAAAAACTGTGGTGATTAAATACTATCAAAATAAAGCTCTATCTGTCCCCAAAAAATGATAACAACTTAATTAGGGTACAGTGTTGCATGACTGAGTAATTGGCATTCAAAGTGTGACATCTCTGAAATCTGACAATTGACCTGGGCAGGAAGGGGGTTAAAATTTCCAGTACTGAAGTGGTTAAATAGAGTTCAGCAATACTAGGCTAGCTATGATAATCAATCAGTGATCCAGAAAAGGGGAGTGTATTCTGCATTTCATTGCCACTTCTTCTGTTTTTGCTTCATTCGCCTTACCAAGTAAAACCACATTTGTCAAAGATACAGAAATCCGTGTGTATCCTTACTTACAGAGTACAGTACGTACAGAGGAAAACTATCTACTGAAATTGGCGATGTTATCACATAGGTTGTTGTAAATACCAGCCAATCAAATACAAATTGGATGAGCACTTTAAAATACATTTGGCAAACAAATAGTGTGACTTATTATGGATAAATGCATTTTACTCCAATGTCAGTGTAGTTTTAGCACAAAATTGTGCCCATAACAAACATACATTTCTGGTGTTTAATTAAATGTGTATTTACCAATTGAATATATTTATTTTATTGGGTTTATCTAGTTAGAAATTATATAAAATCCACATTTTCAAAGTAAAATTTAGGACTTTTAAAGTGGGTTGTGATTTATTTTGTAACGTCATTGGTTCTCAGCTCTCATTTCTTTAGGCCCTGTTTAATATGTGAAGATCTGCATTTTTATTTTGAAGACAATATATTACTTTGGTTTAATAGTTAGCACAGTTTAAAGTAAAAAAGACCTTCCTTTTCAAGACGGCTGAGAATAATATGGCCTTTCACCATAGTAAGTTCAAAAATTCAGAAGCTAATGAACAAAAAAAATGCTTATATGTCACTTATCAATAGAGAAATTTGACTAGGTAAAAGAATAATTGTAATGCGACATAGACTACTGCAGATGATATAAATCACATTCAAAAGATAAAGTATGGTTTAGGGCAATAAGATACATAAATATTTATATGCCTTAGGGCTCTCTCACATGGAGCCAGTCTGCTCAGATCAGCGGGGAATCCGTGCTGAATTGGAGTCGAACGGGACGGATGTCAGTTTTTTATTACATCGTTCCTGTTCAGTTTGTGTCCGGCGGACATGGGCAGACCTTTGATAGCTCTATGGGTGGCTGGATGTAAACAGACTCTATAGTCCAATTACATTAGATCAGGCCCGCCTGAAAAACTGACAGGCAGATCTGATCGGAAAAACCTGTGTGAAAGGGCCTTTAAATTTCCTTGCTCACTCGAAAGTTAAAAGTAGTAAGCGAGATCATAACAGAAATCCTAAGATTACAATTGCTTTGCAATTGGAAGACACACAATCAATGTTTTTTTTTATTTTATTTTTATGTTCTGGCTTTCTCTGTTGCACGAAAGCCCCTGAATGGGCTTAGACTTCTGTAAAGTTTCAACATATTCTGTGCTGTCTATTGATTTTAATCTATTATTATTATTATTATTATTATACAGGATTTATATAGAGCCAACAGTTTGAGCAGCACTTTACAACATGAGAGCAGACAGTACACTTACAATACAATTCAATACAGGAGGGATCAGAGGGCTCTGCTCATTAGAGTTTACAATCTAGAAGGGAGGGAGGGTCAAGTGGAAACAAAAGGTAATAACTGTGGGGGATGAGCTGATGGAGAAAATTAAAATACAGTTGTTAGGTGTGGGTAGGGTAGGCTTCTCTGAAGAGAAGGGTTTTCAAAGATCGTCTAAAAGCTAATATAGTAGGAGATAAGTGGACAGATTGGGGTAAGGCATTCCATAGGATTGGAGAGGCTTTGGAAAAGTCCTGGAGGCGAGCATGGGAGGAGGTGTCGAGGGAGCTAGAGAGCAGGAGGTCTTGAGAGGAACAAAGGAACAAACAAGTATCTACAGTATATCTTCCCACATATCCAACTCTCCTTTGGTCTTCCTTCTTTTTTTAGCCTCCTGACTTTTGACTTTTGTTGGATTATTTACCCTATGCTTGTTATGAGGCCAAACCATCTAAGCCGCTGACTTATTTTATATGCTACTGCAGTTCAATGTTCATAGCTGTTTTTATTTGTCCTTGCTTTCAAAACCCTCCCCTTGAATCCTTTTTGTTTACCTAGGTTATCCACCTCTGCTTTTGTAAAGGGTCTTCGCTGCATATGTTACAATAGGTTTGACATTAGTTCTACAAATCAGAGTTTTCGATTTCTGTTGAAAAATCCCTGGTCTCGTAACTATCTTTAATAAACAATAACATCTCCCCAGCACCTGCTCATGCTTCTATTCCCTGGGACATTTTGTCTTCATTTATCACCTAGGTAGCAGAATGATTTTATTTTAACACATCTATTCACTACCCAGCATATTTCAGTTTTTTCCATTTTCTCTTTCCCTTTGTCTTGATAATGTACTTATTTTCCCTTCTAATCCCATCCAGTTCAGCTGTCGGTGATTCTTGCTCTGTGTCATTCATCTTTTTACTTAGCATGTACTGAGTTCTTTCAATGATCATTATAACATTGGCGTTGACACTGTGCTTTTCTATTCTATTTACTAGGATTGCTTTTCGGGTTATGTGTTTGCATCTTGTAGATGTCTACTACTGATTGTAAAATCTCTAGTCTATAAGCCCTTTACACATACCTCCCCACCTGGATTTCTCTTCCTTTTTACATCTGCACACTTGTTTTTGCTCATTTTGCTCAGACAGTAGAGATCCTTAGCATAAAAGGCAAGCAACAATGAAGCCAGAAGTCTCAGACACTATATTTCTCCAATAACAGGTTATAGACAGTAAGATCAGTCTATATATTCAGTAAAGCATGCTTGTTAAACTCACTGTGGAAGCTAAGGGGTTAATCCTCTGCATTGTGTAAAAAGGCTGTTTGATCCTGTCTTCTCTGTTCCTCCCAGCGGTGGACTGACAACTCATGGGGCCCCTGGGCACTAGAAGATCATGGGGCCCCCTTTGTCCCCCCCACACACAAACCACACCTACACAAAGCGCCACCTACATAAATCATGGGGCACACAGTAAGGCACATCACATGGCAGACAGCATATCACAGGGCATGGGGTGCACATCAGGGCACATCATGGGGCACAGGGCATGGGGCACACAGTAGGGCACATCACAGAGCACACAGGAGGGTACTGAGCACATCACAGGGCACAGGCACACAGTAGGGCACATCACAGGGCACACAGGAGGACACATAATGGGGCACACAGCAGGGCACTGAGCACATCACAGGGCATGGGGCACATACCATGGCACACAGTAGGGCACATCAGAGGGCACACAGTAGGGCACATCATGGGGCACACAGCAGGGTTTATTATGCTGTACACAGCAGGGCACATTATTGAGCACAGCATAGTGCATCACAGGGGGTACAGGGCACATCAGGGGGTACACAGCGGGGCACATCACAGGGCAAATCAAGAGGGACACAGCAGAGCATGCCACACATCACAGGGCATGTGGCACATAGTAGGGCACACAGCAGAGCACAGGGCACACAGTAGGGCACATCCCAGTGCACATCATTGGGAACAGGGCACATTAGGCGGTACACAGCAGGGCACATCACAGAGCATGAGGCACACATCCCAGGGCATGGGGCACACAGTAGGGCACATCAGGGAGTACACAGCACATCACAGGGCATGGGGCACACAGTAGAGCACATCACAAGGCACACAGTAGAGCACAACAGGCGCTACATAGCAGGGCATGGGGCACATAGCAGGGCACATCACAGGGCACAGGACACATCACAGGGCAAGGGGCACATCAGGGGATACACAGCAGGGCACATCATAGGACATGGGGCAGTAGGGAAAATAGCAGGGCACAAGGGGACACTGTGGTGGGTGGAGGGCACAAGGGGACACAGTGGGTGGAGGGCACAAGGGGACAATGTGGAGGGCACAGGGGGACACAGTGGGTGTAGGGCACAGGGGGACACGGTGGGGGTGGAGGGCACTGGGGTACACTGTGGGTGGGTGGAGGGCACAGGAGGGGACCAGGCAGGGGGAGGACCTTGAGAGTTACATGGGGCCTCCTTCGGTCCTGTTGGGGCCCGGGCCCCAGCCCCCTACACCTGTACTGGGTGCCGCGCCGCTCACTCCCACCCCTGTAATGGCGACCATGGTACTCCAATAGAAAAAAACTGTGCCTCACCCGATGCCTGTAATACCGCTCACAGTGCGCTGCTCCCTGCCGGCCCCTCCTCTCTTCTTGTCAGTCCCAGGTGATGTCTTGTACAGTACAAGCACCTGGGGTGGACGGGGGGAAGGAGGGGCAGGCGGGGAGAAGCACACTGTGCAAGGTATTATTACAGCCGCTTCCTGAATCCCTGCTAGACTTGTATTGCGGAGCCTCTCACGGGCCCCCAACGGCCTGGGCCCTCGGGTGGGGCCCGAGGGCCCAATGGGTCAGTCCGCCCCTGGTTCCTCCCCTGCTTCCACTGTCCCCAATCCATCCCCTGATAGAACAGAGTCTAGGGGACAAGCTGCACATGCTCAGTTTGGTGTGTAATGCATAGGGGGGGTTTGTTAAGGGGGGCTTTCAGATTCTGATAGGCCCCCTGCCTTTTCCTGACCTGCTGGGCTGCATGCTCGGATAAGGGTCTCATATGGATTTGGGGGGGGGGGGGACCCTACGCCGTTTTTCAAAATTTTGGTTTTTAATTTTGTTCCCTTTAAAATCCATACTAGAACAGAAGGGCCTGGTATGCATTGGGAGGGATACCCCTCACTGTTTTTTTTTTTTCATCATTTTCATTTGTCGGCATGTTTTTTTTTTACATTAAGCTGTCAGCGGGGAACCCACTGACAGCTGATGAGTCCTCCATTGGCCCGATCCATAGCAACCACCTATTGGGGGGGACCACACACAATGTTTCTGACAAAAGTTTGCATGTGATACCGCTTGAAAAATCCTGGTGATAAATATATCTGTTCTGTTTGTGAATTGGACTTCAGAGCTTACCGCATGGTTTTTATGCAATATTTACAGGCATATTTTTCATTTAACGTTAAATACCTCATTTTTATACATTTTTTGTGAATTGAACATTTTTTTACCTGTAGGCGATAATTTATGCAAACTAATCAGGTGACCAGTGTTATCGCATGTGGTAACCATTGAGTGAATTGACCCTAGTGTGTTGAAAAAAAAAATCATGGAGGTCCTTTTATTTCAAATAATCACAAATGGTTGCAAAATGCTAAATTTGTATGGTCTACTACATACTATTGGTTTGATTTACACAGTAGGTTTTATTGGTTCCATCTTTGTAGCAATCAGTAGTGATTTTAGTAGCATGATTGATCTATAGAAATGCTTGTGTGCTCCTGCACTGAAATAAAATGTATTATATATATATATATATATATATATATATATATATATATATATATATATATATATATATATATATATATATATATATATATATATATATTTATATATATATATATTTATATATATATATTTATATAGAAATAGTAATTTTGACATTAAACACTTGGATAGCAATTGTATCTAATAGTTTTGCTTTCCTTTCATTTTAAGCTACAGTTTTCCTTCATGTATCTAATTTGTTTCTCTAAGCTTTCCATATTTATTTTCATTTATTTAGTTGACATACAGTATCCTATTTGTAATGGTGACCACCAACGCTGAGGCTGTCATGCACAGTCTCCTACTCGAACATAGTATAATTTTTCCTCAAAATCACTGTAGCTCAACATTAAATAGGCTGTAAACTGAGTATTGAGTACACGCATAGAATATAGCTGAGACTCCCTAATGAGAGATGTCACATAACAGTAAGTCAATTGGAAGCGGGTCCTGCTGAATCCTAGCAGTGCATCTGGAATATATTTTACTCCTTTTTTTTGGAGTATCTGGAGTGTTTCTTTGAAAATGAGCCTATTTATTTTTTCCACTGTGTTTAATATCTGCTTCTGAATAACCTTTACAGCACAAAGCAGGGATTCTACATTCATTTATTCTAAAGATGCTCTTGTTACTTGTACATGCACATTTATCATCCCTCTTTCTTTAAACATCTATACTAATGGGAATTTTAGAGCATAATCGTTTTTGAGAAAATACTCTCAAGACAAATTTAGCGGAAGTAAAGAATTTTTTTTTCGGTTATTCTATTTTTTTTCCCCTCTCTATCCATTTTGTTTTCACACCGTGTAATTTTATTTGCTCGTGATGAGGGCACTTAGTATTACAGGTGGTTTCTATGGGAAGTTCATTTATTATCTCTTCAGGATGAAGTGTGCATTTTCTGGGTACTACTCTACAAGTTCATTGCTGATTAAATAGTGTTATACTGTGGTGCAATTTTTCCTTTTCATGTTCAAGTGTTGGAAAGGCTATTGACTTTTATCCAGGCTGAGTACTCTTTGTATTAAGTGTGCTTGTTCAACATTTTGATGGATTCTAGTTAATGTCTCCAGGGATGACTTGGTACCTTGCCACAAGAGGAGGACGTCATCTATATAGCGTGCCCAAAGGACGATCTCTAGTCTATTGACTTTTATCCAGGCTGAAGTCATCTCTTATGTATATTAAGTGTGGCTAATGTTCAACTTTTTTTCATTTGGGTTTGCTATGATTATCTCTCTTGTTAATAGTGTCGGCGGGGCGTTCACCAATAGTTAGTGCAGATGATACCTGGACATTACTCGCATACGTTGATCCTTTGTTTATCTACAATTTTTAAGGTTTTCAATAACCCACCACGTTTGATGTATTTAGAACTATAACAGCCTGTCCAGTCAGGTTAGTCTGCCCTCGGTTTGCCAACTTCCAAGATGGAGACTACATGTTTGCTATCCTTCCATCCAGATCGAGGCTGTCTGTTGTGTATTTAAGCGGTGCGTCAGTACGCCGCCCGTGTCCCATGATTACGTCACTCTCTGACGAAACGCGTAGGGAGGAGCGACGTGCTGACGTCACCGCGTTCTACGTCCTAGCACGGGCGTGTATTGCAGCCGGCCGGCCGCGAAATTTTAAATTCCCTTTTTTTACTTGTTTTATACTTGCGCTCTATGGCGCTTTGGATTAAATAAACCCGTTGGATCCTGCCCATGGTGTGTTTCTTCTCTTTTTCCCGTCCCTCCGTTCGGGTGAACCGAGACCATAGAGACACTCCCCCACTGCTGGAGATCCCCCGATCCATCACCATCTGAGGCACATCACCATCCATCCCTGAGATAGAGGTGGAACCACGACACCCCAGAGGAAAAGGCCTGGGCTGGGCTATAGCCACATGCGTTTGTTCCATCTTGTTCTGGTAAGCCTGCATTTCACCTGGTGGTGGGAACACTGAGCACTGGTCACCTTATCTGTTGGATACCACTTTGGAAAGTCACCATTTTCACGGTTGAAGTCAGACGCAGTCAGACGCAGTTGCCTCTGGACTGGACCTTTCCGTCATTTGGACAATTTGATTTTTTGTTTTATGTTTGATTATTTAGCTTACACTATTTTTGTCACTTGGACTTTATTTGTGTGTTCTATTTTGTACATCAAGTCTATCACATTTGATACATATTATACACATTGGGTTTTTGCTGGTTTACTACCAAGCCTGTTGTGATCAATAGATTTACACTAAACCTTTTGGTTGTTACTACGAATATATGGTTTGATGTTCACATTAGGGCTGCTTTGTCCACCATCAGTAGCAATACCTTGGTTGATTCACTCATCACTAATTTTTAGCTAGCATAATTCCTTTATATTCACTTGTTTTTTGTCATTATTTGCACGTTCTTTTTATTTTTATTTTTAACATTTAGCGCAACCCATCCCGGTTCAATTTTATTTGCTTGTGATGAAGGCACTTAGTATTACAGGTGGTTTCTATGGGCAGTTCATTTATCCAGGCTGAGTACTCTTTGTATTAAGTGTGCTTGTTCAACATTTTGATGGATTCTAGTTAATGCAGTTAGTGCAGATGATACCAACATGGGGTCAGTAAACCAGCCAGTGAGCTAGCATTTTCAAAAAAAAGGCCAAAAATAGCAGCCACATTTTATTTTTTATTTTTTTATTGGCAGGTTTATTTAAATTTTGTATTAACCACTTCTGGACTGCCCACTGTATATATACGTCATGTTTCCCCTGAAAATAAGACCTAGCGTGATTGTCAATGATGGCTGCAATATAAGCCCTACCCCCCAAATAAGCCCTACCCTGTTTCCCAGAAAATAAGCCCTACCCTGAAAATTAGACCTACAAGGACTAGCTAGGGCTTATTTGGGGGGTAGGGCTTATATTGCAGCCATCACCAACAATCACGCTAGGTCTTATTTCTGGGGAAACAGGGTATATATATATATATATATATACATATATATATATAAAAAACAATAAATATATATATTGACATTATATACCGTGGTTATATACCGTGGTTATATACCATGGTTATGGCAGAAGATAGCTGCCATAACCCCCGGTATATTTTTACACAGTGGGCGATCCTCATTCAGATAAAATTGGTCCCGGCGGAGGATTCACCACGGGATCACTTTTATGGGTGGTGGGTGAGGTGCCCCCCCCACTGCCGCTTCTTTAAAGGGCCCATATTTTTTTTTGTTTAAAATGAATTTTTTATTTTTTTTTGCTTTTAAGTGTATGGACGTATGGATTTTCCGTCGGAAAAAACTTGGATGGTTTTTCCGATGGAATTCCGCTCAAGCTTGGCTTGCATACACACGGTCACACAAAAGTTCTCTGAACTTTCAACCGTCAAGAATGCGGTGATGTACAACACTACGACGAGCCGAGAAAATTAAGTTCAATGCTTCTGAGCCTGCGTTGAATTGTTTCTGAGCATGCGTGATTTTTTGCATGTCCGAATTGCATACAGACGATCGCATGTTTGGATAGGAACGTTTCCCGACCGAAAAATAGAGAACCTGCTCTCAATTTTTTTACTGGCTGGAATTCTGCCAGCAAAAGACCGATGGAGCATACACACGGTCGCATTTTCCAACAAAAAGCTCTCATCTGAGTTTTGTGCATAAAGGGGAGATCTAAGGTCTTTTTGACCCCAGATCTCGCATCAATGAGGCCCTGTCCTGCTTATTTCTATTACAAGGGATGTTTACTTTCCTTGTAATAGGAATGACAGTGATCAAAACATTTTTTTTAGAGGGATAGTTAGAGTGAGAGCAATAATTCTAGACCTCCCCTGTATCTCTAGACAGGTAACCTGTAAACATTTTTAAAGTGTCGCCTATGGAGATTTTTAAGTACCGTAGTTTGTCGCCATTACACAAGCTTGCGCAATTTTATAAATTTACTCAGCGTTGCATCATCTTTCACATTATACAAAAACATTGTCTATCTTTACTGCTTTCTTATTTTTTAATTCAAAAAAGTATATATTTTCCAAAAAAATTGCATTTGTAAGACCGCTGCGCAAATATGGTGTGACATAAAGTATTGCAACAATCTCCATTTTATTCTCTAGGACAGGGATCTCCAAACTACGGCCCTCCAGCTGTTGCCAAATTACACGTCCCATGAGGCATTGTAAAACTCTGACATTCACAGACATGCCTAGGCATGATGGAAATTGTTCCTGAACAAGTGGAGGGACATAGTTTGGAGACCCTTGCTCTAGGGTTTCTGCTAAAAAAAAATATACCATGTTTTGGGGTTCTAATGAAACTAAGATGCAGTATAATATATGTTTGCTTTTGTATTTAAAAGAGAAGTATGGCCAAAGCTTGTTTAGCCATACCTCATATGCGGGTCACAGGAGTGCACTTACTTTTGTACTCCTGTGACCCAGAATCAGCCGACAGCAGGCTAAAATGTGCTGTTGACTGACGTCACAGATCCTCTCTGGTCTCTGAGGTTAGGATCCACCCAGATTTCTAAATGGCAGCTGGCTCAGCCCCTCAGTGTGACGCTGCGAGCCTGAGCCAGCCGCTCCTTCCCCCTCCACAGCCCGATGCTCAAGTGAGCACTGGAGGGGCAGAGCGGACCTAAGAACAGAGCGATCGGTGGCCACGTGATCTTTCAGTTCTTAGACTTAGAGGCAACATTGGACCAATGCTGCATCAGATAAGTAATTATGTATTTTTTATTTTTACAATCTCACACTTTTCCTTTAAACATAAACATTGCTAAAAGACCTTGGCCAGCAATGAAAATGCAACAGGGGTTGTAGTACTTCCCAAGTCTGTCGAAAAAGAAGACATTGTAGATTAAACAAAAAAGATTAAGGGACCAGTTCACAACACATGTAATCCAGTGCTTTTTGTTCTTCATCAAAAATGAATTGCAAGTTATATGGTTTCCAATGGCATAGTTCACACCAGTGCAGTCAGTTCCAGGGCATTCCAGTTCCAGAAAAAAAGTGGAACATGCTGCATTTTTCCTGCCCTGGACTGTACTCGAACGAGGAATGCACTGGAAGGCATAAAAATTGCACCAAAAATGGGAAAAAAAAAAGCATCTGGAATTCATCTTGAAGCGCATCAAAAATGCAACGCAAGGCGTACAAAAACGCATTAAAAATGCACATGTAGAAATGCATCTGGAACGGATCTGGAGTGTGTCTTTGTTGTGTGAACCAGCCCTTATAAGAAACAGCATATGTCCATAGTTTTAAAATCCATTATTTTAAGAAACAAAACATATTCCATTCAAATTATTCTTGGTGAACTGAAAGTCCAATACAAAATCAGAATAAGTCTAGGTTCACATCTATGCGGCTGCGCTTGATACATTTTTCAGGCACGTTTTTCAGCGCATTTTGCATTTATAAACCATCGTTTTTTTATGCCTTTTTGCTTGCAGTTTGCATAATTTTTTTTTCTTTTCTCTTTAAACGCACTGTAAAACACACTGTATATATCTGGTTGCTAAGGAGGGGGCCGGAAAACAGGCCGCCTCATCCTTAGGGTTCCCTACTGACAGCTAAATGTAAAAAGAAAAACAAAATTGCCGACAAAAAAACTTGCAAAAAAACGGCATGGGGTTACCCCCCAGGTCCATACCAGGCCCTTCAGGTCTAGTATGGATTGGGAGGGGACCCCCACGCCAAAATGTAAAAAAAAAAAAAATGGGGTCCCTTTCACAATCCATACCAAACCTTTATCCGAGCATGCCGCCCGGCAGGTCAGGAAAGGTAGGGGATGGTGGGAAGGAGAAGACAGCGGGAAGAGACAGGTCGAGGAGGAGACAGCAGGAAGGAGAAGACAGCGGGAAGAGACAGGTCGAGGAGGAGAAGGCGGGAAGGAGAAGACGGCAGAAAGAGATGGCTAGAGAAAACAGAGCTATTAATAAAGGAATTGTCAAAAAACGGTCTTGTGTTTTTATTACATTTACCCATTTTTTTTGGTGGACCCGATACCCATTCACATAGGGGGTGGGATCTGGGGGCCCCCTTCTTAAAGGGGGGATTCAATACTCCAATAAGCCCCCCACCCACAGACCCCGACAACCATCAGCTAGGGTTGTGGGGAAGAGGCCCTTGCCCTTATCAACATGGGGCAAGGTGCTTTTGGGGTGGGGGGCGCAAAGCACCCACCCCCCCATGTTGAGGGCATGCGGCCTGGTATGGTTCAGGAGGGGGGGTTGCTCACTTGTCCCCTCCCTTTCCTGACCTGCCGGGCAGCATGCTCGGATAAGGGTCTGGTATTGATTTTGGGGGGGGGGGAACACACTCCGTTTTTTTTTTCTGGTGTGGGGGTCCCCTCCGAGTCCATACTAGACCTGAAGGGCCTAGTTTTTTTCCCGGATTTTTTTGCTGGCAAATTTTTTTTTTTTTACATTCAGCTTTCAGCGAGGAACCCCGCTAACAGCTGATGATTTATCAGTTGCTAAGGACATGGCGGGCGGCTTCCCGGCGCCCTGCTTAGCAACCAGCTATCTACAGTGGTAAAATAAGAACCGCAAAACACATAAAAAAAGCATCAAAAATACACCACTTGCGTTTCTGGTGCAGCTCCATTGAAGTCTTTTAGTCGCAAATCGCGGGGAAAAAGTCCCCGACCCTTTCCAAAAATGCACCAGCTGCAAAATGCATAGATGTGAACTAGTACCATAGGAAACCATGTTAAATGGACTGTAGTGCCTTTCTGCACACTGCAAATAGCACTAACAAAATGCATAGGTGTGAAGTAGGGTAAGTCTTCTTGTCTTTGTGTACATACTCTTTTGACTTTTATAGAGCAGAGTTTGAGAAAAAAAAAAACAGTATAGCCAATGAAAGGGTGCTGAGGGGGCCAAAAAGGGAAAAAAAAGCATTCCATTAAAATGCACTGCCTTGTCCAGGAAAATACTTATTTTCTGATCAACTCAACAGACACCTCCCAAAATCTTACACATTTTTATCATTCAGAATTTATTGAAATTTGGAATACCAATATGTTATGATAATTCTAAACAGATTAAGAAAATAATGTACGGTTAAGTGTAGTGGGCTTGCTTTATTAAAACTGTAGAGTGCAAAATCTGCTGCAGCTCTGCATAGAAACCAATATTTAACTTCCATGTTTTTTTTGTCAAAGCTTAAAGTGGTGTTTCCACCAAAATGACAACATTATGCCTATTTACATTAAATATGACAATAAAAAAAAATTGGATAAAAAAAAAAAATTCACTTACCTATTTCTCCCTGTTGCTAGGTGGTCCCACGAAATCTGCCTCTTCCTCAGCCCGGGCTAGAAACGTCACTTCCTCTCGGCAGTCAGTCATCTGGGACACGTAACAGGTCCCAGATGACTGTGCGACGTATCACGATGTGTGGCGCCGCTCGCGCATGCGCAGTGGGTGCCTGGCTGTGAAGCCACAGCCGGGTGCCCACAGTAAGTATGCCGGCGCCGCGAGCAGAGCGGGGAACAAGTGGGTGCTTCGTTCCCCCGCATCGCTGGACCCTGGGACAGGTGAGTGTCCGATTCTTAAAAGTCAGCAGCTGCGGTATTTGTAGCTGCTGACTTTTAAATTTTTTTTTTTGATGGGCCCTCCTCTTTAACCACTTGCCTACAGGGCACTTTCATCCCCTTTCTGCCTAGGCCAATTTTCGGCATTCAGTGCTGTCACACTTTGAAGGACAATTACGCGGTCATGCTACACTGTACCCAAATTACATTTTTATATTTTTTTTGCACAAATAGAGCTTTCTTTTGGGGATATTTGAACACTGCTGGGTTTTTTATTTTATTAGTAAAAAAACAAAAATTCCGAAAAAAAAATGTTTTCTTAGTTTCTGTCAGTAAATTTTGTAAATAAGTATTTTTTCTCCTTCGCTGATGTGCATTGATTAGGCAGCACTGATGGGCACTGATAGGCCACACGTATGGGCACTGATGAGGTGGCACTAATTAGGTGGCACTGATGAGGCGGCACTGATGAGCACTGATAGGCAGCACTGATGGGCACTGATATGCTGCACAGATTAGCAGCACTGATGGGCAGCAC
Organism: Lithobates sylvaticus; assembly: GCA_028564925.1. Classification (NCBI taxonomy): domain Eukaryota; kingdom Metazoa; phylum Chordata; class Amphibia; order Anura; family Ranidae; genus Lithobates; species Lithobates sylvaticus. Next base: position 390,721,740 of record CM053029.1, on the reverse strand, counting down.
TGATGAACACTGAAAGGAAGCACTGACTGGCATCACTAATGGGCACTGATTGGTATCACTGCTGGGCACTGATTGGTGTCACTGATGGGCACTGATTGGTGTCACTAATGGGAATCAGTGCCCTGATTACCTGTCCTGGTCTCCCTTGTGAGGAGATGCCGCTGATCGGCTCTCCTTGCCACATACTATGTCAGTGTGGGACGAAGAGTGCCGATAAATGTCACTTCTGCATTTACATGTGACCGGCTGTGATTGGACACAGGTGATCAAATGTTTGAAGAGCTACGTCAGTGGCTCTTTAATGAGATTGGGGTTGCGCCGTGTCCTTGGAACATGATTCGGCTGCGATCACTGTGCTACGTGCCTCCGCGGGCATGCGAGAGCGGCCATTCTGGGGTGCCGTCATATGACGTCATCCCAGAACGAGAGCCGCACCGCTCCTCCGTCATTTGACGGTGGGCGATGCATAGTAGCCCATTATGCTTTACCTTTGCAAGGAAACAAAAAGGAAGTAAAACCCATCAGGGTTTACTTCCTCTTTAAAGTGGTTGTAAACCCGGATCATGAAATTTGACCTAAGCACATATCTCTGTAGTGTTTTCTTATCTCTCTCCAAAAGCCCTAAGTCCTGTGTTTTTCTGCTGCTCCGTTCTTCTTTTATGAGCATGATAACTTCTGACAAGCTCTCCGAGACAGCTAGAAATCTGTGTTGGGGTGGGTGCTATAAAGAGATTAGCAGAGAGTTGGTCTATTCACAGCACAGCTCTGCAAGTATCTTTGTTCTTCTGCATATGCGGGGGGGAGGGGGTGCCTTTCCCACAATCAGCTGTCACATGTGTATGCCAAGACTTCACTCCCAGTGGTGGAACAGGAAGAAAAAATTCTAACACACTGTGCACTTTTTAAAGAATATAGCAAGCTGAAGACAGCAGATATACAAATTAAACTTATGTCATCCCTGTGTTTTATGGATGTTCACTACACTGGGTATATGTGGGGGTTTACATCCACTTTAATTGAACAAGCTGAAGCTAGAAGCTGATTGGCTACAATGCACAACTGCACTAGATTTTCCTTTCAGTTTTTAGTAAATCAACCCCAATGTGTATTCGCTAAAACCTTGTGAATTGACCCCATGATTTCCATATTTTGCAGTGAAGAGGACTGAGACAGCTGTATACAAGCTGAAACAAAAAGTCATATAATTGTAAGCAATATTGATGCCAAACGTAAGTGCTACTGAATGCAAAATTAGCCACAAGGGCATAAAGGAGTTACATGTTGGCTCCACCCAATAGCGTTAGCTGAAGGGCAAGCCTCTTTTCTTTTCAATTAATGATAGAAGACATGGAAATATGGGCAATATTTTCGTAAGCTAGTACCTTTCTTATTTAGCTAAAATGTACTTCTACATTATATTGCCTTTAAAAAAAGTTTCAATTCATTTGACAATTGAATTCAATTCATTGCTAGTCACTGCAATAAGTGGCCTATTGTGGTTCTACTTTATTAATGCCGTATAACATCTTTAAACTATTAAATTTATTTTTATTTAAACTGCTTTGGTGTACCATATCATTGTTCTACTTAGCTAAGCTTTCATGTATTACAACAAATCTGATAGCTAATGAAGGTGCTGGAAATGACTGGTGATTAAGAAGCTATCACAGAGATCAATTAAGACTTGAGGGCTGAATAGATCCTACAACATCAGTAGTTCCAGATGAACTTGCATTATGACCATGTACATGCATTTTATTAGACAAAACCTAAAACTAATTAAAGACAGGCTTATGACTAACTATTCCAGCCATAATTATGAAATTTTGCACTTTTCTTTTAAAATGGAATTCTTTTATATGTCAATTTCTTTTTGTTGTAGTCTCATTTAAAGGGACCAACCAACAACTTTTCTTTTTGGATACAGTAGGGAGGGCTTAGGACTTCTGTTAGAATTGTATTGCTGTTTCCCTCTTGGGGAGATTTTACCCTCACCTGCAGTCTCAGTGGCAGTGACTTTGCCTGCTATGGGTTCTGCACCGTTCCAAATTGGATTATCTTATTGAGTAAACATGAAATTGTGCTCAAATCACCTAGCACATAGCAAAGGCACCTTAGAGCCGAATTCCAAGCAGATATAAAATGCTCAAATTAATTCAGCTCTGTATTCATTACATGTATTTTGTTAAATGCAAGCAGTGTAAGTCCTTACATTTTGTCTTGATTTTACCCTCTTGCAATCCCCTCTACAGCAGAGCTCAGAGTGACAAAGGCAGAAGCAACACAAGGAGCCAGTCAGGTGTGCTGCAGTGCTAGCAAGGAACATGCAGATGGAAGGAGAGACAAGGATGCTATAAGGGTGAGCCCATCAGTGTGTTGCTTCTCCTTTCACTGTCCAGTCACAGGCTGGAGGAAGGACAAGACATGTAAATGCTATGTAACTGCAGAAGAAAAAAAATAGGTCTTCCGTTTCTGCCAGACAGGACTGTGCTGTGTGGCAGATAAGTATAGATCATAGGACTTTATGGACAGAAATACAGCTTTGTTGACTGTGCTCAGTCACAGGTTGGGGAGGACAATGTACATTTTTCTATAATTGCAGCAGAAACCAATTGGGTTATCCATCCTGCCAGACAGGACAGGAAGATATGTATACATTTTAGGATGGGATGGGCAGAAATACAGCTTTGTTGGCTGCTAAAACAGCACCCATATACTCTATGTATGTATTGTGGGTATTTAGATGTTCAGCTTTAAGTAAAGCAATAATGAGGAATATTTTTCTAAACAGAATGGTACAGTTATTAATTGAACCTTCTAAAGCTTTATAAATGTCAAATTCCATTGTGATTTTTCTGGCTGCAGCTTTGATCTATCATCATAATTGGACGTCTTGATACAAGATGCCTAGCCAATTATGATTTGGGTATAGTTTTGCAAGTGCACTGTGTATTCTGTACACAGTATTTCCAACTTATGTCCATAGGGTAAATAGCTCTTTATGTACAATAGAGACTGGAGAGTCTGCATCCAACCTTCAATGCTCTTAATATAAATCGCCCTTAGTAGAAGTCCTAAACCTACATACACACCTTATGTATATTTAAAAAAAGAGTCACATGCAGAAATGGATTGGCAGATATAGAATAAAATAAAAATATAGCCTCACAATAACTGTATATGCGTTGTGTGCAATAACAGTACATTCCGAATCAATTAACTGATTGGTTTTAACACTGAACATTGAGGTTTCAAATTATGCATTATAATTAGATGATTAAGGGCTCAGTTCATTTATTTTTTTTTGACCTAACAACTGATGTTTTAATAGTCACATGTCTGAAAATCATAAAGCTCATAGCAAATGTCATATGTGTTTTAGAATATTAAATTGAGACTACCTAGCATATATTATAATAAATATGCTGCTGCACAATCCTTAGCTTAACTGGTCTAATCTGTTCTTGACCATTCTTGACTTGACCTTTACAGCTAGAGAAATCAGTTATCTTTTTTTTACTTTTCCATGGTCTGGTAATAAAGAAAAGAGTATATTCAGCTGCTAAAAACTACATTGTATTAAAATATTTTTATTCTCTACTACAAAAAATACAAATCCCCTCAGCCCACATATTTGTGCAGATACCCTTCTCCAGTAACTGAATAGTTAATAAGTAAAAGGTGAGGAGAAGCTTTTCTTGTTTCTGAATTTTGGGACTCTACTGTAGATTAATGCCGCATAGACCCGGTCGGACTTTTCGACGGCAAATGTGCGATCGGAGCTTGTTGTCGGAAATTCTGACCGTGTGTAGGCTCCATCGAACAGTTTCCATCGGAATTTCCGTTCCACAAAATTTGAGATCTGGTTCTCAAATTTCTCAAGAAAGGCACGGGGAAAACAGCACTTATCTTGTTATTAGAAATATCAATTCTGCTTTGCTAAAACATACCTTTCACCAGTTCCAATAGGTATTACAAACCTGAATGATGATGGTACATTTGTAATAAAAAAGAAAAAGAAAAAATGTGCTGTACAGCTCATGTAAACTTCGTCACAGGGGGTGGGGCAGTCACATGAGCTGTACAATGTTTGATAGAAGATGTTTTTTTTACATGTGAGTGGAATGGATATTGGTTTTAGATTAAAGATTGTGCTTTGACAATATTACATTAGTGGAGCCTTTCTTTTTTATGTTTACCCATGGATGTGCATTTTACTGCAAGAGCGGTGGAAAAGCTGATTGGCTTACTAAGGAATCTTTTACCAAGTGAGTCTTATTTCGTATTAACCTAACCATGAGAATGGTAGGCAATAGGATTTGGTGTGAGAAAAAAATATATAAAAAATATATATGTGTTGACTGCGCTACCCCTTTGTATTATGTGTTTTTAAAGTGCTTCAAGCAAAATATGCATTTAAATATACCACAATAAATTTATAAGTTTGTATACATTAGTGATAATAGAAGTAATAATAATAATGAATAAAAATCAATATTTTCTTCTGCTGTTCACCCGTGACTTCCAATATTAATTATTGCGTGCCAAAAAAAACAAATTAATTTAGGCAAAACAAACCAAACGAAACCAAAAAACAGTAAATGTCCGTAGTAATTTCTGCTGGTGCTGAGAAAGCAATCTTCAGCATAAAAGTGTTTCAATCCTCCTAATTCTTGTGTCCGTGCTTCCTTTATCCACCACTATAGTGACGACACCACCACCACCATAAGAATTGGCCACTCACCAGATGTTAATATAATGAATGCCTTTGGTTTATTAGTAGGGATAACCACTCCACTCCTCTCAGGTCTATGCTGTTTCCAATATACAGATTTACCAATGTCCAACCTCATAAAAAATGAACAACGATCATTGCGCAGTGTGTCTGTGCTTTTATTTATAAAAAGGTAAAAACAAATGGGTTCACTCACATTTTTAAGTGCCTATCAGTTGGCACCAAACTTGTCCAGCCGCTCGAATGGGTACAGATGGCTGAGGGTATTGCCTGTCTCTCCTATGTCAGCGTGCATCCCAAGCCTCCTTTTGTTTAATCGGAAGTGACGTAGTCCGTGTTTTAGCAGCCTCTATGCATTTCGCAAACACTTGCGTCCTCAGGAAGCTGCTAAATCTTGCTGTGTCACTCTATTTATACCCTAATGCTTGTAATCCTATCTAATTGGTTCCGGATCGCTCATTCCGCAATACCGGAAGTGAGCGGTCCGCCATTTTGACTGCTGGTGTCCTCCGTCCATTCATTCCGTGCGACAGGAAGTGGGCGATCCGCCATTTTAACTACTGTCAACTTCCGCCCATTTCCGGAAGTTGTTGGGCCGCCATTTTAACTATTGGAATAGTCAACCTCTGTCCCATATTTAGCTATGTGTTTTATCCCCTTATTAGATTACATTTAACTTCCCCTTTCGGTTTGTTAGGGTAGCCCCAGAAGTTTTTACAGTATTGGATACTTTATTAGACATCTGTATGCTATTAAATATAAAAATTATAAAAATTATGTTTAAAAAATATATATATATATATATATATATATATATATATATATATATATATATTTGCGATCTTTTCCCTTTGCTGCATGTCACATTTAGAGCTTTTGAATACTTGCATTAGTCTACATTATACATTTATCCTTTTAAGGTTGCTGAAATTATTTTATTAAAAAATATTATAAAAATGTTAATGATTGATGAAAAAGGATTTATATAAACAAATAAACATAAATGAAAAATAAAATAAAAAATAAAAAATATAATATAAATAAAAATAAATAAAAAACAAATAAAAATAAAAATGAAAATGGAAATAAAAATAAAAATAAAATAAAAATATAAATAAAAATCGAAAAAAATATAAAAATTAATAAAAATAAATACAAATAAAAATAAAAATAAAAATAGAATTAAATAAAATAATAAAAATAAAAATAAAAATGAAAATGAAGTAAAATAAAATAAATAAAATAAAAATTGCTTAATAAATTAATAATTTTCTATAAAACAGTTCACATCTAGTTCGATGTTCATCCCCAATGGTTTCATCGTGCTTAATTTGAATATCCAGTATGTTTCGTTTTTTGACACTTCCCTCCTAATATTCAAATTTCTCCAATTTGGTTCTATTTTGTCTATTGCATAGAATTTCAAAAACCGGGGGTCCCTGTTGTGCATATCCCTGAAGTGTTTCGATACACTATGGTATTTGTACCCTTTTCTTATATTTCTGACATGTTCCCCTATTCTTACTTTCAGGGCCCTAGTTGTTCTACCTACGTATTGGAGCCCGCAATTGCACTCCAATACGTAGGTGACATGTGTGCTACAACAGGTGATTAGTTTATCAACTTTACATTTTTGTTGAGTTGAGTTGGATTGGAATTCTGTTGTCTTCTTGTGCTCTCTGTTAGTGAGCCTACAGGGCTTACATTTACTGCATTTATAAAACCCCTTATGGTCAAAGAAAGTGGTCATGCGTTTTGGGAGGTCTGGTACGTTCTTTACAATTTGGTCCCTAATTCTTTTGGCCCTTCTGTAAATGAATGTGGGTTTTGAGTTAATATTTTAATTAGGTGTGGATGGTTGCAAATTATCGGCCAGTTTTTCTTTATAATCCCTTCAAGCACCTTATATTGTTTATTAAACCCAGTTATGAATGGTACTGTATCTTTTTGGTTTTTTTCCTTATTTCCGGTCGACAGTATATATTATTCCTATCCAGATTTCCTATTTTTTCCCGGGTTTTTAACAACTCTTTCCTACTGTAACCTTTATCCACAAATCTTTCGATAAGGATGTCAGTTTGTTTCAAAAAGTCTTCCTCTAGGTCACAGTTCCTCATTATTCTAATAAATTGACCCTTGGGTATTGCCTTTTTCCACTGAGGGTGGTGGCAGCTCTTTATAGGTATATATCCGTTTCGATCGGTATCTTTAAAAAACGTTCGGGTGTTCAGCTTGTTCCCATTTTTAAATATTTCAAGGTCTAGGAAATTTATGGCGGTCTGTTGTACTTCTACAGTGAAACTGATCCCATATTGGGTTACACCTATATGGTTCACAAATTCCTCTAATTCTTGCCGATTGCCTCTCCAGACTATTAGGATGTCATCTATGAATCTTTTATATGCTACCATGTGTGGCCAACATCCTCCGAAAATTTCTTCCTCCTCCCACTTGTTAAGGAAGATGTTCGCCACACTCGGGGCATACTTGTTCCCCATTCCTACTCCTTTTACTTGTTTGTAAAATCTATGGTCATACCAAAAGAAATTATTTCCCATGGCCATCCTGAGTCCCTCCAGTATGAACTTCCTCTGTTTTAATTTTAAGTTTGATTGATTTTTCATTGCCCATGCCACTGCTGATAGTGCATCTGCTTGCTTAATGTTAGTGTACAACGACTCCACGTCCATTGTGACCAATAACGTGGAGTCATCCACTTCAATTCAAAATTTCAGAAAATGTATTACGTCCTTACTATCCTTAATGTAGGCCTTACCCTTCCCTGCTATCGGTTGGAGAAATACATCCAAGTATTCTCCTAATCTGGAATTTACTGACCCAATTCCGCTAATTATAGGTCTGCCTGGCGGTTTTGTTTTGCTCTTATGAATTTTTGGTACCTGATATATTACCGGGATTTTTGGTGCTTCTGGCAATAAATACCTTCCCTCTTTTTTGTTGATTATTTTATCTGCAATACCTTTATTTAGAAATGTTTTCAATCTAGACCTGAATTCCTTATTCGGGTTATTTCTTAATAGTTGGTATGTGGTGTCATCCCTGACTAATCTTTGTAGTTCCAATCCGTAATCTTTCTTTGTCAATATAACCAGACCTCCCCCCTTGTCCGCGGGTCTAATAACTATGCTTTTGCGTTTTTCTAGTTTTCTAATACCCTGCCATACTCTATCAGTTTTTTTCTGTGTGTTAACTTTGATATTTTTTATTTCTTTCTCCACCATTTTTTTAAATACTTCAATGTATTGGTTAGTACTAGATTTGGGGTTGAACATGGATTTGTTCTTGAGTGAGCTATGTGTGTATATTGTGCTCTTCTGTTGTGAACTGTTTTCTCCTTTTTCACAAATTTTTTTTTTTAAATTAAGTTTCCTTACGAATTTATGTAGATCTATAAATGCTTCAAACTGATTGAACGTTCTACTCGGAGCGTATTTAATTCCTTTGTCTAATGCTAATAGCTCCTCCTGTGAGAAAACTACGTCTGTTAAATTAAAAATTCCCTCTCCTAATTTTCGCGTTTTCTTTTTGCCCCCTCTACACCCTCTCCTTCTTGTGGGTTTCTGTTCCACCCACCCTCCTGTGGTATATTTTAAATGCATATTTTGCTTGAAGCACTTTAAAAACACATAATACAAAGGGGTAGCGCAGTCAACACATATATATTTTTTATATTTTTTTTTCTCATACTTTTTTACAGGTTTTAATTTTAGTAGAACCTTATTTGACTGCAGCACACCACACAAACTCACACATCTTCACAAATTTGGATGGTTTGATTATAATATTATTTTAATTTGCGCCGGTAGACACTTATTTTAGAATAGGATTTGGTGAGTTGCCATCTGATGGGAGTGGGTCAGATGTGACACACAGTGGTGGTGGATTTCTTTCGGGGTTTTTCCTAATTAGGATATCACTGTATGAATTTCGTTGGTCAAAGAGGACTGTTATTGGACATTTTCTCTTAGTTTTTTTCATATTATCGTTTTACATATATGCTTATAGTATCTCACAAAAGGGAGTAAACCCCTCACATTTTTGTAAGTATTTTATTCTATCTTTTTATGTGACAACACTGAAGCAATGACAATTTGCTACAATGTAAAGTAGTGACTATACAGCTTGTATAACAGTGTAAATTTGCTGTCCCCTCCAAATAACTCAACAATGGCAACGAAAGTGAGTACCCCCCTAGGTGAAAATGTCCAAATTGGGCCCAAAGTGCAAATATTTTGTGTGACCACCATTATTTTCCAGCACTGCCTTAACCCTCTTGGGCATGGAGCTCACCAGAGCTTTACAGGTTGCCACTGAAGTCCTCTTCCACTCCTCCATGATGACATCACGGAGCTGGTGGATGTTAGAGACCTTGTGCTCCTCCACCTTCCACTTGAGGATGCCCCACAGATGCTCAATAGAGTTTAGGTCTGAAAACATGCTTGGCCAGTCCATCACCTTTACCCTCAGCTTCTTTAGCAAGGCAGTGGTCGTCTTGGAGATGTATTTTGGGTCGTTATCATGTTGGAATGCTGCCCTGCGTCCCATGCTCTGCTTCAGTATGTCACAGTATATGTTGGCATTCATGGTTCCCTTAATAAACTGTAGCTCCCCAGTGCCAGCAGCACTCATGCAGCCACAGACCATGACACTCCCACCACCATGCTTGACTGTTGGAAAGACATAAAACTTTGTACTCCTCACCTGGTTGCTGCCACACACGCTTGACACCATCTAAACCAAATAAGTTTATCTTGGTCTCATCGGACCACAGGACATGGTTCCAGTAATCTATATCCTTAGTCTGCTTGTCTTCAGCAAACTGCGGGCTTTCCTGTGCATCATCTTTAGAAGAGGATTTTTTCTTGGACGACAGCCATGCAGACCAACTTGATGCTTTGTGTGGCATATGGTCTGAGCACTGACAGGCTGACCCCCCACCCCTTCAACCTCTGCAGCAATACGTCTATTTCCCAAAGACAACCTCTGGATATAAGGCTGAGCACGTGCACTCAACTCCTTTGGTTGACCATGGCAAGGTCTGTTCTGAGTGGAACCTGTCCTGTTAAACTACTGTATGGTCTTGGCCACCGTGCTGAAGCTCAGTTTCAGGGTCTTGGCAATCTTTTTATAGCCTAGGCCATCTTTATGTAGAGCAACAACAATTTTTTTCAGATCCTCAGAGTTATTTGTAATGAGGTGCCATGTTGAACTTCTAGTGACCAGTATGAGAGAGTGAGAGCGATAACACCAAATGTAACACACCTGCTCCCCATTCACACCTGAGACCTTGTAACACTAACGAGTAACATGACACCGGGGAGGGAAAATGGCTAATTGGTCCCAATTTGGACATTTTCACTTAGGGGGTGTACTCACTTTTTTTGCCAGCAGTTTAGACATTAATGGCTATTTGTTGAGTTATTTTGAGGGGACAGCAAATGTACACTGTTATACAAGCTGTACACTCACTTCTTTACATTGTAGTCAACGTTTCTTCAGTGTTGTCACATGAAAAGATATAATAAAATATTTACAAAAATGTGAGGGGTGTACTCACTTTTGTAAGATACTGTATATATTTCTTATTACTTTTATTTTTGTATTAAGCACTGAATTAATTGGGTGTCATCGTGTGCTACTGTAAATTCACATATATGCATTTTTGTATGTATATTTTATTTCACTGTTTTTGAAAATGATAAATAAGTTGTACCATTCCCCTGCACTATAGAGGTGTATGCAGTTTACAGTGTCATGTAGCACTTGGTGTTTTTAATGAAAAACCCATCAAATCCCATAATCTCTCGGGCTGTAATTGAAACTGAATACAATGGGCATTCATCTCAGGGCTAACCAACATCTCTGTTTTAATATGCAGTAAGATCTACTGTGATTATGATGAAATATATTCACATTGACACTTCAACCAGTCTGCTTATGCAGCAGTCAGCAGAACATCTTTATTGCACTTATAATACTGTATATACAGTACTCATTCACAATTTTTACCCAACCGGAAAAGAACAAGGTTGAATAAAGTACAATACAATACTATCTTTCTTAGTGAGAGGAATAACTAAAAGACATGGTGCAAAATTGTAGGAGCGGACAAAATATCCACAAATTTCATGTCTGTTCAAAGGAAATTTAAATTATAGGTCTACAGGAGTAACTGGGGTGATCTATATCCCTGATGACAATGTTTAATAATATTGAATGTCACTCTTTCTTTCACACACATATTTCAGTGATTGTAGTCACCGCAGCACCCTGCATATCATAAGGGATAAGGCATTCAATGCTGTTTCTGTGATTTTAGCTGAACAAAGAAGCTCTTATATCTGGGGATCTGTGCTTAGTCTGTCTCATTTTGGAAGATTTTCATAAGAAGAAAGGCAAATCTTAAAACATTGCCTGCTCCACCTTATTAGTGTGCTGAATCCCAATGTAATAATCCGTGTTTGTGACTATACCTTATTTGTATCGTATGGATATCTATATCCTATGGTGACTTCTAATAAAAATATAGCAATGGAATTAACATATAAAGTGCATACATAGATGACTGTGTGGACCAAAGTCAAAAGTAAATAATTCAATCAATTCAATAATCTTTACAGTGACAATTTAAAGTGCATATAGTGATAACTGTGCAAAACAAAGCATTTTCCTTGTTAGAAAGTGCTGCTGTGCTCCGATCGATGTCAATGCATCCACCTCTTGGGAGTAGTGTATTGATCCGCACTCACCAGATATGTTGGACTCCTTAGCCTTATAGCAAGATGAGCCTACTGTGCTTGTGGGTCATTGGTGGCCATCTCTGCTTTAAGTTCTCAGCTTTAATTTAAAGTTGAAAAAAAAAATACTAATCTTTATTTCCTTTATTATTGCAATGACAATAATTGAGCAACCTTTGGAAGGTATAGGTGGCAAGGACTGCTTAGGCCCCCCAACTACTACTATGCTAATCATATAACAAAAGAAAAACATGCTTTAAACTTAAAAGAATGTTAAAAAGTGGACTGTCACCATGAAGACGGTATTCCTAATCGCCATCACTTCAGGGCGCAGGATATCGGAGATCCAAGCCCTAGGGGCTCAAGAGCCTTACACCACCTTTTTTCCGGATAGGGTGGTCTTGCAACCCATCCATCAGTTCGTCCCGAAGGTGCCTTCAATCTATCACCTCAGTCACGAATGGGTTCTACCAGCTTTCGAGGAGGAACCATCCTCCACAAGGCTTCATGAGCTAGACGTAGCCAGATCCCTGAAACACTACTTGCTGTTAACACAACAGCTTCGGAAAGATTCGGTTACTTGTTCCTATCTTTATCTTTATTTGAGTGGGTTTGCTTAAAGCAGCAATTAGAAGTTTCTGGTGGTCTTCGTGGCATTTTAAAGGAAAATTGTGTCAATTCATTATATCATGATGTTGGCTGGTGTGTTCCCACATACAGCCTTATGCCGCGTACACACGATCGGACATTCCGACAACAAAATCCCATGTTTTTTTCCCGACGGATGTTAGCTCAAACTTGTCTTGCATACACATGGTCGCACAAAGTTGGTCGGAATTTCCGAACGTCAAGAACGTGGAGACGTACGACATGTACGACGAGCCGAGAAAAATAAAGTTCAGTAGCCAGTGCTGCTCTTCTGCTTGATTCGGAGCATGCGTGGCACATTGTGCATCGGAATTGTCTACACACGAACGGATTTTGCTGTCGGAAAATTTGAGAACCAGATCTCAAATTTTGTGCGATGGAAATTCCGATGGAAACTGTCCGATGGAGCCTACACACGGTCAGAATTTCCAACAACAAGCTCCGATCTCACATTTGCCGTCGGAAAGTCCGACCGTGTGTACGCAGCATTACAGTGTTCCCAACTTTTTATTTCTTATTAGGACAAATTTACATTATCTCCCATGAGCTGTGTTTAACACAAGGGTCACTACGTCATGGTGGTGAATAGACTTGAATGAAGTGTCATTCCCTGACACTCTAATAAATACAAAAAGGAAAAAGCGCAATAGCGTGTAATGACGCATCAAACCACTCTTCACTGCCCCTACACATAGCACACTAGCCTGCACATTGCTTTTGAGCGAGCCCTTAAAGTGACACAGCTAATGCTATGTAAAAACAAAAAGAGTTGTTAAACAGGTTCATATTTAGGATACTTTCACTATCAAGAGTCCTTTTTGACATTCCATCCGTTTTTAAACTGGAAAAAGGCTTATACAGTATATGGAAAATAAAATAGGTTTTGTAAGATAATACCAATGTCTTCTCCCCCCCAAATAAAACAATATATTTATCACTTTGGTATCATAGGTAACAACACAATTATAAAAATGTATATATACAGGTACTTTCGTGGTTATAAAAAAGGAATGATTGTAATATCATCCTGTTGGTGCTGAGGAAGAAATATTAATTGTATTGTTCCAGCATTGTTTTTTTTTTTTTTTTTTAAATACTTCTTGTACTAAATCAGTCCCTGTTTCATTTAGATTATCACATTTCTTTTGATTTCTCATGATTCGTGATTCATTTTGAATATATTTCATGGATTTTAAACTTGATTACTTTTTATTATACCTGATAAATCATTAATTAATAATTCATAATTATTACTGATTATTTTTACCATTATCTTTTCTTAATTCGTTTTTTTGGACACACATATGTTATCACATCACTGATGTGATGTATGTAGCTATAACTCATCCATATATGGAGTGCTTTAAATGTCATTATGTTTAGACAGAAACCTCAGGATTTTTTTTCTCTTATTTTTTACTCATATCTTGTTTTTTATTTTCAATTGATCTGGTGACCTTTTTATGTTTTCTGTTTTAACCATTTCAACACTGGACACTTCCACCCCCCTCCTATCCAGGCCTATTTTCAGCTTCCAGCTCTCTCACACTTTGAGTGACAATTACTCAGACATGCAACACTGTACCCAAATTAAACTTTTATCCTTTTTTGAGACAGATAAAGCTTTCTTTTGGTGGTATTTAATCACCACTGGGTTTTTTCATATTTTGCCACACACACTTTTCTGAATTTCTAATATACAATTTTGAAAATAAATAATCTTTCTTAACCACTTAAGCCCCGGACCATTTGGCTGGCCAAAGACCAGAGCGTTTTTTGCAATTCGGCCCTGCATCGATCGATCGCAGTTGTGCGACGTGGCTCCCAAACAAAATTGACGTCCTTTTTTTTCCACAAATAGAGCTTTCTTTTGGTGGTATTTGATCACCTTTGCGGTTTTTATTTTTTGCGCCATAAAAAAAAAATTGCGACAATTTTGAAAAAAAAAACATTTTTTTTTACTTTTTGCTATAATAAATATCCCCCCAAAATATATAAAAAAAATAATTTTTTCCTCAGTTTAGGCCGATACATATTCTTCTACATATTTTTGGTAAAAAAAATCGCAATAAGCCTTTATTGATTGGTTTGCGCAAAAGTTTTAGTGTTTACAAAATAGGGGAAAGTTTTATGGCATTTTTATTAATACATTTTTTATTAGTAATGGCGGCGATCAGCGATTTTTATTGTGACTGCGACATTATGGCGGACAGATCGGACACCTTTGGCTCGATTTTGGGACCATTCACATTTATACAGTGATCAGTGCAATTAAAAATGCATTGATTACTGTGTAAATGTGACTGGCAGTGAAGGGGTTAACCACTAGGTGGCACTGTAGGGGTTAAGTGTGTCCTAGGGAGTGATTCTAACTGTGGGGGTGAGGGGCTGTGTGTGACACAACACTGATCACCGCTCCCAATTACAGGGAGCGGTGATCAGTGACAGTGTCACTAGGCAGAACGGGGAAATGCTTGTTTACATCAGCATTTCCCCGTTCTTCCTCTCTGTGAGATGATCGCGGGTATCCCCGTGGACATCGAATCCGCGAGACCCACGATTGCGCTCACGAAGCTCCCAGCGGGCGTGCGTTCCCGTAACCCGCCTCTTAAAGGACAACATACAGGTATGTGATTCTGTCTGTACGTGCCCTTCTGCCGCAGTATATCTGCGTGAGGCAGTCGGGAAGCGGTTAATAAATTGAGTTCAATATGTATTCTGCAACATTCTTTTGGTAAAAAACAATCAGTGTATGTTATTTAGTCTGTGTGAATGCTATAGAGTCTACAAACTACGGTATGCAGTAGACAGTCCAAGGTATTTAGTAAGAGGCATGGTGAGTTTTTGAGGTGTTTTTTTCCCCACAAAGTTGTAATTTTAACAAGGTATTTCTCACGCTTATAATTACACCCCAAAACACGCTCTGCTATGTCTCCTGAGTATGGGGATACCACATGCGTGTGACTTTTTCACAGCCTAAATGCATAGAGGGGGCCAAAATCCAAGGAGCACCTTGGGCTTTCAAGGAGCTTAAAAATTACGCATCTAATTTCCTGACTATCTAACACATTATTGGAGGCCTGGAGCACCAGGACAGGAGAAACACCTATAAAAGGACCCAATTTTGTCAAACAAACAGTTCAATAATTTTCTGAAAGGCATAGTGAGTCCTTTGCAAATATATTTTTTTGCCAAATGTTTTTGGAAAATTCAGGAAGGAAAATGAAAATGTATTTTTTTCAAAAAGTTGTCAATTAACAAGATATTTCTAACTCACTTTATAGGCATACTTAGAATAATACCCCAAAACATATTCTGCTGCTCCTCCCATATGGCAATACAACAAAATACAAGGAGCACCTCCAGGTGTTCTAGGAGGATAAATTACACATCTAATTTCCTATGTGTAAGTAACTACAGTATGTACTGTAATGGTTGTCTCTAAATGAGCAATCAGGGAATATAGTTTAGTGTAGCATCACTTATAAAAGTCCCAGTTGTTATAAGCCAAGCAAGTCTAGCCTACTGGTACATGACTGCCCACAGGAATCTCATGTTCATTGACCAGGAAGTACAGTAGGCTGAAGAAAGGAAGGAAAAAAAGAGCATCTGTCTTTCCAGGAGTGCAGTTGTCGGCAGGGGGTGGCTGATGCTGTTGTCTCAGATGAACAATCAGATGTGCAGATGGTTCAGTTCAGGCCGGAGGCAGAGACATGGTCAGCAAACAGGCAAATGATTGGTCCAGGTAACAGATGGCAGGCGGAGGCAACGCTGCACTGGTGTGGCAGTGATCAAGAACATTGTTGCTGGCTGCACTGATATGGTGACAGTGGGTACTAGCGTGGCAGCAATCAGGAACACTGCTGCTGTCTTACACTGGTCAGGCAACACTGGAACTGGTAAGGTGACAATCAGGGACATTGTTTCTGGCTTACACTGGTGTGGTGACACTACAACTGTTATGGTGGTGACCAGAGACACTGTAACTGATGTGGCAGTGATCAGGGACAATATGACTGGTATGGCAATGATAAGGGACACTGTAACTGGTGTGGCGATGATTAGGGAAAATATGACTGGTGTGGCAGTGATCAGGAACACTGTAACTAGTGTTGCAGTGATTAGGGACAATATGTCTGATGTGGCAGTGATCAGGGACAATATGACTGGTATGGCAATGATAAGGGACACTGTAACTGGTGTGGCGAAGATTAGGGAGAATATGACTGGTGTGTCAGTGATCAGGGACACTGTAACTGGTGTTGCAGGGATTAGGGACAATATGTCTGGTGTGGCAGTGATCAAAGACACTGTAAGTGGTGTGGTAGTGATCAGGGACACTGTAACTGGTGTGGCGGTGATTGGGAAGAATATGACAATATGAATGGTGTGGCAATGAACAGCGACACTGTAACTGGTGTGGAGGTGATCAAGGAAGATATGACTGGTGTGGCAGTGAGCAGGGACACTGTAACTGGCATTGCAGTGATTAGGGACGATATGACTGGCGTGGCAGTGATCAGGGATACTGGGACTGGTGTGGCGTGATCGGGGACACTGTAAAGCCCCATACACACGGTCGGACAATCCGCGGACCAGGTCGGTCGGATCCTGTCCGTCATACTTTGTCTGATGTTGGTTTTGCGTACACACGGTCGGACAAAGTTGTCGGAAAATCCGATCATTCTGAACGTGGTGACGTTTGTTGCCTACGACGGGACTACGTAGAGGCTAGTAGCCAATAGCTTTGGTCTTGTAATGTGATCTGAGCATGCGTAGCACTTTGTCCGGTCGGACAACCGTACACACGATCGGATTTGGTGTGATCGGACCGTGTTGTCGGCAAATCTTTCCAGCAGGAGATAAGACTTTGTCCGTCGGACAATCCGACGTACACTGTCCGATGGTGCATACACACGGTCTGATTTTTCAACAACATTGTCCGATCGGACAGAATCCATGAAAAAGTCTGACCGTGTGTATGGGGCTTTACTGCTGTGGTGATGATAAGAGATAATGGCTGGCGGCACTGACATACATTGATTTGAGAGCTGCCACAGTGGTATGATGCACTTGCTCTGGCGACAGTATGTAAAAAAAAAAAATATATTTTTTACATCGTGTGACACTGCACTACTCTAGAGAAGTGATTGGGATTTGTTTGTCGTAAGATTGTTTATTAGATGACTGTATAAACGATAATTTATAACAGTTCTCAACTGCATTCATGCAGCCATTGACAACTACTGTGATAGCTGTGATTGGCTACAGTTATCACATGGTACAGGGAAGAGGTGCTTGGCCTTGTACCATGTGATCACCAGTAGTTCTCAATGACTGTAGAAATTACAGCTATGTTTATTACTGGACATGTGATACAATCACATGGTAACAGGGTGGAGCACCGCTGCTCGGTACTCGGATCAGCGTTCTGCAGTGTCAGGTGGACACATCGTTTACAGGGTAGCACCAACACACACCCCTGAGGGTGCACATTAGGCACATTTCCGGGAATATGTATGGGTACATCTTCCCAGATCGGCGCTTGTCCTGAAAATGGTTAAGATGTCTGTGGGCATGAGAAGTTGATGTTTCCCCTTGCAGTCCCACGTGGTCAGCCCGGTCTTGTACTTTTGGCTCGGCTCTGGGTGTTGCGTTCGGCTGCCAGGGGCCCTCCTCCCACTCGCCGTTCAAAGACTTCACATTTATTCAGGGCTAGTGAGTAGCCAAGGTAGTCAGGCTGATGAAGAGGCGCAAACACCTCGAAACGCGTACTGGTTACACATGCACCACTGGTGACATCGGACAAAGGATGTTCACTCATTGCAGCTTCACTTCCTGGTTCTGCACACCTGTTACATTGGTCTCTAGATAAGTGCCATTAGCGGTAACATTGTTCAGGTCCTGTCTCTCCCCATGCCATTGGCCAAGGTTGGGATTTACTGATGCTGCGCTTACGGTCCCTTGATTTCCATCTTTGGCATGCCTGTTTGCCTGTTCCTTCTGCCTTTCTTCCTTCGGTGGAACACCTTCTACTGGTTTCTTGGCAGCAGTGCCTTCATAGTTAGATCAGTGGCTATTTAATTAGTTTCTGGGCTACCCACACCAATTTAATCCCGTTCTGTTTCTGTTAATTTGTGTTCCTGAAAATACACACATATATATGAATTGCTTTGGCACGCCTGTGTTGTACATCATATTTTCTAACCATCTTTGTTTTTTAATGTCAGACACTGTTATGCTACTTTTAGACATTTTCCTATATTGCATAGGCTAACTCTGTCATTGAGAGCTGTGCGTTCCGTTATTCACGGAATTTGTATTTTGGCTACTGTTTCTGGGAAATGTGTATGCATTTGTTTACTATTAGTGAATAAAATTGCAGGGGAATACAAAAAATGTACTCTGTTGTTGGTTAAGTTACAAACAACTAATCCATTTATTCACACAGAAAATGTTTAAAGGCACTACAATTAACAGAAGAACAAATTAAATAATTACATAAATTAACATTGCTATTGAATGTAAAATATGGGTTGTGCTCCTTGTCAAGTTTTTCCTGCTATACTAAGTAAAGCATTTTATTTTGTAAGTCTTAGGCCACTTTCCATTGCCACTTCTTCACAAAAAACTGTGGAAATGGGCATTAGCAAAATTATTAGCATAAAGTGTATACTCAGCATTAGGGATGAGCCGAACACCCCCCCGTTCGGCTCGCACTAGAACCCGCGAACGGACCTAAAGTCTGTGCAAGCTTTCGAACCCTATTAGTTATAATGGATGCGAACGTTCAAAATCAAAAGTGCTAATTTTAAAGGCTAATATGCATGTTATTGTCATAAAAAGTGTTTGGGGACCTGGGTCCTGCCCCAGGGGACATGTATCAATGCAATTTTTTTTTTTTAAATCGGCCATTTTTTCAGGAGCAGTGATTTTAATAATGCTTAAATTGAAACAATAAAAGTGTAATATTCCTTTAAATTTCGTACCTGGGGGGTGTCTATAGTATGCATGTAAAGGGGCGCATGTTTCCTGTGCTTAGAACTGTCCCTGCAAAAAGTGTAATTTTTGCAGGAAAGAAAGCTATTTAAAATAAATCACGGCTAATGTTAATTGACGGCTCCCGTAACACAGAGCACAGTCATTCATTGAAAGTCATTCATAAAAAAAAAGTCATTGATAAAAAATAATTTTTTTTTAAAAAAAAAGCGTGGGGGTCCCCCCAAATTCAATAACCAGGCCCTTCAGGTCTGGGATGGATATTAAGGGGGACCCCAGCCAAAAAAAAAAAATGGCGTAGGGTCCCCCTCAAAATCCATACCAGACCCTTGAGGTCTGGGATGGATTTTAAGGGGAATCCCAGCCAAAAAAAATGGCGTGGGGTCCCCCTCAAAATCCATACCAGACCCTTATCCGAGCACGCAACCTGGCAGGCCGCAGGAAAAGAGGGGGGGACGAGAGCGGCCCCCCTCCCGCCTGAACCGTACCAGGCCACATGCCCTCAACATTGGGAGGATGCTTTGGGGGTCTAAGACCCCCAAAGCACCTTGTCCCCATGTTGATGTGGACAAGGGCCTCTTCCCCACAACCCTGGCCATTGGCTGTGGGGGTCTGCGGGCGGGGGGCTTATCGGAATCTGGAAGCCCTCTTTAACAAGGGGACCCCCAGATCCCGCCCCCCCCTGTGTGAAATGGTAAGGGGGTACAAAAGTACCCCTACCATTTCACCAAAAAAGTGTCAAAAATTGTAAAAATGACAGGAGACGGTCTTTGACAATTCCTTTATTAAAATCTTCTTTCTTCTTTCTTCATCCTTCAGTTTCTTCATCTTCTCCTTCCGTCATCTTCTTCCATCTTCTTCCATTTTCTTCTTCCTCCGATCCGCTTCTTCTTGCGCTGGTCTTCTCATCCTTCTCGTCCAGCATCTTCTTCCATGGCGTCGGCATCTGTTCTTTTGTCGGGCCGCTCCTTGCAATGGGAGGCTCCCGCTGTGTGAGGCTTCGCTCCGTCTGACAGGTCTTTTATAACGGAGGGCACCTGGTAACCCCGCCCCCTCTGACATCATGGGGAAAGCCATAGGGAATTCCCCCATGATGTCCCCGTGCGTCAGAGGGGGCGGGGTCACCAGGTGCCCTCCATTATAAAAGACCTGTCAGAGGCAGCGAAGCCTCACATAGCGGGAGCCTCCCATTGCGAGGAGTGGACCAAGAAGAGACACCGACACCGACGCCATGGAAGAAGATGCCGGACGAGAAGGACGAGAAGGCCAGCGCAAGAAGAAGCGGATCGGAGGAAGAAGAAAATGGAAGAAGATGGAAGAAGATGACGGAAGGAGAAGATGAAGAAACCGAAGGATATAGAATGAAGAAAGAAGATTTTAATAAAGGAATTGTCAAAGACCGTCTCCTGTCATTTTTACAATTTTTTACACTTTTTTGGTGAAATGGTAGGGGTACTTTTGTACCCCCTTACCATTTCACACAGGGGGGGGCGGGATCTGGGGGTCCCCTTGTTAAAGGGGGCTTCCAGATTCCGATAAGCCCCCCGCCCGCAGACCCCCACAACCAATGGCCAGGGTTGTGGGGAAGAGGCCCTTGTCCTCATCAACATGGGGACAAGGTGCTTTGGGGGTCTTAGACCCCCAAAGCATCCTCCCAATGTTGAGGGCATGTGGCCTGGTACGGTTCAGGCGGGAGGGGGGGGCGCTCTCGTCCCCCCTCTTTTCCTGCGGCCTGCCAGGTTGCGTGCTCGGATAAGGGTCTGGTATGGATTTTGAGGGGGACCCCACGCCATTTTTTTTGGCTGGGATTCCATTTTTTCCATTCCATCCACGCCATTTATTTTTTTATTTTTGGCTGGGGTCCCCCTTAATATCCATCCCAGACCTGAAGGGCCTGGTTATTGAATTTGGGGGGACCCCCACGCTTTTTTTTTTTTTTTTTTATCAATGAATGACAGTTCTCTGTGTTACGGGAGCCATCAATTCATTAGCCGCGAGTACTTTTAAATAGCTTTTTTCCTGCAAAAATTACACTTTTTGCAGGGACAGTTCTAAGCACAGGAAACCTGCCCCCCTTCACAGGCAACCTATAGACACCCCCCAGATGTGATACTGCAATGCTGTACTAACAGCAGGCACACACAAGTCCCCAGAAATAGAGCACATATTGTCAGCAGTCAGCAACACACTGACACGCTGACACTGAAACACAATATGCGAGGCCGCCGCCGCGGCGGCCTCTTATACCGTGGGGCGTGTACTAAAGCCCCTGAGCTATAATTGGCTACAGGCATCCTGCCTGTAGCCAATTATGGCTCTCCTCGCTGCCAGCGCTGTGATTGGCCAAGCATGCGGGGTCATAGTGCATGCTTGGCCAATCATCAGCCAGAATTGCACTGCGACTGGCGCAATGCATTGCGGGCCGCTCGCATCACACGAATTTGATGCGAGCGGCCCAAATAGTTCTGGGCTCGCCGAACGGGCGAACGCCCGATGTGCGATTCGAACATGGGTTTGAATCGAACACCGAGCCCATCCCTACTCAGCATCAGTAAAATAGTGCTGGGGTTACTGAAATTTTGTCCAGAGTATGAATTTATCTTCTTGTCATTTGTTGTAATGGAAAGAAGTACTAGTGGAGGTTGCCAGGAAGATGTCCTCCAAATCTAAGGAAGTTATAGGTCAGGAGGAAGAGGAAATGTATGTTAATGAGTTAGAAAAAAAGATGCAATTAGAAGGAAGAGGTGTTGACTGTTTTGATGCTGTTGGTGTTAGTGGTGGTGGTTTTGGAGCTCATGGAGAAAAAAATTATGGCTAGTTGCTTAATGTCATAGCTTTTGTTTTTGTCCCTAGTAATGCTACTTGTAACACCCCACCTCTTTGTTTGGTAGTAATTGCTGCTAGAAAGGACATGGGAAGCTAAGAAGGGTGGAAAGGATGCCTTAAAATTAAGAGTCTGGTATTGACAATTATATCCAAATCCTATCATCAAAAATTAAAATCCAGTAATGTGTACGTTTTGTGAGTGGTGCCAGAACTGCATGTGAACAAAGTACAGTTTAAGCCCTAGTATAAAGAAGTAATTCTTTGATAAAAGATAAACAGAGGCACAAATATGAAGGAAGTTATGACATCTAATGGGCACAAAAACAGTACACTGAGATGAGGCACGATGGACCAGCTGGATACATGGCGTGCTGGCCAAAAACATGGACAAAAGAAATGGCCTGGAGAGGTTGGGTCAGGGCTTTAAAGCTTATCTCTGGTCCTACACAAACATCCAGGATAAGATGTGTCTTTGATATGAAGCTCTCCTGGCCTTCTAAAATAAAAAAAACTAAGTGTCTGAAGAAATACTGTAAAGTAAGAATGCTTTTAAAAATATATATAGTAAACCTGTGCACACTAAAGCCCCATACACACGGTCGGATTTTCCGATGGATTCTGTCCTATCAGACAATGTTGTCGGAAATTCCGACCGTGTGTAGGCACCATCGGACAGTTTCCATCGGATTGTCCGACGGACAGAGTCCTATCTCCTGCTGGATAGATTTTTTGACAACAAAGTCCGATCACACCAAATCCGATCGTGTGTAGCGAATTCCGACGGACAAAGTGCTACGCATGCTCAGATCACATTACAAGACCAAAGCTATTGGCTACTAGCCTCTACGTAGTCCCGTCGTAGGCAACAAACGTCACCACGTTCAGAATGATCGGATTTTCCGACAACTTTGTCCAACCGTGTGTACGCAAAACCAACATCGGACAAAGTACGACGGACATGATCCGACGGACCTGGTCCTCGGATAATCCGAGAGTGTGTATGGGGCATAACAGTTTTTTTTTCATGCAACCCAGCAAGTTGCCCGGAAAAAAACTGACAACTCCGGAGCCACTGTACTAACCATGCAAGGTTACATAGTTGGTGAGGTTGAAAAAAGACACAAGTCCAACCTGTGTGTGTGATTATATGTCAGTATTACATTGTATATCCCTGTATGTTGTGGTCGTACTGGTGCTTATCTAATAGATTCTTGAAACTATCAATGCCCCCCCGCTGAGACCACCGCCTGTGGAAGGGAATTCCACATCCTTGCCGGTCTCATACAGTAAAGAACCCTCTACGTAGTTTAACGTTAAACCTCTTTTCTTCTAATTTTAATGAGTGGCCACGAGTCTTGTTAAACTCCCTTCTGCGAAAAAGTTTTATCCCTATTGTGGGGTCACCAGTATGGTATTTGTATATTGAAATCATATCCCCTCTCAAGCGTCTCTTCTCCAGAGAGAAAAAGTTCAGTGCTCGCAACCTTTTCCTCATAACTAATATCCTCCAGACCCTTTATAAGCTTTGTTGCCCTTCTTTGTACTCGCTCCATTTCCAGTACATCCTTCCTGAGGACTGGTGCCCAGAAATGAACAGCATACTCTAGGTGCGGCCGGACCAGAGTCTTGTAGTTCGGGAGAATTATCGTTTTATCTCTGGAGTTGATCCCCTTTTTAATGCATGCCAATATTCTGTTTGCTTTGTTAGCAGCAGCTTGGCATTGCATGCCATTGCTGAGCCTATCATCTACTAGGGCCCCCAGGTCCTTTTCCATCCTAGATTCCCCCAGATGTTCTCCCCCCAGTGTATAGATTGCATTCATATTTTTGCCACCCAAATGCATTATTCAGGGATCTCCCCTGCTGAGCTGTTGTGTTCTGACAGGGGGACGGCTCTCCTGCCAGAATACTCTGATCAGTGGTCGAGAGAGTGCTGATCAGGAGTCGATCGGCTGCTGGTTTTCCAGCTTTTTTTAACCGGTTTAGACATTAATGACAGTGTGTTGACTTATTTTGAGGGGACAGCAAATTGACACTGTTATACAAGCTGCAAGCTTGCTACTTTACATTGTAGTAACGTGTAATTTCTTCAGTGTTGTCAAATGAAAAGATAGAATAAAATACTTACAAAAATGTAAGGGGGTCTACTCACTTTTGTGAGATACTGTATATGCATGGTCTTTATGCAGGTCATCGAACTGATCTCTAACACATGACTGACTTCTTTTCCAATGATTGCAAAGAAGAAACCTACTAAATACCCTCTTTATATTTTTTTTTTTTTGCCAAACATTGCATAGGGTTACTTATAGCAATAGACTGTACAAAAGTGTCAGATGTCTGTATTTTATAATAGAGCTAACATAAGCTAAAATTAATACAGACTGACATGCACTGCATGACATTGTTGACCAGATACTGATACAACAGTCTTATTGTTATCATTACAAACAAAATGTCATACACCTGTGCATACTATATGGTGCCAGAATAAGGTACTATTCCACATCTGTTCTACAATTAAGTAAATAATAAATGCCGGTAAATATTACAAAGCAAAGCAAAGTTGCTATTTTATGAAGTCAAACACTATTTCCTGCTGCTTGCATTTTTACAATGAACCCTAGTGAGTAAATGAAGATGTATACTTTTACATTATTATAGTTATTATAAGTAGCCTATTCTTATACAAAGCCTATCATATAGTCTTATTATACTCACACTTAAAAAAAAAATATCTCCAGGTGTGGGTTAAAAGTACAGAATACACTGTGCTGAAAATATTTTAATGTTTGTGTGGTCAGCTAATTTAGTTCTACTTTAACGTACAGCATGAAAGTTGGAAATGTATAATACAGTTAACAATTCAGAATGCACTGTAGGTGGCAGTGTTGTGTTTTTTTTTTTTTTGTTTTTTTGTTTTTTTTAAATCATGTACAATAAGGATAGTTAACAAAACCTTAACTGACTCCACTATACTGGGTAATAAATGCATACCATCATCAAATTTTTATTTCAAGTTTTATTTAGAGGGGCTTGTTATGCAATGAATTAGTCAAGAAGTGAATTAATAATTTAGTCATATAATAGGCAGCGTTACACTTTAATACATGATCATGATTTCTATTGTAATTTATTTAAACTGATTTAATTTAAATGCAGGGAACAGAATGTTTTCTACAAGTAATGCACATGAAAGCACTTTTTCGACAACTGTACTTTTAGGTTCAATATTATTTTTCATTCTTTCACTGTCAATTTAAATGCACTCTGCTTCTTGATGGGGTTTACATGGAAGGTGCCGTAATGGACATGTTTAATAATGGATGTGGAAATACAGGTGCAGCAGCCGAGAAGCTAGATTAACACAATTTCTCTTTGGTTTATCAGTTTATCATCTCCTGTATTAAAAACACTTTTACTTAAAATCATCTCCTGTATTAAAACCACTTTTACTTAAAGTAGACCAATATTGGACATTAAGTGTTACCTATTTTCTTCTGCCTACTGCTCTCTAACCTAAACAACCTAAACACTGCTAGAATACCTACTTTTTAAGATAATTAGACACTGGTTGGCTGATTCTGTATATGCAGTAGCTGCAGCATGGGGAGACATTGGGAGCGATTGGCTGCATCTACCTCAGCAGTAGGTGCAAAAAACTAGACAAAATGTAGTACCTTATATAGTTCTTCATCAGTTTTACTTGGTTTTAAAGGGGGTGTGTGAAGGTTAGAACTTCTGCACATTTTTTACTGCTATCTGTGTCTCTATTAAGAATATTTAATTAAATTTTTTTGAAAATTCTGTTTTATTGAGTTCCATAAATCAATGATACAAATACAAAGTACAAATATAAACCCCAACAACCCGTAACAGGCAGTAAGAGAGGGTAAGCAGAGATCTCATTTCACTGGAAACAAACCAGCCCCCCACCACTTCTCTGCATATTGGTGGACCCTCCCCTACCACATATTAGAATGTTGTTACCAGGGTAATTGTGTGCGTGCAAAGCAGAAAGTACAGGAAAAAAAACATGTCTATACACACATAATAGTATATAGCCCCCCACCGGATCAGCCATAATTCTAGCATAAAAGATTCAAAACACTTGTAGGAAACAATAATCACGACAGTGGGCTAGTGGACAGGGCTACCGTAACAAGTTCGTTTGTTGCCCCCTGAGCAACTGCAGCTCAGAATCAGGGGGGATACCTTCTTAAAATTCCAAGGACAACCCTGATGTAGATATGTAGCCTTAAAGAATGGAAGTGTTGCTGTCACTGGCTGTTTTCAGTGTAGAATAATTGGCTTATGGGCATAAAAAAAGCAGTATACTCAACAATGTTATGAGGGCCACCATAGTTGCAGGCCCTTCTACCAGGCCCAACAGACATACTTAGATAGTCAATGGACTAGGTATGGTTGTCACTCCGGGACACTGTCACTGAACTTCGGGGCAGAGCCAAAAAATGATAATACCTTCATTTTAATAATGTTTATTTTGCCAATCAGAGAGGTTCCTTCAGGTGTCCTTTTCTGATACAACATGGTTAAGAGGGGCAGAAAATTTAGGGGTTGATTTAGGCAAATAGACTGTGCACTTTGCAAGGTGCAGTTGCACTTTGCAAGGTGCAGTTGCACTTTGCAAGGTGCAGTTGCACTCTGCAAGGGCAGTTGCTCCAGAGCTTAGTAAATGAGGTAAAGCTTCACTTTGCAAAGAATACCCAATAACATGCAAGAAAAACGAAAAAAAAAAAGAAATTTAGCTTGCTCATGATTGAATGATTGAAGTCAGCAGAGCCTCTGCACATTTACTGAGCTCTGGAGCAACTGCTCTTGCAGAGTACAACTGCACTTTGCAAAGATCACAGTCTATCTGAGAACCGGGTCATGATTTTAACTCCCAGGTAAGTCAAGCTAGGAATCCACTTTAGTGGCAGGTCTGGGTCAGCATACCTAGAGGCATCTGCATCTAGAGGTAAAATAGAGGACTTGGTCCAATTGATTCTCAGGTCTGAGAAATGAGAAAAATATCTAACATTTTAAATACTGCCTGTACAGATGGACCCAAATTACTCAAATAAATGTAAATAATCAGCATATAAAGCTAGGAATTCCCTAATGCCCCTCACCTTCAATGCTCACCCGGTCAGTAGGGAAGAGAGCGCAAGCGCTATCGGCTCCCTCATAAGGACAAACAGGAAAGGAGAGAGGGGATAGCCATGTCTGGTTCCTCTAAAGATACGACAGCATGGTGAGATGGCCCATTTTTATAGCTATCCTAGTGTTCTGTCTCAAGGACATTCAGCTAAACCATTCTTATCCCATAAACATGATACCATATTTCTTCGATCGCAGTTTATTGGAACAAGCTGGGTGAAACTACAAATAACAAGAATAAACCTTGATAAGTACAATATCCCATAAATTTAGCATACATTTCAAAGACAAATATACACAGTACAATATGAGACAGTAAACACTTACTTTTTAAGTTCAATAAGGGATGATGGTAAGAGATTGAAACAAGACATCTTGCAGTCTTGAAAAGCATGGTGAATGTGTCTCTTTCTGTGAGACTTTACCCAGAATACTTTGCCTTCCAAGTACTTCCTGGGTTATAAACTTTAATAATAACATGAACACAATAGAAACAATACCAAAAAGGGACGCTAGATGGCGCCTACGCTCTGCAAATGATTCCTATAGAAAATAACAACATTAAATGTCATTTAACCACTTCAGCCCCGGACCATTTGGCAGCCAAAGGACCAGAGGTCTTTTTTCAATTTCGCACTGCACTACTTTAACTGGTAATTGCGCGGTCATGCAATTTTGTAACCAAACGAAATTTGCGTCCTTTTCTTCCCACAAATAGAGCTTTCTTTTGATGGTATTTGATTGCCTCTGTGATTTTTATTTTTTGCGATATAAACGGAAAAAGAGCGAAAATTTTGAAAAAAAAAGAGATTCTCTACTTTTTGTTATAAAAAAAATCTAATAAACTCAATTTTAGTCAAACATTTGGGCCAAAATGTATTCAGCCACATGTCTTTAGTAAAAAAAATGCCAATAAGCGTATATTTATTGGTTTGCGCAAAAGTTATAGCGTCTACAAACTAGAGTACATTTTCTGGAATTTACACCGCTTTTAATTTATGACTGCCTATTTCATTTCTTGAGGTGCTAAAATGGCAGAGAAGTACAAAACCCCCCCCAAATGACCCCATTTTGGAAAGTAGACACCCCAAGCTATTTGCTGAGAGGCATGTTGAGCCCATTGAATATTTTTTTTTTTAGTCCCAAGTGATTGAATAAAGACAAAAATAAAAAAGATTTTTTTTTTTTTCAAAAAGTTGTCACTAAATGATATATTGCTCACACATGCCATAGTTATATGTGGAATTGCACCCCAAAATACATTTTGCTGCTTCTCCTGAGTATGGGGATACCACATGTGTGGGACTTTTTGGGAGCCTAGCCGCGTACGGGGCCCCGAAACCCAAGCACCGCCTTCAGGATTTCTAAGGGTGCAAATTTTTGATTTCACTCCTCACTACCTATCACCGTTTCGAAGGCCATAAAATGCCAAAATAGCACAAAACCCCCCCAAATGACCCCATTTTGGAAAGTAGACACCCCAAGCTATTTGTTGAGAGGCATGGTGAGTATTTTACAGCTCTCATTTGTTTTTGAAAATGAAGAAAGTAAAGAAAAAAAAAAATTTTTTTTCTTTTTTCAATTTTCAAAACTTTGTGACAAAAAGCGAGATCTGCAAAATACTCACAATACCTCTCAGCAAATAGCTTGGGGTGTCTACTTTCCAAAATGGGGTCATTTTGGGGGGTTTTATGCCATCTGGGCATTCCATGGCCTCCGAAACTGTGATTGGCAGTGAGAAGTGAAATAAAAAAATTACACCCTTAGAAAGCCTGAAGGCGGTGATTGGTTTTTGGGGTTCCGTACGCAGCTAGGCTCCCAAAAAGTCCCACACATGTGGTATCCCCGTACTCAGGAGAAGCAACAGAATGTATTTTGGGGTGTATTTCCACATATGCCCATGACATGTTTGAGCAATATATCATTTAGTGACAACTTTTTGTAAAAAAAAATATATATATATTTTTTTTTTCATTATTCAATCTCTTGGGACAAAAAAAAAAAATATTTAATGGGCTCAACATTGCTCTCATCAAATAGCTTGGGGTGTCTACTTTCCAAAATGGGGTCATTTGGGGGGGGTTTGAACTGTCCTGGCATTTTATGCACAACATTTAGAAGCCTATGTCACACGTCACCCACTCTTCTAACCACTTGTAGACAAAGCCCTTTCTGACACTTTTTGTTTACATGAAAACATATTTTTTTTTTGCAAGAAACTTACGTTGAACCCCCAAACACTATATATATTGTTAAAGCAAAGGCCCTACAGATTAAAATGGTGGGTGTTGCATTTTTTTTTTTCCACACAGTATTTGCGCAGCGATTTTTCAAACGCATTTTTTGTGGAAAAAATACACTTTTTTTTTATTTTAATGCACTAAAACACACTATATTGCTCAAATTTTTGATGAAATAAAAAATGGTGGGTGTTGCATTTTTTTTTTTTCCACACAGTATTTGCGCAGCGATTTTTCAAACGCATTTTTTGTGGAAAAAATACACTTTTTTTTATTTTAATGCACTAAAACACACTATATTGCTCAAATTTTTGATGAAATAAAAAATATGATCTTAGGCCGAGTACATGGATACCAAACACGACATGCTTTAAAATTGCGCACAAACACGCAGTGGCGACAAACTACATACATTTTTAAAAGCCTTTAAAAGCCTTTACATGATACCACATTAGATTCACGGAGGAGGTCTACTGCTAAAATTACTGCCCTCGATCTGACCTTCGCGGTGATACCTCACATGCATGGTGCAATTGCTGTTTACATATGACGCCAGACCAACGCTTGTGTACGCCTTTGCGCAAGAGAAGGGGGGGCAGGGGTGCTTTTTTTTTTTTTTTTGGGTTTTTTTTTTATTTATTTAGCTTTTTTATTTTATTTTTAAACTGTTCCTTCCATTTTTTTTCTTTGTTATGATTTTTATTGTTATCTCAGGGAATGTAAATATCCCCTATGATAGCAATAGGCAGTGACAGGTACTCTTTTTTTGAAAAAATTGGGGTCTATTAGACCCTAGATCTTTCCTCTGCCCTCAAAGCATCTGACCACACCAAGATTGGTGTGATAAAATGCTTTCCCAATTTCCCAATGGCGCGGTTTATATCCGGGAGGGGGGACATTCCCTCCCACTGCTTGTAAAAGCAGTCTAGAGGCTAATTACCCGCTAGAATTGCTTTTACATGAAAGCCGATCACTGGCTGAAAAGAATGATACCAAGATGATACCTAAACCTGCAGGCATCATTCTGGTATAACCATTCAAAGTCCAGCAACATACTGGACATATATTGTAATCTTTTTTTTTTTCATGCAGCCTCTTGGCTGAACGAAAAAAAAGAGATTGATTGGTGGGTATGCCCACCATTAGAATACCTCCCTTCATCCACCCACTTCTAATGATGGGCATACATGCACCATTTATATATGCCGATGCATGGGGGCATCCTCCCGCAAAAGTTATGCCGTGTACACACGGTCGGAATTTCGACCGTATGTACGTGGCATTAGGAGCCAATCGCTCCTCCCCCCCCCTGCTGCCCCCATGCTTCGGCATATATGCTCTTTTTTTTAACTGTGGTGGTGAAATCACCTCCTACAGCGTTGGAGTCGCGGCTTTATGTATCGTGGGAGCAAACGCTGTTGCTGTCAAGATAAATAAATCCGCGTTGCAACTGAATGGCGCACCTGAAAACAAAAAAATGCTCAACACTAAAACACACAGTAAACAAAATTACATACCTGAAAAGCAAGCATGATAAAACATAATAAAACATAATAAAACATAATAAAACATTGCAGAATAGAATGGAGTAAAAAAAGAGCAACAATAGAGAGAGAATAGAGTGAGAGAGAGAACAATAAAACGACAACTATTTTATTTTTTTTTATTTTTTTGAGATTCACAGGTAAAAAAGCTCCTGACTGAAGCGACTGAATCAAAACGCTACCACAAAAAAAATGTTAGCGATCGCAGGGATCAGGCCTGACTCTGCGAACGCTGCAGTTATGTGTGCTTAGTGTTTTGTAAGTGACAGTGATCGATCGATACTGCACTTGGGTGGGCTGGGCTGGGCGGAGGGGGAAAACGCA
Organism: Lithobates sylvaticus; assembly: GCA_028564925.1. Classification (NCBI taxonomy): domain Eukaryota; kingdom Metazoa; phylum Chordata; class Amphibia; order Anura; family Ranidae; genus Lithobates; species Lithobates sylvaticus. The sequence continues at coordinate 390,690,503 of CM053029.1, read as the reverse complement.
GGTGCTAGCAGGTATCTGGGCTGATCCCGCTAACAATGCGTTTTTTTTTGGAACCCTAAACTGCTGGGACGCTAGTATAGATCTGATCAGATCAGATATTGATCTGTTCAGATACTGTGCCACTAAGGGAGGTGTATGCTTTGCGCGTGGGTGTTTGCGGTACTGGCACTAACCTGGGGCGACGCAGACCTTATTTGACCCTAAAACCTAATTGATATCACCCGCCGGGCGATCAGGGGGTTAAACCGTTATTGGGTAATAAATGGCGGGTGCCCTGACAGTATAAAAAACAAGCTAACTAACCAGCGTCACCCGTAACAGTAATACAAAAAAAAACTGGTTACCTAGCGACACTAATGCAGCGATCAGAAAAACGATCGCTTAGTGACACTGGCAAAAGGGGGTGAAAGGGTTAACTAGGGGCAATCAGGGGGTTAAACCTTTATTAGGTAATATATGGGGGTACCTGACGCTATATAAAAACCTGACGGGGAACCTAAATAACGAAATAACTAACTGGCTAACCAGCGTCACCAGTGACAGTTATACAGTGATCACTGGTGAAAGGGTTAACTCTAGGGGCAATCAGGGGGTTAAAACCTTTATTTAGGTTGTAATATGGGGGTACCTGACCTATAAACCTATTTATGAACCTATATAAACATGGCGGTTACCTAAAAAAAAAAAATGGTTACCTAGCGACACTAATGCAGCGATCAGAAAAACGATCGCTTAGTGACACTGGCAAAAGGGGGTGAAAGGGTTAACTAGGGGCAATCAGGGGGTTAAAACCTTTATTAGGTAATATATGGGGGTACCTGACGCTATATAAAAACCTGACGGGGAACCTAAATAACGAAATAACTAACTGGCTAACCAGCGTCACCAGTGACAGTTATACAGTGATCACTGGTGAAAGGGTTAACTCTAGGGGCAATCAGGGGGTTAAAACCTTTATTTAGGTTGTAATATGGGGGTACCTGACCTATAAACCTATTTATGAACCTATATAAACATGGCGGTTACCTAAAAAAAAAAAATGGTTACCTAGCGACAGCAGTGACACTAATACAGCGATCAGAAAAACGATCGCTTAGTGACACTGGCAAAAGGGGGTGAAAGGGTTACCTGGGGGGCAATCAAGGGGTTAAACCTTTATTAGGGGGGGGTGGGGGGCTACCTTGGACCTAAAACTAACTGCACTGACAGTTATTACAGTCACACTGACACTAAATGCAGTGATCAGTAAAAAAATGATCACTGCAATTAGTGACACTGTGACTGGGGGGGGAGGGGGTGATCTGGGGGGTGATCTGGGGGTGACAGGGGGGTGTTTTGTGTGCCTATGTGTACTGGTGTCAGTGTACTGTTGGTGCACTAACCTTTAGATGTTCACAGCTCGGCGTTCCGGTCACATAGACCGGCGCACCGAGCGTGACATCACTTCCTCTGCCTGTGTTTTGATTGACACAGACAGAGGAAGCATCTGATTCGCCAGGAGCGATCGCGAGGGGGTGGCCAGAAACCACTGGCCGTCCCCTCATCCCGGATCGCTCCTGAAGCGATCCCGACCGTCCCCGCCGGCCGGGGGGGTCCGATCGGACCCCCCACCCGCCGGAAGAATGGCACGTACAGGTACGTGGTTCTGCCTGTACGTGCCATTCTGCCGACGTATATATACAGGGGGCGGTCGGCAAGTGGTTAAAACAACACAAAAGCAGATCATCAGAATATATACATCTGATGGGCAGAACACCTAGGATGTGCATACAGTATGGAAATCCAGCAACTGTAGGCCAAAGCCTTTGTGTTCAATACCCGATGTAGGAAACGCCAGTTGAACAAGTCAAAGGTCTCTCTAACAGGACCACTACCCTGGCCCTTTGCAATCGTGTGTGATCTGCAGATGGTTGAAGAGTCACCTGAGGTTGGTGTCTGTGGATTAAACCCTGTTTGGCCAATATTAATATTAGTCAGCAAAGTGATGACTTGAGAGTTAGAATTCTAAAATCCACATTTAAAAGGGCTATTAGTGTATATGAGGAGCATTCTGTGAGGTCCCTATTTGGATTTAGGGACCACATGGATGTCCAACATAGAGGTGGGGAGAGTGGAGGCCTCCAAGCAGTTTATACAGGGCATGCAGTCTGTGGATCAAACATTCCACATTGCTCTTATACCACTCGGCTGGGAATCCATCCGGCCCTGAAGACTTATGTGGGGGAAATGGCAAATTAGCCTTGTCAATTCTTTTGGGGGAATATCTGTGCCATACAATGCCTTGTCTTCCACCGACAGCGAGTGGGGTAGGTAATGGCAATAAAAGTGAGTCTAAGGCCTTGTCACTGTAGTCAGGGACCGGGGCATATAGGAGACAATACTGCACAAAAGTCTGTACTATAACCTCTGGATCCAAGGAAAGAACCCCAGCCAAAGTTCTGATGCATGGGATATTGGTTTGCGGTTATTGGTTTACTACCAGTAAGGCTAGCAGCTGAAGTGTGATGGATAAGGGATTGTGGTCAGACAGCCCCCCCCCCCCCCCACAAAATAGGAGATTTCATGGACTGCTGGAAGAAGGGAGGGGATGGCAAAAAATTGTCCCCATAATAAACTCCTTTCTGTTGTACTAAGAACTATCCAAACAGTCCACTACAAGAGGGAGCTCTCATGTCTGGATAAGGGCAAAAACAGGAACGGTCTAATTCTAGTTTTACCGGATGGTAAAAAAAATACCTGACAGGGGCTATAACCCTCCCTTACTCTATCCAAAATGAAAAAAAAAGTGTTGCCTATAGTTCTACTTTAAGCACAAATTTCTGATAATTTTATGGAGAGGACTAAGAAGATATAACCATGGCAATGGTGCAGCAGAAAACATATTGCACAGTGAGGAAGGTTTGTGGTCCAGGATGATAGGACAGTCAAAATTATAAGCGCTTGCGTAATGCCGACCACCCGCATACCGGAAGCAATGTGGCAGCTTTAGCAATGTAGACTAATTTGCATCTCAGCCCAGTCTGCCCCATAAGACTGGCCCTACACTAACAGTGTAGCGCAAGCTGGCGGGGACTCTTTCCGAGCTGCCCCCCCTGCAAAGTTCTGCCCTAGGCCTGGGCCTTGTTGGCCTAGGCCAGGATACAGTGTTGGTGAGCACATGGATGTTTGATGCAAAAACAGGTTTACTTTTAAATTATTATTTTAGAAAAGCAATAAATGATAGTGTATTTAAAAAGCAAGAACAAAAATATAGGTGCTACTGGTATCAGAGATTAAGAGCTGTCCAATCACAGGTTACTTGATCAGTCAGCTCTGGGTCTTAGAACCAGCCTTGTGAGCATGTATGTTGATTCATTTTTATTTTTTTTAATGATAAGCTCAAATTACTCCCTTAAAGTTTTTTATTAACCCATTGATTTTTTTTCTTTAAAATTCCAATTAGAAGTCTAAAAATTATGCTCTAATAAGTGGAAATAGACAACTGAAACCACAGCATGACTTTACAAACACTGGAGGTTCTTGCTTTTTTTACAAATTAAATTTACACTATTTTAAAGTGGTACTATATCCCGGTCTGACAATTTTTTTTTTTTAATTATAGAGTTCTGCTTGAAATAGGTGTACAGGAAGATGCTGGGGTTCAGGTAGAAGTGAATGTGTTGTCCCATAAACTTAAGGGCAAAGCTTTATTTTTTTAAATTTTTGTATAGCGTGGAGAGGGATTACAACTGGAGTTGAGCGGACACCTGGATGTTCGGGTTCAGCGGGTTCGGCCGAACTTCGGAAAAAAGTCCAGGTTCGGGACCGAACTTGACCCGAACTTGACCCCGAACTCCGAACCCCATTGGAGTCAATGGGACCCGGACTTTTGAACACTAAAATGGCTGTAAAAAAGTCATGGAAAGGGCTAGAGGGCTGCAAATGGCAACAAAATGTTGTTAAGAGCATGGCAAGTGATCTGCAAACAAATGTGGATAGGGAAATAACTTAAAATAACATAAAAAAATAAAAAATAAAAATAAAATGCTGGAGGCCCCCTTCTCAGCAGAAGAGGTACAGAAACCTCCAACCTCAGAAACTCAACGGCACGATGCCGCACATATGGTGGGAATACCCCAGAATACGCACTTTCTGGAAAAAATTATTAACTTTCATCAGGAGACTGGGTGGGAGACAATGTGAAGGAACCGGAGGCACTGTCAGCAACCCAATCTACTATCGCCTGTACTTGTCCTGGCCTCAACATTCGTACAGCCTCATTAGGCGCGCCAAAATACCGCTGCAGGCTCTGTCGCCTACTGGCACCTGAGGAAGGTGTTTCACTAGTGCTTCGCGGCCTTTTGGCTAAGATCAAGTGTAGTATCTGTTCTTATCAGTTGCCAGGAGGTGGCGCTTGCTTCCGTCCCTGTTCTGGGCAGCACAGTGGTGTAGTGGTTAGCACTTTCACCTAGCAGTAATAGCCGCTGGTTCAAATCCCGACCATGACACCTTCTGCCTGGAGTTTGCATGTTCTCCCTGTGCTTGCGTGGGTTTCCTCCGGGTACTCCGGTTTCCTTCCAAACTCCAAAGACATGCTGTTAGGTTAATTAGATCCTGTCGATAAAATTGGCCAAATATGTGTATGTTGTATGTGTATGTGTTTGTAAGCGTGTCAGGACCCCACAGGGCAAGGACCGCACTATACCACAGATGGACACCAGTGGCAAAAAGCGCCCTGAGGCGATTCAGTTTGCATAGGTTGCGCTATACAAGTCATTCATTCATTCATACGGCGAGGTGGAGCAGGGGTGGCGGTTGCTATGCAAAAGCCTGCTGGCGTAAAGGTGACCTGGAGCGGTTCGTAGCCGAAAGGGAAGCCTTCTGATGGGGATGGAGAACCACTGGGTTGGGGCTCAGACTGATTGGCTGATTTGCAAGGGGGTGAGGTGAAAGACTGATGGACATCGGCTGCAGGTGCCAACTCTGAACTTTCATCAGGAGACTGGGTGGGAGACAATGTGAAGGAACGGGAGGCACTGTCAGCAACCCAATCTGCTATCGCCTGTACTTGTCCTGGCCTCAACATTCGTACAGCCTCATTAGGCGCGCCAAAATACCGCTGCAGGCTCTGTCGCCTACTCGCACCTGAGGAAGGTGTTTCACTAGTGCGTGTAGCTGGCACAGATCGACCACGTCCTCTCCCTGCAACAGGAGCGCCACCAGCAGCACCACGACCCAGGCCACGTCCCCTTTTTGATGATCTCCTCATATTTTCAAAATTTATGATCTCGCCCTAAATGGGTGTTTTTGTCTATAGCATAATACACATACAGTGTCTAAAGCGTTTATGAACACGCAGAAAATGCTATTGTGAAGAAAAAAAACACAGCAAAATTTTATTTTTTTGCAATGTTTTTCCAATATCAGAATACACGGACAGTATGTAACACGTTTATGAAAACGCAGAAAATGCTATTGGGGAAAAAAAACACTGCAAAATTATTTTTTTTTGCAATGTTTTTCCAATATCAGAATACACGGACAGTATGTAAAGCGTTTATGAAAACGCAGAAAATGCTATTGGGGAAAAAAAAACACTGCAAAATATAATTTTTTTGCAATGTTTTTCCAATATCAGAATAACGGATAGTGTCTAAAGCGTTTATGAAAACGCAGAAAATGCTATTGGGGAAAAAAAAACACTGCAAAATTATTATTTTTTTGCAATGTTTTTCCAATATCAGAATAAACGTATAGTGTCTAAAGCGTTTATGAAAACGCAGAAACTGCTATTGGGGAAAAAAAACACTGCAAAATAAAAAAAATTTGCAATATTTTTCCAATATCAGAATACACGGACAGTATGTAACACGTTTATGAAAACACAGAAAATGCTATTGGGGAAAAAAAACACTGCAAAATTAAATTTTTTTGCAATGTTTTTCCAATATCAGAATACACGGACAGTATGTAAAGCGTTTATGAAAACGCAGAAAATGCTATTGGGGAAAAAAAAACCTGCAAAATTAAATTTTTTTGCAATGTTTTTCCAATATAAGAATACACGGATAGTGTCTAAAGCGTTTATGAAAACGCAGAAAATGCTATTGGGAAAAAAAAAACACTGCAAAATTATTTTTTTTTGCAATGTTTTTCCAATATCAGAATAAACGTATAGTGTCTAAAGCGTTTATGAAAACGCAGAAAATGTAATTGGGAAGAAAAAAAAACACTGCAAAATTATTTTTTTTTTGCAATGTTTTTCCAATATCAGAATACACGGACAGTATGTAACACGTTTATGAAAACGCAGAAAATGTTATTGGGAAGAAAAAAAAAACACTGCAAAATTAAATTTTTTTGCAATGATTTTCCAATATCAGAATACACGGACAGTATGTAAAGCGTTTATGAAAACGCAGAAAATGCTATTGGGGAAAAAAAAAAACACTGCAAAATTATTATTTTTTTGCAATGTTTTTCCAATATAAGAATACACGGATAGTGTCTAAAGCATTTATGAAAACGCAGAAAATGCTATTGGGAAAAAAAAAAAACACTGCAAAATAAAAATTTTTTTGCAATGTTTTTCCAATATCAGAATAAACGTATAGTGTCTAAAGCGTTTATGAAAACGCAGAAAATGTAATTGGGAAGAAAAAAGAAAAAAAACACTGCAAAATTAAATTTTTTTGCAATGTTTTTCCAATATCAGAATACACGGACAGTATGTAACACGTTTATGAAAACGCAGAAAATGCTATTGGGAAGAAAAAAAACACTGCAAAATTAAATTTTTTTGCAATGATTTTCCAATATCAGAATACACGGACAGTATGTAAAGCATTAATGAAAACGCAGAAAATGCTATTGGGGAAAAAAAAACACTGCAAAATTAAATTTTTTTGGAATGTTTTTGCAATATCAGAATACACGGATAGTGTCTACAGCGTGTATGTATGAACACGCAGAAAATGCTATTGGGAAAAAAAAACACAGCAAAATTAATTTTTTTTGCAATGTTTTTGCAATATCAGAATACACGGATACTGTCTACAGCGTGTATGTATGAACACGCAGAAAATGCTATTGGGAAAAAAAAAAAAAAGCAAAATTTAATTTTTATGCAATGTTTTTCCAATAGCAGAATACACACAGACTATGGTGTATCTCTTAGTATATGCAGTGTTGGTCCTAATGGTGCACTGAGCTTGCAGGTAAAATGTTTATATTTTGTCTGGCACTGGCCTCATGGCACTGTTAAAAGACTGTGCACTGCACCCCAGTCAGGGTACAATTGATTTAGGAATCTCTTCAATAATTCTCTCTGCCTTTTTCTTTTGCTTAATAAAGAAACTCCCTACTCTACTCTAGCTATGTAGATCGCTCACTGATCTAACTAATTAGAAGCAAAGTTAAGGAATGCTGACTGCCTGACTGACTGAATCACACTAACTCCTAAAATCCTCTCAGCAGCACAGGAACCTGTCTATAGCAGAATGACGCTGTGTGCTGTGTCTGGACTATATATAGAGGCTGGGTCACATGCTGCACTGCCCAATCACAGCCATGCCATTAGTAGGCATGGCTGTGATGGCTTCTAAGGGCACACTAGTGAAACGATCGTCGATTGGCTGCCCTGCAGCTGTTAAAAAGGCGCCAATACAGCGCCGAACACCGGACCCGAACCCGAACTTACAGCCAATAGTTCGGGTTCGGGTCCGGGTCCTGGTCCCGAACACCCAAAAGTTTTTTGCAGTTCGGGTTCGCTCAACCCTAATTACAACGCTTTTCAGTTTTTATTTACCATTATCATTAAAAGTAAAAATTAAATTAAAAGAATATCCCAAATTTTGGGTTGTCCCCAGAAAAGTAATAAAGGGCAAATCTTCCAATAGGGGTCCCCAAGGAATTCCTTTAATTGGTATTGCAGGTATTTCTTTTTACTTCCTGTTTGGCTATGGGACAGGAAGTGAAATCTCCACAATGAGACACAGTTTGGGAACAAATAAATCTTACAGGGGGTATAACCCTCTTCTGCTCTATCCAAAATAGAAAAATAAATTGCCTAGAGTTCTACTTTAATTTGCCCTACTCTTTTCACAGAGATCCTCTGACGTTTTATGTGCTAAGATATACTTAAATGTGTCTTGGATGGATTAGTGCTGGAGAAACAAGTACCATTACCCTTTTGTATGTAATATATATCTATATATAGATATATAGATATGTATAGATATATATATTGGTGGTATTGCCTAATGCCGCTTACAAACGATCAGACTTTCCGTCAGACTTGGTCCAGCGGACAATCCGCCAGACTTTGCAACGGAGGTCCGCTGGACTTTCCGAACGAGCGGACTTGCGCACGCACAAACTGACTTTCCGGCGGACTAGGTCCTACGGACTTCCCAACGGACTTTCGGCGGAGGTCCGATGGACTTTCCAAATGAACGGACTTGCCCACACACGAACTAAAGTCCGTTCATTTTGAACGTGACTCCAGGTACGACGGGACTAGAGAAGGAAGTTAATCTCGCCGCTTTCATCGGCGAGATTGACACCTTGCGTGCCCCGTCGCCTGGTATGGATTTTAAGAGTAACCCCCTATGCCGAAAAAACGGCGTGGGAGTCCCCCAAAGTCCATACCAGACCCTTACCCGAGCAAGCAGCCCGGCCAGTCAGGAACGGGGGTGGGGACGAGCGAGCGCCCCCCTCCTGAGCCGTACCAGGCCGCATGCCCTCAACATGGGGGGGTTGGTGCTTTGGGGAAGGGTGCACCCTGTGGCCCCTCCACCCCAAAGCACCTTGTCCCCATGTTGATGAGGACAAGGGCCCTTTTCCCGACAACCCTGGCTGTTGTCAGGGTCTGCGGGCGGGGGGCTTATCGGAATCCGGGAGCGCCCTTTAATAAGGGGGCCCCCAGATCCTGGCCCCCCACCCTATGTAGAGGATGGGGTACATGGTACCCCTACCTATTCACCTAGGGAAAAAAGTCAATAAAAAACACACTAGACAGGTTTTTAAAGTAGTTTATTAGGCAGCTCCGGGGGGTCTTCTTCCGACTTCGGGGGTCTCTTCCGACTTCTCCGCGCTTTCCGGCCTCTTCTTCCGCTCTCCGGTTCTTCTCCCGGGCTCCTCCGCTATCTTCTTCCAGCTCTTTTACTAGCGTTGGCTCAGTCGCCGGAGCCGTGTTCTTCTTCCTTCTTCTTCTTCCTTCTTCTTTTCTTCCGATGTTGACACAACACTCTCTCCCGCTGTAATGCTGTGGACACACTGCTTATCGACTTACATAGGCATAAGGGGCGGGGTCACTGGGTGATGTCACCCGGTGACCCCGCCCCTTATGGCGTCACAGTCCTAGCATGCCCCGGGACTGTGACGCCCCCCTTCCCCAAAGCACCCACCCCCCATGTTGAGGGCATGCGGCCTGGTACGGCTCAGGAGGGGGGAGGGGGCTCGTCCCCATCCCCTTTCCTGACCAGCCGGGCTGAGCGCTTGGATAAGGGTCTGGTATGGACTTTGGGGGGACCCCCACAACTTTTTTTCAGCGTAGGGGGTTACCCTTAAAATCCATACTAGACCTAAGGGACATTGTCGCCTATCTCTCGCGCTCGCTGCAATAGGAAAATGTGTTTTTCCTATTGCAGCGAGCGCGAGATGTACAGTACCCTGCAGCCGAGAACCAGCACGATAGAATTGCGCTGGAAACATTCTCGCGAGCAGGTGCTGTAGTTGCCGTTGCGTCGTAGTTGGTCCGTCGGAGCAGCATACAGACCAGTGGACTTCCTGACAGGATTTAAAACATGTTTTATTTCTAGGTCCGTCTGACTTTTGGGAAGAAAAAGTCTGCTGGAGCCCACACACGATCGGAATGTCCGCCGGACTCCGTTCCGCTGGACCAAACCTGCTGGAAAGTCCGATCGTGTGTACGGGACTTTTGGGAAGAAAAGTCCGCTGGAGTGATAGCTATTCCTGGCACAGAGATAGAGAGGAATTTGCAGTGTGCTCCTGTGTTAGCCAATTTGCAAAGGTAGACCAGGAGATATATTAGGGCTGAGGATGGGTTGGAAGTAAACAAACTGTGTATGCTGCATCAGACTTTTGCTGGCCGAATTCCAGGCAGCAAAAAATTGAGAGCATGTTCTCAATTTTTAGGTCAGAAAAAAATTTCTGATCGTAAATTCCGATCTTCTGTAGCAATTCCGACGCGCAAAATTCCTACGCATGCTCGGAAACAATTCAACGCAAGCTCGGATACATTGAACTTAATTTTCTCAGCTCATCGTAGAGTTGACGGTCGAAAGTTCAGCAAACTTTAGTGTGACCGCGTGTATGCATGCCAAGCTTGAGCGGAATTCCGTCGGAAAAACCATCCAAGATTTTTCTGATGGAAAATCCGCTCGTGTGTACGCGGCATTAGCGTTTTAATATATTAATGGTTCAAAGAGCTCACGGTTAGAGGGAGAGTGAAAAGACTGGGCTCTATAAAACAATGTTATTAAACCACCTCCTGCTTATTGTAAGTATTTAGCAGGACTTGCAATATTATACACAGTACAAATGACAAATTTCAATTGTCTGTGCTGTAAGGAAGAAAATTAGCAAAAGCGAGTGTTTTATGCTGATATACATTTGTTTTAATGTACTGTTAATTATTAAAAATGCAATCATTGCCACGGCTATAAGTCTGTAACTCTTGTAAGCCTTGAGGAGAAAAAAATTCTTGTTCTCAAACTGAGGTTTACTCATTGTCTGTGCCTATCTTTCTGTTACCTTCTGTTACCCAGTGGGCATAATGAAAGGATTCCCTATGCAGTTTGACTTGTTATATGGCAGGCACCACCATTCCCTTTAAGAGGCTGTAAGCAGGATCAAAATCCCAAGATCTTGAATGTAGAGCACAATTATAGGAGTTTTCATTATTTTCAGAGGGAAAAAATGTGCATAATATGTACAATTTTAAATACGTACATATTTCTTGACCACAGTCCCCGACTAGATTAAGTACCCCTGAATTCTAAATAGTTAGATGGCAAAACAGAGAAAATTAAACCAAATAATTTAAAACCTTTACAAATAGGCTTCTTGGAGTTTGTATTAAAGGAGTTGAACCTTTTGTGGTGCAGCTGCCCCCCCAGAGCCCTCCTTTTACTTACCGGGAACCGATCTTTCCAGTCATGAGAACAAGCCCAGCAGCTCCAGCTGCTGTCTCGGGTCCTCATTGGATAGATTGATAGCAGCAGGAGCCATTGGCTCCCGCTGCTGTCAATCAAACCCAGTGACACAGGGGCAGGGCCGAGTCCTGTTGTCTGTGTCAATGGACACAGCAGTGTCCCCATAGAATGCGGCTCTCCGTGGGGGCACTTGATGCAGAGGAAGAGCACTGCTGGGGAACTCTAGAAAAGGAGGACAGGGGCTGCTCTGTGCAAACCCCTTGCACAGAGCAGGTAATTATAACATGTTTGTTATTTAAAAAAAAAAAAAAACCTTTACAATCACTTTAAGTTTGCCCCATAATAGTTTTCGAAATTACATGCACTTTTTTGCAAGTTTGTGCTTTATTTTTTTATTACTATAGTTATGAAAATTATAATATATGTATTTGTAGAATATAGCACATTTATCTATCGTTCTTTAAGCTACACATTCTAATAATTAAGCAATTAAGGGGTCATACTGGTTTATACTGCTGTGTACAGAAGAAGTGGACACTAGACACATAGAAAACTGAACGTCAAGCCCCTTAAGAGCCGTTTCACACAGGGGCGACCTGGTATCTGACTTCAAGTCGCCCCAAGTCGCGCGGTTGAGAAAGTCAATGGAAGTGAATGGAGCCGTCTTAACTACACTACTGCAGTCACTCCGACTTCAGAAAAGGTTCCTGTACCACTTCAATCCGACTTCTAGGTGACTTGTACCCATTAATTTCAATGGAAGTCGCCTTCAAGTCGGATCTCCATCTATATGGAAGCGACAATGTGGCCTCTCTAATAATCAAAACCGGGGAACCCCCTCCAAGGGCAAACCAGGCCCTTAGGTCTGGTATGGATTTTAAGGGGAACCCCAACGCCGAAAAAACGGCGTGGGGGGCCCCCCCAAAATCCACACCAGACCACTATCCGAGCACACAGCCTGGCCGGTCAGGAAAGGTGTGGGGCTGAGCGGGCGCCCCCCTCCTGAACCATACCAGGCCACATGCCCTCAACATGGGGGGGTGGGTGCTTTGGGGAAGGGGCACCCTGTGGCCCCCCACCCCAAAGCACCTTGTCCCCATGTTGATGAGGACAAGGGCCTCTACCCGACAACCCTGGCCGTTGGTTGTCGGGGTCTGCGGGCGGGGGGCTTATCGGAATCCGTATGGGGTACCCATATGGTATCGTACCCCTACCCATTCACCTGAGGGGAAAAAAGTGTCACTAAAAAAACACACTAGACAGGTTTTTAAAGTAATTTATTAGGCAGCTCTGGTGGTCTTCTTCCAACTTTGGGGGTCTCTTCCGACTCCTCCGCTCTCTCCGGCCTCTTCTCCTGGTCTCTGGTTCTTCTCCCGCTCTCCGGTTCTTCTGCCAGGCTCCTCCGCTATCTTCTTCCAGCTCTTTTACTAGCGGTGGCCCGGTCTTCTCCATCCTTCTTCCCTCTTCTCTTCTCCTGATGTTGACACAACGCTCTCTCCCGCTGTAATGCCGTGTGCGAGGTGCTCAACGACTTATATAGGCATGGGGTGTGGTCACCGGGTGATGTCACATGGTGACCCAGCCCCTTATGATGTCACATTCCCATCATGCCCGGAAGTTGATGTCATAAGGGGCGGGGTCACCGTGTGACATCACCCAGCGGAAGAAGAGGCCAGAGAGCAGGAGAAGAACCAGAGAGTGGGACAAGATCCCGGAGTCGGAAGAGACCCCCGAAGTCGGAAGAGACACCCGGAGCCGCTTAATAAATTACTTTAAAAACCTGTCTAGTGTATTTTTTATTGACACTTTTTTCCACAGGTGAATGGGTAGGGGTACGATGTATGTACATGTCTCCTGGTATTGCTGTCTGTGCCCCTGTTAAGGAGATTTACCCTCTCTATTTCTCCTGTTTACCATTATCACTGAAAGTAAAAGAACATTTTGGCTTGTCCCCAGAAAAATAATAGAGGTGTAGCAGAATCTCTTACCTCTTCCAGTCTAATGAGAACCTTTGAGGCCATTACCGCTGACATCCTTCAATATGTAGTGGGTTGTGAGGCATAGTGGGTGCAAAGGTGGTAAAAGTCATTGGGCGCCAGACACTTCTTGGATGCAAAAGATGTTTTATTTCTTTTAACAGTCCTTTTATATTTTGCAAGGGAAAGAGAGTTAGAGCCAGGACGCCTTTAAGTAGTTGCAATTTTAATAGGCAGACTCCGAGACTTCAATAGGAGAACAGCCGTACAGGGAAAGGCCCCAGCAGGGCGCCACTTCTGCATGTGCAAGTTTGCTGTTCCAAATTGAAATGTAACAGTTCTCTCAGCTTTACTACAACTTCTACTTGTAGTCCTTCAGCCCTTTGAGCTCCTGGTCTCTCACCGGATCCTCTGATTCACTAATTCTGTATCCCGTGAGCTCCTCAAGGCTTTTGCGGCTGTATCTCCCTCAAGCGTCACACTTCCCTGCTGGGTCCCTAGCTTGGCACTTCGCATACCTTCAAGCTTCACTCCTGCTGACCAGCTCGGTCCCTAGCTTGACACACAAGGCTGCTTTGCAAGTGTCACCTCCGCTGGTTGGGTCCCTGACTTAATCACCCCCTGAAGTTTCCCGATATAGGCTAGGTTCACACTGCTGCGATGCGGGAATGCTGCGAATATACTGCGGGTTCCCACATCGCATGCCTCCCGGCGGCAGTTCACACTGCCTTATGCGAACTGCTGGGAGTGTCAGTTAAAAGTTAATGACACCCCGAAATCAGTTTGCAAATCGCAGTGCGATCTGCAAACTCGGACAGGAATCGGATCGCATGGTGTGAACACCCATGCGATCTGATTCTGCTGCGGACAAAAAAAGGGTCCTGTACGAGTTTGGTCCAAATGCGATGCAAATTCAGCCATACTATCTGTATGGCTGAAATCGCATCACACAGAGATCGCATGTGATTTGCACTGCAGTGCGGTGCAAATCACATCAGATATCGGACATCGCAGCAGTGTGAACCTAGCCTTATAGTGAATTAGTGCTGAAATAAGATAAATAACATAATGAAGTAACTTGGAATAAGTTGGAATTGAGATAACTTTTAAACAAAATATTATCCGAGATGGTTACGGATTCCCTCTATTTATTCCATATATGTATTCATTTGTCTATTCCTATAGTTATCTAGTCTATTAAAAACTCTGATAGTTACTGTTGATATCACAATGATATAAGGTTAGCTATAAAAACAAGCACACTGCTTAATAAAACAACATCTTATTTATTTCCCAAGAAAATAGGAAAACGCTAACATCAAAATCCTAGGGAAAGATATTACCAAGCATATAACACCAGAACATATAATACAAGGACATAAAAGATACTTATTGCACGGTCTCCTCGGCTGGGCTCAAAATAGCCATGAGGTGCAAAATGGTAGAGAGTGCCATGAGGCTCAGGCACAAGCCAAGAGTGAAGAGGGGTAGAGAGAGAGCTCTCTGACTCGTTCAGCCCTTTATACTTCAATCATACACCATCCAGACCCAACCCCATTCCCATCCCATCTAGACTTTTGATGAATCACAGTACTTATGTCCTCTTCAATATATTATATTACTGTCCGCCCTGGTGTATTGGCCTCTAGGGGCAACATTGTCCATGTATCATGTCTATATATCGTCAATGCCTTTTGGTCCTTTGATCTTCTGTAACAGGACATTCATCAATCATCTTGTCAGCTATGGTCCCTTTCAAGCTTGCTTGCATAGCGTTATAACATCAGACGGTCCGGAGCCAAGCTTGTTCAGCCTTGACGGAGGCCTGATCTCTTCTATCAGATATGCTACAAAGCTTTGATGTGCAACTTGTTACATTCCAGACCTCCCCAAAGAAAGCAAAGGCTTGGTTGTATCAACCAGAAAGAAACGCCAGAAATATGATATTAAATCATGTTGCCTTTCAACACACAATAAACCACAAAGTATGCATTTTCAGTAAAACATCACATATCTGATTTTAAGTGCTCACTAGAATGATAATGGCACTAAAATATACTGCAATCACTTTGAAAGAGCATTGTCTACCTGTTATAGAAAAGGGGAAAACAACTGTTCTACTGGCAGAATCAACAGGCAATAAAACTGTATTACTTATGTAGCGCCGCTATATCTTTTGTAAATGTAATGTTCCTAAAACCACAGTTGGGTTTTAGGGTTAATTGTTCTAAATTCTGGTCTCAGTACCAGTTTCGCTGGATTGAATTGTGTTCTGCTTGGCCATAGGTGTCGGTGTCACCTCTGGCAAGCACAAAAAAAACGGTCTGGTTGGACGCATTGGATGCCAATCTCTCTCAGAACCAACCAGTGAGTGCGTTGTCTCGCTGTGCATTCTGGGACAGGGTACTTAAGGTACTGAGGTCACGTGCTTCTGGGTTCCGGTCCAGAAGATCTTTATGTCTGTTTGGTCTTGATCCTCCTGACCAGCCCTTAGGGGCCATCATGGTCTGGGGTGCGGATCCATCCATTTCTGAGTCTCGGGGCTGGCTAGCCCAAGGCACAGTAACTGGAAGGAGGATTCCAAGGTGGTCCGGTGCTGTCTCGTCTTTGGAGAGGCCCAGCAACTGAGAATGCAACCAGGGGAGGACTCTTCAGAAGAGGGCCACACACAAGGCTGGCTGCTCAGCAAGAGCCTGCAAGCTAAGTTGAAAGGACACCAGGTGAATCCACACTCGTACGGTATTGCCGGACCTGCTGCAAGATACTGGTACCGTATGGGGGTTCTTAAGTTCAACTATCCTTCAGTTACAACCAAGTCTGTGGCAGAGACTTTTCATTTACAAGTTCTACAACCAAGTCTGTGGCAGAGACTTTGCTTTATCTGAGTCACCTATCGGCTGCTAAATCCACTGAGAGGAGATTTATCCGATAGCTGTAATATCCAGTTGCGAATGTCTATTCCCTGGATTCCATAGTGAGAGACATTCAGTTTCAAGCAGTTCCAAGAGTACCTGAACTTCCTACCCATACCCTCTATTCCTTTATTGAGAGACTGTGTACTGTCTATTGTTTTGCAAATAAAAATCCATAAAGTGGATACAGTGTCAGTTCTGCAGTTTTTGGGCCATCTACCTCGGGAAACCCTAGACGCATACGAGGTCAAGAAGGTAACGGTAAGCCCAAATTAAAACAGCAGTTTCTTCGGGGGTCAGTGCTACACTTAGAAAACCAAAAACTTCTTTGTTAATGCTAGTTAGGGACCGCAGCATATTTGTCATTTAAAATTTTACCAATAGTTCCATATAAAAAAGAAGCAGGAGTCTCAAAGAAGAACCAAATTATTTTGTATAGGGGGAGGAAAAACTGATGTATTTCAGATGTGATCAGGTGATCGAGTCCTTTCTTAGCATGCCTGTTGTTCCATTATTCTGAATCAGCAGGAAGGAAGCTCACTGTGCTATTCAGAAGACATCTGTTTTATTGCATGGAGCCTATAATTGTGCTTCATTTGACACGTCATATGCCTGTCATCAGTAGACGCCTATTCATTTCTAACTTCATTACAGTAATTAAATGCTCATGATGATAGATAAAATAGCTTAGGCCTATATAGCTATTCTGCTATCATCCATATCCTGGAAAAAATATATTTTAAAACGTATCAGTTTATCTAGCAACCAATAGGAAAGTTACACTTGTGTTCTTAATTTTGGCCAAATAATTGTTTTATCTCTTGCAGTATATTTGCTGCAGCTACATTGTTTAACACACATTCATGTTACAGGGAGGGGGCGTTCAACATGTAGTAGAATAACAACATACAATTTAGCCCTTCAGTGTCATCTCCATTGACTTCCACCACTTGGAAAATTTTCCTTCTAGCGTAACTCTGCTTTTTTATAACTTGCAAGCTTTTTTTGTGAAAGTTATCATTCACAAGTTACATTTATATCTAAATGCTATGCAGTGACAGTGCAAGATCACAATTAGAGGACAGTTGTCACCCTATAAAAAGTGTATTCATACCCCTTGAAATTTTGCAAAGAAGAATGGGCAAAAATGTCACTCTCTAGGTGTGCAATGCTGGTAGAGACATACCCAAAAAGACTTGCAGGTAATCTTTGAATGAAAATTGTACAGGGCCTTGAAAAAACTGGCCAAAAAGCAGGGGTCGTCTTATACAAGTACTCTGTAGCCTGCTCGGATTGGCTTTGAGAGTCAGAGAGGCGCGGGCTGATGATGTTACAGCCTCTGCCAATCCAAGCAGGCTTTTTATTCATTAATAGAATACATCGCTCGCCGTGATTGGCTCCAGCAAAAGCAGGAAGAAGGATATGGCGCCCGCTCCAGCTCCAGCAAGAAGGAAGAAAAATGAAGCCTCGGAAGCCTCGGAAGGGGGGTCGTCTTATACGGTAAGTACAGGAAAAAAATGCTTAAAAAACTGTAAGATTAGGGGGTCGTCTTATATGCCCCGCCGCCTTATACACCGGCAAATACGGTATTTATTTGTAAAAAGCTTTGGAAGCCATTTATAATTTTCCTTCCACTTTACAATTATGTTCCACTTTGTTTTGGTCTATCACATAAAATTCCACTAAAATACATTTAGGTTCTTGGTTGTAACATGACAACATTTGGAAAATATCAAGGGGTATGAATACTTTTTCAAGGCACTGTGTTATATATATATATATATATATATATATATATATATATATATATATATATATATATATATATATATGTATATATATATATATATATACATGCATGGTCTTTATGCAGATCATCCAACTCTAACACATGACTGACTTCTTGTCCAATAATTACACAGAAACCTACTAAATACCCCTATTCTTGAGTACCTTTTCAAGGCACTGTATATTGAAAAAACTTTTGTAATTACATTAACATGGTAAAGTTTTAATGAGATCTTGGTGACTGGGTTTAGATCTACTTTAAGTGGTGACACTTTTTCCAAAAATGTGAATGTGTATAAGCTCTGAAGGCACTAACTTCAGGGCCAAGTTGTGACCAGATAGGGACTATGCAAAACTTTAAAACAAGATTTTGCCTTGACAAGTTTTTTACAGTTTTAAACAGAAACTTGAAAAATTGTGATATGTCTCCTCATATGAAACCCCACTGATCTGACTCTGAATCTGATCTGCAACTATACAGCTCTGAAGTGACCACCCCAGTTTCCTTTGACATGGAGTAGTCCTGCCTTAAAAAAAACTATTTACATTTATTTACCCACAAAGCATTAGGCTTTGAGATGCTCAGGACCACATTGGATGTAAATGAAAACAGACTATTGGCTCAAGTACATAGGCTTGTATACCTCCATCATTTTTTACTTAAAAAAAAGCCAAATCTTAGTGCCCATGGGACTTTTTGGAGGTAATCAAACACACAAAATAGTATGTATTGATAATCCACTTTATTCAATGTATGAAAATATATATAAGATTAAAAACGTATTTTGCATCAAAGACTGATTTACAATTTGACACATATAATCACAAGATCAAAAAAGATCTATAAATTCGCCAGTTAAAGAGATGGATAAGCTGCATCACAAATCTCAGTGCGATTCCTGTGCAATAATTTACTTCCTCAGGAATTGAGTAGCTGTCAGTAGCATCAACTCCTGAGGAAGTAAATTATTGTTCATGAAATGAGTTGAGATATGTGATGCAACCTATCCATCTCTTTAATTGGCAAATCTATTGATGGACATCTGCTGAAGAGATCTTCTTGGACTATGTGATTATATGTGTCAAATTGTAAAACGGTCCAATGGGCACTAAGCTTTGGCTTTCTTTCTGGGTTTAAATAACACAGCTTTTCCAAGTATCGCTTTAAAGTGAAAACCTCTTTATATATGACTATGGTTACATGGGCATTAGAATATTAACATGTGCACATTTTCTGCTACATATTAAATATATGTCAAGCGTGAAATGGCTTAAATCTCTATTGCTATACATGGTATAGATTTTTGGATTGCACACTTTCTTAAAACCTCAACCCAAAAGGCTAGAGGCATAAGGCTACTGGATGACTGGATCAGAAATTATATGGAGCAGCAAAAACATAAGAAATATAGCTCTGCGCTTCTGTATTCACCATACTAGAGCTTCACAACATCATTATGTAGCATTAAAGAGATTATTTAAAAAGGCGTAAAGTCTCTTAAGAGACATGAGAACATTGAAACCTACCTGCAGGATTACTTACAGATCTCTGCAAAAAAAGGCAAATCGTTTCTTCACTTTGCAAGGGAAGTTGTACTTTGCAAAGGACCTCATCACTTATTAAATAAAGTTCTACTGACTTCTATCATCCAATCATGTGCAAGCAAAAATGCTATTTTCTTTGTCCTTGCATGTGATTGGGCATTCTTTACAAAATTAAACTTCACCACAATTACTAAGCTCTGGGTCAAATTCCCTTGCAAAGTGGAACTTCCCTTGAAAATAGCGTATTTACCTTTAATAAATAAAGCAATATGTTTGCACACATTTCGTTGGTTCTGAAAAATAAAAAGACAACTTCTAGAATGACTTCTCTATGCTAGATTTATTTGGCGATACGGGCGGGAGTGTTTGTTTCTCCAAACTGAAGCCCAAACAAGCGGTGGACCCATAGAAGGATGTAGAAGAAAAATGTTGTGCAGGGGGTTATTACTAAATGCTGGTTGGTGCATTTTCAGTCATAGTAGTAATAAAGTTCAGTATCCTTGCTATTAGGACTCCAGCAGGGAATTCCCCTGCAGAGCAGATTTCCACTTATTTCTTGTCATGTCACCAGGAAATTAAGTGAAAGGACTTCTTTGGATAGTGAGGGACTATCTCTCAAATACAGATACATCAATACAAATAATACCGACTTTAAATCTTAAACTTGCTGAGGGTCTCAAGAAAAATGTTGAGGGTTACATCAGGGTTCAAAAACGCTGGTTTGAGGTGCCTGGACCTGGAATAGAGCTTAATAATGTACTGTAAGTAGAACAGGAATAGAGCTTAATAATGTACTGTAAGTAGAAAAGGAGCCTCTCCCCACTCTCTGAAAACCATTTTATCTAGTGTGAAGCCAGCAAAAACTACCGGTAAGTTTATTTTCAAACTTTTTTTGTGCAGATGTTTTGCTTCAACAGCATAAAAAGTAGTGGTTAAAACAAAATTTGTCAGTTTGAGCAATATTGTTTTGCATATTCTACCTGGTTTGTGGAACTAGGGGTTGTTAGGGTGGGTCCTTTGCCTGCATTTGTGCTATATTGTGTCCCTCTTTTCTCATAAAGTTGTAGTATGTAGGTCTATATTGGTGAGAATTGCCATGAAGACTGGAGAGTGTTGCCGGTCCCCATTGAGACTAACGGGGTACAGCTTATGAGTTAAAATCACTGTGTGACCATCTTGTTATCTGCGTCAAAAAATAGCATGTGAATACTCTTATAATCTATTACACAAGTTCAGCCTCACATTTTAAACCTTCAACTGTTGTAGAGTTATACAAAAACACATACTTTTATCTAAACATAACATAAAACGCAGAGTTATGTGTAATCAGGGATTCTTAGACCTTTCTCATCAAATTAGAGCAGAACTTTATGTTTGACATTTTAACTCACTTACTCAACATACTTTTCAAAGTGATCCGCTTCACATATGCAAAATAGGTAATTACTGATTGAAACCAGTTACCACTAAACAGGTTGGAATGCCTTGATCTTTATTTTTGATTTTTATGCACATATTTAAAAAAAATGTTAGTCTTTCTGTAAGGATTTTGCTACACTAAAATAATGACCTTGATTTGATGCTATAAATCCGGCAATCTGTAAAATAGGCTAATCACTTGCAAGCGTTTATTTTCTGCAGATTTGACTGTTCTCAGGCCAAACGTTCTCATTTTTTTTCCCCAGGAGCAAAAGCATTCTGCGTAAATCGGCTGCAAAGTCGGAATTTCAAAACAAAATGTAAGGAAGCCCTGGCCACAGGTGCTAATCATCCTGCTATGTATTATATAACATGGGCTGCTATTGCCTGTATGTGTCCTCACTGTGGTTTCCAAATACTGGCTGTGTGTGAATGTCATTGACACACTGCACAGTATCTTAGGAGCAGCAGATGTTTTAAAATAATCATTTTGGTCACGTAGTGGACAATCAAGCACTGGTATAATAGCTACTTTCTGTCTAGAAAACATTTCATCTCTAAGTATATACATTTGCTCTCTGCAAATAACAGTTTTTAAGTTCACTTAATGTGTATGTCTGGCTTGAGTTTACTTGTGGCTCATCTGCAGTGTCTGCAGCATGAAATATCAATAATTATACCATCCTTCAAGCAGGCTGTAATAAATCAGCACCATGATCTGTACCAATCAAATCGATCTATCCTGATGTGCACAGGCATTCTATTAATTAACAATAATAGTGACTTCTGCCTTCAGTCTCTGGATGCTACTATCAAACCTCTGCCAGCGATGATTAAATGAGAACAGGCACAGCTTTATTAATGAATTCTCTTCACAATTCTCCTGTTACATAAATGTAATTATATACTGGCAAAAATAAAAAGCTTTTGAAATATAATAGGTACTTAAACTGTACCACAATGAATCCTATTTATTTTATTCTGGGTGACAAAAGCCAAACTCGTGTGTGCGAGGCTAAAGAGGGGTATATAATTATGTCTCTTTTGTTTTAAGAACTTAATTCAGAGATATTATTTGTTATAAAAATGTAAAAGGCAGATAGATAATATAATAACATAATTGGGTTGCAGTATTTATTGAGAAAAATATGATTTTTTTTTCTTGCTTTTGTTTTCTACTAAGTTATTGAGTATGATTAATGGCTTTAATCTGTTGGTCATACACTGTCAGATTTTCATATGGAGATCTATGGAAAATTAAATAACTGCACATTCCAGGATGTTGGGACCACTTACCTCAATCCCAAAATATCTACACTAATTTTATACTGGGGTTACATCTGGCAGACTTTACTGCCCTGCTGACAT
The DNA here is from genome assembly GCA_028564925.1 of Lithobates sylvaticus. NCBI lineage: Eukaryota > Metazoa > Chordata > Amphibia > Anura > Ranidae > Lithobates > Lithobates sylvaticus. The sequence continues at coordinate 390,668,339 of CM053029.1, read as the reverse complement.
ATTAATCTACCCTTTGTTTTTCTGCCCTCTCAACATGCTAGGCAGCGTGTGGCATCAGATACAGCCTCATTACATGAGTAACCAGTCAGAATTCTTGTTTTATTTTTAAATAAGGCCTACAGAAGTGAGAGCTGGAAGCATGTTGGCTATTATGGGCAAATAGAAAGTTCATCATCTCCATTGTTTCATTTTCATCATCATCAGACCACAGCACCTTAACATTGTTGCATAGAAAGGCAGTTACTGATATATACCATGTGCTTTTTGATTCTTCTCTTCTTTATCATTCCCAGAATACCTACAGCACAAAAAAAACAACATGGACCTGTACTTGTCACAGACAACACTCCTTATTTTTACTCATCTTCATCCTTAGCACATCAGTAGTGCTTTTTTTTTTTTTTTTACTGCAACAGACATTTCTTTGGCGCTTTATACCCTTTCTTTGTAATACAGTCTTTGACAGGCATTTGCAAATTAATAGACAGCACTAGCTGTCAACAATTCTTATTATCACTTCTTCTGACTCTTTAGTGTTGTAAGGTGACTTGGTAGTTGTCAGATAGCAAGTGTAAAGCAGGGAACTTTTTAGGGTTTGTTGATAATGAGGCTCAGAATAGGGAGGGGGTGAAGCAAAGGGAAATTATTACATTATTATATTGTCTGTCAATTCAGACACACACGGCTTGATTTTCTACAATTTAAAGAGAGACAAAATGAACCTCTGTGTATGTCAAACATCCAGTCATGTGCAGGGGAATATGAACAATTAACTCTCCCTTTAACATGATTGGATGTATGTAAATACAGGTTTATTTTGCTAAACACCATAGTAATTCCATAGACTCCGACATACTCTAGTTGCTACTACAGTAAAACCTTGGATTGCGAGCATAATTCGTTCCAGAAACATGCTTGTAATCCAAAGCACTCGTATATCAAAGCAAATTTCCCCATAAGAAATAATGGAAACACAGATGATTCGTTCCGCAACCATTTATTCATAGGTCTTTCAGTTTATAGTCCATATAAAATGATTATAGCAATGTGATAGGTTGTGTAACCATAAAATGTCCATCCACAAATGGCAGCCTCCATAATGGGATTAGAAGCAAAATCCAGCAGGAGCTCCAGAGTATAAAAGAGAAGAGAGGCGCCTCTAAGTGTAGCAATATGATTACATTTAATGAAGGTACAACATTTAGAAACTCACATGGTTGATGATTTAAAGAGGCACATCTAAGTATGCAGGCATCCGGGGTAAAGCTGTCCACATAGATCATTCTCCGCACAGCCGGCTCTCACCGCTGTCAGTCTGCAATCGTGACCGGGAAGAGTAACCTGCAGTAGAGGCTTGAAGTGCTTGTGGAGTGCAGTGTGGACAGGGCGACTTCAATAGCAGTGCGGGGGATGTTCTATGTGGACAGCTTTACCCCAGATGCTTGCATACTTAGATGTGCCTCTTTTAATCATCAACCATGGGAGTTTGCTAAATGTTGTACCTTCATTAAATGTATCCATATTGCTACACTTAGTGGCGCCTCTCTTCCCTTTTATACTCAGTTGTGACATGACGTTACTCATATATCAAGACATTGCTTTTATATCAAGTCAAAATGTATTAAAACATTTTGCTTGTCTTGCAAAACACTATCAAACCAAGTTACTCTCAAACCAAGGTTTTAGTGTACTAATAAACATAAAAAATAAAACGAAACAAAGTAACTGCACTGGTTAATAATTTACACCACTGTTATTGTGTTTTATATATGATTAATAAATTGACACCAATCAGGACAAAGTGAGCGTTTCTGTGAAAATGTCCACCTCCTTGACTAAATGATAACTTGCCAGCACTTTCCTGACACTCTTTTAGCTGCTTCAGCTGGTGAAAATACCTAGTGCTTCCGGGTATGGGAAAGCATGGACTTCTTCCCATGCGACAGGTCTCAGGTCTAAAAGCCAATTGATAGGCAAAATCACTGTCACATGACTGAAGGAGTAACTTCAGGGATCCTTCTAGTATCTGACACCAGTTGGCACTGGGAATTTTAGTACCTGCTGCGATGAAGGAAGGAGGGACCATGGAATGCTGTCAAGAGGAATATCAGTAGGTCAGGAGTCTCCTTACCACCCAGATAGAAAGGAAACTTGCCACAAATTTGTGGCAGTGTTGAATTGCAAGTCTTAACTTGCTGCACATTTTCACTGGCAAGTTTTACACTTGCAGAGCACTCGAAGCACAATTTCTAGTTGACACTTTTCCAAATTGTAGCAAATGTTGCAGTGGTGAGTCTATAGCAAGAGCTCTACAAGTAACAGTGACCCCAGTGGTAGGATGACTTTTGCAGAACATAATTGAACTAGAACTTGCAGCAGACTGAAGCCCCATACACACGGTCAGACTTTTTCATGGATTCTGTCCGATCGGACAATGTTGTTGAAAAATCAGACCGTGTGTATGCACCATCGGACAGTGTACGTCGGATTGTCCGACGGACAAAGTCTTATCTCCTGCTGGAAAGATTTGCCGACAACACGGTCCGATCACACCAAATCCGATCGTCTGTACGGTTGTCCGACCGGACAAAGTGCTACGCATGCTCAGATCACATTACAAGACCAAAGCTATTGGCTACTAGCCTCTACGTAGTCCCGTCGTAGGCAACAAACGTCACCACGTTCAGAATGATCGGATTTTCCGACAACTTTGTCCGACCGTGTGTACGCAAAACCAACATCGGACAAAGTATGACGGACATGGTCCGACGGACCTGGTCCGCGGATTGTCCGACCGTGTGTATGGGGCTTTACAGAGGTTAGAAAAAAAAGTTGATCTGAAGTCACGCTATGCGGACTTGCAGCAATTGTGCAACAAACTTATGAAGCCTGGCAAGTCTAGCAATAGCTTCAAACTTGCAGCACAATTGCTTGCTATCTGGGCACTGGCATTGTCTCTTTGCCCTGAATATGCTAGGCTTTACTTAGTTATAACTTGTATTACTAGTATTAAAATATGTTAAGGCAGTCTCAGAGTTGAAAGGTGGTGATGAAGATATAGTGACAGGACATGGAAACTGTTTCAGAGTGATGAGAAGAATCAGAGGAGGGTTGAGATGTTGAAGATGATCAATACCAATGTTTCAATAAAAAGACAAAATTAGGAGGGCTCAGGGCTTATTTTGAAATAAACTCCTCTGAAGCTGGTGATGTGGTTCTTGCCTCTTGCATTCACTATGCTATACCTAGGGTCATTTCTGGTTATTGGGGTTAGGGAAGAAGATGTGACAAACTAATGTGTGTTAGCAAAAACTAAGCTGTGGCCATCTTTAATAAAGTTTGCTGTCTTCCATTTTGGAGCATCTGGGTAGAAAACAGAAATACATGGACAGTCATTCCCTTGTCAGCCAACTAAAATCTCAGATGGCCAAGTCGCTGGTGGTTTAGTCATTGCTATATAAGTAATTTGATTCAACGGCCATTAAGAAATGTATGGAGTGTGCTGAGCCCTGAAGGAGGTTATCTATTTGTCATTATTTTGCTTTTAAAACCATCTATGCAATGCATGCTCTCGGCCTGAAAATATGGCACATCCCTAAGATTACTCCTGTAATAACCCCTGTAAAAACTGTGAATTTGTTAAATGCTATTTACACTTTTAATTGCTTCATATGTCAAGTCTTGTAAAAAAAAAAAATTCCCTTCAGGGGCACACATGTTGCTGTTTTGTCCTTTAACTTAATTCAACACCAAATAAATATAATATGCTTTTTAGACAGTATATTTCTTTCAATGTATTAATTTTTTTGTTTGCAGTAAAGTGAAGAGTATAATTGAAACAATGGGTGCTGTAGCTCAAGATGCCATTGGAAAAGAGGTGGGGTGGTAGTGGATGTGACAGAGATAATGCCAGTGCCCCCATCGTGCAAAAATCCAGGGTGGCAAGAACTGCAACAGCCACCATTCTTGCCAAACTGATATCAGTGATACCGAACAGCTATAGCCACTCTTTCACAACTTTTCAAGAGGTCCATTCATTCAAAATAGTATTATCAGATTATTTGCAAGTATGACTACATGACTTAGTCACCCTTACAATTGCAGGGAGATCATGGAAAAAGCATCACACACTGCCTTGAAGTAAGCACGTTTCTCCAACATAGTCCATTCTTTCAATTCTCATCTTTGATAGGTCACACTTGTACCACAAAAAGAAGCAAAAGTGAGACCCAGAAGCAAAAGGCTTCTCATGAATGTATCTTCTTTTACAGTGACTCACTAGCAAAGCAAAGTGGTTAATGAGGACATAATTGGGCCTATCAGCAACCCATAATAAAGAGTTCTTTGTCCTTCCCATTAAGTGGCAGCTCATCAGGGAGGCCTCTTGTGTCCTGGTTCTTTTTTTTTTTTTTTTTTATTTAACCGCTTCCTGACCGCTTAACGCCGATGTACGTCGGCAGAATGGCACGGCTAGGCAGAACCACGGTCCGGTACGTGGCTTGCGACCAGCCGACGCGCACTCGCGACCCGTTCGGGAGCTCCGTGACCACGGCCGCGGGACCAGCGGACCCGATCGCCGCTGGTGTCCCGCGATCGGGTCACAGAGCTGAAGAACGGGGAGAGGTCTGTGTAAACAAACCTCTCCCCGTGCTTCCTACTCTGCCTGTCATTGATTGGCTGTTCCCTGTCATAGGGAAAGCTGATCAATGATGTCAGACGTCAGCCCCGCCCCCTAATGGTAAAAAAAAACACACACGTCACAGCCCATAACCCCTCCCCTCCCCCTAGTGGTTAACTCTTTCACTGCCAGTGTCATTTATACAGGAATCAATGCATTTAAATAGCATTGATTGCTGTATAAATGACAATGGTCCCAAAAATGTGTCAAAAATTTCCGATGTGTCAGCCATAATGTTGCAGTCACAATAAAAATCGCTGCCATTACTAGTAAAAAAAAATATTAATAAAAATACTATAAAACGATCCCCTATTTTGTAAACGCTATAACTTTTGCACAATTTTTTTTTACCAAGAATACGTATCGGCCTAAACTAAAGAAAAAAAATGTTTTTTTATATATTTTTTGTGGATATTTATTATAGCAAAAAGCTAAAAATATTGAATTTTTTTCAAAATTGTCGCTCTATTTTTGTTTATAGCGCAAAAAATAAAAACCACAGGGGCAATCAAATACCACCAAAAGAAAGCTCTATTTGTGGGAAAAAAGGACACCAATTTTGTTTAGGAGCCACGTCGCATGACCGCGCAATTGTCAGTTAAAGCGACGCAGTGCCGAATCGCAAAAAGGGGCCTGGTCCTTTGGCGGCCAATTGGTCCGGGGCTGAAGTGGTTAAAGATGGCACACAGATACAAACATAAAGGTGACTTTGCATTGCATTTATACTATAACAAACGTCAAATATAATAGCCAAAACAAAACAATTGCCTATAAATGAAGCTCGCCCTTCCGGCAGACCCATACTACTTGCTGAAGTCTAATATAGGATAAACATAAACATCTGTGCCCATCACTTTTTGTGTCTTTTTATATTGGAAGAGAAAAATAGTAGGGGGGAGGAAAGAGGACAATAGAGAGGGGGGTAGAGAGAAAGAGCAGGGGTGAGAGGTAAAGAGAAGCAAAGAAAAGAAAGAGAGAAAAAAATATATAAATATATAAATATACACACACACACACACACACAAACATATAAGGAGGAGGGGAAGGGGACGGGGGAGGGCATTTGCCCCCTGGGAGCCAGGTTCTAAAATTCTGGAGTGTATTAGTGGAATTCGTCAGAGAAGTTCCTCCGACTTGTCTCGCAGCGAGGAGGTCAGATCTTCCATCTGCTCAATATCCTTCACTCTTGCAAACCAATGGGCTACCGTTGGTACAGACTGTTGCTTCCAAAGAGGTGGGATGCTGGCCCGAGCAGCATTAAGGAGGTGCTTGAGGAGGGATTTGTGGTAAAGTTTCCTTGACAGGGGAGTAAGGTTAAGGAGGACCGCAGCTGGGTTATCCTGAAGGGAGATATCTGTAAGTTTCTGCACGATCTTAAGAACCGGCTGCCAAAATGTTTGGAGTACGGGGCAATCCCAGAAAATGTGTAAGAGAGTGCCTGGGTGTAAGTTGCAGCGACAACAGCGGTCTGAATGCAGAGGGAATATCTTAGCCAGTAAGGAAGGAGTTCGGTACCAGCGCGTCACTATTTTATATGCGGTCTCTTGATATTTGCTGCACAGTGAAGATTTTTGTGCAAGAGTATGCGTTCTTTTTGGGGTTCTGAGAAGGTGACTTGCAGATCTCTCTCCCATTTTGCTAAGAATGGGGGGTCTTCAATGGCGTGAAGGTCTAACAAAAATTTGTAGGAGGTTGATAAGGACCTCCGGATCGGTCCCTCACCCAGGCAAAGTTCCTCAAAAGAGTGGAGTCTTCTGACAAAGTTTGTTGGTTTGGGCAATGAACCAAGGAAGTGGGAAAGCTGGTTGATCCTCCAGCGGTCCAATCGGAGTGGAGCCTGACCTGAGAGCAAGTTCTCCATATTTAACCAGCCGGAGGAACACAGGAGCAAAGAGGCCCTCATGAGTCCTTGTGGAGCTTGCGATCGGAAGGACAGGTCAGAAAGGCCAGGTAGAAAATCTGGGTGGCCAATAAGTGGCGTCAGTGGGGATGGAAAATGTTTTAAAGAGGCCAAGCGGAAAAACCTTTTCAGCTCCACAAGAGTCGGTCCAATCAGTGGGTGAGTGGTCAAGTGGGTGGCAGGAGTTGTCCCAGCCCAAGGTAGACCCGCTAGTGGGGCTTGGGCCACATCCTGTTCCAAAGACACCCAGAGCTTCAAATCACTGTGTCGGCACCAATCCATAACTCTAGTCATATGTGCCGCTGTGTAGTATAGAGCTGGGTCTGGAAATCCGAGGCCTCCTCTAGTCTTTGGTCGTAACAGGAGTGCTCTGCCGAGACGTGGGTGCTTTCCACGCCAGATGAATTTGATGAATATTGCACGGACGGCGTGGAAGAATGTCTGAGGAATCTTGACGGGCAACGCCTGCAGCAAATACAAAAGTCTGGGCATTGCATTCATCTTGAGTATATTGCAACGGCCAAACCAGGAAAGAGCCAGAGAGTTCCACCTTTCAAGGTCAGCCGCGAGCGTAGATAGAAGGGGCTGAAAGTTCAGGGTGACAATGTCTTGCAATTTGGCAGATATTTTCTTTCCTAAGTATTGTATTGAGCGAACAGCCCATTTGAATGGGAAGAAGGGGCGTGGGTTAGAAATGGTAGAATCTGGCAGGGAAACACTTAAGGCCTCCGATTTTTGTAGGTTAACCTTAAAATTAGACAGGGTGCCATAGCGCTTCAGCTCCTGTAACAGAGAGGGTAGAGAGGTGAGGGGTTCGGTAATGTAGAATAAAAGGTCATCAGCATAAGCTGCAACTTTGTGTTGACAGTGACCCGATTGAATGCCTCTTATGGACTGATTACCTCTGATATGATGTAGAAAAGGTTCCAGGGAGAGAACGAACAGTATTGGAGACAGGGGACATGCCGTTCGTGATGGAGAAAGGACTGGAGTCATAGCCATTTACCCGAACAGGGGCTGTGGGGTTATCATAGATAGCTGCTATCCACGACAGGATGGGATCTGGCATACCCACAAATTTAAGTGTTTCCCTTAGGAAAGACCCGTCCACCCTGTCAAAAGCCTTTTCAGCATCCGTGGAAAGGAGCAGCAGGGGTATTCGTGAACGCTTCGCTTTTTCTATTATGTTCAGTGTCCTGGTGGTGTTGTCCCTGGCCTCTCTAGTTTGAATGAAACCGACTTGGTCTATTCCAATTAGACGAGGTAATAAAGCATTCAGCCTAGAGGCAAGGATTTTTGTGAATAGTTTCATGTCACAATTCAAGAGTGAAATGGGTCTATAGCTGGCACATAGTAGTGGGTCCTTGCCCGGCTTAGGGATCACGGATATAGAGGCACGCAGCATGTCTGCGGGGAGATGGTGTCCATCGATCGCAGCATTAAAGGCTGCAAGGAATGATGGTGCCAATGTGTCCTGGAACAATTTGTAGTAGGGGAGGGTAAACCCATCCGGTCCGGGAGCTTTTCTCCTGGTTCTGTTTAAAAAGATCATTAGGTCTGTAATTTTGGTCAAGTACAAAATATGATACCTATACTACTTTTTGGCATTTTTTGGTGAATGGGAAGGGTTTATTTAAGTGCTGGAGGGGGTTCCTCGTAAAATACCTACCAGATCCTTCGACTGGGGGGAGGACTCCACACTTTTTTTTTTTACTATTTTTTTACAGGTAAATTTTTTTTTATCTTGCTATAAGCAGGGAAGCTCATTGACAGCTGATGACTCATCAGTTGTTAACCTCCTTGGCGGTAATCCCGAGTCTGGCTCGGGTTCAGTTTTTTCTGCCAAGAGCGGTAACCCCGAGCCAGACTCGGGCTGCGTTGCAGTATACAGGGGGGAAGTTACTTACCTTTTCCCCTGGATCCTGCGATGTCTCCCCGCTGTGTGTGCGAGCCGTCCGCTCGCTCGATTCACACAGTGCCGAGTGCCGCTGATCTCCGTTCCCTGCGACGTTCCGACGCACGGGAGCGTAGATCGGCGCCAAATTCAAAAAAGTTTAAAAACACACAACACATACAGTACTGCAATCTTACAGATTACAGTACTGTATACAAAAAATACACATCCCCTTTATCCCTAGTGGTCTGCCCAGTGCCCTGCATGTCATTTTATATAATAAAAAGATTTTTTTTCTGCTTGGAAACTGGAGATTGTCCATAGCAACCAAAAAGTGTCCCTTTATGTCAAAAGTGGTTTTAGACCAGCTAGAAAACACTGATAAACAATTAGAATCACAATTTATCATCAAACAATAAATTTAATGACAGCGACTATTCTGCAACTGAGCAAATTTCAGTGTTTTTGATTTGATTACATTATTGAATCATTTTTATATATATTTTTATTATATTATAATTTATGATTTTGTGTTTCAAACTTTATCATACCCGGGATGTCTACTAGACTCTGGTTCGGACAGATTTAAGTGAGTTATTCATAAGAATTGCATGCCTACAATATAAAAACGCCAAATTTCCATGCAAAATAATTTTACCGCTTTCAGCACTAAATTCCGGACAGAATCATACCGCCAGGGAGCTTAAGGACACCACAGCCAGCTTCCCGGCCCTGCTCCTTACAACCAGCTTTTACTGTGGCCTGACTCAGCAAAGCTTTGCCCAATCAGGGGTGCAGAATGCACTGTGCAGCACGAACACCCGCTGAATACCCTGAAAATTCGGGTGTTCCCTGAACGGGGCAAACAGCCAATGGATTGGCCCAAACTCACGCTCGGCCCGAACCATTTGCCCAACAATACTTGGCAATGGTGGACGTACAAGTTGGTAGAATGGTAGGCACATCATAATTAATAAACAGAGAGATGCCTGCTGAATATCCATTGATCCACACTACAAAAGCAAAACTGGGACATTTTCAATGATCAAACAAAAGGGGGTTGTAGTGTAAAGCCACACTCTATATCAAACTAATCCATGCTTTCTCCAATGACTAGATATTATTAACAATAACAATAATATGCATTTCCTCAAAATTTTTATACTACAGCTTCTCTCATTGTTGCCATTCTGTTGAATTTTCTAATGCAATGTTATTTTGTTTACTTTCCAGTGCTACTTTTTTACTATTGAATTTGGTCTTTGCAAACAAGATGGACAGTTACGCGCATATGGTGCAGGACTGCTCTCTTCCATTGGGGAACTGAAAGTAAGTTGATACTAGCAGAACATTATCATGGACACATGTCCATTTGCATCCGCCTCCCTATAGAGAACAATGGATTGTCCAATTGGGTCCGTCTGAAAAAACGGACAGGCAGACCTGATCGGTCTGCTCGTGTGAAAGGAACCTTATCAATACCACAAAACAATGCAGTCTGCACACTTTATATATTTAATAATATTGAATGGTGAAACAGGTGTGCACAATCAATTAACTGCAACCATTATCTCGAGCTTCACACATGTGCACTAGGGATGAGCCGAACACCCCCCCGTTCGGCTCGCACCAGAACCCGCGAACGGACCTAAAGTCCGTGTGAGCTTTAGAACCCTATTAGGTATAATGGATGCGAACGTTCGAAATCAAAAGTGCTAATTTTAAAGGCTAATATGCATATTATTGTCATAAAAAGTGTTTGGGGACCTGGGTCCTGCCCCAGGGGACATGTATCAATGCAAATTTTTTTTTTAAAAAACGGCTGTTTTTTCAGGAGCAGTGATTTTAATAATGCTTAAATTGAAACAATAAAAGTGTAATATTCCTTTAAATTTCGTACCTGGGGGGTGTCTATAGTATGCCTGTGAAGGGGCGCATGTTTCCTGTACTTAGAACTGTCCCTGCAAAAAGTGTAATTTTTGCAAAAAAAAAAGCTATTTAAAATCACTCGCGGCTAATGTGAATTGACGGCTCCCGTAACACAGAGAACAGTCATTCATTGAAAGTCATTCATAAAAAAAATGTAATTGATAAAAAATAAAAAAATTAAAAAAAAAGCGTGGGGGTCCCCCCAAATTCAATAACCAGGCCCTTCAGGTCTGGGATGGATATTAAGGGGGACCCAAGCCAAAAAAAAAAATGGCGTAGGGTCCCCCTCAAAATCCATACCAGACCCTTGAGGTCTGGGATGGATTTTAAGGGGAACACCAGCCAAAAAAAATGGCGTGGGGTCCCCTCAAAATCCATACCAGACCCTTATCCGAGCACGGATGAGAAGGACGAGAAGACCAGCGCAAGAAGAAGAGGATCGGAGGAAGAAGATGATGGAAGAAGAAGATGGAAGAAGAGGACGGAAGGAGAAGATGAAGAAACCGAAGGATGAAGAAAGAAGAAAGAAGATTATAATAAAGGAATTGTCAAAGACCGTCTCCTGTAATTTTTACCATTTTTGACACTTTTTTTGTGAAATGGTAGGGGTACTTTTGTACCCCCTTACCACTTCACACAGGGGGGGGGGCGGGATCTGGGCGTCCCCTTGTTAAAGAGGGCTTCCAGTTTCCGATAAGCCCCCCGCCCGCAGACCCCCACAACCACCGGCCAGGGTTGTGGGGAAGAGGCCCTTGTCCTCATCGACATGGGGGCAAGGGGCTTTGGGGGTCTCAGACCCCCAAAGCATCCTCCCAATGTTGAGGGCATGTGGCCTGGTACGGTTCAGGCGGGAGGGGGCCGCTCTCGTCCCCCCCTCTTTTCCTGCGGCCTGCCAGGTTGCGTGCTCGGATAAGGGTCTGGTATGGATTTTGAGGGGGACCCCACGCCATTTTTTTTGGCTGGGGTTCCCCTTAAAATCCATACCAGACCTCAAGGGTCTGATATGGATTTTGAGGGGGACCCTACGCCATTTTTTTTGGCTGGGGTCCCCCTTAATATCCATCCCAGACCTGAACCCCCACGCTTTTTTTTATTTTTATTTTTTTATCAATGAATGACAGTTCTCTGTGTTACGGGAGCCATCAATTCATTAGCCGCGAGTGCTTTTAAATAGCTTTTTTCCCTGCAAAAATGACACTTTTTGCAGGGACAGTTCTAAGCACAGGAAACCTGCCCCCCTTCACAGGCAACCTATAGACACCCCCCAGATGTGATACTGCAATGCTGTACTAACAGCACGCACACACAAATCCCCAGAAATAGAGCACATATTCTCAGCAGTCAGCAGCACACTGACACGCTGACACTGAAACCCAATATCACAATATGCGAGGCCGCCGTGGGGCGTGTACTAAAGCCCCTGAGCTATAATTGGCTACAGGCATCCTGCCTGTAGCCAATTATGGCTCTCCTCACTGCCGGCGCTGTGATTGGCCAAGCATGCAGGGACACAGTGCATGCTTGGCCAATCATTAGCCAGCATTGCACTGCGACTGGCGCAATGCATTGCGGGCCGCTCGCATCACACGAATTTGATGCGAGCTGCCCAAATAGTTCTGGGCTCGCCGAATGGGCGAACGCCCGATGTTCGATTCGAACATGGTTCGAATCGAACACCGGGCCCATCCCTAATGTGCACCAAGGATTCACAAAAGTACCAATCAGCACTCAAGTGTCCCCCTGCATAGAAATGGAGCTCATGGAATAGTAAGTGAGAACACAAAAAATAAACCAACTTGAAAGTGAACAAAAAACATAGATATTTAAAAATTAAAAACATATATGCAAAATTATGGAGAATATATGCACAAAAGAATATATATATATATATATATATATATATATATATATATATATATATATATGCATGAATGAAGCTGACCTAAAGCAAACAAGTTTAGATTACTCTCCCTGAAGAAGTAAACAAAAAAGCTAAATATTCCCACCCAAAAAATAGATCTAATTAACCATTCAGCTATAAAAATGTGTCAGATCCAACTCAAAGTTCAAACTGTTGGGAATTCTGGTCTGTAAAGTGAAGATCCAAAATACTTCACGTTTACATAGAATTCCAAAATGATCTTCCCCTCTCTTAGACCTTTCACACCACACCGCCCATAGTGTCGGCGGTAAAATTCTGCTATTTTTAGCTGCGTTTTACCGTCGGATTTGCAGCGTATTTCGGCCACTAGCGGGGCGCTTTTACCCCCCGCTGGCGGCCGAGAAACCCCCGGCAAAACGCAGCAATAGCAGCGTTTTCCCGGCGGTATTACAGCGCTGCCCCATTGATTTTGAATTGGGAGCATCGCTGGAGGAGCGGTGAGTTCTTCGCTCCTTCACCGCTCCAAAGAAGCTGCTGGCAGGACTTTTTGTGACGCCCTGCCAGCGCACCGTGCTTTCACACTACAGACAATGGTGCAGCTGTTTTAGGGCGGATTGCAGGCGCTATTTCTAACGCTATAGCGCCTGCAAAATGCCCTTGGTGTGAAAGGGGTCTTAGGTGTCAACACTTTCTCTATGGCCTGTATCTTTATTGGGGATGTATCTCCATCATGAGCCTCATTGAAGTGCTTTGCAACATTAGTGGTATGTTTCTTTTCGGTAACATAAACATGAACCTGCAACCTGTCCCTTAGTCTTCATATGGTACGTCCAACATATTGAATTCCACATGCTTTACATGTAATTAAATAAATGATGTACCTGGTGTTGCAATCTAGGAAAGTTCAGATATCAAAATTACTACCACTAATGTTGGATCGAAACTGATCTCCCCTGATCATAGGTGTGCGCAGCCTATTGCATTAGGGTGTGCACCCCAAAGCTCAAACAGATATGCGTGTGTGTATCTACATATATATGGCCCTGTCACATTGATCTCCCCACTGCCACACAGAGCAATAATGCTAATGCGCACTAGGTGATTAGGGTGTGCCCAGGCACATCTGGCACACCCTGTGTGCACTCCTATGTGAAGCATAGTAAACACATTTTACTATGCTTCGGTTATTAATTACCACAGTGAGTGTATTCATTGTGGTTATTTAGAAAAGGAAGGGGCCGGTAAATTACATATTTACTAGCCCATTCCCCCACTGTCCATTCTGAAACATCCACCAGGGGAAGAGGAAAGGTGGGAAGCCAGCAGCACTGCAGGGCCGGGGGGGGGGCAACATGGGGAGAAGCTGGTGCAGTAGGCCGAATTGGCACCACACATAGTGATTAGGGTGTGCTCAGGCCCACCCCCTGCACATGCCTATGCCCCTAATGATATGAGGGCAACATGGGCAATTACTGGCCCCACATTTGTAATTACCTACAAAATATAACCGTTGTTTTGGTATTACATGAGCTAAAATAGCTAGGTGATAGATAGATGATAAGGCATTACTCAGAGTGGGTGCCTGATGGGACACGGTTTTGAAACCTTTAGACAAAATTTTAGCATAAGTCTCATCATCATTCAAAATAGAAATGTGTTGTTTCATTATCCTCCCAATCTTTCTGAATTTGAGACTATATGGAGTAGAGAATACAGGGACCCTACAGCCAGTCTTCTCTTTTTGTCTTATAACAGGGCACTTCTCTGAATTGTATCCACAGTATCTACTGCCATATAAACCGTGTCTCTACTGTACCCATGTGAAAAGAACCTGCTGCTCATATCCCTCTTTTTCTTTCTCAAAATCCACGTCTTCGCTACATATTCTCCTTAGCCATTTAAACTGTCCGATTGGTATGCCTTGAATGACATGACGAGGATGTCCCGAATGAGCATGGAAAAGTGTATTTCCTGACAGTGGTTTCCTTTACAAGCTTGATATAATCCTGCCATCTCTACCTGAGAAGAAGACGTCCAAAAAAGGGATGAATTCTCTGCTCATCTGTCCAGTGAACCGCAAATTTAATTTGTTGTCATTAAAATAAACCAAAAGCTCCTCCAAGCTATTAATGTCACCTGAACAGATGAACAGTAAATCATCTATGTACTGATGGTACAACTTTATGCTTGAAAACGACCATCTCCAAAGATGCAGGCAGTCCCATTGATGTAATTTTAGATGTAGCAACTGCATGAACAGAGCCGTTACTCACAATTTGACATCCATGTAGGTCTAGGTGCATGTCCCTGAGCTCACACTGTCTGCGTTCAGGGTCGTGCACCCACACCCACTCGGATGTCAGATTGGAAGAAGCTGCTATGCCTGTGCAGCTGTTGCATCCCAATTAACATAAATTGTACTGCCTACACGGGGATGCATGAAACACCTGTGCATCCCCGTCCAGGTAAACATGGCCCTCTAAGGGCATACACTTTAGTATGCCACATGTAAACGATGCTTTAGTAGCAATTTAGCAGAAATCTTTGAAAAAGCGCAGATGCGCGAAACTCGTTGTCAAGGCACCCATCACAGCGAACAGGTCACCCAGGTCCATGCGGTGCTCCAATGACCAGCACCCCTAGAACCCCAGCAATGCTGACTGACATTCACAACGGCCCATCCAGCCCTGGTTTTCCATCTCCCTGAGGTCTACATCGTTTTGGGACACTGCCACGTGGCTGGGATTCACATCCATTGGGCTTTAGATGCTGTGAACGTATAGCATCATCCACACTGCAGCATTGCTGCTCTCTCCCTTCCACCTGTTCGTATGCCAGTGGACTTGGCGTCCCAGCCAAGTGCTGCTTACAGTTCGAGTCCTTTCCCGCTGTCAATCATCTTCGCTTTCTCCTCCAGCACGTCCAGCCCTTCCCCACATGCTGGTGAGCTCGTTCCACATTCGGCTGCAGTGCAGCAGGTGTATTGACGCCCACCATGCTGCAGGAGGTTTTTTGTAAACCCTAATGCCATCAGCTCCTAGTTGCTCCATGGATCTTCTGTGAAACTGTGAGCTGTTGATTTATTTTTTACCTAGCTCATATCACTTCCTGTGTGACAACAGGATTGTTCTTTTACATGCATTACTGAATAAAGTAGGACTAATCATGTTCAACTGTCTGCTGTGAGAGTAAATAGTTTTTATGTAGTTTTGTGTACCTTCAGTTTTACCCATTTCACAAAAAAAACGCAATTTAAAATTTAAAGTTTTAGCTTTTTTATTTAGTAGGAATTTAGCAGGAATTTTGAAAATGTTGCTATGTTTGTATCCACTAACGATTGTAGTGTATTATTAATGAAAATAGCGATTTGATGAACATTTGCGCAACTATTGCAGGACCTAAAAAAAATCAGTAGCACATTTTTTGTAATCTATAGGTCATGTGCTTTCAGAAAATTTATGGTTTGGGGGTCTTTTACAAATTCTAAAAGTTGTATGGGAAAAGTGGTAACATCCAGCTTTTTAGAGTAAATTGTTTTTATTTACTGTTTTGTGCACCTTCAGTTTTCACTATTTCACAAAAAGGTGTAATTTAAAATGTACAAATATTTGTTATTTATTAACTCAATACAGCTTAAACTTTTATATTTATAATAGGAATTTAGGAGGAATTTTGTGCAATTGGCCATGTATGAATCCACTAATAATGATTTTAGTGTATTCTTAGTAAAAATTTTGTTTTCATAAACAATTGTGCCAATAACGAAGGGCCTTAAAAATCAGTAGCACCTTCTTTTATTCTACAGGTCATATGCTTTCAGAAAATATATGGTTTGGGGGGTCTTTTACAAACTCTGACAGCTGTAAGTGAAAAATTAAAACCTCACGATTTTTTGAGATACTTGGATATTTACATTTTTGCATATGTTCGATTTTTACCATTTTGCAAAAAGGCACAATTTATAATTTACACATATTTGTTATTTATTAACTCAAGACAGGTTAGCTTTTATATTTAGTAGGAGTTTTGTAAAATGTTCTGTGTTTTTATCTGCTAATAATGATTTTAGTGTATTTTTAGCAAAAATATTGTTTTGGTAAACATTTGCGCAAATATAATTGGGCCCTAAATATCAATAGCACCTTATTTTTATTCTACTGATCATGTGCTTTCAGAAAAAAAAAATGGTTTGAGGGTCTTTTACAAACTCTAAAAGCTGTAAGGGAAAAATAAAAAAGCAATTAAAAAATTGCAAAAATGGTCTGCCAGCTGAGTTTAAAAGTGGGGTAGTTGGAGCGGGCAGGCTAAGCACCGCACATGGAGTCACTGACAAATTTTAAATGACATGTTAATGGTAATATTTTATTCTGTTTTTATTCTGTGTTCACAGATGTCCTGTTATATATATTCTTTAATATGTATTTAAACTTTACCATCATATATTATCAGTGACAGTGTTCTTTCTGTAAAGCATTCAGTATCAATTTGCTTTCATTTACAGTGGAGCTCTGACTGAAAAAGTAATTCAGCTTATTTATTAAATGAAAATCCACAGTGTATTTTAAAGGTGTTTCAAAAAGGCAGCACGTGGAAAATTAGAAAGAAAGATATATGATAAAGTAAAGAAAAAAGAGTGAACAAAAAAAGAAAAGGATAAAAGAAAATAAATGATGTTGTTTGCAACTGAAAGACTTCCAAATATAAAATAATGTTAAACTAGTGCTATTTCAAGTGACAAGAGCTGTTTATGACAATTTAAGAATTTCTCTGAAGGCAGACAATAAATACACCATTATGTTGAAATCTTTTGTTATGTTGCAGGTACTGTCTTACGGGCATAGTGTAAATTGAAGTACTGGCTGAAAAACCTTGTGCAAGAGTTATCTAAAATCATTCTTAACCTGAGAGGTAAAAACATTGTATGCTTGGTGCATTACCCTCAGGAAATAAAAGCATAAATTCTAGCCTTTAGTAGTCAATCATTACAAAGTAGACAGTATCTTTCAAGCACCTAGTTATAGTAAAGATCTATAGTTCATAAAAAATAATCACCATTTTACAAGGCAACACGGCCCATTATCCGAAGAACAATATGGCACATATCACTTTTTAGTGACAGTGGTTTAGCTACAGGTATTCTATTACATCGAATTAAATAGTGAAACTGAGGACTATTTCAAGGACTATCAACAGTCTTTGAATGCATTTGTTGATCATAAAATGTAAAGTTAAATTTCCATGTAAAGGAAGGCTTTAATTGTAAAATGGTTTTGTACTAATATAGCAATTGGTAAACATTTGATTTAATTTTAAATTAAATTTTTAGTCTCATGATTGTAGAGTTCCTAGTAATTTAGATGCGTAGACAGTATGTATAAGCTTACATATTCTGCTTTTAGTCTTTAATGTAGTATCCTGTGGCGAGAGATTGTTTGATACTCCATATATGACAAAAAATGGAGATGACACCATCTGCATAGGTGATCAGCTGACAAAAGACAGCTGCATAAATTATAGATGATTCATGTCGTTTTATGGCATGTCTGTTGTTTCTGAAAGTGTGAGCCATGTAAAAACATGATTTGTGTCAAAACAGACCTGAATGCCAGCAGATGTAAAAGACTACCATTTAAAATAACCATGCATTCTTAAAAAATAAATAGTAAGTATTACATATATGTACAGTTAGTACTAGTACCCAAGTCAATCTTTATGTTTAGCTTCCTGTAATTCTTTGAACAGCAGAACTTTGGGAGAGGGTGGGTCAGCATTGTGAACCGGCCATGATATCTGACAGGCTGGTTGTACCCAAGTCGATCAATGGATCAATTTTGGTACAGTCACCCTGCTCATACATGGATCAAAATTTAGCTGGTTCCTGCTGAACCCGCCGAATTTCGATACATGAATGTCTGACTTAATGCTGAGCTCTTACTGATAGAAAAGAACATTTAAATGAGTAAAGTGCTGGTACTCATCATTGTGATAATACTCCTCCATTTGCCAGTCACAAATTGGAGCTGGACCAAGCAGTAATGCTCAGTGGAGAAAATGGTTTGGCTGTGTCTTCTGGAAAGGGTGGCAGGATCACAAAACTTGCTAAGCATACCTTCCATTTTTTTGTCATTAAGACAGTTAACAATTCATAATATAATCTAACTGTTCATTTAACTGTTTGCCTGGAGCTAAGTGTTAATAATGGTATAAATGCCCGAGTCCAGCATGGCTATGGCTTCTATACTCACTCTCCAATCTCCAGTGCTTTCCCCTGGAGGCCCACCAAGTCACCAATCCAGGGATGCTTGTCTTTCAGGATGAAAAATGCCTGCAATTATTCTGCCAACTTCCTGTGAGCTAAGGGTGTCATGGCTACTATACTTTTAAATTCTACTGTATCTAATGGTAGTGTTGGGAGCACCTGGGTGGGGCTTTTTAATTAAGTGCACTGGCTCAATTTATTTTACACTTGCATGAGATTAAATGATGTAGTATTGTGCCATATTTTTTCAGAGATATTTTATGCCATTTACTCTGTCCATTTGTATTTGCAGTTTCCTCCCTCTTTAGTAGAACTTATTTAAACCTATCTGTACTGATATCAACTAAAATGTTGGTTCTCTTAGCAGGTACTTAAGAGTGATACACAGTGCATTGGTCTTTCCCTATCAAGCACAGCCCAGTGTACTCCACATAGCAAAAACAACAACTAAACATGAATTATCAGACTTTCCTGGCACAAGAATAAACACACATATTTTAATATTAAAGCGTAACCAAAATTTTATTACAAAATATTTAATAAAATCACACACTGACCCATTACAGGTCATAAAAACAGTGCCTTTACATACTGAAGAACAAATCAATGGACTAATATCAACTTCTGCCTATCATTTTTTTTTACCTCACTTTCAATTACAACAGCATTAATGTCTGTGGTGACAAGTCCTCACAGATCAATGCATTTCTTGATTTGCTTCTTCTTGAACGCATAGAGGAAGACTGCAGTGGTAACTAAATAGAAAGAAAACAGCATTTGCTACTATTAGAAACATAAATATACAAGTATACAAATTTATTCAGAATTATTGGCCGACACCTCAAGTTTTCAAATGTGGCTAACATGCAGGAGACTCCTGGAGGTGACACGGAGACAACAAGAGTGAGGAGAGGGCAGCAACCAGGGACAACTCTATTTGGGTCATAAAATTCAATATTCAGTATAATATTGAATGTTGAATGTTGAAAAGGTGTTGCACAAATCCTAAATCAGGAGCCACTGATGTGTTGAAAAGAAATCCAGCTCCCCAGAGCCTGTCCTCATCCTGTCTTGCACAGATACTCATTGAATTCCTACTGCTGGTGCGGCTGCTGCAGCATGGTCAGTGTCAAGATTGCAGTACATGGCTGTATTGCAAATCTAGCAAATGTCAAGCAGCTACACATTTTGATCAGGTAAACACTTGTTGGGTATCCCTGCCTAGAGAGACTGCACACCCTGGCCTGCCACTGAAGGCAGGGTACCTGATCAGGAACCACAGCAACACCAGGTTAAAGGTTAGGCAATGTGTGTGTGTGAACCTTCTATGCTAAATAGTGGCCAGCAGGTTGGTGCCATTGTCACATACAGTATGACCTTGACTGGCACAAGATGGCATGGGGTCACTTCCTGGCCTACCCCTGAAAAGCAGGAAGAACCTCTCATCCAGTGTCCCTTCATGCCAGCTGCAGAACAGTGTGGCGGCATTTTGCCTGGGCCATTGCATATGCTCTGAGGCACTTGAGGGGGTCTGTTGGTTTTGACGAGTCAGAGAATGAAGGCAGTGAGAAGAAGTGTGTACAGGTGACTACGTTGTCACCATATTTACCAGGCACATGTTAGCACTACCACTCCATCAGTGTGCCCCATTCTGCATCCCTTCCTACTGCCAGCAAATTGAACCAGTGGGCCATGAAGAATCTGGAATGAGAGCAGCTGTAAAATCAACAGCTTTCGCAAGTTAGTATTCAGATACTGTACATCGGGATGATTAGAGGAAATTGTTTTCTATGTGGTACACAAATAACTGATACCGCTATCATGGCTCAAGTGCTGCTATCAGAGGCTGCAGGCCAACAATTCTGTTAGCAGCAGGTATGGTAAAAGCCCACACTCTTCAGAGCTCTTTAAATTTGTGCTCATATTTGTTCTCACTTTAAAAAGTGCTCACATACTGTCCTGACGCTAGACAATTTCTAACAAACACATATCTGAAATCTGTATTTTAAATATTTTGAGAATAATGGGGATAGGAAATGGCTTTTTCAACGTGGTGCTGTGGTTTAACCACTTCCGGACCAGCCGCTGCAGTTAAACTGGGCAGGTTGGCTCCCCTGCGTGAGCCGTTGTAGTTGTATGTCTGCTCTTTAGGACGCCTCCGGTGACAGGGGTGCGTGTGTGCCCAAAACGTGTCCTTGGAGCCAATGCTAGTGCTCGCTGTGCACCCCTAGTGTTAACCCCTTCCCTGCCAGTGACATTTATACAGTAATCAGTGCATTTTTATAGTACTGATCGCTGTATAAGTGTCACTGGTCCCAAAAAATGTGTCAAAAGTGTCAGATTTGTCTGCCGCAATATTGCAGTCCTGATAAAAATTGCTGATCGCCACTATTACTAATAAAAAAATAATAATAATGAAAATGCCATAAATATATCCCCTATTTTGTAGACGCTATAACTTTTGCACAAACCAATCAATATATGCGTATTGTGATTTTTTTTTTAACCAAAAATACGTAGAAGAATACATATCACCCTAAACTGAGGAAAATGTATTATTTTTTTTTTTTATTTAGATATTTATTATAGCAAAAAGTAAAATATTGTGTTTTTTTCAAAATTGTCGCTCTTGTTTTGTTTATAGCGCAAAAAATTTAAACCGCAAGAGGTAATCAAATACCACCAAAAGAAAGCTCTATTTGTGGGAAAAAAAGAATGTACATTTTGTTTGGGTGCAGCGTCGCACGACCGCGCAATTGTCAGTTAAATCGATGCAGTGCCATATAGCAAAAAATGGCCTGGTCAGGAAGGGGGTAAATTCTTCCAGGGCTGAAGGGTTAAAGTGTTTTTGTGCACTGTTCTTACATTTGAATAACTTTTTAGGACAATGGTGTGTGGCACTGTGAAAAAATAAGCTTTACTATCAAAACAAACTGTACTATCAAACTGTTGTGCCACTGGCCCATTTCTACAAAGTTGAAGGTTTTATCTTTATGTAGCCAAGTCCTGGGCCTCTCCAAACCTAATGGTGACTTCCAGAGTTAGGAACAGCTGACATCCTTCTGTGTAGAGTGGGTTACGAGGCATGGTGGGTGCAATGAAAGGTAGATTAATGGGTGCCAGACACTTCTTGAATGCAAAGAGATTTATTGTCTCTTAAACAGAACTGTGGGAGAGAGGGTTTAGGGCCAGGACACCCTTAAGTGGTTGCGATGTTAATTGGCAGACTCTGAGACTTCTATAGGTAGACAGCCATGCAGGGAAAGGCACCCAGCCGGATGACACATCTGCATGTGTACACATGCTGTCTCCTATGGCAACAATCTTAAACAGTTTCTAACAAAGGTTGCAATGAACTCTTTCACTTCCTCCACAATCTCCTCTTTCGAGCTTCATTCAACTGAGCTCCCAGTCTATCGCCTAGACCCGCTGATCCACTGTCACTGGATCTCCTGAGCTCTTCCAATCTTCTCACTGAGTATCTTCCTCAAGCGTCACCCCCACGTCCCTGCTGGGTCCCTAGCTTGGCACTCGCAGATAATCCTCAAGCATCACCCAACTGGCCTGCTCGGTCCCTGACTTGGCACACAAGACTGCTCTGCAACCATCACCTCCGCTGGCTGGGTCCTTGGCTTGACACCTGCTGAAGTTTCCCAATTCTTCCGTCCCCGGTTGGTAAGAATACTGCTCTGGAACTGGCTTCAGCTACTCACGGTGGTCCCTAGTAATTAAATGGTTGGTCCCTTAGTGGTGACAGCTTCCTCTCTACCTCCGACCAAGACAGGTTCTCCAGGCGGTAGAACCGTCACTTCTGGTTGGACTGCAAACCGCAATCCCAACCCTGCTCTGCTCCCTTGCTTCTGGATAGGCCCTCAGACAGCCTAGCATCCAGATGTCCCTGGGATAGCCCTCAGGGTCTGGCCTAGCAGCCCAGGGCAATATAACGCAGTCCACCCAGACAGCCATCCAGGTGGCACAGAACCCCGATCACCTGATCTCACCAAAATAAATAGGCTCTTCCAGCAGGCCAAGGGACCCAAGAAGATCCCTGCCCATTGGCTGATATACCCCATCTATTCATAATCTGTCCTTGCAATGTCCTTGTCTTATCTAATGTAACCAGATACTCTGCTATCTAGTGACAGAAAAGAAAGGTGCAGCAATCCAGAATTAGGGTGGTATCAATTGATCCCCTATCAATTGGCCAAGGCAACTATACCTGGCAGGTAAATTTACTAGCAACCCTGCCTAAACATCAGGGTGCTACATTTATTTTTTTGTAATTTTGGAAAAAAATAAAAAAAAAATTTGACTTTATGGGTTCAACAGATGATGCATGAACCAAACCCAGGCTTGCTCACCTAAAAACGTTTTTAGATTTGAAAAATCTATTTTGAATAAACCTGCTTAATTATAATCATTTAAGACTGGATATTCAGATTGTTTAAGTCTAGTTTTAACTAATTTCTGGAGCAGAACTCATAAAAGAATCACAGTTATATGCCCTGCGTACAGTTCAACACATTTTCCACCCTGAAATCACGATTATGGTTCTCACCTATCTGATGAGTGGCTGTAAGAAAAATGACTGCTGAAGTTCATTTTCTTTGCCCCCTCTTCCACCTCCCTTTCCCCACAGCCTGCTGTTAGATTAAATATGGCCATACAGTTGTACAATTTTAAATAGTACAACAAATAATTATGCAGTGCTATAGGGTAATTCAGCACACTAGATTCCAGATACAGGAAGGAACAAATGTTTTACAAAAAGAGTGCACAAAATATAAAATTGAGAATAAAGTATAGGCTATCCAAATATATATAGTAAATGCGTGCGCATCAAAAAGTGTGAATTAATTTGACACCAAAATTAATTCATCAAAAATAACGTGCAAAATAAATCAATATGAAATGGTGCTGATACAAGTCTACTCCCAAAACTAAGATGCTTGTGAGTATATTTGCTTAAGATAAACTAATGTTTTTTGGCAGTATTATGCGATGGTCATTTGTATTCTTTTTTAAACACCATTTTGGAGACAGCCAGTAGAGGACCCCTGTGGGTGTTGAAGTGGCCAATTTATCCTTGAGGGATCCATACTGGGTGTTTTCTGAGCTGTAGATCTCTTATCATTTGGAGATCATATATATATCAGGCCTCTCACACTTGAGTCTAAGGTGGTCTGGGACTTTCTCGCAAGGGACCTTGTTTTTTGATCTTTATTCAAGATTTATATTGGCTCTTTGATGGAGCCCTGAACATTGGTTTTGAGAGTGGACTTTGTTTCACCACCATTTCATATTGATTTATTATTTATTTTTGGTGATTTGATTTGACACTATTTGGTGTTATGCACACATTTATATATTTGGATAGTATTTGTATTACTTAAAGTTGAATGTTATAGTTTGTGGTTTTGCACACTATTTTTGTATAACAGTAAAATGATGTTAAAAATGTTTTATATTAAGAACGTTTACTTGGTATTCTAATAGTTAGTGTGGCCAAATCAATTCGACCACAGTGACAAGAAAATGTGAAGACGCAGGTTGAAAAATTCTTCTCAAATGAACGTACTTCTAACAGTGGATGTGGTTTTTGTTTGGTAAAGTCTATTCATTCCGAAATTAAATGTTTATGTTTAAAACATTTGTCATGCCATCAAATGCACTAAGAATTTTCTTAGGAATTTTCATTTGGAAATCTACTCGTTTATGGCCAGCTTAACAGCACTTTACAGAGCAAAATAGCCCTGATTGTGTGTGTTCCCCCCAACTATGCCAGTCTGTAGTTGTACATAGAAGGCCGATTTAACCACTGATTCAAGTACCTATGCGAACTGTAAATAAAAATCCATGTGATGCTTTTTCCATTAAAGTGATTGTAAACCCTTTTTTTAAATAACAAACATGTTATGCTTACCTGCTTTGTGCAGTGGTTTTGCACAGAGCATCCCTGATCCTCTTCTTCTTGGGTTCCCTGCTGGTGTCCTGACGGATTGTGTCCCCCATCGGATACTGTCCGCTGTGTACTGCGCATGCACAGTACACAGGACAAGCAGATTCCGAAAATAGCCGAAGATGAACGGCGCCTGCGCCGTGAGTCCAGGTTCAAGCTCCACCATCCAAGTGGACATAAAGTAAGAATAAAAAAGAGCCGAGCGCAGCGAGGCCATGCCCGAAGCGTGGCGAGCGAAGTGAGCCAGCGAGGGGCCCTCTAACTTTGTGTAGCCCTATGTCCACTTGGACGGTGGGGCTTGCACCTCGACTTATGGCGCAGGCGTCGTGCATCTTCCGAGATTTTCCGAATCGTCTTGTCCTCCGCAGTACGCCCCGGACACTATTCGATAGCCGGACTATTTTTGACAGAACACCGGGACACTCCTGGCTCCTCCTTCCTGCCGAGGGCCCACCATAGCAAGCCACTTGCTATGAGAGCACTCGTGCAGGCTCACTCTTGAATCAGCTCTGTGTGTCCATTGACAATCAGAGCAAGCTCAGCCCTGTCCCCATTCCCTCCTCACTGACTGTGATTGACATCAGTGGGAGCAATTGCTGTCTCAACCAATGAGGGAGAGAGCTGAGAGAGATGCTGCTCTCATGCACATTGCTGGATCGAGTTCGGTTTCAGGTAAGTATAAGGGGAGCTGGCAGGAGCTGCACACTGAAGTTTTTTTTACCTTAATGCAGAGAATGCATTCAGATAAAAAATGTTCTACCTTTAGAACCACTTTAAAGCTCAACTCCAAGTGAACAGTTAAATACAAACAAAATACATCTACATTTTACTTGCCAAAAGATTTGTATTTATGTCCATTTAGTTTTGAGATTTACAATGATTTACAAGGACAAACTGTAATGCCGCGTACACGCGATCGGATTTTCCGATGGGAAATGTTGGATGTGAGCTTGTTGGCGGTAAGTCCGACAGTGTGTATGCTCCATCGGACATTTGTTGTCAGACTTTCCACCAACAAATGTTTGTTGTCGGACTTTCCGATCATGTGTACACAAGCCCATCGCACAAAAGTCCACCCATGCTCGGAATCAAGAATGAGCCGGAAGCGCTCGGTCTTGTAAAACTAGCGTTCGTAATGGAGATATCACATACGTCTTGTACGTCACTACATTCATAATTGTTGGCCAACATTTGTGTGACCGTGTGTATGCAAGACAAGTTGGAGCCAACACCCTTCAAACAAAAATCCACGGTTTTGTTGTCGGAAAGTCCAATTGTGTGTACACTCTCAACAGCATGTTTTTACCAACACCTAACTGCAAGTGTAAACGTGCCCTTATAGTGTATAATTTATATCTGTCTGGAGTTCAATCAAATAACAATTAAAATATTTGCTTTGAGTTTGTGTTAAAGTCCAGAATACACAGGTATGACATCAATTATCTGAAATGCATTACACACTTTTGTTTAGCTCTGAATCAAATATATGCAGTTATACTGTATGTAGAAAATACTTGTTTAATATCCCAGATAACTCCTTTCTTTATTATGCTGTTTTTTCTGTTCTGTTCTGCATAGTATATATCTTTTCTTGATCTTTTATGCATGCACAACCTTATTAATAACAGTTAGGAATAATTCATTTTTTTTCCTAACGTTTTTCTGGATTTACGAAAAAATGTTTATCCTAATGTTTCTTCTAGCTAACTTAATGCTTGAATTAAAATTCTTACAATGTGTGCTCAACTTATAAGAACGTAACCAAACCTACAGCAAATAACTTGTAAGAATTTTTTGCCTTTTTTTCTTTAAGCACTTCTTAAAAAGGTGTTGTGTTTTTTTTTTTTTTTCTCTCTTACAGCATGCCTTGTCTGACAAAGCTACTGTGAAAACGTTTGATCCAAAGACAACTTGCTTGCAAGAATGTCTTATCACTACCTTTCAGGATTTGTACTTTGTGTCAGAAAGCTTTGATGAAGCCAAGGAAAAGATGAGGTACATTTAATTGTTAAGAAAAAAGACAGAAACCAAAAAAAAAAAAAAAAAAAAAAGATCATAACCAGTGGTACTATTTTTACTTGCTTTTTTCTGTCTTTTAATTATTTAGAGAGTTTGCCAAGTCAATCAACCGTCCCTTCTCAGTTTACTTCAATCCTTATACCCAGAGTGTGGATATCCTTAAGGACACTAGGAGCATTGAAAATGTTGTCCAAGACCTGCGTAGTGACCTCAACACAGTGTGTGATGCTTTAACGAAAATGAATAAATATTTGGGCATATGATTTTCACTGAACAAACAATTGATCCTTAGTAGACATCTTCAGGTATTTTCGTCTTAATGTAACCCTGTCCATCACGGATTTTAAAGGAAGCCATACTGGTAAAAGAAGAGTGTAAATGCTTTACCTACATTCTGATCCAGAGAATTTTTTTGCTTTCTCCCTCCTGTAAGTTTTGATCTCTTGGGTCCCCTCACCACTTCTGCTTGTCTCTTCCTTGAATCCCCACCCATACTTTAGTGATGTAGAGGTCCGTAGGAGAAAGCAGGTGAAGCTGTGTGAAACCAGTTGGAGTTGTGTGGAAAGTGTTAGATTCTATGTGGACATTCACGGAGTAGCATTTGGCAGCACAGGTAGCTAGAAAAGAAAGTATTTACAGGCTTCTTTAACAGTGACGGCTTTATTAAAAATCATTTACTATAGAGCAACAAGGTTGCTTTAGGAATAAAACATCATAGAAAAAAATGGAGGCTGCCATTGCTGACCTCTCCTAAGCATTCTAGCTGCCTGTCTTTCATATTCAGCTTTCTGCTTTTATAATTTGAGTTATTGATGCAGAAGAAGTATGTAGGTAGAAATTTTGGATTTTTCTCTGACTTTATACATACTTGTTCCAGGTCAGTGAATAAAAAAGTGTTTTAATTTTACATTTCAACAGCCAGGCAACTAGTATTTTCAGAAGAAGGTGAGTTTTGGCAGCCCCATGTTTCTCTCAAGACAGATTTACTTCACATACTGAAGCATAATTGCTATAGCGAGTAATGTTCTTTTCTGGTTCAGTCCATATTCTACCACATAAAATAAGCTTTAACACCCTTTATATTGTAAAATTTCTGTAAAGTACTAAAAAAAAACAAAAAAAAAACAGTAGTGTAGCCTACAACATGTATGGTATATTCACATTATTTGGAATTATATTTTTCTGTAAAATACAGTACCATGGTGATTCAACTGATAAAGTGTAAGTGCTTCAATTTGTTTACCTTCCACATAGAATTTATTTTACATTATTATTTAGTTCAGCAGTAACACTGAAAGCCGCACTCCCAGGCTTATCCATCTCTCTCCATCAAGCTCCAAGTGAAAACAGCTGGAAAACCAATTTGAATAAAAAATGCCTAGCCATATTTCTATTTGCCAACACATTAACAAAGACGTTCCTGCTTTTACACTAATATTGGGAGACCAAACAAAAACATTTGTTTCTTCAGTCTGAAACTCATGAAATATAAGCACAATATATTTGCTATAATTGCTTAAATAGGTAAGTCAATGTGAAGTGCTGATCTAGTTGTTCAATATCTGTAAAGACATTACTGATTAAGCTTGCTCTGACACTGTAGAATCTTGTAAAGCAGAAAATGTACAAAGCTCACTTCATCTAGTCTGGGGCACAATACAGAACATTTAAGGTGATGGAGCAGGATTTTTTTTTGCAATACAGCTGAGAATTTAAACAAGGCTTAAAGTTATATCTGAGTCCTTAAAGCAGAACTGTCATAGTATAAACAAAAAATCCTGCACTGCATTCCAGGTATATGCTGAAATAAATTATATATTTACTATTTTATATTATTTTTTAATTAAAGATGCCAGCTAAAATACTCTACAGTTATAAATATTATAGAATATATAGAAATTATATTTTGTTTGGATAACACAGTTGAAAGTGTTCACTTAAACCATATTTAGAGCTGAACTGAAAAATTTGCAAATTAAATATATATAAATATAAGGGAGCTGTTTGTCTGATTATATATACTGTGTATATATATATATATATATATATATATATATATATATATATATATATATACATATACTTTGTGTGTATATAGTATATATACAGTGGGTAAAATAAGTATTTAAGACTTAATTTTTCTAGAAATATATTTCTTGCTATTGAAATTAAATGTTCACCACAGAACAAATAAGTTAAGAAATAAAGTTATGTGTAAAAAAAATGGATTGACACAGGGAAAAAGTATTGAACACGCTAACTGAAATTTATTTAATACTTTGTACTTAATCCGTTGGTAATGACAGCTTCAAGATGCCTCCTGTATAGTCGCATTCATTGTTTAGGTGTGATTTTGGCCCATTCTTCCACACAGTCTTCAAAGGTTCCGTGGGCCTATTCTAGGAACTCCGATCTTTAGTTCTTTCCATAGATTTTCTATTGTATTGAAGTCGGGTGATTAGCTGGGCCATTCTAGCAGCTTTATTTTCTATCTTTGAAACCAATTAAGAGTTTCCTTGGCTTTTTGTTTGGGATCATTGTATTGCTGAAATGTCCACCCTTGTTTCATCTTCATCATCCTGGTAGATGGCAGCAGATTTTTAGTTTTTAGAATTTCTTAGTACATTTTTCCATTCATCCTTCCTTTAACTACCTGAGATCCGCGCTATAGCCGAATGACGGCTTCAGCGCGGATCTGATGTGCCGGGATTACGTCTATTGACGTAGTCCCGGCCACGAGCTGCCTGTGCGCCCCCTGAAGGGCGCGCGCGGCGCGCTCTGTGATCAGCGAGTCTGTGAGTCGATCCCAACCCCTTACCACATGATCAGCTGTCAGCCAATGACAGCTGATCATGTGATAATGACAGAGCCGGTAATCGGCTTTTTTTTCCTCCTCGCACTGACAGCGCGAGGAGAAAAAAAAAAAAGCCGATCACCGGCGGCAGTGAGAGGGACAACAATCCCTCTCACTGCAATGTGCCCAATCCATGGTGCCCACATTTGCCCCATTAAAGTGCCCACAGTGCCATCTGTCAGTGCCCACAGTGCCATCTGTCAGTGCCCACAATGCCATCTCTCAGTGCTCACAGTGCCAGTGCTGCACATCAGTGTCACCTGCCAGTGCTCATCTGTGTCACCTACCAGTGCTCATCTGTGTCACCTACCAGTGCCCATCAGTGCCACCCATCAGTGCCCATCAGTGTCATCCATCAGTGCCCATCCGTGCCACCCATCCGTGCCACCCATCCGTGCCCATCAGTGCCATCTTTGATGTCCCCATCAGTACCGACTTATCTGTCCCCCCCAGTGCAGCCTATCAGTGCCCACCAGTGCAGCCTCATCAGCGCATATCAATGAAGCAGAAAAATTACCTGTTTGCAACATTTTATAACAAACTATTAAACATGATTTCTTTTTTTTTCCATCATTTTTTTGTTTGTTTAGCAAAAAATAAAAACCCCAGCTGTGATTAAATACCACCAAAAGAAAGCTCTATTTGTGGGAAAAAAATGGTAAAAATTTCATTTGGGTACAGTGTTGTATGACCGCGCAATTGTCATTCAAAGTACGTCAGCACCAAAAGCTGAAAATTGGTCTGGTCACGAGGGGGGTTTAAGTGCAAAGTAATCAGGTGGTTAAAGATGTGAAGTTTGTCAGTACCGTATGCTGAAAAACAGCCCCACACCATGATGTTCCACCTCCAAACTTCACTGTTGGTACAGGGGTGTTTTTGGGGTGCCACACCATGATCTTCCCACCTTATTGTTGGTATGGTGTTTTTGAGGGTGATCTACAGTGCCATTGGACCTCCAAACATGATATGTATTATGGCCAAAGAGTTCAATTTTGGTCTAATCTGACCAGAATATATTTTGCCAGTTCACAGGCTTGTCTAAATATTGTGCAGAAACCTTAAATGAGCTTCAACATGCTTTTTTTCAGCAATGTAGTCTTGCATGGTAAACATGCATACAGGCCATGGTGGTTGAGTGCATTACTTATGGCTTCCTTTGAAACAATTGTATCTGCTAATTACAGGTCTTTCGGAAGATAATTTGTTTCACGTATGTCAGAAATCTTGCAAGGAGCACCTGGTAAAATGGTGTTCTTTTCACTTCTAGATTATGGCCCCAACAGTGCTCACTGGAACATTCAGAAGTTTAGAAAACTTTCTGTAACCAAAACAATAAGGTTGCAAAGATCCTGAGAGAGCTCTTTGCTTTTACCCATCATGAGATGTTTCTTGTGTGACACCTTGGTAGTGAGACACCTTTTTATAGGCCATCAGTTGAGACTGAACATAACTGATATTAATCTGCTCTGACAAGGTTCAGGATTGATTTCTAATTACTGATAGATTTCATCTGGTGTCTTGGCTTTCCGTGCCTTTTTGTACCTCCCTTTCTTCATGTGTTTACTACTTTTTCCCATTTTATTTTATTACACATAACTTAACTTCTGAACTTAATTGTTTATTTGTATATATGGATTGCATGTTACCTACATGTGGTGAAAATTTCATGTCAATAACACCTTCAGAAATATATTTACCTAGAAAAATGTTGATGTGTTCAATACTTATTTTACCCACTGTGTGTGTGTGTGTGTATATATATATATATATATATATATATATATATATATATATATATATATATATATATATATATATGTACCATCCAGTACTGAGATTTTCAAAGCTCTACTGTGCATTGTCTGGCAGGGCAGGAGACCTGAGTTATTTCTACTAAAGTTAAGTAATACGGCTAGGTCTTGTTCCTGCCTTCAGTTAGGGCCCTTTCAGACAGGTGGTAATGCTTATCACCCTCTGAAATGCAATCTACAGTAGATTGCTTTTCAAAGGGCAATTCAGGAGGCACTAATTCCACCTCCTGATTTTTTGTTTCATTGCGGACCACACTGCAACTGCAAGCCTAGAGTTTGGCTCGTGGTTGTGGTGCAGCCCCATTTATCTGAATTGGTGAGTTTCTGCAGCCTAAGTTAAAATTGCCATGACAAGAAGCTAAGCATCACAGCCGTGGCAGGTGCAAAGCCCTGTCAGGCTCTAGTGGTAGAATTCTGGTGAAATTTTAAATAGTAGAGGAAGCCACAACGCACTTACCTTGGCTGGAAAAACTGCTTCTCTGAAATCCCATGGTGGCACGTCACATGATCAAATTTCTGGAAAGGTTGACGTAATCTCTCCTGCATTAGAGATCAGATATCTAGGCACTTGGTAAAATGATCTTCTGCTGTTGGACCCCAGAATAGGGGATTCACCAGGCAGGTTTAGGCTACTATTTAGGAGTTTGAAGGAGTGTGGTGGATAGGAATTAAGGGATATTATTTTGATGATCAGTCTGTTTAATATCCATGAATATACAGTACATGTCTACTGTATGTAAGACAGCTAAGTTGTGTTGGGATTCAAAAATGTAGAGCCTAGAATATACTCTACATATCACACGGTCATTTAGCATAGATTGGTTATTTGCCTTCTGTTCCATTTTTTTGTGGCATTTTACCAACTATACTTTCCATGTTAAAAATGAAACATGCACAGAGGTAATCACTGCAGGTCTATAGATATGGAAGCATATATGTTCTAGACTTCAGTTATGGTCAGTCTGAGTGTCTGAAGGCAGTGACTACAGGTGTCATTTCACTTTAAATTGTTCATTTAAGCCACCAACTTTGTGTTTTGGCAGCAGTTAAGGGACCTCACGTTCTATTCCTAGAACAAGGAGTGTTGCTCAGCCATCCACAGGAAGCTTTGTATTTATGAATGAATATAATGCTTCATCTGACAGGCTGAGGTAGGGATTGTGATGTCATCCACTTGCCTCTCTGCCTCAGCCAGTCAGAGGAAGCCTTCTCCACTCTTCTCCACCACTCTATTACATTTTTCCTCCCACTCTATTCAAATAAAAAGAAAATGTGACTGGAAATAAACTATAAACGGTTCTAAAGGACAATTAGTGTATGTGAAAACCATCAGCTTCTGTGTGTATTTAGATCTGGACTTTAGCTATGTGACTCACTAGCCACTTTTACTATGGCAGTCCTATGTCTTTACAGTTTCTGTAAACCTGGCCTGCCAACAGGAATGAAAGCCTCCAAATAAAATAAAATGTGCACCTGCACTTTAGGTTTTCTGTTAGTGCCTACAAAGCCCTAGAAATACCTGTAAGTGAAGCCCACCTTCACCCATGGCTTTGAAAGGGGAGGATGGGCAGCACTGCTACACTGCTCTTGGATTCAGAGTTGAGTTGTTTAGAAAAGGGGGCACCCTGTGGTGAGTTCCTTCTGCTACAAGGCTGATGGAAGTAGTGACAGCGCTATCACTACTTCTGTCAGCCCATTGCTGGGAGCAGAGAGTAGAGCAGGATAGAGCTGGGAGGAGGTGTAGGTGTTCTCTCTCCCCTCCTCCTTCCTGCCTGTGCAGCATTCCTGTCTTAACAATCTCACAGTGGTGTTCATAGGAATACATAAGTGCTGCACTGGCAGGAAGGAGGAGGGGGAGAGAGAGAACACAGCTCACACAGCCAGGTGCCACCATCTCCACCTCCAGCTCCTCCTTGCAATTAGTGCAGCGTTCCTGTACTCCTATGCACACAGCTGCCGACTTCTGAATACAGGAGTGCTGCCAGATTGGGACTTTGCAGGCTTTGTTTACCTGACCCCCCCTATTTTTATTTATTTTTCATTTTACACTCTCTGCCTGACTTGATTTTGACACGGGAAGAAGACGGGAAGCTGATGCTACATACAGTTTATATAACACTGATAGTGGGTGCATTTGCTAGTAATGAAAATAGTTAATTTGGGCCTGCTTGGTCAAACTATTTATTCAAAATAAAATTTTGAGTTATTCTTAAACCCTATGGTTGATTTTCTAAAACTGAAAAATCTGGTGCCGTGCATGGTAGCCAATCAGCTTCTAACTTCAGCTTGTTCAATAAAACTTTGACAAAAAAAAAAATAGAAAACAAAAAAAAATTGGGAGCTGATTGGTTTCTATTCACAGCTGCACCAGATTTTGCACTCTCTAGTTTTAGCAAATCAAACCCCTGTGTCTATCAATGAAACAAAAAAACAACATATTTTATTGTTCAGTACAAAAATCCTGTTCTTTGTTTACTTTATGAAGCATTGTACTTTAACATAATTTCCCTTCAGATTTAAATGTGCCTTTTAATAAAATATTTGAGCTTTGTGCTGACATTTAACCACTAAATTACATAGCTTATAATTTTAATGTTAAAGAAGGTGTAGTAGTTGGGGAAAAAATAAATCAATCTCAAACCAAAGATAACAAATCATATCATCCAATTAAATAATGTTTGTTGTACATTATAAAATTACTCATGCAGAACTATGCTTTCTTTTTCACACAATAATATTTCCTTGTATGAATACAAAATTAATAAATGTTTACTTAATTTTAGCAGACTCATTTATTTGTGCCTCATTCTTGATTGTCTTACTCATAAGGCAAAAGCTACCATATGTTTGCTATACCCCCATGTGGTCCAATAATACTTGGATACTAGTGCAATTTCAGATACAACTCGTAAATTAGAAAGGAATATGGGACTTTCAATGAGGTAATTGACTTGTGGAGGTAGAGTGGTTAGTAAACATTATTTATTTGTGACAATAGTATGAAACAAGTAAAAAAGTATTTTCATATATATACATACACACGCACACATGCCATGAACATAATGGATACATATATGTGTCAGCTTGGCAGCACATGAGAAGTAATGAATATTAATACAATGGTATAATTACAAATATGTCATAGAAATGGCATTGAATAAGATGAATAATATCAATCTTGAGCATGATTAATTGTAGCTATAATACAAGATATTTTCTATTAACAGGCATTGGTACACCAAATGCAACAGAGCTGCTGTAAAAACTTGACTGAGCACCCCATGGAAACTCAACTTGTTTCATGGCTATATGCCATTCATCAGGAGTTGGGTACAGAAATAAACTGTAAATACAAATGGATATGTAGTATTAGTTAATATATTCTACCCCTAAAGGGAGAAAAGACCTCATGGGGAGAAAGGGATCTATACTCACAGGTCGGCTAAAGCACTGTGCTTGGCTAGCAACGAGGAAGATGGGACCCCAGAATGGTTGTCTGTTATAGAGCTGAGGCAAGGAACCCTGTCCCGGCCAAGAAAACATCCACATAGCATGCCGGATCGCCACAACACATTCCACATGTATGAGAATAATAACAAATATAGTGTTCTGAAAAAAAATGTATAAAGATATGTGAAAAATATGTAAAAAAAAGTGAGAAAATGTGAAAAGTGAAAAAACACAATGAGTGTTTGGGATAAAGAAAAACAAATGTAATAAGTGTTATATATATATATACACACAGTGGAACCTAGGATTACGAGCATAATCCGTTCCAGGAGAATGCTCGTAATCCAAAGTACTTGCATATCAATGCAAGTTTCCCCATTGAAGTCAATGGAAATGAAAATAATTCGTTCCACATTGACTTCAATGGCATGCAATACCGCATGCGGCCAGAGGTAGGGGGCGCGGGAGAGTCGCAGAAACGGCCGGAAAGGCCCGAGGACACCTCGGCTGACCTCGGCAAACCTCGGAAAGACTCCGTACCCGAGGTTTGCCGAGGTCTGCCGAGCTGTCCTCGGGCCTTTCTGTGCATTTCCGAACTGCGCCGTTTGGCTGCGATCGGTGCCGCTCGGCTCCGTCGCCCCCACCTCATGCCAAAAGTGGTATTGCACATGCTTTGGCCTGAATCGTGCTCGTTTTGCGAGACAACATTTGCAAACCGAGTTACGTTTTTTAAAAATACAGTGCTCGTATTGCGAAACGCTCATTAACCACGTTGCTCGCAATCCGAGGTTCCACTGTATATGTATATATATATATATATTTTTTTTTTTTTTTAATATAAATGGGTAAATGTTGCATGTGTCCAAAAAAATAAAAAAATTAAAAAAGGGAGAGGGCTAGAAAAAAATGTGCATAACTTAAATGCTTGTATCCAGTGAATGGGCTGTGTGTGCTACCTCCCTGGAGTAAAACACATAGTGAAATGGCAAGGCAATCAAGCTCACCTGCTTATGTAATCCAGGTGTGGGGCAGGTCCTCGGCCAACATCATTCACAATGTCGAATGAGAATAGGAGAATAGGAGTTGACAGTGAGATCCACCACCGGTGCAAGTGCCAAAGTGGAGACATGCCAACCCCATCTCTGGTGTGAGATGGACAGAAGACGTCCCTACACCGTGGTGTCAAAATACGCCACAAACAGGTAATAGCATGATGCAGATGCGTAGGAGGGCATTCCGCCAATATCTCAAGAGAGACACAGAAGGGAAGCACTGCTACGCATCGTAGCTCCGGAATCAACACAAGAAAATGGGCCCCCCCCCATCCCCAACCCAGACCAGCCTCAGTGTAGATAGAGTCATATAGAACAACAAAAATATTTTGGTATGTAGGTAAATTGTAATTAGAAAAAATGGGCGTGGTATCAGATGGTATAGATGGTATAAAGGCATTGGCAGGTCACTATATAGAAACAGATGTCTTCCACCCAAAATTGGTGAAGAAAAAGAGATATGACCTGCCAAACACCATGGTGACAGAACCTCCATCCCTATTATATATATATATATATATATATATATATATATATATATATATAAAAAGGAAATGAGTGGGACTTTGAATGAGGAACGTCACTATTACAGATATTGCATATGTCATTATTATATAAATGTTTTATTAATCAAATGCAAGTATACTTGTAGTACAATGCCAAATATACTGCCAGGTGCCATAGACATGGCACTGTAGATGTCTCAAGTGTGTGGACCCTGGATAGGGTGCACTAACAACCAAGACAGAACTCACAGATGGACGGCAGGGGAACACTGCCAATCCAAAAATCAATTGCCTTCATCCCTAATGCATATAAATGAGAGAGGGGAGTCTTGGGACTTTAAATGAGGCACAATGAATGTACCTCCATCCCTGATTCAGGTAAATAAGAAAGGAATATGGGACTTTCAATGAGGCAATTGACTTGTGGAGGAAGAGTGGTTAGTAAACATTATTTATTTGTGACAATAGTATGAAACAAGTAAAAAAGTATTTTCATGTATATACATACACATGCACACATGACATGAACTTAATGGATATGCATATATGTCAGCACATGAGAAGTAATGAATATTGATAAAATTGTATAAATACAAATATGTACACATGTCATAGAAATGGCATTTGGCAATAAGATGAATAATATCAATCTTGAGCATGATTAATTGTAGATATAATACAAGATATTTCCTATTAACAGGCATTTGTACACCATATGCAACAGAGTTACACAAAAACATGGGAAATCACTTGTTTTTAATGGTGTCCATTCACATCAATGTGATTCAGTATGGCACGATTTTGCAAAAGGTTCCTGTACTACTTTGGTGCGAATCCAGCATGATTTTGGCCCCAAATAACCACATGCTGCCAAATCACGTACATGTACGGCATTGACATCAAGTGGTTATAGTGAGATGATGCCTGCAGCTACAGGCATCGTCCTGTTTTTTTTTCAGCTGGTGGTCATCTTTCTTGTAAAAGTAATTATAGCAGGTAACTATCTGCTGGATTGTTTTTACAAGCAGTGGGAGGGGACCCCCCCTCCAGCCACTTTTCACTGCTTTCTTGTGCTCTCCTGTCCCACCGGGAGACCCGAGCGACCAGCCAGCTGAACATAGAGGTATTCAGAGACTGGATGGCTCTGATCACTTCTATGGTAAAGGAAACCAGAAGCGGTGAGCATCTATCACTTCCAGTTTCCCCAGTTGTAAACAACCCATTTAAAAAAAAGAAAAGCATCTGATCACACTGATCTTGGTGTGATCAGATGCTTTAAGGGTAGAGGAGACATCGGGGGTCAATAGACCCCAGATCTCTCCATAAAGAGTTTCTGTCACTGCCTGTTGGTGTCACTTGCTACCAAATGGGATAGTTATATTAAATGTGA
Organism: Lithobates sylvaticus; assembly: GCA_028564925.1. Taxonomy (NCBI): domain Eukaryota; kingdom Metazoa; phylum Chordata; class Amphibia; order Anura; family Ranidae; genus Lithobates; species Lithobates sylvaticus. The sequence goes on along the minus strand of CM053029.1, from coordinate 390,630,756 downwards.
TTACAAAAACATGTTGGTCCTGCAAACAGCAATCGTCCCACATATGAGGTACCACCACAAATGTCAGATCATGGGCAGTAATTCTAGCACCAGACCTCTTGTGTAAATCTAAAGTGCTAACCTGTAAAGGCTTTTAAAGCTTTGCCTATGGATAGTAAAATTTACGCTGTTTGTAACTCTTGCACAGGCGTTCACACTTTTAAAATGTGACATGTTTGGTATCTATTTACTCTGCATGACATCATCTTTTAAATTTTACCAAACAATTGGGTATTATATTGTGCTTTTGTGCATTAAAATTAAAATATTTAATTTATTCCCAAAAAATTATATTTGAAAAACCACCCAGCAGCAAAAACCGTGTGACATAAAAAATTGCATGCAACACCCATCGATCTATTCTCTAGGGCCTCTGCTTTTTTATTTATTTTTTTATTATTCTATAGAATTTTGTAGCGCCAACAATTTGCGCAGCGCTTAAAAAAATGAAGGCAGACATTACAGTTGCATTACTTTTTTGGTACAAGAGGAATCAGAGGGTCCTGCTCATTAGAGCTTACAATCTAAAGAGGGAGGGTCAATTGATACAAAAGGTAATCGTTGTAGGGGATAAGCTGATGGAGCTCTGCTTTAAAAAATATATATTGTTTGTGGGTTCTAAGAAACTTTACATTAAAAAATACATATTGTTATATGTAAATAAAAAGTGTCAGAAAAGGGCCTGGTTTTCAAGTGGATGATATACAAACCACTTCAAAGTAGCATCCAAATTGTGTACAAGTTGCACTAAAGTTGCACTACAATATAACACTGTTATAACACGTCGGATCAAAATTGAATCCCAGCAGTGTAAACCTAGCTTATTCAGATAATATGCAGTAACCCGTAGCAGCAGCATCAGCAGCCATGTTTCAATAATTTAGTGCTGTCAATTGAAACCCAATGTGTGTTTGGTTGCTGAGATACCACACAGCAAAATGTGTGCCATACATTATTAAAGTATGTTACATATGCCTTTGGGCATATTTAGTGGGAGCTATTGTAACTAGATCATTGGAATTCTCTTTTTACTTGACGCCTTATCTAGCATAAATGATGCTAAGTGAAAGTATAAAAGCCCAAAAAAAACTTATGGTATTGGTATATTTAAACTGGAGGAATGGAAGGTATGAGTGTGGCCAATATCAACAAGCATGAAAGCCAATATCTGATTGGCTGCAATTTACAACACCCCAGATTTTCTTTCTTTCAGTGTTTATGAAGTGCTTTTACTACACTAAAACGTAACCACTTCATCACCGGAAGGCTTTACCTCCTTCATGACTAGGCAATTTTTTGCGATACGGCACTGCGTCACTTTAACTGACAATTGCGTGGTCGTGCAACATTGTACACAAACAAAATGTATGTCCTTTTTTCCCACAATTAGAGCTTTCTGTTGGTGGTATTTGATCACCTCTGCGGTTTTTATTTATTTATAATAAACAAAGAAAGAGTGTCAATTTTGGAAGAAAAAAAAACAATATTTTTTGCCTTCTGCAATATCCAAAAAAAAATTGAAAAAAATCTGATTTCTTCATCAATTTAGACCAATATGTATTCTGCTACATATTTTTAGTAAAACAATCCCAATAATTGTATATTGATTGGCTTGAGTAAAAGTTATGCCCCATACACACGGTCGGCTATTTCGATGGAAAAAGTCAGGTCGGATTATGTTGTCGGAAAATCCGATCATGTGTGGGCTCTAGCAGGCTTTTCCGTCGGAAACTTCTGACGGAAAAAATTTGAGAGCAGGATCTAAAATTTTCCAACAACAAAATCCGATCAGACTTTTTCCGATCGTGTGTAGAGAATTCCGATGCACAAAGTGCCACACATGCTCAGAAGAAATTTGGAGATGAAAGATATTGGCTACTGGCCTCTACGTAGTCCCGTCGTACGTTTTGTACGTCACCTTGTTCGGAATGATCGGATTTTCCGTCAACTTTGTCCGACCATGTGTGTGCAACACAAATTTCGGACAAAATCCGTCTGATTTTTTCATTTTGTGGTCGGAATGTCCGACCATGTGTACGGGGCATTATAGTGTCTACAAATGATTGGATATTTTTATAGAATTATTATTTATTTACTTTTTTACTAGTAATGGCGGAGATCAGCGATTTTTAGTGAGACTCCGACATTGCGGTGGACAAATCGTACACCTAGCCAACACTTTTGACACTTTTTTGGGGACCAGTGACACTAATACAGTGATCAGTCCTAAAAATATGCACTGTTACTGTACTAATGACACTGGAAGGGAAGGGGTTAACACCAGGGGCGATCAAAGTGTTAAATGTGTCCCTAGGGGGTGCTTACTAACTGTGTAGGGATTGCTCTGACTGGGAGAACACAGAGATCCCTGTTCCTGCTTAGCAGGAACACAAGATCTCTATGTTCACCCCTGTCGGGAACAGCGATATGCCTTGTTTACATAGATGGATCTAGAGTATTTGCGCAGTGGTTTTTCAAACGTAATTTTTTGGGGAAAAAATTTACTTTTTAAAATTTGAATGTAAAAAAACACAGTACATAACCCAATTTTTTTGTAAAATATGAAAGATGATATCATGCCGAGTAAATAGATCGGTGGCACTGATGGACAATGGTAGGCACTGGTAGGTGACACTGATAGGCAGCACTGATCTGTGGCACTGATTATGAGACACTGATGGGCATTGATTGGCAGCACTGGTGGGCAATGATGGGTGGCACTGTGGGCATTGGTAGGTGGCACTGGCAGCTGACACTGGTGGGCACAGAAAATGCAGCCACGGGTTTCTGTGTGAGGGACTGATGTCCCTCTGACAGAAGCCAGTGATCGGCTTTTTTTTCCCTGAAAAAATAAATACTGAATACCGAGCTTCTGTTTACATCACGTGAATAGCCGTCATTGGCTGACAGCTAATCACGTGGTTAAGGGCCAGGATCGACACCTTACTCTGATCTGTGATCAGCTGAGTCTCATAGACTTGGTGATCTGCACAGACAGCGCTTGCTTGGGGGGATGTCCATGGACGCCCTCCCGGCAATTAGGGCCCGCGCTGTAGCCGTCTTTCAGCTATAGCATGGGCAGCATGTAGTTAAAAGCCTATACAGGTTACCATTTTATATCTACAGAGGAGATCTGGTTTACTGCCCATGATCTGACGTTTGCAGCGATAGCTCACATGTGTGGGACAATCTCTGTCTACGATTGTGTTTTTTTTAATTATTCATTTATTTTCTTTTTTTAATTTTTACACTGTTGCTTTTCACTTTTATCAATTTTATTGCTGTCGCAAGGAATAAAATTGCTAAAAGTAAAAAGCAACAGTGTAAAAACATCCTTGTGACTGCAAAAGGCACGTGACAGGCACTCTTTATGGAGTAAGTACCATTGTACTTGAAAGCATTCAAAATGCCAATATCTGCATTTTTTGAATACTTTTGATTTTCAAAAAATGGCGCCAATGACAATCAGGTAAACCAGAAGTGATGACATTGCTTCCAGGTTATCAAAGCAGAGATCCGATCAAAGCCAGTTCTGGCTTTGTATGGGTCTCCGGCCAGCCGGCAGACCTGCTGGCTGGTAGCTCGGGTCTCCCGTTGGGACGCACAGTTTATGCAAAAACAACACCGTTTATGCATATGGTATGTACATATTCACGTCAAAACCATACACATTTCCACTGTACTGAAACCTAAAGACTGAAGAGACATTAGCTCTTGACTGAAAGACAATTTTGCTTCAGGGATTTGCCATAATTAAACACTGTTCACAGCTTTACCTTTAATTACTCGAAGGTTCTGCAGATGCATGAAAAATAGTTTGACTATTCCGTTCTCCAGATGTGCTGCCGTGACACAAATATGACACTGTACCTCTATTCTCTAAATATTAAGATGTAGATGCAATCAGTGCAACTCCATGATTAACTATGCAAATGAATGATCAAATTAATATAATCCAAAGTAGAGATGAATAAATGAACACATGAAATCTAAGGAATCAACAAATATTCATGCATGGATGTCAACATGGATTCTAAATATTTATGTAAATTAGTATGTGTTAATTACAATGATGATCCACATTGAGAGATGGGGAAGTTTAAGAAAAATTGCATTAATATTAATAGAGCTTTTGATATACTAACAAATGCATATCTTGAACCTGTCTGAAAGTTTCTAATTTTTCCATGCTCCATCTACTGTTGCAAGAAATTGTGGTAATTTTCTGAAAAAGGTTTTTATGAATTCTGAAGAGATGCTGCAAAGGGTATCAAAATTCTGCACACCCTCTGGGTAGTATCTGATATGTGCTTTCAGTACCAGAGCTTTTTAATTAAAATGACTTCAATAGTTTGACATTACTCCTGACATTTACCACTTTACACTGTTAAACCATAATTATACCTAGATTGTGTTCTGAAAAGAACAGTGTCATACATGCTAGTGTTGGATGCAATGTTATGGAAACCAATATAAATCTCCATAGTACTGCCACCTAAGTACTTTGGTACATTTTATTAACATGTAGCCAGATGCTGGGCTACAGCAATATGGAAAAGGAGACACTGCTTTGTATTCCTCTCTCCCTCTACTGAGATACTGATGTTATGCTGCACCATTCTCAGCAGCCAGCAGGGGGAGAATTAAAGCCAAGCAAGCCCATAGACTTATATGCAGAGTGCTGAGAAATCTGGGACTGGTAGTTTGAGAAGACAGCTACTCTAGCAGTAGGAGTAGGAAGATGATTTTTTTTAAAGTGCCCAGAAAAGCTCTTCCTTCGAGGAGTATCACCTGCCAGTGGGGATGCAAGCCTGAGACCCTTGGGCATAGCAGCATCGCCAACCACATCACAGATCCTGCACCGCTATTGCAGAGAGGCTGAAGCATTTACTCACCCTCTGCTTTCCACCTCTTGATTCCCACTGCTGATTACTGGAGGCTTTCAGGGAGAGACTGAGGTGGCCCTTCTTCTACAGTTAGCATCCACAGCACTATCCTGGAAACTGATGAGAATGCTATCCACCCAGTATTAACACTGCTAGCAGAGACTGAGTGTCAGATCACCTGAGGCCAGGTGACAGATGCACACCGCTGGGGTCAGGAGTGCACCACTAAGCTTGTGGACCCTTCGGCTGAGTGCTGCTGATGGAGCTCTAGGTGGTTCAAGAAAGCAGCTCCACCTGAGAACCGGCAGGGATCGAACAGGAAGCTAGAGTGTAAGATTCCCTAAAGAGTGGAGTCTAAGAGCCAGTGGGTTTTCACCAAAGCCTCCGATGGTGAGGATGACCTTTGCTGCAGCTGACTCCAGGTCACGGCCCCCAGGGTCTCCCAGCTCATGCTCACGGCAGGCTCTTGTGGATGGAGAGGAAGCACCAGTGCAGGGTAACAAGAAATAGTCAGAAGAACAAGCCAAGGGTTGGGGTAACAAGAAGATAGGGATGGTCAGGAGAACATGCCAAAGGTCGGGGCTACAAGCAGACAGGGATAGTCAGGAGAACAAGCCAAAGACGGTACACGGAATCAAGCGCAGCGCACATGGCAAGCAAAACACAGGGGAGCCTAAACACATTGCTTGGGCAAGGCTGGCTTGCAGTACACGGTGTTAAATAGTGTTTCTGTTAGAGGCTTGGGTGGAGCCATGCTGAGAGAAGATTACTTAAACATGCAGGTGTGAGAGTGCAGTCCCTAAAGCTGATACACAGACCAGAGGTAAGCAGACAGACAGGGCATGAAACATTACTGCAGAGCAGGACAGTAAGTTTACTAAATCCATGCCGCACCCATACTGCAGACTATACTGCACGCATTCCAAACCTAAACTGCACCTACACCAATCCTATACCACATTATACCAAACCTTTACTACTCCTGAACTACATCCACCTTGTACTTTGGAATTTATTGTGCCTATTCTGCATGCAGGTTAACTGGGACTGTTATTAAGTGCAAAACGCTCTTAAAGAGTCCGAATAATAGCCAACAGAAGAACATCTCAAAGGACTGCCCCTTCGTAATAATTATTCTGCAAGCCCCCCCCCTTGTGTGAAGGGTCATTACATCTAGTGAAAATTTAGAAAGAAAACCTCATCTTCTCATCTTATGTAGAGCAACCACTTGGTTACAGCTTGGGTACAACCAGCCTGACAGATTCTCTTGCGATTGCTATAGACGCTAGCGATAATCACTGTCTTCTCCTGGAGGGGACGCCTACACTCTCCAACCCCCACCCCCCACCGGCAGCAGACAATTGCTCGGCAGGAGGAATTTCCCTGTCAGCACTGTGTGTGTTGATGGGGGAACCGCGTGGATTTCTTCCTGCAACCCACGGTTGCAGGAAAGAATTTTGCACCCTGGATTGTCTGCCTAATAGAAGAGACACATTCTCCCCTCTCTTTGCGGTCAAAGTATGCCTGATTTACATATAAATATGTACTTACTAGCATGCACACAGTACTGAACTCCCTTGATAAAAGTCCAGCATTCTTTACAAACTGATTATACACCAAAACTGACAAAACTATACATTAATATACAGTGCCTGGAGCTCTCTTTACACTAAGTTATTATAAACAGAACCAACACTGGTCAAAAGTGTAAACATAAAGTAATACTTTTAGAGGAATAAGATGCAGAAATAACATTTTACAGTCAGGAATAATTGTTATATCTGGCTTACATTAAGTTGAAAAAATCCCATAGCAGATTACATTAATCTAGAAGCTAAACATATTACAAAAGTCACTTTTTACAAGACACAAAAAACTGTTACACTTAGCTTAAATGAAAGAGCTTGGCTTCAAAAAGTTCAGTAAGGATAGACAGGTCCCCTCCTTCTGGTCAGTCAGCAGCAGAATTGTTTTATCTAGACGCTGCAAGCTAACATTTCAAGTAAAAGCTAATTTCTTTGTTCTACAAAGTAAATGTAAGTTAAAATAGCACTTTGAAGGCAAACCTGAGGCTTCACATTGTTACCTAATTCAGCTTTGTCCACAGATAGCTGACACTTTTTCATGCCTGCATGTCAGTTCCTCCTAAATTTAAGGACTCCTGGGACTCAGAATGTCTGGGTGTTGATCAGAACTAACTGTTTGGCTGAGACTCAAAGGGATACAATGACACAGGAGCTAAAGTAATCCTATCTTATTTTAAGTCTTGGTAATTACCCACACTGCTTGTCTTGTGTTTTCAGATATACTCCTATATTTGTAAATATCAGATATTTTGGTTTTGTGCTGCCCTAGGCAGGATAAAAACCAGGCAGCCCCAAATAGCTCAGCCTGCCCCAACAACCCCCCCAACCCTTCCATTTTAATATCCACCCCCTCATCTGTAAACCCCACCCCTTCATCTGTAAACTCCACTCTTCCTCTTTAGGCTCCACCTCTTACTCTGTACATTAAAACCAGCTAAAGAGTGCATATATTTTGCTGTGTCCCGGACTGCGGACATGGCGCAAGAGATTGACAGAGACTGCAAAAATGGTGCAAGAGATGGTTAGAGACTGCAAACATGGCGCAAGAGATGGTCAGAGACTGTGGAGGTGGCACAAGAGATGATCGGAGACTGCGGACATGGCGCAAGAGATGGTCAGAGACTATGAACATGGCCCAAGAGATGTCAGATACTGCGGACATAGCGCAAGAGATGGTCAGAGACTGCGTACATGGCGCAAGAGATCGTGGGAGACTGGGGACATGGTGCAAGAAATGGTCAGAGACTGCGGACATGGCACAAGAGATGGTCAGAGACTGCAAACATGGTGCAAGAGATGTACAGAGACTGAGAACATGCTGCAAGAGATGGTTAGAGACTGTGGACATGATACAAGAGATGGTCAAAGACTGCGGACATGGTGCAAGAGATTGTCAGAGACTGTGGACATATTACAAGAGATTGTCAGAGACTGTAGGCATAATACAAGAGATGGTCAGATACTGCAGGCATAATACAGGAGATGGTCAGAGACTGGTTTAGCAGACTTGCCCTGTTTATTCACTGTGTCTGTTTCCTCTTTTCAGCATGGGTGTCTTCTTTGGCAGTGCTGAGCTGGGGATGTGCCTTTCTCCTGTGTCATCCGGTCGGGCTGGCGGGAGGAGAGTGCTCAGGGACAGAGAGCAGTTGCAGGCAGACTGGCAGAGGATGGAGCAGCAGATCTAGGCCAGGCGGTATTGCGGCTGGGGAGAGGACCGGCAGCGGGAAAGGACAGGAACTCCGGTGAAGTAGATCCTCTCATTCCACGCTCGACCATACCCCCTTCAGTCCTCCTTAGCTATTTGTAAATGGTGACAGGACATTACTGACTGCAAGCTCGGCATGCCCCAATAACCCCCCCTGGCTGGATAGTTGGCAACCCTGCGCCTGGGCCCCCTACATGTTGGGCTGTCCCCCCGATAGTGGTGACCCTGCTTCCTGACAGTCTAATTTAGCGGGGGGCACACGCGGGCCCCCCTGAAGGAATGCCATTGAGATGTGCCGCCCCCTTGAAAGATGCCGCCCCAGGCAAACACCTAGGGGAAAGTTTGTTTTCCCTTTTAGTTCTGGGTATTCTGAAGAAGAATAGGCAAACTGTATGACCTCTGATATTGCATATTTTGTTACTCTAAGGCCCAGGGTATCACAAAACAATTGTCCTGGGGGGCAGGTAACATTTGAAAGAGAAATGATTTATGCTAGAAGTAGGGGTTTGAGAGGGGGTTTAAGGGAGGGAATTGGTGCTGGGAGGGGGTATTTAAATTGAGGGAATTTATACTGGGAGAGGGGAAGTTGGGGTGGAGGGGGGGGGGGTGCAAGAAGATAATCTGCATTTGAAGTGTGGGTTGTGGAAGGAGGAGTATCTGTAATGGTAAATCTGGAGGGTAAAGGATTGGTACTAGAAGGGGGATTTGTGCTGGGTGGGGATGAGGATTTATGATGGGAGGAGGGATTTGAGGTGGGGGGATTTGTTCAGGGAGGTTGGTCCTTGGAGGGGTGGAAGACGGGTTAGGGGAGGACCGGAGGGATTGAGCTTGGAGAGAGGATTTATAGGAAAATGATCTGTGTTGGGGGGTTTGTACGGGGAGGGAGGATTGGGGGAGAATTTGTGCTAGAAGTAAAAGAGCATTTGTGCTGGGAGGGGGGATTGGGGGGGGGGGGGAGAAGATTCATGCCGAGAGGGGGGATTTGTAGTGTTGGAAGAGGATTTGTGCTGGGAGTGGGGAATTTTGTTGGGTGGAAGAGCATTTGTGCTTGGAAACTGGAGATTTAGGAAGAGGTGAAAAGATTTGTGCAGGGAAGGGGGAGTCTGCAGGTTAGTGCTGGATTTTTTTTGAAGGGGGGTGGGGATGTTTTCTGAAAGGGTGGGTTAGAGTATTGCTTGCTGGGAGAATTTTGGATTTACCTGACCCCTACACTGTGTGTTTAACATCCCTGACTCCTACGCTCTATTCATTTTGTACTTCTGACACCTACTGTGCATCAAACACTCCCGGCATTCTGTGCATTAGGTACTGCTGACCTCTGTGCGTTATGTACTCCTAAACCCAGCATTTACTGCAGCAGTCTGTGCATTACATATTCTTAACCCTCTTGCACTCTGTGTTATGTATCCCTAAACCCAACTCTGACAGCAACGCTCCATGCATTAAGTACTCCTAACTCTATTTTCAGTGTGCACAAAAACATATGTATTGGAAGCATTTATTTTTTCTTAAGCTATTGTGCTGAGGCTTATAGGTGTTTATGAGACTCTAACTTGTGGCACAGAAATTAATGCAAATTTTATAGGTACAAAGAGATCTGTTTTTTTGTTTAAAAGTGTTTTTAAAAGTGTTACCAAACCCACAACAGTAAAGTCTGTATATGCAGTAAAGCATGCTTGTTATACTCACCATGGAACCTAAGGGGTTAATCCTCTGCATTGTGCAAAGAAGCTGTTTGATCCTGTCTTCTCTGTCCCTCTCCTTCTTCCATAGTCCACAATATATCTGCTGATAGAACAGAGGCTAGGGAACAAGTTGCACATGCTCACTTTTGTGTGTTTTGCGCAAATTTTTTTTTTCTCAGGAAAGTGCATGTGATCAGCACAGGGCCAATCAACACTGTCCAGACAGAGGGTCAGGAGTCCTGCAGCCTGATAGGACAGAGCAGAATGGAAACTCCTCCTACACGCTAGCAATGTCCCTGTCTAGAAGTAATTCCCACAGAATGCTCCCATTTACTTTGGTTTCAACCAAATCATTAAATTGAAAGATGAATTGAAAATTATGAGCCTATAAAAAAACTTCCATGCCAAATTGGGAATCATAAATAATATATTTTCTTGTCACCCCACAGGCTCTAAGTGCTTTTCTTTAAAATCAAACTAGCTAATTTACTGTAGAAAATGCTAGCTCTCTCATCAGTTATAAAAGTATTTTAGTTATTATTCATGTATTCTTTATCATATTCAAATATATACAGCAGATGTCACCTAGAAAAAAATAAACATTTATGTAATTTGACTGTTTGAATTACTCTTATTATGAAAAAAAATTGTATGCATCCGGTACATTAATAAAGCTATTGCCAAACTGTTATTCAAAGAAAAGCAAAGATAAAATATTAATATGACATTTTTAAAATAATAATATTTATAGTATATGGTTTACAAAAAGGTACAAAAAAAAAAACAATATTTCATATTGCAAAAAATATTCTTCTACTTGTAGCTAAAAGGAGACCATCTTGAATTAAGGCTGAAGTTTAATGATTTTTTTTCTAAATAAGCACCGGGGAAAGTATGAAGTGCCCCTGTGTGCTAGCAGCTGCTGTGTTCCTTGGCATCTTCAGTTCTCTGCTCCATGGTAAACTTACAGCGCTGTAAGGGTTAATATGAGTGATAGGACATGCCCCAAAAAAGTCAATTATGCCCACCCCCCCCCCCCCCACACTTAATTTATAGAAGCTGTACTATTGGTTCCAATTTCATTCATCCACCCATCCTCCATTTATAGAGCACTTTTTTTATCTCAATAGATTTTTATTGAAAAAGAATTACAGGTGATACATATTCAAATAAACATATTCTACAGTATTATAAAGAACATATTCATTGTTATGGGATAGTGGTACAATATTGCCTATTAGTAAAGTAGACATAGAGGTTGTGTGGAAAACACAAGGAAACGTACCGACACTCAAGATAAAGATGCTTTCACAAGTATAATGATTATTGACCATAAGCCAGACAAAGGCATGTGGAAGGGAGACAGCTCCACCCGGACACCCCTAAGGGTGCTACTCTGTGTCCAAGTAGAACTGCTCCCCCACCCTTTGTAAGTTAGTTTCTGGATTTATCCTTCAGTATATTCAACCATCGAGAATAAAGATTGCAAACAGTGAGCATAGATTAGGTAATAAGGGGAGCTTAAATCTAGTGTACTACAGGCGCAATGAGGGACCATTCATATACGGCCCAGTCTGCTGCAATCAGGTAATTGAAAACTTCACCCTACAAGGTGTGAAAGATACCAAAAGTTTGTATGGAAAATAAAAATCCTTTTATTTTCCAATAAGGGGAGCTTCCAGAGGAATGAGCAGTTAAATGTCAGTAGAACCATGCATAGTTGTCCGTCAGTGTTGAAGGTTGAAGATTTTAGCAATGCCTGGTGAGTCAATCCAGTCAGTCCACGGTTGCCACAATCGAGTAATTTGTGTTTTGTTGTGGCGTAGCACTAAGGTTGTTTCATGAGTGAAGTGTGTGTAGGTGGTGTGGACCACTTCCTGTAGTGTGGGAGGGTCCATGACTTTCCATTTCCTGGATATACTGAGTCTTGCTGCTAGGAGTACATGTGTTATTGTGTTCCTCATTTGAGTAGGTTATTGTTCTATGTGCAACGATAACAGTGCTAGGGAGGGCCTGTTCTCTATGGTCAGATGTGTGATTTCTGAAATTAAGTGGAAGGTGGACTGCCAAAAATGTGTAAGTTTGGGGCAGTTCCAAAATGTGTGCAGTAAGTCTCCTTTCTGTCCACATTTTGTCAAGCAAGTGTTGTCAGTATCCTTGTCAAATTTAGACATTCTGTCAGGTGTCATATACCAGCGGTAAGTCATCTTAAATGCTAGTTCCCAGAGGAACAACATGTGGCTTTTATTTTGGATTTGCAGGCTTTCTCCCATTTGTCGATCGTGAAGGATTGTCCTAGATCTTTTTCCCATCTAAGTATCGGTGTTGAGCTAGTGAATGTGGTCTTATGTTGAAGTAGGTTATAAAATAGGGATATGCCTTTACGATGTACTGCAAAAGATCCAGGCTTCTTGGGGAAGTGTGCAGGTCCAAGATTTGAGTGATTCTAGGCAGTGATGGGTGAGGATATATAGGAATATATCAGAGTTTGGAAGCTGATATTCTTTTTGTAGCAAGGGAAAAGTTTTAATTTTGTCTTTGTCTATCAGGTTAGCGTTTTGAAATAGCTAAGGGGTATAGGGATGGATATAGTTCGAAACAGATAGAGTATCTGGGGAAGGTGGAACATTTTAAACGCTGCCAATTGTCCCAGCCTGGTAAGGTCGTTTTGGAGTTTGGTTCGGAGTGGTAAGTAGTTTGCGGTAAATAATGTTTTTGTCGAATTGGTTAGCTGTATTCCCAGATATGTTATGTTATTATCCGCCCACGTGTAAGGGAATTGTTGTTTGAGTCAGTTGCTGGTGGGTATGTCTAGACCCAGATCAAGTATATAAGATTTAGACTTGTTGACTTTATAATAGGAGATATCGCTAAACCAGGCTAACGTCCTCTGGACCTCAGGCAGGGATCGATCACTGTCCGTGATCATAAGGATCACATCATCTGCGAACAAGTTGATTTTATGTTCCATGCCAGCTAGAGAGATTCCAGAAATGTTGTTGTCGGATCTAATGTATTCCGGTAGGGGTTCCATGATGAGATTAAATATAAGTTGCGATAAAGGGCATCCTTGTCTCATACCGTTGAATATTAGGAAGGGTACAGAGAGGGTATCCGCAGAGAACATCCGGGCGGAGGGGTTGGAGTACAAGGCCATTATTGCGTTGTGTATTTGTCCTGTGAGGCCGAACTTGTTCAGTACTGCTGATATGTATCCCAGTGGACCCTATCAAATGCCTTTTTGGCATCTAGGGATAGGAGGAGGGAGGGAAATTTAGTGACTTCTACATGGTGAAGTATGTTTATCATTCATCTGGTAGCATCTGAGGCTTGGCGACCTTTGGTAAACCCTGATTGATCTTGGGAGATAAGGGAGGGGAGTATATCTTCGAGTCTGTTGGCAATGAGTCTTGCGTATATTTTAACGTCTGTGTTGAGCAATGATATAGGCCGGAAATTTTTTGGAGAAGTAGGTTCCTTGCCAGGTTTAGGCAAGGTCACCACCATGGCACTAAGCATTTCGTTAAGAAATGTGGCGGACATGGCCGTTGAGTTGAAGGTTTGACATAGGGTAGGGGCTAAGATATGTTGGAATTGCTTATAGTATTCCCCAGTAAAGCCATCTGGGCCAGAGGATTTGGAGTTAGGGAGTTTATTAATAACTTTTAGAATTTCAGCTATCGTGAAGGGGTCATTCAGGGAGGAGAGTTGTTGTGGGGAAATGGTCAGAAGGTTTGTATTATCTAGGAAGGCCTGAATCTCCTCAGGAGAGGGTTGTTTGGTGGCTGGGTCATTTTTGAGATTGTATAGATCTTCATAGTATGTACTAAAGGTGTTTGCTATTAAGTGTGGTTTAAGAAGTTTTTCGTTGGAGTGGGGGTGGTGCAAAAAATGAATTTTTGTTTTATTTCTGTATCCCTTGACTCGTAAAGACATTGCTTTACCAGCCTTGTTCCCTGTAGTGTATGAGGTTGCTTTGAGTGTTTTGTATGATTTTTATACTTCTCAAGGAGAAGGGACCTTAGCTCATGACGAAGTGTGAAGATTTTAGCATGGAAGAGAGGAGATGGGTTTAGTTTGTTTAGGGATTCAGTCTTGGAAATGTCTGCTGTTAGGTCATCCAGTCTCTGAGTCTTTTTCCTCTTATCTCTAGCTCCCATTTGTAGGAATGTACCTCTTATCACAGCCTTATGAGCGTTCCACACCACCAGCGGGTCAGATACTGAGGTTTGGTTGAGCGAGAAGAATTCTTCTAGTTGGTATTTGATGGGTGTCAGATAGCATGGGGTGTTGAGGAGGTAGTTATTGACTCTCCAGATATAATAATTGGGTTAGGATGAATCTACGGAAATGGTGAGACTAATGGGGGCATGATCTGACCAGGTGGTGGTGTGAATGGTAGAGCTCGATATTCTTTGTAGTAGCCATTTGTCGGCTAGAAATAAATCAATTCGGGAGTAGGTGTTGTGACGCGGCGAGAGGAAGGTAAAATCCTTCTCACTCGCATGACAACACCTCAACACATCGTATAAATCATTAGTAGTAATAAAGTTATCCAAAGGAGAAGTGTAACGTTTGAATCCTGTTGTGGAGTCCATTGTGTTGTTCGGGACTAAGTTGAAGTCTCCACATATTAGCAAATTACCTTTTTGGAATTTCCATGCTTTACGCAGTGTCCTTTCTAAGAAAGGTCATTTGTCCGTGGTTTGGAGCATAGATAGAAATCAGGGTATACGGAACATTGTTGATTGTGCAAGATAGAAAAATTTACCGACCCTCCGGATCTGTGACATATTGCTGCAGTTGGAAATTGACAGTGATCCTGATAGCAATCAATACCCCACATTGTTTTTTGGGGTAGGAGGTTTGGAATATATGTGGGAATTGACAATGTTGACATTTAGGAGATGCATTGAGGGCGAAATGTGTCTCTTGGACGCACAACACATAACAGTTGTGGGCTATTGCCGTTTTCCATAGGGAGGCCCATTTCGCTGGATGGTTAAACCCTTTTGCATTGAGGGAAAGGATTGTGATCCCCATGATAAGTAGAGGTGCGGTGTGTCGGTGAGGTGTGTAACTTACAGTCGGCTGTCTTCAAGGTTATTCAAGTCAGTGGAGGTGACTCTGGGAAGTTTCTACTAAGGTAAAATACAAGTTAGTTGCGTTGATCAAAGGTATATGCAGGCCGTTGTCCCGTGCTTGCCTGAGGGTGTCGGACACACTAATACGGCAACCAGAGGTAACATACACTGGTAACATACACTGTGGAAAACAAACAGGTGAGTCAGCAAAAGGTAGCTCAGTTGAGCAGCTGACCAATGTTTGAGGGGAAGTTCAGCAAGCAGATAGTCGAGCGCATTACCAGACCAGACTGGGAGAGTTGCTCAATGTAGTAGCTGGGCAAGATAATTAGTGACGTTTGGCATTTGAACTTCTCCCGGCGCATACAAAAGCTGAAAGGGTTTACCTTGGGAGTTCGGCAGATTGTGAGTGGGTTCTGGTATGATTCCCCAAGCATGCAGGAGCTTCATGCCTCCTTCCAAGGTGGAAATGGTGTGGGGTACGCCATTGTAGGTGGGCAAGATTGTGGCTGGATGGCGCCATTTATACTTGATTTTATGGTTATTCATGGCTTTGGTGATGGTTTTAAGTTGCCTCCGCATTTGGAGTGTGTATTGTGACAAATCAGCGTATAATTGTATGTCTGAGTATGGTGCTGGAAGTGGTGACATCTCCCTTGCTTTCATAAGAATTTGTTCTTTGGCTTGGAAAAAACGGACACTCAGAAGTACATCCCTGGGCACTTCCGCTTCTAGAAGGCGGGGTTTTTGTAGTATGTGGATGCGGTCAATAGTAAGCTCAATTGGGGACAGTTCAGGAAGCATACTTGAGAACATGGTACTGGCAAAATTATGTAGCTCTTTGGGTTGGACGGATTCGCGGATTCTCCGTATTTTAATGTTATTGCGCCTGGAGCGGTCCTCGAGGTCCGCAAGCTTTGCTTTGATCCAGAGAGAGTCATCTTTCTGTTCAGTATAAGCATCCACCAGGTCATTAACAGTGTCAGTACACTCCTCCATTTTATTTTCCATAAACAGCTTCCTATTATCCATGTGTTTCAGTTCCAATGAAAAATGAAACAGTTCAGGAAGCATACTTGAGAACATGGTACTGGAAAAATTATGTAGCTCTTTGGGATGGACGGATTCGGGGATTCCCCGTATTTTAATGTTATTGCGCCTGGAGCGGTCCTAGAGGTCCGCAAGCTTTGCTTTGATCCAGAGAGAGTCCTCTTTCTGTTCAGTATAAGCATCCACCAGGTCATTAACAGTGTCAGTACACTCCTCCATTTTATTTTCCATAAACAGCATCCTATTATCCATGTGTTTCAGTTCCAATGAAAACTGATTAATCAGGGATGATAGGTTAGACATGAGAGAGGATTGTAAAGATAGTAGCATACCTTTCATAGTGGTGTCTAATTCTGTTTGCCCTGAGGTTGGAAATTGTGCTATGGAGGATTGGAGTGAGGAGATGGCAGAGCCATCATGTAGGCCTTTACTTACTGCGCCTGAGGCCTGGTGCGGGAGATCCATTCTCATCCGCGATTTTGCTGGACTTTGCGATTCAGGAGTTGCAGGCGAGGAGTCAGGGGGAAGGAGGTCACCACCCCAGGGTGCAGATATTGTGGATGGGCCCCAGGTATGTCTGTGTAGTCCAAGGCGTGCCGCGATGAGCCTCCGGCGGCGCCATCTTGGGCCCTGTTCTGCAGGCGGTGGGGCTGGAAGGATAAGGATTCCAGACACTTTGGTCCCTTCTCCTGGTTCCGTTTGCAGGACATTATGTCTGTGGGGCCCGGGAGAGGTGATTGTGTCACTGCAGTGTTGTATGGCACTGTGATGGAGCCCGTTTGTCGCTTCCCGGACGGTCTGGATGGCGGAGCTCACAGCTCAGGCGTCCATTCCAGTGCGCGCGCAAGCCACGCCCCTATAGAGCACTTTCATTGTGGAAACTGGTAGTATGGCTTCTATGAATAGAGTTTGGGTTGATTGCATTGCCCTCAGGTGGCAATCAGACACCTAAATATAAGTGTGCCACATCCTATGTAATCTGTAGATGCTAAATAAAGGAAGGATGGACTTAGTAGGCACGTATAAAAAAAAATATATAACAATTTTAATAATTCACATAAAATACATACATATACAACATAAAATATATGTGATAAAGCAATATGGGACACAGTGGTGTTATGTAAGATGTAACACTTGGTTAATACTTCCTGTGTGGCAATATTGAAAAAATGGCCACGCTGAGATTTAGCGTTCCTCTTGGTAGTTCCCACGGTCCTCATAGATTAAAAGAATTGCTTGCTCTACATGTTTTGCAACCTAAAATGTCGCTTTTTCAGGAGCTTCAATAATTCTAGTTGGGCAGAAACATACTCAAATTAGCATACAGTACAAAAAGTGCAGGTATGAGGCTACAGGTTCACTGTTTCCACTGGAAACAGTGAACCTGCAGCCTCATACCTGGAACTTCATACACCCAGGTACTTTACCCAGCACTTTTTGCCGTGTCACTTATGCCCTAGTGTATGCATACAATCCCCTGGTTTTCATGGCATGCCTGTACTCTGTTTCCCAGGCAGTGAATATTTAACCTGCCGATATTGGATGCCTGTATACTTCTTTTGAATGTGCACACATGATTCTGATTGAATTTCTTTATCCTGGGCCAGCTAATCAAGGTATTTTGAGCCCTGTGAGTTCCTCTTCCTTATATGCATTTCTATGGCTAAGCTTTTACTGCCATTATATGGTTAAAGATCCTGGGAGGACCAACTCTATGTTTTTTTACCCTAGATTGAAAATCATCTGGCTTAAAGTGACACACACAGTAGTAGAGACAGACTGGCGTATATCTAAGTATGGGATTTAATACTATAGTACACCACCCCAACCTCAAATTAAGTTGTTTATATCAATATTTACTGTTATATCTTTTATACCCAGTTTAACGTGTACATCCCCACATCACAACATCTGTGCCTTTTTTGTGGCTACTGCGTGGCCCTGGTGTCCCTGGTTGTCATCTCCAATGGGAGGGGTTGTTCTGCGGTTATTATTTCCGGTATAAATGAGGGTTGAGACCATTTGTTTAAGCACCACATTATTGGTGAGTTCATGTACATACACACACCTGTATCACCATGCCAATGTTTTGTACTGTATTCTAATTTCAGTATGTTTCTCCAACTAGAATTATTGAAGCAGAAGAAGCGCAATTTTTAGATTGTGAAACATGTAGAGTGAGCAATTCTTTTTAATCTATGAGGACTGTGGGAACTACCAAGAGGAACACTACATCTCAGTGTGGGCATTTTTTCAATATTTCCTTACAGGAAGTATTAACCAAGTGTTACTTGTAGGATAAAACCACTGTATGCTTTATCACAACATATGTTGTGTTGTATATGTATGTATTTTATGTGAATTATTAAAATTGCTATATATATTTTTATACGTGCCTACAAAGTACATCATTCCTTTATTTAGCTTCTATGTTCAGAGAACTAGGGCAGAATTGGGCCGGCATACTTGGCACTTTTACAGTGTGTCTGCAGCCACCAGCACATGGGGCATTTTTCATTTATTTAGGTACTGTCCCTGGTGCTGATTAAAAAAAAAAAAGAATCACTAAATTGCAGCTTTAAAAACTCATATAAGATAAAAAAGCCACACTTTAAGAGAGTCCTATATTTAGATCATTGTAGTAGAAAATAAACGTGCATATAAAGTGTTATAACAGAATTATCGCATGTCTTTAGCTTAAGGATGTTCCCAGATGATCATCAACAGTTAAGTATACTGTGAAAATCTTCCTTTCAGAGTTGCCAAGGGAGTCTTAAATCACTCACAATTATGATACCAAGAAGTAAGTATTGAATGTATATGATTAAAAAGTGCCAATGCTGGATTTTTCAGAAAATATTTTTCACAAAACAGAAGACCAAATTGTGCAAGTATGTATCTCTGAGATCTATAGTAGAATGTATATGGAGCTAGGAGATTTATATGAACAATTCTTAGTTTCAGAAGTCTCATAAAACAGTGATGTCTGAATAGATGTTTTGAATATATACAGTACAGTATCTCACAAAAGTGAGTACACCCCTCACATTTTTGTAAATATTTTATTATATCTTTTCATGTGACAACACTGAAGAATGACACTTTTCTACAATGTAAACTAGTGAGTGTACAGCTTGTATAACAGTGTAAATTTGCTGTCCCCTCAAAATAACTTAACACACAGCCATTAATGTCTAAACCGCTGGCAACAAAAGTGAGTACACCCCTAAGTGAAAATGTCCAAATTGGGCCCAATTAGCCATTTTCCTTCCCCGATGTCATGTGACTCGTTAATGCTACAAGGTTTCAGGTGTGAATGGGGAGCAGGTGTGTTAAATTTGGTGTTATCGCTCTCACTCTCTCATACTGGTCACTGAAAGTTCAACATGGTACCTCATGGCAGGGATCTGAAAAAAAGAATTGGTGCTCGACATAAAGATGGCCTAGGCCAGGGCTCAAAATCTCAAGTCCTGAGCTACTAGCCAGGTCTCAAGGGTTACTCGCCAATAGCTGCCCCACCCAACCCTTACCCTGCCCCGCCCCTAATCACGCCATCATAAATGATCTCATGAAATTACACTTAAATGTTTTATGCAGAATTAAGTTACAAAAATAAATATTAACAACAACTTTATCAGTTCCCCTCAGCACAGCCTCTCAATGCAGGCTCACCTGTGCCCATCATTGCAGCGTGACCTGTGCCCATCATTGCAGAGTGACTTGTGCCCATCATTGCAGCGTGACCTGTGCCCATCATTGCTGCGTGACCTGTGCCCATCATTGCAGCGTGACCTGTGCCCATCATTGCAGCCTCACCGTGCCCACCACTGCAGCCTCACCGTGCATTGCAGCCTCACCGTGCCCAACATTGCAGCCCCACCATGGCCCCATTGCAGCCTCACCGTGCCCCACATTGCAGCTTCACCGTGCCCCACATTGCAGCCTCACCGTGCCCCACATTGCAGCCTCACTGTGCCCCCATTGCAGCCTCAACGTGCCTGAAATCGCAGCCTCACTGTGCCCCTAATTGCAGCCTCACTGTACCCCATTGTAGCCTCACTGCCCCCATTGCAGCCTCACTGTGCCCACATTGCAGCCTCACTGTGCCCCACATTGCAGCCTCACTGTGCCCCAAATTGCAGCCTTACTGTGCCCCAAATTGCAGCCTTACTGTGCCCCACATTGCAGCCGCACTGTGCCCCAAATTGAAGCCTCACTGTGCCCCAAATTGCAGCATCACTGTGCCCCAAATTGCAGCATCACTGTGCCCCCATTGCAGCCTCACTGTTCCCCAAAATTTCAGCCTCACTGTTCCCCAAATTTTAGCCTCATTGTGCCCCAAATTGCAGCCTCACTGTGCCCCAAATTGCAGCCTCACTTTTCCGCAAATTGCAGCATCACTGTGCCCCAAATTGCAGCCTCACTGTGCCCCAAATTGCAGCCTCACTGTGCCCCAAATTGCAGCATCACTGTGCCCCCATTACAGCCTCACTGTTCCCCAAATTGCAGCATCACTGTGCCTCCATTCCAGCCTCACTGTGCCCCAAATTGCAGCATCACTGTGCCCCCATTACAGCCTCACTGTTTCCCAAATTGCAGCATCACTGTGCCTCCATTGCAGCCTCACTGTTCCCCAAATTGCAGCCTCACTGTTCCCCAAATTGCAGCATCACTGTGCCCCAAATAGCAGCCTCACAGTGCCCCCATTACAGCCTTGCCAGGGTGGAGGAAGTCAGAGGCCGTCTGCATAATGATGAGTTAGAGGAGAGCCAGGATCGCAGAGTGGTAAAACACGCTTCAACAGCTGACATTGAGACTGTCTCCGCTCTGCTCACTCTCACACAGCCCTGCCTCCTCCTAACCCTGCACCTGTGATAGACAGAATGCATCCCTGCATTGGACCCGTGTTCTGTCTATTACAGGCGCGGGGTTAGGAGGAGGCGGGGCTGTGTGAGAGTGAGCAAAGCGGAGACAGTTTCAATATAAGCTGTTACAGCATGTTTTATCGCTCGGTGATCCCGCGGCTCTCCTCTAACTCCATGGCACTCTTCCACTGGGAGAACGGCTCCCGATCAACCCCCACCCGCCGAATAGGCGAGTGGAAAATTTGAGGGCTGGCCTAGGCTATAAGATGATTGCCAAGACCCTGAAACTGGGCTGCAGCATGGTGGCCAAGATCATACAGCAGTTTAACAGGACAGGTTCCACTGAGAACAGGCCTCGCCATGGTAGACCAAAGAAATTGAGTGCATGTACGTCATATCCAGAGGTTATCTTTGGGAAATAGACGTATGAGTGCTGCCAGCATTGCTGCAGAGGTTGAAGGGGTTACCCTGTCAGTGCTCAGACCATATGCCGCACATGTCATGAAATTGGTCTGTACTGCTGTCATCCCAGAAGGAAGCCTCTTCTAAAGATGATGCACAAGAAAGCACACAAACAGTTTGCTGAAGACAAGCAGACTAAGGACATAGATTACTGGAACCATGTCCTGTGGTCTGATGAGGCCAAGATAAACTTATTTGGTTCAGATGGTGTCAAGTGTGTGTGGCGGCAACCAGGTGAGGAGTACAAAGACAAGTGTGTCTTGCCTACAGTCAAGCATGGTGGTGGGAGTGTCATGGCTTGGGGCTGCATGAGTGCTGCTGGCACTGGGGAGCTACAGTTCATTGAGGGAACCATGAATGCCAACATGTACTAAATATACTAAATGTATACTAAAGCAGAGCATGATCCCCTCCCTTTGTAGACTGGGCCTCAGGGCAGAATTCCAACATTATAACGACCACAAACAAACCTCCAAAACAACCACTGACTTGCATGTCTCCAGACTTAAACCCTATTGAGCATATGTGGGGCATCCTCAAATGGAAGGTGGAGGAGCTCAAGGTCTCTAACATCCACCAGCTCCGAGATGTCTTCATGGAGGAGTGGAAGAGGACTCCAGAGGCAGCCTGTAAAGCTCTGGTGAACTCCATCCCCAAGAGGCTTAAAGCAGTGCTGGAAATGAATGGTGGCCACACACAATATTGACACTTTGGGCCCAATTTGGACATTTCCACTTAGGGGGGTACTCACTTTTGTTGCCAGCGGTTTAGACATTAATGGCTGTTTGTTGAGTGATTTTGAGGGGACAGCACATTTACACTGTTATACAGGCTGTACACTCACTATTTTACATTGTATCAAAGTGTAATTTCTTCAGTTTTGTCACATAAAAAGTTATAATAAAATATTTACAAAAATGTGAGGGGTGTACTCACTTTTGTGAGATACTGTATGTCTCTCCACAAGATTGCAATCTCAGTTAGGTATTAAGTTCACTCCCAACTTGTTAAAAAATCCTGTATTAATATTATACTTGAACACAGGATATCTCACACCAGTTTTTCTTTTATCCACTTTTTGTAGCACTAGGTATCCACAGGGCAAAAATCTCTCCTTTTTTTTTACCAATTTTTACCAATAAAATATCCCTTGGGTTACTGATGTCCATATCGTAGTCCTTGTGCTTTCACCACCAGCCATTGAAAATGATGGCTGATCTGTGCCTAGCTAGGTACATGTGCCCAGCATGGCCAATATTTTGTATGACCAAGTCATGCACATGCCCACCTACTATAATACAGGCTCCAGGAGACTGCTTAGCCTTGGGCAGGCCAGCAGATGAATAGGTACTTTTCTTTGCATTTGAGTTCTGACGATGAATTAAAAATAACATCAGGAAAATTGCCTGTGAGCTAAAAGCTTTCGTTATAAATGTGCTTCCATTTTTAAGGTCAAGAACACACAATGTATTACTCTGAATGATCACTCACTGGGCTCTCTAAACATCCTTCAGCTCCGATGTGGAAGTGCTAAATGCAAATCATAATCATGATGATGACTGTAGCCCAGACAAGCACTGTTGTAGCTCTAACAAGCACTATTGGGCTAAACTTTAAAGATGCTTATTAAAAGCTTATTAAATGCCTGGTAAACCTGTGCCTGGTAAACACTTGCGTTTATACATCAAAATGACTTGTATGAATACCAGTCATTGCAGGTCAAACATGAAAAAGGACAGTCACTATGTAGATCAAATTGGTGCTGCACTACTAAGAACATTTTATTAGTATAAAGCAGACTTTTTCATTTGTTAATGTGCTGATGAATTGCATACTAGCTTGAGAATTTAGTACTAGGGGACATCCCCCCCAGTGTACCCACGCCTCACAGGGGTGTATGAGTGTAAGTTTGATTTTTTATCTGCATGGGACAATGGCGTTTGTGATGGGTGATGAGTCTGATGCTTAAATAAGGGCCACCTTCAGTCGTGACACTGTTGAAATTGAACCCCAGGAACAGGATCATATTAAATCCCTGTTTAAGGAACATAAAAAGCTCATTATTAGATCACTTAATAGAAAGTGGGATATTCTCCCACTTGAATCTTACATTAGTAATAAGATCAGCCCCAGAGGTCTAAGGGGAAAGGTAGTTCCTACCACCCACCTAAAAACAGAGAGGTTCCTTGATAAATGGAGGAAACAGGGTATTGGCCATGGATTAGAGGTGATGAAGCTTATAGTTGAGGAGGAAAAAGAGCAGCTATCAACTTCACAGACTCAAATTGTCGAAAGTAGTGGAAAACTTGAACCCTTTAAAGATATCACATTCAATAACCTCCTAAAAAAAGAAATTGACAAAATGACTAAACATTATAAGTTTAAGAGGGACCCAGATGACTAGGGGCAGTAGAAACTGGTCTCGATGATGCAGATTCCCTTCACGGACCGACCTCAATGTAGGAAATCCATCCTCCGCTAGTGTGGATGAATCACACCGCTCAGTCACTTTTTTAGAGAAGGACCTACTGGAACCAAAGGATCTTCCTCATTCCAGGGGTATCCTGAAAGGAGGCAAAACAGGAGCAATAGAAGGAGGAGGGAGCTGGAGACACAAGGAGGCCGGGGACCTGGGAAAAGGGGATTGTTCGACCACCAGGAGCCAGAAGCACTCCCGTTATATAGTGTTGTAATTTCACAGTTGGAGATCACCAGCCTAGGTAATATGAAGGTCATCAACCTGTCATACTTTCAACTTGAAAGTAGACATTTAGACCTTCTGAAAAAAGGATTGTCCTTTTCGCCAACATCAAGAATGGACCACTTTGAATTTTATAAGGATCAATGCCTATTTTTAAGAAAAGTATACTATAAGCTCCTCTACTCAGGGAGACGGGTTGCAAATCAACCCACTGAGGAAATTAATGAAACAGACACAGTGGCCATTTATCAACTAGTATCCCTATTACAGGAAGGTGGGTTATCGTCGGATGACGAGGAACCCATTGTATTAAAACCCTCGAGAAGGAGCCACGACCTTAAAATTAGATCGACATCCATGCCTCAATTTCGGAAAAATAAATGGCTGGGCGTTTTTCTGGATTTAGTCTAAAGCCCCATACACACGGTAGGATTTTCCGATGGATTCTGTCCTATCGGACAATGTTGTTGGAAAATCAGACCGTGTGTAGGCACCATCGGACAGTTTCCATCAGATTGTCTGACGGACAAAGTCCTATCTCCTGCTGGATAGATTTTTTGACAACAAAGTCCGATCACACCAAATCCGATCGTGTGTAGCGAATTCCGACCGGACAAAGTGCTACGCATGCTCAGATCACATTACAAGACCAAAGCTATTGGCTACTAGCCTCTACGTAGTCCCGTCGTAGGCAACAAACGTCACCACGTTCAGAATGATCGGATTTTCCGACAACTTTGTCCGACCGTGTGTACGCAAAACCAACATCAGACAAAGTATGACGGACATTGTCTGACGGACCTGGTCCTCGGATAATCCGCGCGTGTGTATGGGGCTTAAGAGGACCTCCAAAAGGTCAACTGGACAGCTAATGTCATAGACAATCTTTCCCCAGATGAACGTTGCCAAAGCAATAAATCTACACAAATACTGCATTAGCCCTATTCATTGAAATGCTACATGTAGAATACGGTATTGCAGATTACGGAGATTAGTATTTTCATTCTGGATTAGTCATTGAGAGCAGCACCAACTTTTCATAGCTGGTCTCTGCATGGGTGTGTGTGTGTGGGGCCCCGAGATCGGCGCCATATTGTGAACATTTTTTCTGTATGTGTTTTTATTTGGGTGCACTGGGGGGATGCCTCCACTATAATGGTGCCACCATACCTATAGTGGATTATTCTTATGGTTGACTATTCAATAAAAATGTTTTCTATATTTTGATACACTGTGGTTGATCCTCCTAATTGCTATCCCTTTGCAGACATCTCTTTGTCCTATCACCACTTTTTACGTAATGATTTCTAATAGCTTTGGAGGTATCCCATCCATGGGACGAATTGGTGACAACCAATAATACATGTTATTATTTCCAATACTAGGAAAGCGGGTCTAATGTTTGTTTTTATCTTTATATCTAGTACTAGGGGGCTGCCTTATTTGGACAGGAGAAAAATATCAGTGAAAAACAGACAATGTTGTGTCTCTTGCATCCAGATATGTTGAATACATTCTGTCCTGTTGATGGTTGAAGAATGGAATAGAAGATAGCCAGGTGCACCTAATGCCCCATACACACGATCAGACTATCCGGTGGGTTTGTCCGCCGGACAATCCGACCGTGTGTGGGCTCCGGCGTTTTTTTTCTTCCCAAAAGTCTGGCGGACTTAGAAAGAAGTTTTGACTCAAAACGATCCGGCTGTCTGTGTGCTAGTCCGCGGGACTTTTGAAATGAACGGACTTGCCCCACACACGGAGAAAAGTCAGTTCATTTAGAACGTGACTCCAGGTAGACGGGACTAGCGAAGAAAGTCAATGCCGCCGCCTCGATTGAAACCTTGCTAGCCCCGTCATCTGGTATGGATTTAAAGGGGAATTCCTATGCCGAAAAAAACGGCGCGGGGGTCCCCCCCAAATCCATATCAGACCCTTATCCGAGCATGCAGCCCGGCCGGTCAGGAAAGGGAGAGGGGACGAGCGAGCGCCCCCCCCTCCTGAGCCGTACCAGGCAGTGTGGCCTCAACATGGGGGGGTGCCTTGGGGAAATAGGGGCCCTGCGGCCCCTCCACCCCAAAGCACCTTGTCCCCATGTTGATGAGGACAAGGGCCTCTTCCCGACAACCCTGGCTGTTGGTTGTCGGGGTCTGCGGGCGGGGGGCTTATCGGAATCCGGGAGCCCCCTTAAATAAGGAGGCCCCCAGATTCCGGCCCCCCCACCCTATGTGAATGAGTATGGGGTTCCATCTTCGTCCGGCGAGAACACCCCCAAGACGGAAGAAGACCCCCAGAGCTGTGTAATAAAGTATTTTAAAAACTTGTGTTGTGTTTTTTTTTAAACACTTTTTTTCACCCCCATTTCCCCAAGGCACCCCCCCATGTTGAGGGCACACTGCCTGGTAAGGCTAAGAAGGGGGGGGGGGGCGCTCACTCATCCCCACCCCCCTTTCCTGACCAGCCGGGCTGCGTGCTCGGATAAGGGTCTGATATGGATCTGGGGGGGCCCACACCGTTTTTTCGGCGTAGGGATTCCCCTTTAAATCCATACCAGGTGACGAGGCTAGCGAGGTGTCAATCTCGCCGATCGAGGTGGTGGCATTGACTTCCTTCGCTAGTCCCGTCTACCTGGAGTCACGTTCTAAATGAACGTACTTTACTCCGTGTAAAAGTCCGGCGGACCTCCGCCAAAACATTGGCGGATTGTCCGCCGGAAAAGTCTGGGCGTGTGTGGGCAAGTCCGCACGTTCGGAAAGTCCGGCGGACCTTCGCTGGAAAGTCTGGCGGAATGTCCGCCAGACTAAGTCCGCCGGATAGTCCGGACAAAAAGTCATATCGTGTGTACGTGGCATAAGCTGAATATTGTCCGTGCAGCTTAGCCCCAAAAATCTGTTGGCTTAGTGCTGGATTACAAAATATTCAGAGTATGGTCCCCACATTGTTTAGGCATAGTTTACATCTATGGAGTTTGCTTTTAAACCATTTCTGCAGTGCATTTTTGCACATGCATTTTTGCACATGCATTTTTGATGCATTTTTGCGCATCTTTATTTTTTTTATGCTTTTTTTTTTGCCAATTTGTTGTTATACAGATTAAAAAACGCAAAACAGACATTACGGCAAAATCGCGGTAAAATCACAAATCATGTTTCTGCAACTTCTCCATTGAAGTCCATTGAACCAAAAATGCACTGTTTCACATTTAAAAAAAGTCCCTGATCCTTTCCAAAAACTCAGTGGCTGAAAAAAGCATAGATGTGAACATGTCCCATAGGAAACCATGTTAAATGGACATTAGTGCGTTTCTGCAAAAAGCACTAATAAACGCATTGGCGTGAACCAGGCCTTAGGGACCCCCGAACAACGGATCAAAATAATATTGATTTGATTTTAAAGAAAATTGCCATGAAGCTTTCTTAAGTTATTTACAAAAGCTCGAAAAAATGTATTAACTCAAAAAAAGAAAACTTTTCATTAAATATTCTATAGAGAAAAGACTGTATTAATGTAATGTATCCAATAACAACTTAAAGCATGTAAACCATAGACAACGAGTTCATATTACAGTTTGTCTCTTAAGGCCCCTTTCACACGAATGGACCATTCAGATCCGCCTGTCAGTTTTGACGGCGGACCTGAACGGGCGCTCCATGCTGGTCTATGGAGCGACGGATGTCAGCGGAGACATGTTCGCTGACATCCGACCCGGTCCGATCCGCCAAAAGCAGACGGATGGCTCTACGTCCAGATCCGTCGCTGATGGATCGGATCGGGTGAGATCTGATGAAAACGGACACGCTGTCCGTTTTCATCCGATCTCTCCATAGAGACCAGGGGCGCTCGACAAGCCCCTCCCCGCTCAGTGAGCAGAGAGGGACTTGTCATCCGCCGGCTAAGCAGAGATTAGCGGAGAGATCTCCCGTGGAAGCAGAGTGAAAGGGGCCTACAACCTCATCTTCTTTTACCTGTCAGTTGTAAACAATTTTGGTGTACCTTACGTGTGTGTAATGTACAGTAGTGATGATCATCTCCTGCTAGCGGTTAACGTGCACACTTCTTAGTTCAATGTTCTCCCGTGGGAAACTACTAGAAACCCGGTGGGGGGTCCACAAAGTTTAGACTGCCTAGTAGCCTCCATCAAATTGTTTTCTGGCATTGTATCTGGGGTCTGAATTTTTTTTTTTTATTCTTTATATTTTTCAGATATGCAAAATGTAATATGAAGGTCTTGCTCTGCTTTCTATAATAAAAATACATGAAATTAAAATCTCCACAGAGAGCTTCTATTTTTACAGTACAGTGTTCCCAGGACTTGCCAGTGAATTACAGCAATAGCCATGCCTGCCCAGACATTACTGAACAAAACTGTCATAAGCTTCAAAGCATCCTAATTGCTTCTCAGTACTAATGCTAAGGTTGCTCTTTACCTTTTTTTGTATGACATGTCACTTTTCGTGTGAGTAAATGCATGTACCAGTAATATAACAAGGGAAGTATCCATAAATGTGACGTGCACACACTTGACATTTTTTGTTGCAATGTTAATGTTCCTTTTCAGATGAACAATATAAAATGGTAATAAAAGGTGTTCAGTATTCCATCAATGAACAGCAGGTGACTGAGTAAGGTAACGAATTGCCCTAAAAGTGGAAATACTTTCAACCTCAGCCTTTTACTGATGGGACAGATATAAATGCAATTCTATTCTGTTTCTACAAATCACAAATAACATATCCATATAAAATAATTGTACTGTATATTTAAACTGCTACTATGCTGTATTCAAATGTGCATTTTCACACTATATTTTTCTTACAATATGAAATCTGATTATTTTTATTTTATATTATAAGCATTATAAAGTAGTAAAACAATGGCATTTCAGAAATAAAGACAGTGCACAGGGACTTTGCTCTAAAATCTTTTTTTTTTTGCACTGACGGGACAATTGATACACCGTATATACTCACATATAAGCTGACCCAAATAAGCCGAGGCACCTAATTTTACCACAAAAAACTGGGCAAACTTATTGACTCGAGTATAAGCCTAGGGGGAGAAATGCGCAGCTACTGGAAGTGTAAAAGAGGGTCAACAATGCCCATTTGCAGCCTCGCTGTACCCATTTGCATGCCTCACTGTGCCCATTTGCAGCCACAGGTCCCCCGAACTTCAAACTTGGTAGTTAAGGCTTCCTAGATGCCCCTAGCTGCAGCCAATTTTGGGGTCTCTGGACCCAAAGGGTCCCGAAATGACATTGCTGCAGATGGACACAGTTGACTGACTTTGGGACCCTGTATCCCAAGGCCACTTGGTGCTAAAAAAAAACTAATATGGACTAACATACCCCTTGGATATGTTGTATTGCTAGTTCCACTGGGTTTGCACACCACATTTTTGGGTTCCTAGTGCCAAGTGGCTCTGAGATACGAGGCCCCAAATTCGGGTCGGAAAATGTCATTCTCTGCTGCAGAAAAGTGCTTGACTTGAGTATAAGCTGAGGGGGGCACTTTCAGCCCAAAAAAATGTGCTGAAAAACTCGGCTTATACTCGAGTATATATGGTAAAGATGTGTGGAAAGCTGCATGCATATTACTAGCTATTTGTTTGCAGTCACATGAGTGCTGTAGTCTCCAGTTACCCATTGTACCACTGAATGCATAAAGTCAGCGCTAAAGATGTATGAGGCAGCTGGCAGCGGGTAAATCAATCTGTAAATGCCAAAAAGTGCAGTGCCTAAAGTAAAATCTCAAAGTGATATAACATAAATAAGTAAACCACAGCTATTGAGTATATAATAATCAATTAGTGAGAATATAAATATATAACAAATAAATAGGAATAGTCCATCCAAAAAAGTCCAGTGAACCAATCTGTGAGTGTCATCGTCTAAGACAACCACCACCTCCTTCTCCTCCTCGTTCCTCATTTTTTAACCCCTTCACCAACAAGATTGACTGTTTTTATCAACTGCAACATCTGTGGCCTAAAGTGATAGAGAGGGAAGTCTAACAAAGGGTTTAAGAAACTTAACTTACAGCACATCAAGTGGGAGAAAGGGTCAGCATGGGACCACGCTGAGTAGGGAGAAGCATAGGCTTGAACTTTGCCACAAGTCTCCTTACCCCATCCTGCTGTCTCCAGCAGCATCCTTGATCAGGCAGGCATCCCTTTTGCCAGGGCTTTTTTTCTCAGAGAATAGGTGCAGGAACTCCCCCCTTATGAGTCAACCTTCATCTCTGCCCCCTACCCACCTCTGAGCACTGTCTCTTGGCTCCACCCCTACCCACCTCCCAGTACCGCTCCTTTTAGATCCAAGTATCATTTTGTGCTACTAAATTGTATAGAATTTGATAGACCCCACCCAAGCAGCAACAGACACCACCACAGCAACAATAGATCCCCCCACACACGACAGACCTCCCCAGCAACAATGGACCCCCGCAACAAAATACCACCCCAGCAACAATAGACCCCCACAAAAAATAGATCCCAGTGACAATAGATCCCCCAGCAGTTAGCATCAATTGACCCTCCAGCACACCTTGCCATAGAATACATTCAGTGCTGCAGGTGCCGAAACTGCGTTCCCCCATATTCACACTGAAAAAAAATCCCTGCTTTTTGCAGTTGTTGGAGCTGAAGAAGGTAATGTCCCCTAATTACCCCATGCCCTGGCCAAATTACGTTTTCAGGGACAGGCAGTCAGAGAGGTGTCTGACCCCATGCCAGCTTGTGCCAATCCAAGTTATGTGCAGCTTTTCCTGATTAGGTAAACTGGCTTTCAGGATGTCCAGTGGCAGGGCAGGAGAATATGGTCACTTTAGGCATGCACACATGATGTGTTCATATGTAGCAACACAAGCTACCTGCCACCCACCTGATATGCTTTACACCTACATGCTGGAGCTTCATGTTATCCATGCTAAAGCAATAATTTGGTGTGCTTTGCATGGTCTCAAACAGTCAATAGCATCAATAGCATTATTAGAAGAACATTATATAGTATATATGCCCAGAGCCATGCAAACTATATGGAAAGGATTTTTTGTGATTTTTTAGGGCATAAATTCCAACATGTATTTAAAATTTAACAATACGCTTTATTAACACATATAATGTTTGTGTACAGATAAAATATAGATGTGGTTACAAATTGGTATTGTTTGGAGGTATACAAGACTAACCACAACATTCTGTAAAAAATATATCATAAAGACAAAGACCCAATGCGTTTCGAAAACGTAAGGGATAGGTGGTTATGGATACAAAAACTCATCCTGTAGACATAGATCAAGAACAAGGGCATCATTTTAAAAACACAGAGTCTTTGCCGCTGCATGCTATCAGAGGTCCAACTGGTGAAGGAGCTGGGGGCCTGCATCACTCTACCCACAAGGGGCTCAGGATAAGCCAACAACAGGCAAATAGTGGGGCCAGTCTGAGCTCTGCAGTGCTAGAGCTGACAAGACATACCCAAAGAGAAACAAGTGCAGGGGTACACGGTGAGATCCTAAAGGTTGATGTGTTTATTGGGATATTTTGAGAGTTGAAATGGCAGTAAGAAGGATCTCCAGCAAAAGAGAGAGAGGGAGTTGAGACTTCTTAGTAAAAAGTCTACAATGACCCCAAGTAGAATCAACCAGGATATATGATATCATGCACTGTCAGTGCTTGGGCAGTCTGAGGAGCAGCTTGAGCCATGGGGAGTTAGGGAATGCCATAACTGATAAAATATTTCCAGGCTGCCCAATTGGTCCAACCAATGCTTAGCTTGCAGAGATTAATACTCTTTAGTGGATCAGCATGGAAATTGCTATAGTTCTGATAGATCTATTGCAGTACTCTTCTGGCTGACATCCAAATTCTTTATTGGTCCTGTTCCCTCCTTTCACACTCCCGGGCATTGTGGGATAGGCTGAAAATCAAATCAAAACTGTGCACATTGCATTTGCCACTTGCTCTCTTATTTGGTAATCCAATGTTTCCGGTGAAATCAATATTACATTTTTTCATTGATTGATTAATAACGACTTTCAAAGAATCAATGACTTTCTATCTCATGGGTGCATATGTTTACTGGACCATTACAAATCTCAAGAGTAGCAAGACTGAGCAGAAACTATTTTGAAAATCTCTATACAGACATAATTAATAAAAGACAGCTATAAAGTGATGCCTCCGCTAGATTTGCTCAGTTTGTACAATCAGCTTCCTTTTATATTTTGTTTGTTAGAAGGCACAGTGATGCATATATGGTGGTCATGTTCTAAAATACAGGGGTATTTTCATTGATCAATATAATGAACCTAATTAATCTTAAAAGGGCTCCAATTGATACTCTATTTTAGGACACCTTCTCAGAGGTTCCCAAGGGGAAGGACAGGCTTATTTTGCATACCATTCTAGCAGATCTACAGTCCCGCGATCTTGTAAACTTAACTGGATTATGGTTAACAACAAATGAATTAGTATCCTGAATGGCAACCAACATTCAGGCTGGGTTCACACTTGAGCACAAAGCAGCTCACCGCAGGGGTCTGGTGTTTCTCCA
This sequence comes from Lithobates sylvaticus, assembly GCA_028564925.1. Classification (NCBI taxonomy): domain Eukaryota; kingdom Metazoa; phylum Chordata; class Amphibia; order Anura; family Ranidae; genus Lithobates; species Lithobates sylvaticus. The sequence continues at coordinate 390,598,139 of CM053029.1, read as the reverse complement.
TTCACCGCTTCAGGTCCAATTTCAGCCCAAATTTGGTTTGCCATTACTGCCCTAGGGTGTCTGCTAAAACAATATATATAATGTTTGGGGGTTCTGAATAATTTTCTAGAAAAAATAAATGATGATTTTTACATGGAGAGGAGTGTCAGAATTGGCCTGGGTGGTTAATTACCATAAGTAATATACAAATAATTATTATATATTATTTTTAAGGTAATTTACTACCTAACCGAGTGACCCCGCCCCCTCTGACGCTACGGAAAAGCCATAGGGATGTCCCCGTGCGTCAGAGGGGGGTGGGGTCACCGGCGACGTCATCGTGTGGCCCCACCCTCAGTTATAAAAGAGCCTGAGAGGCCAGTCATTACAGCGGAGGCAGATCGTAGGCGGTGTGTGGCTTTTTTGGTCCGTCGGAGCGAGAGAAAAAAAAGACTTTGCGGGACAGTTTTATTTTTTTAATAAACTTGTCCCAAGCCGTGTCTTGTGTTTTTTTTACCATTTTCACAATTTTTTTGTGAAATGGTAGGGGTACATTTGTACCCAATTACCATTTCCCATGGGGGGTGGGATCTGGGGGTCCCCTTGTTAAAGGGGGCTTCCAGATTCAGATAAGCCCCCCGCCCGCAGACCCCCACAACAACCGGGAAAGGGTTGTGGGGATGAGGCCCTTCTCCCCATCAACATGGGGACAAGGTGCTTTGGGGGGGCTACCCCAATGCACCCTCCCAATGTTGAGGGCATGTGGCCTGGTACGGTTCAGGAAGGGGGGTGCTCTCTCGTCCCCCCTCTTTTCCTGTGGCCTGCCAGGTTGCGTGCTCGGATAAGGGCGTGGTATGGATTTTCAGGGGGACCCCCACGCCATTTTTCTTTATTATTTTTTTGGGTTCGGGGTTCCCCTGTGGGGTAATCCCATGCCGTTTTTATCAGTGAACTTTTATGTGTGTTGTCGGAACCGACAATTCATTATAACTGCGAGTACTTTTGAATGACTTTTTTTTCCTTTAGAAATGTCATTTTGCTCTCTGACTGTTCTAAACATGGTAAACATGCTCCACTTTACAGGCATACTATAGACACCCCCCAGGTAGAAATTTAAAGGAATATTTCACTTTTATTGTTTCAGTTTAAGCATTATTAAAATCACTGCTCCCGAAAAAACTGACGTTTTTAAAACTTTTTTTTCCATTGATACATGTCCCCTGGGGAAGGACCCAGGTCCCCAAACACTTTTTATGACAATACCATGCATATAAGCCTTTAAAATTAGCACTTTTGATTTCTCCCATAGACTTTTAAAGGGTGTTCCGCAGCTTTTGAATTTGTCGCGAACACCCCAAATTTACATTCGACTCGAACATTGCGCCCATCCCTACTTCCAACCAGTAATTTCACAGTAAATAGATAAATAGTAAATTATTATCTTATAACATATAGCATAATAATATATGATTTAGCTTGTACCTTTTCAGCAGCAGCAGATTCTCATTCTCCCCCTTAACTGTGTGAGAAAAACTTGGAATTATGGGTAAACCTTATACCCATAAACCCATGTTTTTTGTAGTTGTTTTTTGTAGTTAAGAGGGCTGGGCTAGATGGGAGCATTTGTCTTTTAGACACATGCCCTCTTCTATGACACTGCAGTGAGAGGCGTGCCTTCACTGCAGTATTTTTATTGGACAGTTTGGGCCAATTTTCCTTTACGTGCCTCTGATAAGAAGTGAGGAGAGGCACTGTGAGCTCATCCTCTCATGTGTCAGCTTGTATTTAATCTGGCTGTTCTGTATGTAGCTTCTGACAGGCTGTGCTGAATTTGTTTGAAATTTTCTTGAGCAGTCAACAACTTGGGACTTGCGGTTGACTTGCCCATGGCACCTTTCAGGGGGGAATGGGTACCTGTTTTTGACTGGTACCCTTCCCCACTTCCTGGAGACAGCACCGCATTACCATTTCTCGGAAGTTCGTTCCCCTCCTCCTTCCTCTGCCGCCGGGCCAATAAGAAAGCCCACTTCGCACATGTGCAGTAGGGAACCGCCTGTGAAGCCGAAAGGCCTCACTGTCGGATTCCCTTAACATGAATGGTGGCGGCAGCACCCGAGTGCAGATCCAAAAATTGGCTGAGGTGCCGACATCGTGGGAACCCTGGACAGGTAAATGTCCTATAATTAAATAAAGTCAGCAGCTAAAGAATTTGTGAGGGGATGGAACTCATTGAGGGGCGGAACTCCTCTTTAAATTCCTACCTTTCCTTATGGCTTCAATTAAATCATGGTAATTGCCAATGATTTATTTAATTTTATTTTTCAGCAAGAAAAAATAAAAGAATAGATACAGATGAGAGAAGGGCTTAACCAACTCAATACCAGCATGTTTATTCAGTTTAAAAAAATTCTGCTACAAAAATAATATCTCCTTGGGGTGTACATTCCAAAAAAGGATCATTTTGGGAAACTTTGAAATGTCCTTTTTATTTGCTATGTTTTATAATACACAGTAGGAGAAACAGTTTTTTTTTTATAAGTATAAAATACAAGTTTTAAAAATAAAATAAAAACATGTTGGTAATAAATACCACCAAGAGAAAGTTCTATTTCCCTCCAAAAATATGATATAAAATGTATTTGGGTACAGTGGTGTATGACTGAATAATTGTCAATAAAATTATCAGAGCAATTAAAACTGAAAAATGGTAATTAAAGTTGAAATCCCGTCAAAATCTAACTAAGCTTAAACCTGATCTCACCCCCATTTTAAATTCTATATTAGCTACCCTGGAAAAATAAAGATGTGTATACTTACCTAATCTAAGGTTGTCCCACTCATGTGGTCATCTCCCAGAGTTAGCTTCAGGGGAGAGGAGGGAAAACAGATAATGGATGCCCCACAGTAACTCTATGGGTGATGTCACTGCCCAGGCTTTGCAGCCGTTCGTTGATCTCTTCTCTCCCCTAAGGCCGGCCACTGCGGAGATCATGTGACCAGACCAGATTAGGTAAGAGTAAACATCTTTCCTTTACTGGGTAGTTAGTATAGAGCTTAGATTGTGGATGGGAGCAGGTTTAAGTTAAGGTTTAGTTCTGGTTTTGACCAGACTTCTAGGGGGTTTATACAGACTAATACCCAAATGGTTACAATCCACTCCATGGTAATTTGCTCAATTCTTTTGCTTTATCCCTATGATCTTTTATAAGGTTAACTTTTTTTTGTTTTACATTTCTACAAATCACCACTTTGCTGAACTGAACTCACATCTAGAAAAGTGTCCAGATAAAAATATTCTTCATTGCAACTGCATTTGGGTCAATTAGGAGCATGTCACCATCATCATGTATTGGGTAGAGAGACCAACAATGATGATCATGCCTTGGAGGGCTAACAACCTTCCTTATGGACTTGTTGCTGTCTCTAAACAAGAAGCAAGCAGATAAACTAGTATTATAGAGACAGCAAAACTTAGAAAGAAAAAAAAGGAAGAAAAAGTCTGACTTACTATATACCTATAAACATTTATTTAATATCTGGATTACATATACATACCAATTAAGCACGGATTCTTACTCAGTACTCATGGTTGCAGCTACAAGGACTTCTTACATCATAGATTGTAAACCCTTATCTGTGCCTCTGATAATTAACTAGAATACACAATAATAATAAAAAATATATATTTTTAGGTTTGCAGAGGCAATATTGTCTCATCAGTGATGGACCTTGACCCATGAATGGAAAAATATTATTATAAAAAAGATTTTTCCAAGAGTGCTGTATCACCATATCATCATTGTTGAAGTACTTTAATCCATATAGCAGACAGAGTAATGATGGAATAGATCTTTCATTAGAAGAATTTTCTTGGGATGTATTCATCAGCATCAGTAGTTGACTTTAAAACATCGACACAACTGTATATTTGATAATACAAAGCAATCACACATTTTTTATAAAGAAAAGTATCAACAGAATTAATTTTGACCTATGCAGGCAGTGCATCAAATACAAAATTAAATAAGTAATTCATAAATAAGAGGTGCATGGCTTCTTTCACCTATGTAGAAATCATACCCTAAGATAATAAAATAGAATAAGTCACTGATAAAAAGAGATTTTCACCACAATATCACTAATGATGCACTTCAGGTAGTGTGGATTTTAAAAAATATATAAAATTCTGTAGAATCTGATTATTAGTGTTGGACTTTAATCTAAAAATCAGGCATAGTGGTCAAATTAATTAAGATGGTATAGTGGGGTCTTAGAAACATAGAAGAGTATAAGCAGAAAAAGGACCAAGTGGTCTATTGAGTCTTTTTTAAACTTTTTCTGTCTTGGTATAGATCTACGTTTGTCCCACACATGTTTAAATCCATTTACTGTTGACTAATTCACTACCTCTGCTGGAAGTTCATTCAAAGCATCCGCTTTTCGCCAAAATAATAATTTCTAAAATTAGTTTTGAACTTTTATAAGCACTTTAAGTTATTTCAACACAAAATAAATATTTACAGGCATTTAGTAACTTGACAGCAAAGCAATGCTGATGGTACTCTGGGGCCTGCAAGGTGGACAAAAAATAGAAGAACTTTTTTATTTAAAGTAGTAATTCTATGTGCTCAGTAGAGATGGGTCAACACCCCCTATTCGGTTCGCAGCAAAATTCCCGAACAGGGGAAAAGTTCTAACCCGAACGGCAAAACCCCACTGAAGTCTATGGGAGCTGAACAGGGAAAATCAAAGTGCCCATTTTGAAGGCTTATATGCAAGTAATTGGTCATAAAGGGGTATGGGGGTCTGGGTACTGCCCTGGGGGACATATATAAATGCTAAAACATTTAAAAAAAACAATCATTTTTTTAATGATGCTTAAATGCAGCAATAAACATGAAAAATGTGTTAAATATAGTGCCTGGGGGGTCCCCTTAGACTGTCTGTGTAGTGGCACATCTGTAGCATGCATAAAACATGCTGCAGAAAAAATTACATTTCTAAAGAAAGAAAAAAACTAGTCAAATCACATATAAATTGACTCACAGTTGCAATTGCTGGCACCCGGCAATTAAAAAAAAAATAAGAAAAAGAATGGCGTTGGGTCCAAAATCCATACCAGACCATTATCCAAGCAAGCAGGTCAGGAAAGGGGGGGAGGCGGGCACCCCCCCTGAACCATACCAGATCTCATGCCCTCAACATAGGGAGGTGCTTTGAGGCAGGGGGATCTGCCCAGCCCACCCCAAAGCACCTTGTCCCCATGGGGACGGGGACAAGGGTCTCTTACCCACAACCCTGGCTGGTGGTTTTGGTGGGCAGTGCGGGCGGGGGTAATATCATAATCTGGAAGCCCCCTTTAACAAGGGGGCCCCAAGATCCCCCTCCATGTGAATGAGTATGGGGTATGTAGTGCCCCTACCCATTCACCAAAAAGTGGCAAAAAATAATAAAAACACAGACAGTTTTTGACAATTCCATTATTAAAAGATAAAAAGTAAAAAAAACTGTGTCTCCAGATTTAAATCCATCGACAATCACCCCGCCCGCCGCACCCAAAAAAAAACAAAATGCTCCCGCCGTCCATGATGGCCATGATGACCACCTACTGCTTCCTCCGCCATCTGACAGTTCTTGTATAGATAAGGGTGGGGCCACCTGGCAACGTCACCTGGTGACACCTCTGCCCCCTTGTGATGTCACAGACCACTGCATGCTGGGTCGGTGATGTCACAAGGGAGCTATGCCACCAGTTGAGGCCACAGAGCCAGCAATAGGCAGTCGGCCTTCATGGACAGCGGGAGCATTTGCTATGTACCCCATATTCATTCACATAGGAGAAGCTGGGATCTGGGATCCCTTCCATATTCCGATAAGCCCCTTCCTGTATACACCCACAGCACCCTGACAATATTGTGGGGATGAGGCTCTTGTCCCCATGGGGCATCGCATACTAGCACATTATGTTAACATTACCTTAAAACAAAGCCCTTCCAGCTCCTAGCTGTCATCGCTGCAGGCGCTCCCATCTTCCCCCGTCTTCCATCCGGTTTCGTGGACTCTGGCTGTGTGACTGGCTGGAGCCGCGATGATGTCACTCCCCCGCAAGCATGTGGGAGACGTAGTTTATGGCACAGGGCTCTGAAGGAACGACTTGGATGTCCGTTCCTTCAGAACGCATGTGCCAGTGATATCCCTGGCTGCATGTACAGTAAATATCTCATAAACGGTGCATGTTTAGGAGATATTTATACTACCTATAGGTAAAACTTATTATAGGCTTACTTATAGGTAGCAGTCAGAGATGGGAGTTTACTCCCACTTTAAGTGCAAGAGGTGGACACAGGTAACCCTTGTTAAAAAAAAAAAAAAAAAGGAAAAAAAAAAACAATATGAGTGTTAATACCACTTTTCTCCAAAAATGTAATATTAAAAATACACTTAGTCTCCCATCTGGATTTAATACTGAGCAAATTAGTACATCTAGGGGCGTGTCCAAGATGGCGACGGGAGAGGACGCTCAGTAACTGAGCTCCTGGAGTCCGGCAACCCAATCCTTCTCAATCCGGCACGCCGGGACCATCCTGAGCGGATACAACGAGCCACAATCACTGCGCGGACACCGGGTCATGCCCGGAGGCAGATATCGTCGGTCAGCCTCTACTACCCCCGCGAAGAACCAGGCCAAAGCACAAGGCAAGGCCGCCATTCCGGCCCACATGGCGTCCCAGACGGAGGCCCCGGATTCGCCTCCTGCGACGGCGGCAGACCTGGCCACGGCTATGCAAACCATAGCTACGGGCCAAACAGCTCTGATGGACAAAATTGACCACCTCCAGACGAACGTGGAGTTTATCCGCAAGGACCTCGACTCCTTCAGGGGCCGGGTGGCGGAGGTGGAGCAACGGGTGGCTGCGGTGGAGGATACTACAAGGGAGCACACAGGGGACCTACATACTCTGCAGGCCAGAGTCAAAGCCCTGGAGAGCCGTGCCGAGGACGCCGAAAACAGGAACCGCCGTAACAACCTGAGAATCGTAGGCCTCCCGGAGGGCTCAGAAGGTAAAGACCCTATAACATTTGTTGAAAATCTTTTGAAGGAACTGTTCCCAAGGGCCCACTTTTCCACCTTCTTTACTGTTGAAAGGGCCCACCGCATGCCAGCTACACGAGGCCCGCCGGGCTCCCCCCCCCGCACCTTCATATTCAAACTCCTGCATTACAGGGACAGGGACTTGGTGCTGCGGGAGGCCAGAGCGCTCCAGGAGCTGAAATTTGAAAACGCAAGACTGATGATTTTTCCTGACTACACTATGGAGACACAGAGGCAGAGGAAATCATTTGATGCTGTACGGGCTAAGCTGAGGGCCATGTACTTGATGCCTGAGATGAAACACTGCGGGGGGTAACTCTCACTTCTGGACCCAACAATCCCCCCCCCCCCTTCTTTTACCCCTTTGTCAGTGCTGGAAGACTGTTAATCCCCCCTGTTTACAAGCAGCGAGCTGGGCCCGGGCTGGGAAGTCCCAATCCCCTTTTGCCACTGATGCTCTAGTGTGGGTAGGTGGTGGGACCGTTCCCCTGTAGTTTAAGTAAGGGATGGGGGACACGCTGATAGATACTGTGAAGAGGAAACCCCAACCCTTACCACTGTGTAGATGTCTATGTTGACTGCCTCAAGCGTCCCCCCTTGCCCTTTCCGTCCTGCCCATCCCCCCAAACCCCCCCCCCTCACCCGGGTCCTGGCCTGCGCAGCAGGCTGGAAGGTCTGTGTCTTCTAAACAGAACTGGTTTGCCCCTCTTGACCCAGAGCGACGGAGGCTCATCTTGTGAAGATCCTTTTGATGGCAAGTTGTCTTCGGACCACAGAGTTTGTTTGCAACCAAGTTTACTACCCCCGGCTTATGCCGGGTGAACACTAAGATGCCTTGATGCCGGACTCCAATACCCGGTCCATGTACTGTACTCCAGAGGACCGGGCTCTGGTGCCCTCTTGCACATTGTACCCCCACAGGGGCCTGTTGCCCCTTAAGGTTTTGGGAGAGAGGCCCCCTCCGGATTGGGCGGGGGGTGGGGGGTGGGGGGGGGGGATGGGAATTTATGTTATGTTTTCACCATTAATGATTTATATGAGTCAGTTTACCGAATGCCTTAACTATTTGATATCTCATACAGGAAATACAGTACAGGTGGTAACGGATGGTGGTGTGGTGGGAGCTCCTGAGTTTCTGGCGAAGGTCCCCAACCCTGCGGAGTGGTATGAGAATACACAATGTCTAATTGTAAAATAATCTCCTGGAACACCAGGGGTTTGAACTCTAAGATTAAGCGATCGCTGGTGTTCCAGTTCCTGCAAAAGCACTCTCCCCATATTTGTATTTTTCAGGAGACACATTTGGTTGGGGGTAGAACCATGAGCATGCGCAGGCCCTGGGTGGGTTATGCCTACCACTCTACGTACTCCAACCTGGCGCGGGGTGTTAGTATCCTAGTGCGCAAATCACTGCCCTTCAAATTGCTGGCGCTTGAGGTGGATGCAGGGGGGCGATATGTTATCATTCATGCTAGTATCCTGACTCTGACAATAGTACTGGTGGGGCTATATATTCCCCCTCCGGCCTCGACATCCCTATTGTACAATATAGTGACAAAAGTAGCGCAGTATGCCACGGATAATGTCCTCCTGATGGGCGACTTTAATATGGTGCCGGACCCCCAGTTAGACAGAATGACCCAGACGCTGACCACATCTTCGGAGCTGAGGGCATGGTCTGAGACATTTGACTTCACTGACGTCTGGAGGTGGAGACACCCCACGTTGCGGGCCTACACGTGCCATTCAGCGACGTACAAAACCTTTTCTAGAATTGACCTGGTCTACTCTGGAGGGCCTATCCTCTCGAGAGTGAAGGACGTGACTATCCTACCCAGGGGTGTCTCGGACCATGCCCCGGTGGCGTTAACGATCGAATTGTCCTGCGCCCCCTCAGAGAGTCTGTGGCGCCTCTCTAGATTCTGGCTCTCTGACTCGAGGGTTGACCTCCCAGGAAAAGCTAAAATAGGTGAATTCTGGAGTGCGAGAGATGGGAGTGTCTCCCTCCCGGACTCCTGGGACGCCTTTAAAGTATGCATGCGAGGTCACTTCCAAACTGGTATAGGACAGATCCGCAAAGAAACAAGCAGGGAACTACACAGAGCCGAGTCCAAGGTAAAACGCTTGGAGTCAGACTATGTCAGAGCCCGCTCACCCCAGGTATACCAACAGTACAGTGCAGCCCTAAGAGATGTTAACCTTCTTCGGGCCTCAGCGACTAAGGTACGCCTGCTCCATCAGAGCCAGCGGATCTTTGAGCAGGGCGAACGAGGTGGCAGACTACTTGCATGGCTGTCTCGGGAACATTCCTCCCCGGCCTCCATTGCAAGGATACTATCCCCGGATGGAGAGATCTTGACAGATCCCTCCCAAATTAACGCCCGATTTGCTTCCTACTATCAAGACCTATATAGCTCCAAGGCCCAATATACCGATCAAGAATTACAGGCATACCTGGACCAGGTGGATCTGCCGTGTCTTACAGACACGGTTAGGGATAAACTAGACAGACCCCTGTCACTAGCAGAAATCCAGGCAGCGGTTGAGTCCTTGCAAAATGGGAAGACGCCGGGCCCCGACGGGTTCCCGGCGGAATTCTTTAAGCAATATGCGGGAGATACCCTTCCCATTTTTAGGGAGGTCTTGGTCAAGGCTCTAGAGCAGGGTAGATTGCCCACCTCGATGTCTGAGGCGGTTGTTGTGGTACTCCCCAAGCCCGGCAAGAACCCTGACCTGTGTTCATCGTACAGACCCATATCACTCCTGAATGTGGACTTAAAGGTGCTAGCTAAGGTACTAGCGGGTCGGTTGAACACAGTGATCACGGCCCTTGTACATCCGGATCAGTCTGGGTTCATGCCGGGTAGGGGGACTGACATCAATATCCGCAGGCTGCTGACACACATGGATGGGGCCCCGGGGGACAGTCTGGGGGTGGTGGTGTCCCTGGACGCCGAGAAAGCATTTGACTCGGTTGAATGGAGATACCTCTGGGCTGTCCTCCGGAAACTCGGTTTTGGGCCGGTATTCATTGAATGGCTGCGCATGATGTATGCCTCCCCTGCCGCTCGTATCAGGACCAACAACTCCCTCTCACAGGCCTTCCCCCTGGCGAGAGGCACTCGTCAAGGGTGCCCGCTCTCGCCGGGGCTTTTTGCGCTGGCCGTGGAGCCCCTGGCTTCTAAAATACGTGCTGCACGCACGGTGAAGGGCATACAGGTGGGAGTGTTGGAGGAGAAGATATCCTTATATGCAGATGACACCATCCTGTACCTGAGTGATGTCTCCTCCTCACTCCCAGCAGCCCTGCGGCTAGTCGACGAGTTTGGGAAATACTCCGGCGTCAAGGTCAACTGGGACAAATCTCTGATATACCCACTCAGTCCCAATAGACCTAGACCCCCCTTACAATGCCCACTAGTTTGGGTGGACAAATTCAAGTACCTTGGGATACAGATGGGCGGACCGGTAGGCAAGTATATGGAACTCAACTTGAGCCCCCTGCTTACTAGCTTCTCAAAGAAGTGCGCTGATTGGAAAACACTACCCCTGACTCCGGTAGGTAGGGTCAATCTCATTAAGATGGTGTTCCTGCCAAGGTTCCTCTATCTTTTTAGGAACAGCCCCATAGTGATCCCAATGACCTATTTTGCTAGAATAAAATCTATTATCTCCTCCTTTGTATGGCTGGGCAAGGTGCCTAGACTGGCACTGTCTACCCTGCAGCTCTCAGTGGGCCAGGGCGGGCTAGCTCTCCCCAATTTCCAATACTATTATTGGGCGGCCATATTAGTGACCGCCAGATGGTGGTTTTCGCAACCCAAAAACAATCCAGCGGTAACTCTGGAGGCTGCGATCCTGGGGTCGTATGCGACTCTTGGGAACCTGGTGTTCAGGGGAGTCAGGGCATATCCCACTTTAACCACCCCAATGCGCACGACCATTACGGTCTGGAATAGAGCCAGAGGAGTGTATAGGACCTCGGGCACGACATCACCCCATATGCCACTTTGGGGTAACCCCAATCTTGCTAAGTTTCGCAGTATCCCTGACCCGCAAATCTGGGCCACCAGAGGGATCACAGCATTGCAACATCTGATGGTGAGGGGCAGGTTATGTACATTCCCTGAATTGAAGGCTAAATATCAATTACCCAACTTGATGCTTTTCCGGTTCTTCCAAGTGAGACATGCCTTTCAGCACCAGTTTCCCGGGGGGGCCATCCTTGAGTCAGACCCAGTTGAGAGACTGCTTATCTCCAGAGTCCTAGCGGCCCCCTTGTCTACTATCTATTTTCACATGACGGCATCCCGGGCCGCCCCACTACCTGGGGTATATAGCAAATGGAAGGCGGACATACCTTCCCTGGAGGAAGACGACTGGGAATCTTGTGTCTCGGAGTATGTCTCCACCTTAATCTCAGCAAGGGACAGGTTCGTTCAGTTGAAGTTCTTGCACCGAGCTTATTACACACCCCAGAGACTAGCGACTATATACAGAGACAGGTCCCCAAACTGCACGAGATGTGGGGGGGAGGATGCCTCCTTCCTGCACATGACCTGGTCCTGCCCAGTGCTGCAGGAGTTTTGGGAACAAGTCCTGGCTGACATCAACCAGGCGGCGGAACTCTCACTCCCCTTGAGGCCAGAAATTCTACTTTTAAATGTGTTGGGCGACCCCTCGGTTGGGAAGTACAAGAAACTATTTATTTCCTTCGCCACATACTATGCCCGTAGGGAAATTCTGCTGCGATGGAGGGCCGAGCTCCCACCCACCACCACCACTTGGAGAAACACCATGAACACGGTATTGCCACTGTACAAAATAACTTATGTCAATAGGAACTGTCCGCATAAATTCGATAAAATCTGGTCATCCTGGATAGACTCTTGGGGATCCCTGCCCCTGGATCTGTCCCCTCCAGAACCGGAGGAGGACCTATGATCCGGTGGCTGGGATCTGGAAGGCTGAAATGAGGCTATGTACACTTTGCTCTGTCCCCCCCCCCCGTCTCTGTCCCCCCCCCCTCCCTCCCCTTCTATCCTCTTCTCCCCCCCCCCCTTGTGGGTACCCTCCCCCCCTCCCCCTTCTGGGATACCCTCGTCCCATCCTATATTCTATTGCCTCTCTACAACACCCTCTCCTAAAACAGACCCCCCCATTAAACCTGGAATGACGTACAGTTCTTTCCACTTTCCCCTCCTGTTAGAGTGATGTTGAGGGACAGAATAGACGGTTTAATTACGTACCTATTGACTAGAAGATTGCGAGCTACTGTGCTATCTAGAAAACCTGTATGTTGATCAATTGCACTATCTACCTTGTGTTGTAAGCTGACCTGTATGCACTTAATATAAATAAAGTTCACGTTTTGTTAAAAAAAAAATTAGTACATCTAGAGTTAGCTAGCAAATTCAATCCACTAGAATTTAAAACCTACTACAAACCGTGGTTATGTTTTTCTTTCAAATTAATTAAAGTAAACTGTACATGCCAATACTTCTTGCTATGATAACAATGTTCATTCAACCTTGTTTTCAATTTTCTACATGTGGTCCGAGCCTACTGAAGGTCACAAGGGTACTCCAGCATGTATGCTACGTTTCTCATGTCACATGTTCTTAATTTGAAAAGGCATTTCACTAACTGCGGAGGTGAATTGTTCTATTTTTTGCACATTAACCCCAATGGCTTTACAAGCTATACACATTTTACAAGGATCTGAACTATTTGCGCTTTTATTTACTTTACCTTGTTTATTCTCCTTAATATACCCTTTAGCTTGTTAAGATTGTTTGTATCAATCTTCCCCAAGCGAGATCATTTAGCAGTACATGACAGTATATGTTGTTAGTTCAAATCAAAGACTTGTGATCAAGTTACATTGTGTCCTCATCAAAGAACAGGGTTGTGTATTAAACATTGATCTCCTTTAAGGAAATCAAATTATTTTCCATAATAATGTATCCAAACATAAAACATTTATTTAATGTTATTTTTTATTTTTTTTGGAGCTAAAACCCGTAAAAAGAAAAACATAAAAGCTGCAGACATATAGAGGCACCTATATACGGTACTTGCAGCAGCTATCATTCACATATGCTACAGATGAAATCTGGGCAGTTCTAAACAAGCAATACTCTGACACTTCCAGAAGTCAGAGCTTGTTGTGACTCTGCCCCCCACCACCATTACTTTTGGCCTATCATTTTATTTCTTTTAGGTACTTATAGGTCCCTAACTCACATTCATACATATTCTAGGGCCAGTTTTTTATACAGGATCCAATTAACCTAACAGCATGTCTTTAGAGTGTGGGAGGAAACCGGAGTACCCAGAGGAAACCCATGCAGGCACAGGGAGAACATGCAAACTCCAGGCAGGTGGTGTCCTGGTTGGGATTCAAACCAGCGACCCTTGTTGCTGCTAGGTGAAAGGGTTAACCACTACACCACTGTGCTGCCATATCATTAAGACCGACTGCATTATTGCCCAATAGAAATGAGTACAGACTGAGCTTTGCCCATTCAAAACAGGCTGGCGTTTGACCATAGTAGAGGGAAATAAAATATGTTGTAAGAATGCACTTTATATTTTTTGGCGGGTCTTTTTCTTAAGTGACAAAGTCACTTTACAACCCATTCACACTTTTGCGACTTGTAATGTGACTTTGGACATCAAAGTCGAATGATAAGTCATACCCAATGTTTTCCAATGATAACCATTCATATATGTGTGACTTCAAAGTAGTTCATCCACTACTTTGGTCCGAATTTCATGCAACTTGATGGCCATAGACTTCAATGTTAACCCTCAAAAGGTGGATAAAAGTCGTTCCTGAATGTTTTACATTCAACAGTGGTGCAAAAGTGGGTCCGAGTTTTCAGAGGGACAAGTCACATCCAAGTCGCACCCATTCAAAGTTGCGTCAAAGTTACATCAAAGTTGCATCAAAGTTGTACCAATGTTACACTACAAAGTCGCCTGACTTTGGGGTCCTACAAGCGTGAATGGAGCCCGGCACACAGAGGCATCGGGCAGAGGACACAGACCGCAGACACAGCGGGGGGACATCCCAGGATCCTGGGGACAAGGTAAGTAACCTGCACCAGGATCCTGCAATGTAATCCCAAGTGTGGCTCGGGGTTACCGCTAATGGTACTGAAATTTAACCCCAAGCCACACTCTGGAAAACTGCCAATGAGGTTAAAGGTGTTTCAGAGAATTTTGGCAGTACATCCAACCGGCCTCACAGACCATGTGTAACCACACCAGCCCAGGACCTCCACATTCAGCATCTTCACCTCCAAGATCGTCTGACCAGCCACCTGGACAGCTGCTGCAACAATCGGTTTGTATAAACAAAGAATTTCTGCACAAACTGTCAGAAACTGTCTCAGGGAAGCTCATCTGCATGCTCGTCATCCTCATTGGGGTCTCGACCTGACTGCAGTTCATTGTCGTAACCGACTTGAGTGGGAAAATGCTCACATTCAATGGTATCTGGCACTTTGGAGAGATGTTCTCTTCATGGATGAATCCCGGTTTTCACTGTACAGGGCAGATGGCAGACAGCATGTATGGTGTTGTGTGGGTGAGCGGTTTGCTGATGTCAACGTTGTGGATTGAGTGGCCCATTGTGGCGGTGGGGTTATGGTATGGGCAAGCGTATGCTATGGACAATGAACACAGGTGCATTTTATTGATGGCATTTTGAATGCAGAGAGATACCGTGATGAGATCCTGAGGCCCATTGTTGCAAAGATCTGTACACAATTCCTGGAAGCTGAAAACAAACCCGGTTCTTGCATGGCCAGCATACTCACCTGACATGTCACCCATTGAGCATGTTTGGGATGCTCTGGATCAGCGTAAATGACAGCGTGTTCCAGTTCCTGGCAATATCCAGCAACTTCGCACAGCCATTGTAGAGGAATGGACCAACATTCCACAGGCTACAATTAACAACCTGATCAACTCTATGCAAAGGAGATGTGCTGCACTGCGTGACGCAAATGGTGGTCACACCAGATAATAACTGTTTTTCTGACCCCCGACCCCCCCCAATATAGTAAAACTGCACATTTTAGAGTGGCCTTTTATTGTGGTCAGTCTAATGCCGCGTACACACGAAGGGACTTTTCCCGGCGGACCTAGTCCAGCGGACAATCCGCCGGACTTTCCAGCTGGCTTCGCCGGACTTTCCGAGCGTGTGGACTTGCCCACACACGCCCGGACTTCTCCGGCGGACAATCCGCTGGACAAAGTCCGCGGGACTTTTGAAAATGAACGGACTTGCCCACACACGGAGCAGTCCGTTCATTTCGAACGTAACTTCAGGTACGTAGCTAACGTAGGCAGTAAATGCCGGCGCGCTAGCTCCGTCACCTGGCATGGATTAAAAGGGAATCCCCACGCCGAAAAACGGCGTGGGGGTCCCCCCCAAATCCATCTCAGACCCTTATCCGAGCACGCAGCCCGGCAGGCCAGGAAAGGGGTGGGGACGAGCGAGCGCCCCCCCCTCCTGAGCCGTACCAGGCCGCGTGCCCTCAACATGGGGGGTGCCCTGGGGAAAGGGGGGCCGTGCGGCCCCCCCCACCCCAAAGCACCTTGTCCCCATGTTGATGAGGACAAGGGCCTCTTCCCGACAACCCTGGCCATTGGTTGTCGGGGTCTGCGGGCGGGGGCTTATCGGAATCTGGGAGCCCCCTTTTATAAGGGGGCCCCCAGATCCCGGCCCCCCACCCTATGTGAATGAGTATGGGGTACGATGTACCCCTACCCATTCACCTAAGGTGTAAAATGTAGAGTAAAAAAACCACACTTTTGAAAAATTCTTTTATTGCACTGCTCCGGGGGTCTTCTTCCGTCTTGGGGGGTCTTCTCGCCGGACTCCTCCGCCATTTACATAGCTCTTTTACCGAGCGGAGAAGTCCGGCTACCTTCTTCGTCGTCGCCGCCGTCGTCTGGGGGTCTCGATCCGCCTTCGGGGGTCTTCCGGGGTCTTCCGGGGTCTCTTCTGTTCTTGCCGCTGTATTCGCTTTCTGCGCCGCCTTCTTCATCTTCTTCCGCCTACTTCTTGTTCTTCTTGTTCTTCTTCTTCCGATGTTGACACGTCGCTCTCTCTGGCCGGAATGCCAGAGCCGCGCTGTGCTGGGACTTATATAGGGACAAGGGGACAGGGTCACATGCTCATGTCACATGGTGACCCCGCCCCCTTGTGATGTCACAGTCCCGGAGGATGCTGGGATTGTGACATCACAAGGGGGCGGGGTCACCATGTGACATGAGCATGTGACCCTGTCCCCTTGTCCCTATATAAGTCCCAGCACAGCGCGGCTCTGGCATTCCGGCCAGAGAGAGCGACATGTCAACATCGGAAGAAGAAGAAGAAGAAGGCGGAAGAAGAAGAAGAAGGCGGCGCAGAAAGCGACTTGAGTGGGAAAATGCTCACATTCAATGGTATCTGGCACTTTGGAGAGATGTTCTCTTCATGGATGAATCCCGGTTTTCACTGTACAGGGCAGATGGCAGACAGCATGTATGGTGTTGTGTGGGTGAGCGGTTTGCTGATGTCAACGTTGTGGATTGAGTGGCCCATTGTGGCGGTGGGGTTATGGTATGGGCAAGCGTATGCTATGGACAATGAACACAGGTGCATTTTAACTGGAACACGCTGTCATTTACGCTGATCCAGAGCATCCCAAACATGCTCAATGGGTGACATGTCAGGTGAGTATGCTGGCCATGCAAGAACCGGGTTTGTTTTCAGCTTCCAGGAATTGTGTACAGATCCTTGCAACAATGGGCCTCAGGATCTCATCACGGTATCTCTCTGCATTCAAAATGCCATCAATAAAATGCACCTGTGTTCATTGTCCATAGCATAGGCTTGCCCATACCGTAACCCCACCGCCACAATGGGCCACTCAATCCACAACGTTGACATCAGCAAACCGCTCACCCACACAACACCATACATGCTGTCTGCCATCTGCCCTGTACAGTGAAAACCGGGATTCATCCATGAAGAGAACATCTCTCCAAAGTGCCAGATACCATTGAATGTGAGCATTTTCCCACTCAAGTCGGTTACGACAATGAACTGCAGTCAGGTCGAGACCCCAATGAGGATGACGAGCATGCAGATGAGCTTCCCTGAGACAGTTTCTGACAGTTTGTGCAGGACTCCTCCGCCATTTACGTAGCTCTTTTACCGAGCGGAGAAGTCCGGCTACCTTCTTCGTCGTCGCCGCCGTCGTCTGGGGGTCTCGATCCGCCTTCGGGGGTCTTCGGGGGTCTTCCGGGGCCTCTTCTGTTCTTGCCGCTGTCGTCGCTTTCTGCGCTGCCTTCTTCTTCTTCTTCCGCCTTCTTCTTGTTCTTGTTCTTCATCCGATGTTGACACGTCGCTCTCTCTGGCCGGAATGCCAGAGCCGCGCTGTGCTGGGACTTATATAGGGACAAGGGGACAGGGTCACATGCTCATGTCACATGGTGACCCCGCCACCCTTGTGATGTCACAGTCCCGGAGGATGCTGGGACTGTGACATCACAAGGGGGCGGGGTCACCATGTGACATGAGCATGTGACCCTGTCCCCTTGTCCCTATATAAGTCCCAGCACAGCGCGGCTCTGGCATTCCGGCCAGAGAGAGCGACGTGTCAACATCGGAAGAAGAAGAAGAAGAAGAAGGCAGAAGAAGAAGAAGAAGGCGGCGCAGAAAGCGACGACAGCGGCAAGAACAGAAGAGACCCCGGAAGACCCCCGAAGACCCCCGAAGGCGGATCGAGACCCCCAGACAACGGCGGCGACGACGAAGAAGGTAGCCGGACTTCTCCGCTCGGTAAAAGAGCTACGTAAATGGCGGAGGAGTCCGGCGAGAAGACCCCCAAGACGGAAGAAGACCCCCAGAGCAGTGCAATAAAATATTTTTTCAAAAGTGTGTTTTTTACTTTACATTTTACACCTTAGGTGAATGGGTAGGGGTACATTGTACCCCATACTCATTTACATAGGGTGGGGGGCCGGGATCTGGGGGCCCCCTTATAAAAGGGGGCTCCCAGATTCCGATAAGCCCCCGCCCGCAGACCCCGACAACCAACGGCCAGGGTTGTCGGGAAGAGGCCCTTGTCCTCATCAACATGGGGACAAGGTGCTTTGGGGTGGGGGGGGGCACGGCCCCCCTTTTCCCAGGGCACCCCCCATGTTGAGGGCACGCGGCCTGGTACGGCTCAGGAGGGGGGGCGCTCGCTCGTCCCCACCCCTTTCCTGGCCTGCCGGGCTGCGTGCTCGGATAAGGGTCTGAGATGGATTTGGGGGGGACTCCCTTTAAATCCATGCCAGGTGACGGAGCTAGCGCGCCGGCATTTACTGCCTACGCTAGCTACGTACCTGAAGTCACGTGCTAAATGAACGGACTTTCCGATGAGCTGCAAGTCTGTTCATTTCAAAAGTCCGGCGGACTAGCCTACTAACGGCGGGATTGTCCGCTGGACTGCCAAGTCCAGCGGATAATTTTAAAACAAAACTTAAAACTTTAGTCCGCCGGACTTTTTGAAAAAAAGTCCGTTGGAGGCCCACACACGAGGGGATTATCCCCTGGACTTGAGGCCAGGGGATAATCCCACGGGATAGTCCCTTCGTGTGTACGCGGCATAAGGCACACCTGTGCAATAATCATGCTGTCTAATCAGCATCTTGATATGCCGCCCATGTGAGGTGGATGGATTATCTCGGCAAAGGAGAAGTGCTCACTTACACAGAATAAGACAGATTTGTGAACAATATTTGAGAGAAATAGGCCTTTTGTGTACATAGAAAAGGTTGTAGATCTTTGAGTTCAGCTCATGATAAATAGGGGCAAACACAAAAGTGTTGGGTTTATAATTATGCTCAGCGTATATACTCTGGCCAGTTCTAGCTTCGTCTTTTGGCCAATCCAGCTCTGAACTTGTATTTTATTGTTCATGAGATATTCCTTTGTGGAGGCAGATGTTTTCAGAAGTGCATATCAATAATCAATAGGCCATGCATTAATTTGTCTTGTTTTCAGAACAGAAATATCTACCAACACAAGATAAAACAAACGGAGCACATAAGTAGAATGCAGTGAAACGTACAAACATAATGCATACAATCTGTATTCTGTTCCAGTATTTGATTTCCTGGGGTAGAATGCAAACTTTGTTCACAGATATGCATTGTGGTTCCTTACATTGATGTAAGCAGCAGACAACATCTCATGCATGTGATCTGTTAAAGATCAAACTGGCCAGATTTTTTAGTTAAAGCTTGCATATCTCAGATGGATTAAAATGAATAGATCCAACAAAAATAAAAACCAAGCTCACACTTGTTTATTATGCCATTCTTTAACAAAATAAAACAATAAAATAAGAACAAGAATTCACTTACATCCCTGTTAGCATTTGTTGTCTGCAGAGAAAAATACCATAGAAGAGCACTGTCATTAAGAAGCTGTTTGAGAATTAGATGTTAAAGGAAAACTATAACTCCTTTTGGTATGTATATACATTTTGAACGTTTACTGATGTTTTTAAACTACTGATTTTTATGTTTTTAATATCTGTAAGTCCTAACTATAAAAAAAAGAAGGGAAGCCTTATAACATGCTGTAATAAGAAAGCTCAGTGTTGCCTGAATGCTTTTTGGCAAGCCATATTAATTCAAGACATTGCCAATCCTGTTAGTAACAGAAGAAATCCATCCTCTGATGTTACTGTTCAGTGTATTTTCTGCAGCACTATCGCAGCACTATCGCAGAGGCCTGTGTATCTTTTGTATTTTTATTTGGGTCAGAACCAGTGGTGGCTGGTGCTCAATATTTAGGGGGGGCAGCAAACCAACGCCCCGCAGTCCCCCCTTCCCTCGGGAGACAGACGGGAAGATGGCAATACCCCACCCCCCGTGGGAGGCAGTGATCAACCCCCCCCCCCCCGTGGGAGAAAGACAGACAGAGGCCACTTTATCTTAGGAGGCAGATGACAGGGATCTTGCTTCTCACTTCGGACTGTTGCTTTTCCTCCTGGCTGAACATGGAAGTGGGTCCTTAGACCAGAGAGATCCAATTGGCCAGGAGTCCTAAGACTCCCAGCCAATCAGGTTTTAGAAAAAACAAATAGAAGAGCGCCACCCAGTAAAAGGTGCTTTAATCAAAGATAAAACTTACATATAAAAAGCAGCACGCTGTACGTGAGCAAGAGTTGCTACTGCTGCCATAATCGTGTCCAAGAGTGCAGAGAAAACCTGTAGTTATGACCACAAGACGCTGGGGATGAACCCGGCTTTGTTAAGCGTCTGGAAGGCTGCAGAGCGGCTCGAGGAGGCAGCGTGTGACGTCAGAAATGCAGGGGAACATGAGGTAGCTGCTCTGCTACGCATGAAACCCTGACCCAGAATCAGGTCGTCTACGAATGATTTAGCACCGGGTTCCCAACTAACATGCGATGCGCTCCGGGAGAGAGGCGGCCTGCTTCCGTCCGTGCTCCGGTCCCGAGGCGAGCAGCACTACGCGCCGGCCCCCGCCCTGGCAAAAGGGTGGTGGGGGCCGGCTATCCCAGGCCAACCTGGGCTCCGTGGCACTGCGGTATCATCACCTTTAGGGGGGATTCTGGGCGTCATTTAGCCAGGAAGAGGAGCAGTGTCCGGAGGGATGAGTCTTCCAAAATCAGTGCCGCAGATTAGTGTATAGCAGCTGAATATGCTCTTTTTTACCAGGCTCCAGGTAAATTACTGCAATTGCCCAAACATCAAACAGGAATTGGTTCTTTAAAAGAAAAAACTGTACTGTTGTAAGATGGCTTTTGAAGCTAAAAAATATTTTACATAAAAAAGTTCTACTGGTGCCTGTTTTTAAGTGGGTTATGTCTACAATTTTAACTCACAGCATTCTGTAACATAGCACTTTTTTTCTAAGCTCATTGTAGAAAATGGAACAATGTGCTAACAGGCTCGTTGGAGTAGTTAATTTACAAACAGCATTTATTTTCCACATATAATATTAATAAATACTTCTTTGTTTGCTGGTGCTTTATTGTTTGTATAGCTTTTACCTATTACTAGGGAGTCGTATGTACAGAAATTATTATGTAGGCTTCACTCCAACATCAAACACAGCAGGGCAGTGTAATTTACCGTTCATTAACAAGCTGGATACATATATTCCCAACTTCACTTTAAGTGTTGGCATTAAATAACAAGAATTATTATTGCAGCCAGTGTGAACTCTGTACTTAAAATACAAATGCTGTGAGAATGAATAAATTGAATTTACAAAAATTCAAATTTTCTCCCCTCTACATTGTGGAACTGCTGGCTGGATGTAGGAAATTGGAATATTATGCGCTGGAAACGAAAAGTTCTTTTCATCTTTGTGCCTAATGGACTGAACAAAAAGTGAACAATTTGTTTCATATCATGATTCACTAACACTCTCACTGACAGGATTCCTATTTTCCAGTCTCCTCTCTTATTCAAGTTCATGTTTAGCAGTACACTGGTGTAATTACTGAATCTTAGCTCTAATATTTCAGCAACAAGGTTGACTGAAGCCCACTAGGATAAAGATAACGTTGCTAATGTTCTGTCATAGGAGAGGAACTGTGAAACGCACAGCCGCTAGCAGCCTTCCCACTATTTCATATGTGAGAGACCAAGCTATGTTATGCAGTAACCCAGAACGGCATAATTGCTCAAGCTGAAAAAAAGAATTCCGAGACCCAATCTACCCAATTAAATCACCAAAGCCTAAAGAAAGTTCATCTTCATTTCATGAATGTTCTTTTGCTGGCTAGGCACGCAGCAGTGTCTATCTGCACATATTCCCAATAACCTTTCTTTTTTTTCTTTTTTTATATAAAACGAGATGTGAATAAAATAGAAAATATTCCTAACTCATTGTATGAAATATCTTTTATAAAGCATTCATAAAATATATGGATGTATACCTATGATTACTTTTAATGTGGTTAATGTAATTTATTAAAATTAAAATGATACACCTAAAACAGATCTTTAGCCTTTTTTTCCATATCTTAGGGATATTTGAGTTAAAAAAAAAGTGAAGTGTGGAGAAAAAGAAGATCCTGAGAAGCTTCAAGATACAACTTTTGGTGAATTATAATAAGGGCCTAATGGGTGGCTGCCAGACTGGGAGAGCCCATAGGGATGATAAAAAGGTTTGCACTTCAGAGCCATTTACAGAAAGCAATTTTCAGCTTTTCAAATCCTACACTTTTTGTGAGATGGAGGTCAGACTGATTTTTATGAATGAGATGGGCCGTGATGTGCATAGCGCTAAAGTGCATAATGGAGAACAGACAGTAATATCTGCTCTTTGTTATAAATGAGCCTCTGAGTGATTATAAGAAATATTCACGCACATTTCTGGAACCTAAGGGAATTGTTTCAATATTATCTGCCACCACTGCATGTATAATTGGCAAATATACATGTTTCTGTTAAGTGAGATCCAATTGTTCTTATGTTACAGTGCCTTTACAAAAACAGAAACTGTGTCTGTAGCCACAAGAAGGTGTCCTCCGCTATGATGCAGGTAGCGGTTGCCTCTAGCAACAATGGACCGATATGGACTTTAAGAGAAACTGCAATATGATGTATCAGATCTGCTTTAGTGATATCAATAGCTGGAATCAGCTCTGCATAGGAAAATATTTCCCTGTCTGAACTGACAAGCTTCTGTAATTTTTGTGCAATTTTCTATGACTGTTATGAAGACAATATTCTGACCCCAAGGGAAGATATTCTTATATACTGACTTACACTTATTGATGTACCTGAAAAAGATTAATGCTGTCTGTTCTAGTCTTTCTAAAATCAGAATAGCTGAAATCACAGGATGCACTCAGCAAAAGAGTAATTTAAAATCTCAAGTTTTGTACAGGGATTGGCATACAAATTCATGGATAGCATTGGCATATATTTTATTAAAAATACCTAGAAATGTATCACTTTTAAAGCACTGTATATTTTATTGACTTTTATTTTATATTTGCAATACAAACATTGGGAAATTCAGTACGTTAAAATGATGCTTACCTAAAGCATGCTTTGTAGTACTTTTGTATTCTTATGATTTGCGTACATGAATGCTAGACTGATAAGCAAGTGCCACATAGCAAGCTTTCAGGGAAAAATGGCCTGCGTTTAACATAAGTCCAGGGGCATGTTTAGGAGATATTCATATAAAAACAAGAAAACCAATGTGATGCAAACGCATCAATAAAGCGTATACATGGCTCTATTGCATCCAATTATATTTTGAACACTGCTTTCCAAATCCTTCAGAAATGCTTCACAGTCAGAAGTAAAACACAAATACCATTGTATACTTAACATTAACGGTGAGGGGCACTATGAATATAAACAAGACCAGAGCCCAAATGGCTGAAAATGTGGGTGATATCTAGTGGAAGCGCCAGCATTTGACACTCACTTTGTCAAAGTTGTCTATTTATTTAGACATTTCCATTTATTCACATGCATACACCCCACCTACTTGCTCATAGATTTTTGCATTTGAAAGTCCTCTTCTTCTTAGGACACTACTCAGCCTAGCTTGGGGGTTAATTTGCAGTTTTGTCTTTTTATGTTAGGTGGCTCTACCTTGTGAGAAATGTATCAAAGAAGACAGACTGGGGTTGATTTAAAAAAACTGGAGAGTGCAAAATCTGGTGCACCTGTGCATGGTAGAGCCAATCAGCTTCTAACTTCAGCTTGTTCAATTAAGCTTTGGCAAAAATAAAATGGAAGCTGATTGGTTTCTATGCAGGACTGCACCAAATTTTCCACTCTCCAGTCTTAGTAAATCAACCTCACAGTATCAACGCATTCAAATTTACCATCATAAGGGCCTTGGATTAGGGAGACCCCTGTAAGTGTGACCTAAGGTTATTATCAGCATGACTGAGGGTAGTTATCTATCCCTTCAGTAGACTACCCAACTATATGTCAAAGAATTGAAAGTTTTGAATGGCCTGCATTACCACTGTTCTGCTATTGTGTACAAACACTTTACCACCAATTATATACCCTTTCATTCAGTTGTGTTCCTATATTACAGTCACTATTTGAATGAAATATTTAAATCCCTAGAATTTAAGGATTTATTTAGTGTGCAGATAAAGCATGTTGACCAGAATCACCATTGTGATAAACTACTCCTGGCTTTGAAGGAGACAGCTACATATACAGTATATAAAGCAAGAACTGAACCATGATGCATGTCCACTGATTTAAATTGCCCATAAAATGGCACATATTTAGATCTTTCATATCTTTCTAAAAATCTTCAACCTTGCAAAACGTATGACACGTGGCTGAATTTCATAAACTTTGGAACTTGCAGTTACAGCCACTGTGCCTATGCCGTGCTTTACAGCAATAACTAAATAGAAAATTACTTGACAAGCTAGCTTAGGCTTATATATACTTGGTTAAATTCTTTTAAAGTTTGCTGACCCTGCTAATAGAACGATCTGGCTTAACGTGAAAGTGCCCTCTCCTTGGCTTGACCAGAAGATTAAATAAATGTGTAGGATAAAATAGTAGAAGCTGCAAGCATTCAAAAATGCAATTGTCGATGGTTTATTATGCAAAGACGTTTCTATAGCTAGCACTCAGTGAAAATCATTGGTGTTTTACTATATCTAGATTTAGCTACTGGCAGTTAAATGCAGACCACTTCTTGAAAATCTATTTTATTAAATCTGGCAGTGAATAAAATCTCAAATTCCTCCATAAATATAAGTAAGCCAAAAATGTATTCCACTGTTGGAGGAACTATTAATTATATGCGCAATTAGCAATAAAACATTACCTTACGGATTTGGATGCTCCATTCTAATTTTGCCGTTCACGAACATAGTCATAACCGCAATCTCAAGTTCCTTCTTAAAATGTACCAAGAGAGCCATAACCAATTAATTTAGCTTGCAAAAATGGTAATTTTATAGGGCTTGAAAAATTCTTGGAAACCACTTTTAGGAGTACTTCACCTGTTGTGATTTCTCATACCACTTTGCATCTATTAGGCAGTTTATTTCTATATATGTAAAAAAGCTTTATTGTTCTCTCTAGCTTTTCCGGAATGTACTTATGCAGCATGCCAGCTCTGTTGCTGAATCCTAGCTATGTTCTGACTCCTGAGTCATTCATATCCATGTTACATTTTCGAATACATTAATCATTTAAGAAAACAAATGATGTGAAAGTACCCTGTTGTTATACAGGCTATATTTTATATTTTAAATGGGCTACTCGAGCAGTGAAATATTCATACAGAAAGCAGTGATTTAAAATCTCCAATTTTATTTCTACAGCAGGTCTACAAAGCAATCTGTCAAGCTAAACATTTGGGAACTGCCGTTTTTCACTTGCTTTAAAGAGCAAGCTCCGACTTCACTATCTATTAAGCAATTGACCAAGAACAAACATGTACATAAACATAAACATGTATACAAAAACATGTAAATATCAGGTGATCCACCACTTCCTTGGCTGCCTGCTTGTTCCAGGCCATTGTTATGGATATGGATGGCAGAACTCAAGCTATTAATCCAGACAACATCTAATTTGCTCTTCTGGCAGTTTCCCCATTCATGTTAAATATAGAGTTACAAATTAAGGTCAGTCCTCCAGACTTTAGTTAGATGCCAGCAGGTTAAATTATTTTTGTACTGTTTCATCTCCCATGAAACAGTAACACAAGTAGATTCTAGTGAGCACAGGGCACCCAACGTAAAGCTCCATTTTTTATTGGAAGCTTCACACTAAACTTTCTCTCTCAAGATATAAATATATACAGTATATAGTTATTTTGTCAGAGTAACATGCTTAACTGGTATTGGCAATGATAAGACATGCGGGAGATTACACCCAGGAACAGTCAGAACAGATGTGTCCTGCACTAAACTCAGGTCAGTTCCTGACTAACATTGTGCCCACTAATGGGTTCCCAAATGCAATCAGGCAGCACTTGTGCCTTTTTATTGTTCTGTCAGAACTCAGCCTTTTCACTTTTAATCCAGCAGCAGGCTCTCACCGCAGAGAGAGAAAGCAAGAACAATTGTAAGTATAAAGGCCTGTTCACAGCTGAGACTAATAATCCAATCTAACTACTGGGTAAGAAGATGTGGACCTAGGAATGGAGGTTTTATCCTAATCAAAGCTCTACAAAACCTCAAGGTTCCAGGACCCCACACAGACTCTATTAAACTAGAGCTAAAGTTTCCAGTATTCCAGTTTAAAAAAATACCAAATCCAGTTATTTGATGCTCCTGCCTCATAAAAGTAACCAAAACCTTCATTTACTTCCACTCACTGAGCCAAATCTTCCTTTATTTGTGTCTCACATGCTCTCTATCCATGACACTGCAGCCTACAGTGGGACGGTTTCAATACCAGAGGTAGTGCTGCCAATCAAGAAAGTAGTGGGCATGACTGGGTATGTCCAGTTGCTGACTGATAAGCTACTGCCTGGCAATACTTATAAATTGAGTGCAGTAGCAAATCATTTTAATGAGAGCCCACAGTTCTACTTTAGGATTCTGACAAAACAAAAAGTTTGTCTTCTCTACATCAGTTATAACCTCTGAAGCCTGTGTATATTTGAGAAGTGTAGTTGACATCTAGGTGTCCACAATTCTGCCAGACAGTGCTTTACAGAGTGTATGTATAGGTTTTTAGTTTTGGATAGAGTATTTTTTTGACTGTGTCACATTGGGGATATTTTCTGTACTTTCTGGTCTGGAAATGTAATAGGCAGTGAGAAGAATTCTCCATGAAGTGACGGGAATTCACCTCTTAGACAGTTGTCACTGAAACATGTGTCCCCACTTGAACATTTCTCCTTACCTCTTATTCTGGTGAAGAGTTGGAAGCTTCGCACTAAACTTTCTCTCTCAAGATATAAATATATACAGTATATAGTTATTTTGTAAGAGTAACAACTGGTATTGGCAATGATAAGACATGCGGGAGATTACACCCAGGAACAGTCAGAACAGATGTGTCCTGCACTAAACTCAGGTCAGTTCCTGACTAACATTGTGCCCACTAATGGGTTCCCAAATGCAATCAGGCAGCACTTGTGCCTTTTTATTGTTCTGTCAGAACTCAGCCTTTTCACTTTTAATCCAGCAGCAGGCTCTCACCGCAGAGAGAGAAAGCAAGAACAATTGTAAGTATAAAGGCCTGTTCACAGCTGAGACTAATAATCCAATCTAACTACTGGGTAAGAAGATGTGGACCTAGGAATGGAGGTTTTATCCTAATCAAAGCTCTACAAAACCTCAAGGCTCCAGGACCCCACACAGACTCTATTAAACTAGAGCTAAAGTTTCCAGTATTCCAGTTTAAAAAAATACCAAATCCAGTTATTTGATGCTCCTGCCTCATAAAAGTAACCAAAACCTTCATTTACTTCCACTCACTGAGCCAAATCTTCCTTTATTTGTGTCTCACATGCTCTCTATCCATGACACTGCAGCCTACAGTGGGACGGTTTCAATACCAGAGGTAGTGCTGCCAATCAAGAAAGTAGTGGGCATGACTGGGTATGTCCAGTTGCTGACTGATAAGCTACTGCCTGGCAATACTTATAAATTGAGTGCAGTAGCAAATCATTTTAATGAGAGCCCACAGTTCTACTTTAGGATTCTGACAAAACAAAAAGTTTGTCTTCTCTACATCAGTTATAACCTCTGAAGCCTGTGTATATTTGAGAAGTGTAGTTGACATCTAGGTGTCCACAATTCTGCCAGACAGTGCTTTACAGAGTGTATGTATAGGTTTTTAGTTTTGGATAGAGTATTTTTTTGACTGTGTCACATTGGGGATATTTTCTGTACTTTCTGGTCTGGAAATGTAATAGGCAGTGAGAAGAATTCTCCATGAAGTGACGGGAATTCACCTCTTAGACAGTTGTCACTGAAACATGTGTCCCCACTTGAACATTTCTCCTTACCTCTTATTCTGGTGACAACTCTAAAATGTTGGGTTTTCTGTTACTTTATGTTTCAGTAGTTATTTGTGCTCACCTTTAAATTCGGATTGCCAAATACAGAAGGCAACAAAAATCAGATGTACAATACCCAAACTGGATACTATGAATATAAATTAGCTTTTGCATCATTCAAGAAGAGATCTAACCCAAGATGTGCAGCTAAAACGGACCCGAGGTAAATAGTATTTCAGAATTAGAGATGTTGACTGTCATAGAGAGATGACAGGAACCCCCCTGAAATTTACATACATTTTAGCCCTGGGAATTTCTAATCTTTATTAGCATAGCAAATACATTTCTTAGACTGTTTAATGATTAAAAAAATATTTAAATATTTATTAGATTGTTTAACCACATTAGGTTTGGATTGTTTCACCCCCTTCCAGTCCAGGCCATTTTTCAGATTTTTAGCACTGTCACACTTTGAATGGCAAGTACTTAAAGAGGTGGTCCACCCGCACAAAAAATATTAAAAGTCAGCAGCTACAAATACTGCAGCTGCTGACTTTTAATAAATGGACACTTACCTGTTCCAGGTTCCAGCAGTATCGGCAGAAGATGACGAGCAACCGCTCGTCTCTCGGCTGCCCCCGCCGCCATCCTCTGTCAGGGAATCAGGAAGTGAAGCCGGCTTCACTGCACGGTTCCCTACTGCGCATGCGCGTGTCGCGCTGATCTTCGGATAGGGTCGGGGCAGCTGCGGCTAGCTAGTCCCGGAAGTGGGTGCAGATACCTGGATTATACAGATATCTGCACCCCCTCCCCCCTGAAAGGTGCCAATTGTGGCACCGGAGGGGGGGAGGAATCCGATAAGTGGAAGTTCCACTTTAGCGTGGAGCTCTGCTTTAAGTAATGCAACACAAATACATTTTGTATCATTTTTTGAGACAGATAGAGCTTTCTTTTGGTAGTATTTAATCACCACTGTTTTTGTATTAATTTTTTTGCTAGATAAAGGAAAAAAGACAAAACAATTTGAAAAAAGGCCAAAAATGTATTCTATAAATTTCTTTGTTGGTCAGTGAGGTGGGAAGTTATTGCTGTTGTGAATGGTTTTACTGAACCATGATGGTTTGAGGTTTCCATGTCTTTGGAGTCCTGGCAGGACTGTATGGCTGGCTTTGGTTAATGTTGGTCATCCTCCTTGCTCCATCATCCTATGTGGATATTATTTGGATCTTGTGTAAGTGTACTTACAGAGGTGTGCCATTATCATCTTTTACAGCTGTGGCTGGGTGGCCGGTTGTGGCTCCCATCTCCTCTCTAACTGGTCCAGTGTCCCACCTTGTTTTTCCCCCATGTGGGTACTTGGGGGATTGGTGTTTAGACATTGGTTGCAGCATCTCCCTGAGAATCAGCAGATGTTATATGGGTGACAAATGTTGTGGTAAGCCTATTAACACAGGGTGATGCAATGTATCCTGCTCAAAAAATTATAATGTTTTGTACTGTTAAAATGTTTTTCAACTTTTCAGATGCTTCCACGGTGTCCCTGACCAAGCAGTTTCAGACTGAGAAAAGCATCAACACAGACAAGCGGGATATATTAACATCTGGTCTATTTATGCATTTGTACTGGTTTTAATTATATGTGTTATATGTCTGTAACTCATGTGGTGGTTGTGCATTACTCCATTGTTTCTTTTAACGGGATGCAATAAATATTGTTTTATTTAATTGTGTCATTAGTCTCAGTGTGATGCCTTTAAAGGCCCCTATATTTTGGAAAGTAATTTCCTTTTTGCTGTTATGCAAAATGTATTTAGTAAAATTATCTCAAATCAGTGTATATTATTTAGTATGTGTGAAAGTTATCCACTTTCAAACTAAAGTATTTTTTTTGGAAAATGGATCAGTCCTGATGTACTGACTGCCTATCTCATTTATTGAGCCCCTAAAATGCCAAGACAACACAAGTACCCCCTAAATGGCCCTTTTTGGAAAGTAGACAGTCCAAGGTAGGAGGTACCTTAAGCATTTTTAAGTTGTAATTTTTTGTCACAATTTTTGGAAAATAAAGGAATGTAAAAATGTTTTTTTACAAAGTTGTCATTTCAACGAGTCATGTCTCACACACAGCATAGGCATAGGCATACTTTCAAATACAACCCAAAACACATGCTGCTATGCTTCCTGAGTATGGTGATACCACATGTGTAGGATTTTTTCACAACCTCGATGCATAGAGGGGCCCAAAATCCAAAGAGCACCTTTGGGCTTTTAAGGAGCATAAATTGTACATCTAATTTCCTGACTAGCTATCATATTTCTAAAGTGCCAGGAGAGGATAAACACCCACACAATTACCACATTTTGGAAAGAAAACACCCCAAAGTATTTTCTGAAGGGTATAGTGAGTCTTTTTTTGCCACAATTTTTGGAGAAAGCACTAAAGAAAATTAAAATGTATTAAACAAAGTTGTCAATTAATAAGATATTACTAACACACATCATAGGACTACCTAAAATTACACACCAAAACACATTCTGCTACTCCTTCCATGTAGGATGATACTCCATGTGTGAGACTTGTTTACAACATAGCCACATGGGGCGCCCAAAATCCAAGGAGCACCTTCAGTTGTTCTAGGGGAATAAATTACACATCTAATTTGATAACTGCCTGTCACATTTCTGGAGGCCCTGGAGCACTAGGACGGTAGAAACACCTACAAAATGACAACATTTTGAACATCAAACATCCAAAGTATTGCCTAAAGTTTTTGGAAAATGAGAAATTAAAATTAGAATGTATTGTTTTACACAAATATCTCAATATTTTAAGATATCAAGATTTTTTCTAACACACAGGATAGGCATACTTAGAATTACACCCCAAAACATATTCTGCTACTTCTCTTGAGTAAAGTGATACTCTACCTGTGTGAGACTCTTTTACAGCCCAGCCACACATAGAAGCCCAAGGAGCACCTTTGGGCTTTCTAGGGGCACAAATTAAGCATCTAATTTCCTGACTACCTATCACATTTTTGGGGGCCTTGAAGCACCAGGACAGTAGAAACACCAGAAGAGGGCAACTCCTTACTGGGGCCTCTTGGCAGAGTCTGAGTGGGTATTTATATACTGTATATCGTTGTATCTGTGTGCCACATTACTAATCCCCACCTATTCATATTCCTTGCCCCAGGAAGTAACACAATTGTCAAATAAGTCTGAAGTGTAGGTAATGCATCAATTATACTTTGTGCTACCCCCTTAGGGGCCGCTGGTAGTAGCTCGTTTTTCCCAAATAGTATAGCGGCTGCCTGTCCCCACAAGCACCAGTCCATGCAATCTAGCTCCAATAACTCAGTCTGGCAGATGTCTTTTTAAAATGTATTGCTTGAAGAACTTTAAACATTAGGGCAATGGGATACTCTGAAACAGTGCAAAGTAACAAGAGGACACTCTTCGCTAGACTTCCACCATAGAATTCCGAGACCCTATTAGAACTGTCTTAGTCAACAGCTACCTTGGGAACTTGCATCCCAAAAGCAAACAGTCACCAGGGATCCCAATTCAGGGTCAGTACTCACAAGTCCCCAGGACAGCTGCACACCTTCAAGATTCTTCCAGACATGGTTCAGTGAAGGAGACAATTCTTCTCCAGACCCAATGCTTTATGGTGAAGTCCCACAACCAGCTCCTCTGAAGATCAGTCCAAGCCCTCAGCTCTGCCACAGCCGAAACCTAAAAGAACAGCTAAACAGTCCACAGATTGCTTCAGGACGCAGCAGCCCCAGGGGCTTCAGAACCCTCCATGCTGAGGAATGAACAATCTCTCCTGGGCTCCAGACCATTTATCACCAGTTACCTTCTACAAACTCCCCTTCAGGAATTAGCTAGGGCATGATACATATTCAGGCTGGTCATTTGCCTCTCCCAGTCCCATATTCTGGAAATTTCTTCCAAAGGCAGGGGGAAGCAATCAAACTTTCAGCCTATGAAACCCTGAACAGACCAGAGCAAACAATCACTGCTCCCTTGAAATAAGGAGTCAAAAACTAAATTTGTCTTGCATGCTATGCTAGAAGGTAGCTGCATAGGGTATCAGTCTCTGAAGAAACTACACAAAATTAATCCAGTGTACAGTCATATGGCTTACTACTCACTATGGTAGCTCTGTCCTATGTCCCACTCCTCCCCAGTTTCATAGAGAATGCCAACTGTGGTAGTACACTTATTATAGCTCCCACCAGTTTCCAACTTTGCTGCTCTGCTAGACCACGCCTATCAGAGCAGCATGATGACATTTTATGCCTGATGTGCACAGAATGTGACATCATCGATTATGTGCAGTTTGTTGCCGGAAGCGTGGCAACAAGAAATCAGAAGCTGAGAGCCAGAAGGACTGGTGCAAAGAGTCAGGCAACAGTTTTTTCCATATGACTATGCATGTCAGATTTAGTATATCATTTTCAGTTATTCAACATGGGGCTGCACATTGACTTGGGTCAGGGACCCATGTTATCCTAAAACAAACTCTAACCTTGTTAATATCTTTTTGACAAGCAGACACAAACACAGAGAAATGTCAGTGTTTTGAGTTAAACTGGAGTTGGCTTTAAAAGCTAAAGTAAAACTTCATCTTTGTTAGTAAAACAACAAGGGCTACACATATTTCAAGAACATTTACCTTAGCAAAGATGTTAGCCAGGATTTTACCTTCAATTAATATTTACCTTTGTTAAATGACCGTGGGATTACTGTGAATGTGATGTGATTACCTGAACCTCATATAGAATCTATGGGGCATTGCCAAGAGAAGATGAGAGACATGAGACTGAACAATGCAGAAGAACTGAAGGCCGCTATTGAAGCATCCTGGTCTTCCATAACACCTCAGCAGTGCCGCAGGCTGATAGCTTCCATGCCACGCCACGTTGAGGCAGTAATTACTGCAAAAGGGGCCCAAACCAAGTACTGAGAACATATGCATGCTTATACTGTTCAGAGGTCCGATATTGTTCTATGTACAATTCTTGTTTTATTGATTGCATGTAATATTCTAATTTTCTGAGATTGTGGATTTGGTGTTTTCATGAGCTGTAAGAGATAATCATCACAATTATGACAAATCACGTCTTGAACTATCTTGCTTTGCATGTAATAAATCTATCTCATATATTAGTTTCACCTTTTAAAGTGGTTGTAAACTCTTACAAACCGCTTTGACCTACAGGTAAACCTAGATTAAGGCTTACCTGTAGGTCCAAGAAATATCTCCTGAACCTACACGGTTTAGGAAATATTTGCTAAAAGACAGGCACCGATGTCTACAGCGCATGCGTCGTAGACAGGGGCACGCAAGCGCACTGAGCACGCCACAGCTCACGGTGATATGCAGCTCGTGGCGGCTCCCGTGCGCATGCGCTGGAGTGACGTCATTGCGGGTCCGGCGAATCACAACGCCGGAGCAGCGAGACCCGGGAGTCACTCCGGGATACATGGCAGCGGTGAATATGAAGACAGAGGAGCGCTTCGGGGGCTTCGTTCTCAGGTAAGTTATTCATAATGAGCTAGTATGCTATGCATACTAGCTCATTATGCCTTTGCTTTGCAGGGTGCATTTTTTTTTTTAGATTTCCTTTACTTCCTCTTTAAGTTGCATTGGTGAAATAAATGAACTTTTGCATGATATTCTAATTTTTCGAGTATCACCTGTATTTGCCTTCTGCAGCAGCTACCACAAATCTATTTAAATCTCAGACAAGACTAGATGAAATGTGGATGACCAAGAGGTAAATACTGATGATCTACTTCCAGTTGAATGTGCCTTGTATTGACCACGTTTTATAAATATGCTCCATGGCTGTACAGATTGTTTTATTTTATTTTTTGTGATCTCAAAAACATTTCTAGTATAAAGGAGGGGTATCAAAGAAGTCAAATTAACTGTTAAAATGACAGGTATGTGTTGGCAGGAGAGCTTGTTTCTCTATTCATTTGGTTAAAGAGGAAATCACAATGAGAATCCAGTAACTCAGGATGATTAAGTCTGACAGCACCCATGAGATGCCTAATTAGAGCAGAGAGACATGTATACTGCTAATTGTTGTAGTATAGGTCTTTCACTATATCAGTAAATCATCATAAGTGAAAATATACAGTATGCAGTCAAGGTAACGATAATTTAACAGCAACCCAGACATCCATATGAACCTCAAAAATGTTGTACCTTTCTCTATTCTATTTAAAATTAAAAAAAAAAAAGTTTTGTTTGCAATCCTATGTTTTACACAATATGGAAATTAATTTTAATAGTATAGACTATCCTTTAGAGCCGTTATCAAGGTTTGAAATATTTTTTTAATACATGTACTGTAAAAGAGATCAGCTCTATATAAATAATTTTATTAATAGATCTTTTTAATGATAATGTTATGTAATGTAGAGCAAAGAGTACATACTTGGGTGGTCTGCAGGATGAAATATAAAGCCAGGGCCAGCACTAGCAGTAGGCAAACTAGGCAGCCGCCTACGGGGCGTACTGCCACCTAGGGTGCCAGGCTGCTGGTTTCCCTACTCTCCCGCTGGTCTCTGCGCTGTAAGTTTTTATTCAACCTATGTCATTAGGGCGCAACACTGGAGGACATGTCCGGAGTCTCCAGGCGGCAGCGACAGAATGAAAGCAAATGAAACATCCCTCTATAATCAGTGACACTGACTGACTGTGACCTTTCTGTCTCTCTCAGAGACTCTCTGGTGATCGTCCCACTGTCAAAAATCCTTGCACCAACCCTGTATAGAGCACAGTGTATAGACTACAGCACAGCATACAGGTAGTGGTAGTCTGGATGTTACAACACAAAGTTTAACGCACATACTTGACAAGTCCGGAGTAGATAATTTGCAGCACAGTGTACAAAGTACAGTAGTCTGGACTATATAACATACAGTTTAGTGTAAAGACTGAGGTGATCTGAAGCATGCAACATATAGCAGGATGCAGTGGTTTGTATGTAGATAGCACCCCAGTAGGTCCTGTTACATAAGCATTGCTTTTTTACCCTCTAAGCCCACTAATTATTACAGACTGCGCCTATTATCGCCTTGACCAAGAAGGGTGCTAATGCCAAGCAGCGGCCCCCTGAAGCTGTATTTGCCTTTAGTGATTTGAAATCGGCCTTTAGGTCTGGACCTTTGTTGAGGCGACCTGACCCTGGGATCTATTTTTTATTAAAGTGGACACTTCCTCAACTGGGGTGGGAGTTGTGCTTCTTAAATCCTTTGAGGAAAAATGTCAACCATGCGCGTTTTTCTCCAAAAAAAAATTCTCAGGCAAATTACGAAGAATTACGCTATTGGTGATCGGGAACTTCTTGCGATTAAATTGGCGTTGGAGGAGTGGCATCATCTCCTGGAGGGTTCCCAACATTCCATAACAATTTTCACTGACCATAAAAATCTGCAGTACTTACAGAATGGCAAACGATTAAATCCCAGACAAGCCAGGTGGGGTCTCTTCTTTTCCCGTTTTAACTTCACCATTATGCCTAAAGCTGGCTCCTGCAACACTCTCTAGATCTTCTGACATTCAGGATGAGGAGCCTACTCCTGAACCGGAGTCATCCCTACCTCATGCATTCTTGCCCATTCTTGCCCATTCTACCACCCTGGAGTCAAACATTCCTCCTGTCAAGACCTTTGTGCTAAGAGCTAAGATCCTTTGTTGGGGACATGACTCCAAGGTGGCATGTCATGCTGGGTTCCTTCGATCCTTCCTCCTCATCAGTCACCACTACTGGTGGCCTACTATCCTTTCAGATGTCAAACAGTTTTAATAGTAGGCCATAATGTGCATAAAGTAAAGGCCAGTACCCCTAGGGGATGCTTGGGGTAAAGATAGACACTTTAAAACGATGTATGCATGTGAAGAAGTAAACGTTTATTCAAAATTGTACACAGTGAACAAGGAAATGCTCAGAAGGCATGGTATGTTTGCAATAGGGATACAGTCAGTTGATACAGTTTATAACATGTCAAAAGAGCAAAACATACAAAGCATTTATGACAGAGGTATAAACTTGCTTGGTACATATGGTAAGGAAGATGCCAACATGTTTCGGACTGTGGTCCTTTGTCAAGGCAAATTATGTCCTTAGAAACTCATCTAAATAGATGAAGGGTCATAAAGTTAGTCTCAATATATCAATACATTATATTTGCACTAGAAAGATCTATATTGCTGGAGGAAATTTATCTCAAAAGAGAAAACACAATGAAGTACTCACATGTCTTGCCAAAGCTCAATTGTTTGTCATATAGGGGGAGCCACTGAGCGTGGGATCCAAAAGATCAGGGTATGTGCAGTAAAAACAAAGTGTATTTAAACACTGGGGCATGGAAAACCTGCTGGGAACCCCCTCAGAATACAAGGTCCAACATACAGGGTTTAGGGCTAGAAGCCCATAGCCTGTATTAAACACAGTGGGTCAGCGGATGTATCACTGTAAAATGAAGTAAAATGGGAATAGTCAGGGACAAGAAAACAAAATAAGGGTATCTGGCTACAAACAATATGTAGACCTTGTATTTACCTGAGTATAATTTGTGAGTAGAAAGGAGGAGGTCAGCTCTGGTCAGTCATCAGCATGAGACTGAAACCAGAGTGTGGGAAGTTTATATGTGGTCAGATAATGACTAACAGCTGAGGGTGGGTGTGTGTCAATCATCCAGAAGCCTCAGTGTTAATTTGCTGCTGTGTGATTGGGAGGCAGGCGTCAGGAGGCGCTGTGATGGCCTCCCAGTGTGGACCTCTGACGGGGCGGTGCCGGGCGCGGCCGCGTCACGGCGGCGCGGCCGCGTCCGGCGTCGTGACGTCACCGACGCGGGACAGACAGTCGCCAGCTTCCTGGTGCGCTCCAACGTGGAGCGCAAACAGGAAGTAGGCCAGTGAACTGGTCTAGATGGAGGGCGAGAGGGTGGCGCGTGCGCACCATGAACGGTGCGCCGGCGCCCCTGGTCTTACCCGCGCCGGGTATTCAAAATAGAGGGGGAAAATCCAAAAAGCAGGTGGAATGTAGAATGGGTAGATCCATAAGGAAAATAGTCACAAAAAGAGCAATGGGGGACATGCAGACTTGATACAATAATAAATAACCTAGTGGTATGTATGGCTTGTAACACAGTGGAGGGAAGGGGAAAGAGACCCATGTATCAATTTGTTGCACAGTATATATTATATGGATAGAAGAACATATATTAGTGATGCATATGGAGAATGTGCATAAATATACATATACAATATGAAATATATGGACATATATTCCTATATGCTATAAAAGAAGACATCCAATCCACAAAATAAAAGGTAATAACAGTACAGGCAATGTACACTGGGTGTGAATGCTTGAACGTGGGAGACCATAAATTACAGGTCTAATTCACAGACTCCGGTCTCGAAGCCCTCAAGGTAAGGTTTAAAATTAAAGGCCTCGTTTAGGCCAGGAGGTATGGTGGCGTTGAGGTGAAAAATCCAACGAAGTTCACTCTGAAGGAGTGCTTTGTTGTAGTCACCCCCTCGGTTTGGGGGGGGAATATGGTCTAGAGCTCTGAATGAGATCTGGGGGATAGTATCAGGGTGGACAATAGAGGTGTGTCGTCCCAAAGGTAAATCGGGATCTCTTTGGTTTATACTGGTAACGTGTCCATAGATACGTTTCCAGAATGCTAATTTAGTCTTACCCACGTAGAAGCATCCACATTCACATTCTAAAAGGTAAACAATTCCAACTGAACGACAATTTACATAGTACTTAGGAAAGAGGCGTTGACCATTGGGCAAAAGATTGTGTAGATTGGATTTAGGTAAATATTTGCAGTAATTGCAATTGCCGCATGGATAGGTGCCCTTTAACTGTCTCTGGGATTTGTTACTACTCTTGTATTCACTAGTGATGAGTTTATCTCGAAGAGATGGGGCACGTCGGTAAGTGATCAAGGGTTTGGGCGGGACAAAGGGGGAAAGGGCTCTATCTGTAGAGATGATGTGCCAGTGTTTAAGTAGTATTTGAGTGATTTCATTGTATTGTTGGCAATAGTTCGTTATGATTCTAAGGGGTGGTTGTGTGGAGGGCCCAGATAGTTTTGGGATAAGTAGGACAGAACGTGGTTTAGATTTCGCTTTTTTGTAAGCATTTTTGAGAACACTATTTTTATAACCACGTGCGCGAAGTCTGTCCCTCAATACGGAGGCCTCGTGTTCAAAGGAGGTATCCGTGGAACAGTTGCGTCGTGCACGTAAATATTGGGCAAAGGGAATGGATTTGAGTAAGGGCTGGGGGTGAAAGCTAGAAGCTGCAAGAATGGTGTTACCTGCAGTGGGTTTGCGGAAAAGTTGGCTTTGTAGTTGACCATGTCTGTCCTTGCTAAGGGTAAGGTCAAGGAAAGAAATGGAGCTATAGCTATATGTCATTGTGAATTTGAGATTGAGGGAATTTGAAGTATTAAGGTATGTAAGGAAGTGATGTAGAGTATCTATTGGGCCCTGCCACAGAATCAAAATGTCATCTATATAGCGGCGGAAGGACGCTATATGTTTGGTATAGATGCTGGCAGCATCGGTGATGAATAGGTTTCGTTCCCACTCCCCCAGGTACAGGTTGGCGTACGCCGGTGCACAACAGGTGCCCATGGCGACGCCCTGTACCTGGAGGTAGTGGGAACCATTGAAAGAGAAAAAATTGTGAGTCAGAATAAATTTGAGTGCTCTGGTAATGAAGAGCGATAATTCGTGGGGATAAAGATTGGCGTTAGACAGAATGTGTTGGATAGCAGTAAGTCCTAAGGTGTGGGGAATAGAGCTGTAAAGGGCCTCGACGTCGATGGCAACCAGGACAGTGTTGGCATCGACGTGGAGGTCCGACAGATCTTGAAGTAGATGTGTAGTATCACGTATATATGAAGGTAATGCTTGTACAAGGGGTTGAAGTAGTTTGTCTATATATCGACTGAGGTTGTCAGTGAGGCATCCACGTCCAGAGACAATGGGTCTACCTGGTGGTGTAGCCAGATACCCTTATTTTGTTCTCTTGACCCTGACTATTCCCATTTTACTTCATTTTACAGTGATACATCCGCTGACCCACTGTGTTTAATACAGGCTATGGGCTTCCAGCCCTAAACCCTGTATGTTGGACCTTGTATTCTGAGGGGGTTCCCAGCAGGTTTTCCATGCCCCAGTGTTTAAATACACTTTGTTTTTACTGCACATACCCTGATCTTTTGGATCCCACGCTCAGTGGCTCCCCCTATATGACAAACAATTGAGCTTTGGCAAGACATGTGAGTACTTCATTGTGTTTTCTCTTTTGAGATAAATTTCCTCCAGCAATATAGATCTTTCTAGTGCAAATATAATGTATTGATATATTGAGACTAACTTTATGACCCTTCATCTATTTAGATGAGTTTCTAAGGACATAATTTGCCTTGACAAAGGACCACAGTCCGAAACATGTTGGCATCTTCCTTACCATATGTACCAAGCAAGTTTATACCTCTGTCATAAATGCTTTGTATGTTTTGCTCTTTTGACATGTTATAAACTGTATCAACTGACTGTATCCCTATTGCAAACATACCATGCCTTCTGAGCATTTCCTTGTTCACTGTGTACAATTTTGAATAAACGTTTACTTCTTCACATGCATACATCGTTTTAAAGTGTCTATCTTTACCCCAAGCATCCCCTAGGGGTACTGGCCTTTACTTTATGCACATTATGGCCTACTATTAAAACTGTTATACAATTTTGGGATGCGATAGACCATTTGTTGTTCCCACCTACTTGCCCACCCAAATAATTTTTCTTATATTGATGGTTACCCCATCCAAATCCCCAACCGGGCAAGTTTAGGTGATACTTTGTCTAATACCTTACTTATCTTCTCCACCTTATACTCAGATACTCCCCACCATATATCTATATAGTCCATACCATACACTTACCCCTGCTCTACATATCATACATTTGCACAGTCATCTATTATTGTGAATTTTATCACATATCCCATACCTAGTTTTAACTATGGCTCTGTACCTTGGAGACGAATGGGATACACGCATGTCCAATACCATGCACCATTTTGAGTCTAATGAGTACGTTCAGTCACAACTCAAATATACCTTCCTCAATCTCACCCACACGGTCCAAAAGAAGGCCTCCCTCTTTTGGCACATCAAATCCTTCAAAGAATATATTGCCCATGGCATTAACCCCTTTGGTCTCCGGGTACAAATCTTCCCCACTTTTCAGGACATTCGCCCAGATTTTAAGGCCTCCTGGGAGAATGTCCTGAAAAATTGTTCTAATGAACTTATGAAACTATTGATTATCGAATATGAGTCTCAAATGACTGCTTTAGATATTAAACTTGAACTGATCAATACACAGCTTGAGCAATTTCAGACACACCCTCTATACATTTCACTTGATGAACAATTAAAAACTCGTTTTGACAAATTCAATCATGACATTCTTGCGCAAAAGGATAAAAAATTCTTTCGCGACAAGAAAGCCTTTCATGAGGAACGTGCATACAAATGGAGCGACAAAAATCGCACAAATCGCTCCGAAAATACCATACGCCCTGGCCTTCGGCCATCGAATTCTCGTTCCTCCACTGACAAGACCTACACCTCTACTCATGCACCCCACCAACCCAATCTCCCTTTGGGGCCACGGAGGCCCAAACGTGGACGCACACCTAATTTTTCGAGTGACGATGTGTCTGACGTGGAGGGGACCCCTGGCGCCTCCCCCCTTGGGGACTCGCCGGTGGCACCCTCTAACGCCAAGACACACAGATCGCACTCACTCCCATCTGCATCCCAGCGTGCAGATTTTTTAGACAAAATGAGAACTTCACTACAGACACATCACCAACCTACTTCTCTCAACCCAAAAACCAAACGACCAACACGCTAGAAATATCCTCCAATAACATTATTAATCTTTCCTCTCACACACTCACTAAACACGAAATTTCAGTCCTTGAGAAGGGTCTTACCTTTTGTCCAACTTCACAGCTTGACAAGTTCACAGTCATCAAAGATATACATCTCTTTGTCCGCAAGTTACTTCTACACAGCATGTACACCCCTAACCCTTTTCCTGACAATCTTTTGCACACTGCCACTGAAACTACTGCTCTTCAGCAGCTCATTGAACTATTGGAGGAAAACAATCCACCAGATTTGATCGACACCATTGATCTTGACAACATACTCAATAACCTTGAGGATGATATCCTTCCCTCCACCTCACATTCTTCTCACCATACCTCACTAAAGAAAAAATCAAGTTTCTTTCCTTCACCCAGTACTAACCCACGTGCTGCACTATTTTTACAGTCAGTGACTAACGAAATTCGACATCTGCAAATATATCCCACCCATCCCAAACAAAAAAACTTTACTTACAACCAACACTTGGCTTTACAAAACTTAAAAACCAACCCTTTGATAGTGATCAAACCGGCGGACAAGGGTGGAAACATTGTTGTTCTTAACAAACTAGATTATCTTGACATGTGTCTTAACATACTACGCAATCGCGAATGGTATGCCATTATTCCCAGTACATCAATCAGGTTGTTCCAACAGGAATTATATACTCTTGTTGATGATGCCTTTAGACAACACATTATTGACAAATCCACTGCTGAGTACGTTAGAACAAAATTTCCGAGAGAAGCCACCTTT
The DNA here is from genome assembly GCA_028564925.1 of Lithobates sylvaticus. Lineage (NCBI taxonomy): Eukaryota > Metazoa > Chordata > Amphibia > Anura > Ranidae > Lithobates > Lithobates sylvaticus. Next base: position 390,556,317 of record CM053029.1, on the reverse strand, counting down.
TACGCCTTACCCAAGGTACACAAAAATCTTCCCAGACCACCAGGTAGACCCATTGTCTCTGGACGTGGATGCCTCACTGACAACCTCAGTCGATATATAGACAAACTACTTCAACCCCTTGTACAAGCATTACCTTCATATATACGTGATACTACACATCTACTTCAAGATCTGTCGGACCTCCACGTCGATGCCAACACTGTCCTGGTTGCCATCGACGTCGAGGCCCTTTACAGCTCTATTCCCCACACCTTAGGACTTACTGCTATCCAACACATTCTGTCTAACGCCAATCTTTATCCCCACGAATTATCGCTCTTCATTACCAGAGCACTCAAATTTATTCTGACTCACAATTTTTTCTCTTTCAATGGTTCCCACTACCTCCAGGTACAGGGCGTCGCCATGGGCACCTGTTGTGCACCGGCGTACGCCAACCTGTACCTGGGGGAGTGGGAACGAAACCTATTCATCACCGATGCTGCCAGCATCTATACCAAACATATAGCGTCCTTCCGCCGCTATATAGATGACATTTTGATTCTGTGGCAGGGCCCAATAGATACTCTACATCACTTCCTTACATACCTTAATACTTCAAATTCCCTCAATCTCAAATTCACAATGACATATAGCTATAGCTCCATTTCTTTCCTTGACCTTACCCTTAGCAAGGACAGACATGGTCAACTACAAAGCCAACTTTTCCGCAAACCCACTGCAGGTAACACCATTCTTGCAGCTTCTAGCTTTCACCCCCAGCCCTTACTCAAATCCATTCCCTTTGCCCAATATTTACGTGCACGACGCAACTGTTCCACGGATACCTCCTTTGAACACGAGGCCTCCGTATTGAGGGACAGACTTCGCGCACGTGGTTACAAAAATAGTGTTCTCAAAAATGCTTACAAAAAAGCGAAATCTAAACCACGCTCTGTCCTACTTATCCCAAAACTATCTGGGCCCTCCACACAACCACCCCTTAGAATCATAACGAACTATTGCCAACAATACAATGAAATCACTCAAATACTACTTAAACACTGGCACATCATCTCTACAGATAGAGCCCTTTCCCCCTTTGTCCCGCCCAAACCCTTGATCACTTATCGACGTGCCCCATCTCTTCGAGATAAACTCATCACTAGTGAATACAAGAGTAGTAACAAATCCCAGAGACAGTTAAAGGGCACCTATCCATGCGGCAATTGCAATTACTGCAAATATTTACCTAAATCCAATCTACACAATCTTTTGCCCAATGGTCAACGCCTCTTTCCTAAGTACTATGTAAATTGTCGTTCAGTTGGAATTGTTTACCTTTTAGAATGTGAATGTGGATGCTTCTACGTGGGTAAGACTAAATTAGCATTCTGGAAACGTATCTATGGACACGTTACCAGTATAAACCAAAGAGATCCCGATTTACCTTTGGGACGACACACCTCTATTGTCCACCCTGATACTATCCCCCAGATCTCATTCAGAGCTCTAGACCATATTCCCCCCCCAAACCGAGGGGGTGACTACAACAAAGCACTCCTTCAGAGTGAACTTTGTTGGATTTTTCACCTCAACGCCACCATACCTCCTGGCCTAAACGAGGCCTTTAATTTTAAACCTTACCTTGAGGGCTTCGAGACCGGAGTCTGTGAATTAAACCTGTAATTTATGGTCTCCCACGTTCAAGCATTCACACCCAGTGTACATTGCCTGTACTGTTATTACCTTTTATTTTGTGGATTGGATGTCTTCTTTTATAGCATATAGGAATATATGTCCATATATTTCATATTGTATATGTATATTTATGCACATTCTCCATATGCATCACTAATATATGTTCTTCTATCCATATAATATATACTGTGCAACAAATTGATACATGGGTCTCTTTCCCCTTCCCTCCACTGTGTTACAAGCCATACATACCACTAGGTTATTTATTATTGTACCAAGTCTGCATGTCCCCCATTGCTCTTTTTGTGACTATTTTCCTTATGGACCTACCCATTCTACATTCCACCTGCTTTTTGGATTTTCCCCCTCTATTTTGAATACCCGGCGCGGGTAAGACCAGGGGCGCCGGCGCACCGTTCATGGTGCGCACGCGCCACCCTCTCGCCCTCCATCTAGACCAGTTCACTGGCCTACTTCCTGTTTGCGCTCCACGTTGGAGCGCACCAGGAAGCTGGCGACTGTCTGTCCCGCGTCGGTGACGTCACGACGCCGGACGCGGCCGTGCCGCCATGACGCGGCCGCGCCCGGCACCGCCCCGTCAGAGGTCCACACTGGGAGGCCATCACAGCGCCTCCTGACGCCTGCCTCCCAATCACACAGCAGCAAATTAACACTGAGGCTTCTGGATGATTGACACACACCCACCCTCAGCTGTTAGTCATTATCTGACCACATATAAACTTCCCACACTCTGGTTTCAGTCTCATGCTGATGACTGACCAGAGCTGACCTCCTCCTTTCTACTCACAAATTATACTCAGGTAAATACAAGGTCTACATATTGTTTGTAGCCAGATACCCTTATTTTGTTTTCTTGTCCCTGACTATTCCCATTTTACTTCATTTTACAGTGATACATCCGCTGACCCACTGTGTTTAATACAGGCTATGGGCTTCTAGCCCTAAACCCTGTATGTTGGACCTTGTATTCTGAGGGGGTTCCCAGCAGGTTTTCCATGCCCCAGTGTTTAAATACACTTTGTTTTTACTGCACATACCCTGATCTTTTGGATCCCACGCTCAGTGGCTCCCCCTATATGACAAACAATTGAGCTTTGGCAAGACATGTGAGTACTTCATTGTGTTTTCTCTTTTGAGATAAATTTCCTCCAGCAATATAGATCTTTCTAGTGCAAATATAATGTATTGATATATTGAGACTAACTTTATGACCCTTCATCTATTTAGATGAGTTTCTAAGGACATAATTTGCCTTGACAAAGGACCACAGTCCGAAACATGTTGGCATCTTCCTTACCATATGTACCAAGCAAGTTTATACCTCTGTCATAAATGCTTTGTATGTTTTGCTCTTTTGACATGTTATAAACTGTATCAACTGACTGTATCCCTATTGCAAACATACCATGCCTTCTGAGCATTTCCTTGTTCACTGTGTACAATTTTGAATAAACGTTTACTTCTTCACATGCATACATCGTTTTAAAGTGTCTATCTTTACCCCAAGCATCCCCTAGGGGTACTGGCCTTTACTTTATGCACATTATGGCCTACTATTAAAACTGTTATACAATTTTGGGATGCGATAGACCATTTGTTGTTCCCACCTACTTGCCCACCCAAATAATTTTTCAGATGTCAAAGACTACATTAAGGCTTGTCATGTCTGTGCCCAGTCTAAATCCTCCACGCAGGCTCCTGCTCGTCTTGTTATGCCCTTGCTTATTCCCAAGGAGCCCTGGTCTCACATCGCCATGGACTTAATCACCGGTCTTCCACCATCTGAGAATAATACGGTCATTTGGGTAGTAATTGATTGTTTCTCCAAGATGACTAATTTTGTTCCTCTTCCTGCTCCCACTTCTGCTCCTGCTTTGGTTCCCATTTTTGTTCAAGAGATCTTCCGCCTTCATGGGGTTCCTTCCCATATTGTTTCTGACAGGGGTGTTCAATTTACATCTTGTTTTTGGAGAGCCTTCTGCAAATCCCTCAATATTGTCTTGGATTTTTCCTTTTCATACTATCCTCAATCCAATGGACAGACTGAGAGGGTTAATAAGGAGTTATAGGTCTTTCACCGCATCTTAGTTTCTGCTCATCATGATGATTGGTCCTCTCTACTCCCGTGGGCAGAACAATCATGTGAACATCATTTCTCAGAAGACACCCTTTTTCACAGTTTATGGAAGACACCCTCAGCTCCCTCTTCCTATGACCTGTTCTCCGGATATTCCAGCTTTGGCTATGGTTCAACAATCATTCAATTCTATTTGGGGTAATGTTCATGATTCCCTCTGGACAGCTGCTGATAAATGTAAAGGTTTTGCTGACCGTCATAGGCCTTCTCTACAGCCTGGAGACAAGGTCTGGCTTTCCACCATCCATCATAAAGCTCCGGATTCCTTCTCTAAAATTTGCTCCAATATTCATTGACCCGTACACTATAATTTTTAAGTTAAATCTGATTTGTTTTAAACTTCAAATCCCTAAAAGCCTCAAGATCTCAAACTTTTTTCACATTCCCCTCCTGAAGCCTTTAGTCCTCAATACGTTCTCTCGTCCTCTCCCTGCATCGGTTCCAGTCTCTGAGGATAATCAGGAGTACGAGGTTAGTCAAATTCTGGATTCCCGGCTCTGTAAAGGCAGTCTTCAGTACCTTGTGCATTGGAAAGGTTTTGGTCCTGACGAGAGGTCTTGGATCCCCGCATCTGATGTCTTTGCAACTCGTCTTTTGAGGAGGTTTCATTTGAGGTTCCCCTCCAAGCCTGGGCCCAAGCGAGGGAGGATGAGGCCTCATAAGAGGTGGTACTGTCATGAATCTGCAGTAATCCTTTAATGCCCTGTCAGTCTGCTTACCTCTGGTGTGTGTATCAGCCTTAGGGCCTGCAATCTTACACCTTCATGGTTAAGTAATCCTCCCTCAACGTGGCTCCACCCTAGCCTCAACAGGAACCACTATTTAACACCATATTCTCCAAGCCTGCCTTGCAGAGCAATATTGTGTGTTTGGTGTCCTGTGTGCTTCTTACTGTGTGCTCTACGTCTGTTTCTGTTTACCGATCTTGGCTTGTTCTTTGACTATGCCTGCTTGCTTGTTACCCTGACCTTTGGAGTGTTCTCTGTCTATCCTTGTCTGCTAGTTGCCCCAACCTTTGGCTTATCTTCTGACTATCCCTTGTTGTCCTGGACTGCTGCTTCCTCTCTATCCTCTAGTAGCCTACTGTGAGCGTGAACTGGGAGACCCTGGGGGCTGCAAACTGGAGCCACTTGCCGCGCAGTCCATCCTCACCACTAGAGGCTCTGGTAAACACCTGCTGGTTCTTAGACTCCGTGCCCTGGGGAATCTTATGCTCTAGCTCCCAGTGGGATCTGTGTTGGGGCTCCAGTGGACCTGCCTTCCTGAACCACCCAGAGTTCCATCCGCAGCAGTCAGCAATAGGGCCCACTACCTTAGCGGTGCACTCATGATTCCAACAGTGTGCATCTGTCACCTGGGCTCAGGTGACCTGACAGAGGAAATGCAGTTTGCTCACATAATTTGTAATAAAAACATCTTTGCCATTTTGAAGCTTCCCTTCAACCACTTTGCATATTATTTTATATATACTGTGATTGTGTACTTGCCCAATATGCTGCAGAAATCTACCTCCACTAGATCTGGCTGCATCCATTTTAAGTGTGGGCAGCTGAAGCTGCTGCCTGTTCACTTCCTGGATTTACACAGACACACAGAGGCACACCTCCAGCTCTGCAGCTCTCATTGGCCCTCTTATGTCTCACCCCCTCCCTTGCTGGCAAACTCTCACGAGAGTGAGAGAGAGAGCTGTGCATGATGTCATAAGCCTAGGCCTTTTACCAGACAAGAAAGAGGAAGTGGGCTGTATACGGTATTTACTAGGGATGGACTGAACGGACCCCTGTTCGGTTCGCACCAGAACTTTCGTACACCACTAAAGTTCGGACCTGCATAACGAACCCCATTAAAGTCAATGGGACCTGCATGTCAAAAATCAAAAGTGCCCATTTTAAAGGCTTATATGCAAGTAATTGGGCATACAATGGTTATGGGGGTCCTGCCCAGGGGACATGTATCATAAAAAAAAAAAGTTTGTGAAAAACGTCATTTTTAAATGAGCAGTGATTTTTTTGATTTCTAAAGTGAATGCATAAAAATTAAACATTCCTTTCAATATAGTGCCTGGGGGTCCCTTTAGTCTACCTGTAAAGTGGCAAATCAGTACCAAATCTAGTATTTGCTGCAGCAATAATTACATTTATAAAGCAAAAAAAAAAAAAATTTTGCCTGCAAGCTGTATTTATTTTGCTCAGCAACAGCCAGTGTGTATGATGGGGCCACAATGTACTGCCCTGGGAACAAGATTCGAGATTTTTTTATATACATTCTGATGTCACTTTGGCTTTGGATAGAAGTAACGGGTGTGTAAAAATTGGTCTTTGGATGTCAGTGGCGCCTTCCCCCCGTAATCCTATAGAGGTACTCTTGATGATAGGAAGAATTGGCCTTGCTGTAAAAAATTGCAATGATATGCACCTGTCAAACAGGTGCCAAATATTGGTCTTTGGGTGTCGGTGGCACCTTCCCATCGTAACCCTATAGAGGTACTCTTGATGAAAGCAAGAATTGGCCTTGCTGTATAAAATTGAAATAATATGCACCTGTCAAACAGGTACAGAAAAAATACTCTTTGGGTGTTGGGGGCACCTTCCCACCGTAACCCTATAGAGGTGCTCTTGATGAAGGCAAGAAAAATTGCAATGATATGCACCTGTCAAACAGGTGCTGAAAAATTGGTCTTTGGGAGTTAATTGTGCCCATGAAACCTATACCAAAAACATTCTTCCAGATGAAATGATTGAACACCTTCAAAGCTAGGCAGCCTCGAAGTCCTGCAGAGATTACACATCCCAAAAAGAATTAATCAGGGACATCGGCATCAGGGTCTTCATAGATGGTAATCCAGGACTGATTAATTTTTAGAAAAGTCGAACAGTCCACGGAGTCTGTGGACAGATGCGTTCTATGATCAGTAACAAAACCTCCTGCAGCAGGCCCGTTCTGAAAGCACGCTGGATGCAGGGCAGCCCAACAACTCAATAGCATACTGGGCAAGTTCTGGCCAGTGGTCTATTCTCATGACCCAGTAAGTCAGTGGATCGTCAGCTGGAAAGCTTTCTATCTCTGTTTTGGCCCGAGGTAATCATCCACCATGTAAGATGCTACCGATGGAATGTGGAAGCTGACAGCCCTGGGCAGAGAGGACTACAAAAATTCTGTAATGCCTCACTTAGGTGGACACCTTCTCCAATGCTCCTCTCTTGACCAACGGAAGACTCAAAACTACATTTTTCATGACACAGTAACCTACTGGAGTCAGGAAACACGTTCAATAAAATCCTCCTTAATGTGTCCTCAAGAGATTTTATCTTCTGCACTCTCTGTGGGGATGGGATGAGTTCTGAGACCTTCCCCTTATAACGGTGGTCAAGGAGGGTTGACAACCAGTAATCATCCTTCTCCTTTATGCCACGTATTCTTGGGTCCTTTCGCAGGCTTTGAAGCATGAAGTTGCTCATGCGCCTCAAATTTGCTAAGGCTTGAGAGGCAGACTCCTCGGGGTCACTCAGGATGACAGCATCTGGAACTTCCTCCTCCCAGCCACGTACTACTCACAAAGGTCTTGGGGTTGGAAAGCCATCGTTTACAGATTGATGCATGTCTTCCTCTTTTTCAAAGCCTATGAAAGTGCCAGAATCCTCCTCCTCCCCTCTCTTCTCCTGTGTGTTCTGTGACATAGGAATAATGGTGTCTGGATAAAGTGGGCCTTGAGAGGAAAGGAAGTCCTCCTCTTGCTCCTGCCGCTCTGCCTCCAGTGCGCCATAACGCCATGCAGAGTCTGCTGCAGCAGGAACACAACAGGGATTGTGTCACTGATGCATGCACTGTCACGCTTCACCATCCTTGTGGCCTCCTCAAATGGTGACAATACAGTGCATGCATTCTTAATGATCAGCCATTGGCGTGGGGGAAAAAAAGCAGAGGCTATCGTGCCCTGTTATCATGCCACATTCTCACAGGTACTCATTGGCGGCCCTGTGCTGCATGTATAGCTGCTGCAGCATTGTCAAAGTCGAGTTCCACCTGGTGAGAATGTCACAAATCAGGCGGTTTACAGGCAGGTGGAATTCCCACTGAATTTCAGCCAACCGAGCACTGGCTGTGTATGACCGCCTGAAATGGCTAAAGACTTCTGGCCAGCTTTAGCACATCTTGCCACCCTGGGTACATATTTAGGAAATGCTGCACCACCAAATTGAGGACATGTGCCAGGCATTGCACATGTGTCAACTTTCCCTGTATAAGGGTGGACAGGAGGTTTGAGCCATTATCGCACACCACCATTCTTGGCTCCAGCTGGCATGGTGTAAACCACCTCTGGGCCTGTGCCTGCAGAGCTGCAAGAATCTCTGCTCCAGTGTGGTTCATGTCCCCTAAACAAACCAGCTGAAGCACTGCATGGCACCTTTTAGCTTGACTCATGGAATAGCCCTTTGAACGCTTAGGGGGTACCTGATGTTCATAGGAAAATTCAGCAGAGGAGGGCATTGAGGTGGCAGAGAAGGAGAAGGAGGGGTAAAGCTCACAGGTCTGGCATCATCACCACCAGCTGTATGGAGACATGGGGGCACAACAAGCTGCAGCACGAGCCCTGCCCTGTATCCTTTCGAGTTGTAAGCAGTGTTACCCAGTGTGCTGTGAACAAAATATATCGTCCCTGCCCATGCTTGCTGGACCATGTGTCAGCAGTAAGGTGGATTTTACGGCTGACTGCCTTGCCCAACAATGCCAGAATATTCCCTTCCATGTGATGGTAGAGAGATGCAACGGCCTTTACGTGAAAAGTAGTAATGACTGGGAACCTGCAATTGTGGTACAGCACATTGTGCAAATTCACGGAAGGGGCAGAATCCACAAGGCTGAAAGGCAGAAGTTGAAGAGCCAACATCTTTGACAAGCTTGCATTTAGATGCTGGACATGTGAGTGGCAGGAACTTTTATTTTTATTTTCCGCTGCAGCAGATGGGACAGAGAAATTTGCCAGCTACAGTCTACAGCTGGTGGTGTGCTGCTGGCAGATGGGCTGCTAGGATCTGGGACACCCTGTGCTATATCATCATCCCTGTCAGTGGAGGCTGCTGAGAGGTAATGACTTGGTATAGCAGGGGCAGACTGAAGTGGGTAAGGAGGAGGAGGGACAGATTTGTGCCCCTTTTGATGAATGATGAAACAGTGATCAGATCAGAACAGAATAAAGCTGATGCTGGTGGAGAAGGTCCTCATGGTCTAAATACTACAGGCGTTATTTAAGTATACTTCTGGTGAGTGTACCCCCAAAAGGGGATAAACCCTCTAACACGGTGATATCTAAGGTGGAAGGTTTTGGATCACTCGCGGAATATCCACGCAGAACCATGCTGTCGCATGTTTGTTTGAAATGTCACCATTGCCATATTGCTGATCCATCAGATTGGAGGATCATTTGTTTATCACGCGGACTCTTTGTTTTATGAAGACACGCAGTGCAATTTATTTATTTCTTCATTCATTTATTTATTTGTTCATGTGCACGTTTGATTTATCAATTTATGCACATTATATTTTAAGGCGTAATTTAAAGGCATTTTTTACTCTGTAAGGTGTATTTAAAGGTGCACTTTCTTTATGTTTGCTTACCCCCTTTTTTTTATATATATACACCTATGTTTATATATATGCACAATTTTTCAAACCAAGTTGAAAAACCATCGCTTAGCGCTGCTATAAGTATCGGATAGACACAGCCATAGAGCATTCTGATGTTTAACCCCTTATTTATATCATTCCAATCTTACTGTTAATTTTAAGCAGCTGCTACAAAATATATTCAGCACATCACTGAAATTAATTTTTGTAACCACATCATATTACATCTATATACAATTTATATCTATTTTATTTATTTATTTATTTATTTATTTATTTATAATTTTGTATACACAGTTTTACATTGAATATTCACTTATTTATTTATTCACTCGCACAATATATATTTATTTATTTATTTATATATCTGTCTACCATACTACTATTTGGGGTCCACATCACTCACTACCCCAAATATTGTAAGTACACGCACCCTAGTAGCGCAGAGAGGTGTTGAGCATAGGAGGGCGGAAATCTCAAAACACCACTCATTCACGGTATAGACACATACATATTTGTGCACTTCCTTCTAGAGCTCTATACTGCTTAAGGCATGAGAAACTGCTGATTGGTGGATGATCCCGCCGGGTTTGACTGCATATATTCTTTTGTATCCTGTGCACCGTAAGTGTGCTTCCTCCCTGTTTTATACTAGCTGTTATCTGCCTTAGGAAATCACATTTGTACAGTTGTATATGCCCCTGCACATGGGCGTCCGCAGGTAGGGGCAAGGGGAGGCAAGTGCCCCCCCCTGGAATTAGGGATCGGATCAGGAGTGAGGATCCCCATCACCCCCAGGGCCGGACTGGCCTACCGGGATATTTCCGGTAGGCTGCCTGCCCTGGGGCCGGTTTGCGGCTGCAGTGCTCCCCTGAGTCCTCTCTCTCCTGCTCCTGTGATCACGGAGCTGGCCGGGTCTGTGTTCTGCGGCCGCGCACCGTGCTGTAACGATGTTTCGGGTGTGCACTCTGGTAGTGTAGGAATATGTTCCTGTCAGTTGGTTTTGCAAATAATGATGTATGTAATGTACCCTGCTCATTGGTAATTCTGACGTCCAGTTAGCTAATACTATCCTGGAAAATTTCTGGATTAAATATTATGCCCGGGAATATCTTATTCAAATGCCCCACAAACTCATGAAAAATGCAAACGTTACCATCCCAGATTAAAAAAAAATTGTCAATGTATCTTAACCAACACTTGACGTGCTGAGATTTTTTTTTATCAGGGGCTGAAGATGAAAGTCAATCAACTGGGCCAAGGGCTGCATAATTGATCCTGTTCCTGAACCTATCAGCCTAAACCTCAAGGGTGTTGTTCCCTTGTGAACCTTTGTTAGCCCATATATAACGGGCAGTCTAGGATGCTCATCCATCAGGAATTCAGCTGTCTCTTTAGAGATCCAAACATTTGAGAGACCAATATTAATAAGGGATGACAGGGCATTGATTGTGCTTTGTGTAGGATCCCTATCAAGTTGTATATAGCTGGCAGTATCTGCTAGCATCAGCAGCATGCCATCCCTTTATCTGCGAGTTTAAGGATGATATTTTTATCGTCCCTCAATGATTTCAAAGCCTTATATTCCACCCGACTCAAGTTGGTGTATTTTTTCATAGTGGAGGCACTCGAGCAAACATCATGCTTCAGAGTGCGAATGTAACTTTCTATAGACTGATATTGGCCAGGATGAGGTCTGCGGATCGTCCCTTCGTGATCTACTAAATGGCAGATAGGCGCGTGGTCGTCTTCTCGGCCTTGAAATACCAGTCAACCATGGGTATACCCTTCCATCTTGATAATCCTGATTCACTTGTTTAAACTTCTTCCATTTGGCTTGCCTTTGTCTTGTGGTATATGCCACAATTTGTTTATCGATCTCTTGAAATACGTTGGTTTGTTTATCTCTATCTTGCACTGCCAATTTCAAAACTGTTAGCTCCCGGTTCACCTGACATAGCTGCACTTTGACCTCCTTGATCACTAATAGCATGTAGTTCAAAGAGTTCTGAGTGGATACTTCTGACTTTACAACTCCTTTAACTTTTAAACCCACCAAACAACTAACACTTAATCCATAAAGTGGGAGTTCCGCAAGTAGTGATCGGGAGCTTTAGGTTAGGCGCCGGTAACTGTGCTGGGAGCACGCACCGCGCGTGCTCTCAGCACAGTTGTATGCACAGCAATTCATTCAAATATGTGCCCCCTCAGCGCCAAAGACTAGATGCCATGAGGCCACATATTTCCGTGCGCCCGGTGCCCAGGGGTTAAAAAAATTAGTATACTCAGGGTGATCCTAGCCTTTTTGCTGCCTGAGGCAAAGTGTGAAATGGTGCCTCCTCCAATTGGGGTGTTTACTGAATGCAGTCAGTTTGTGTGCAATATCTCAACTTTGTCCCCCCCCCCCCCATGAGCCTGTAATAGGGGATGCAACACTGCACTCAACTACGCAGGTAAGTGTGTACACCCCCACTCCCCATACAAATAAATATTTTTCAATAATGTTTCACCATGGTTAGCATGCCACACCAAGTAGTGGGTGTGGCCAGATTATTGGAAGGTCTTAAAGGGGTATAGTTAAAAAAAGTCTCAGTCTGAAAGACACATACAACATTGAGCCCTATAATTAAAAAAAAAAAAAAAACAGAAACTCTTCACATGTGCTTTTTGGCCTACCTTGAAGAACAAATAGTCAGTAACCACTAATCAGCCAGCAAATACAGTAAGCACCTGGGTGATCAGTAGTGTTTGGCTGTAAAAATAACTTCCCACAGCACTGGTAGTCAGTGGCTGGCTGCTGAAATACCCTCCAGCATTGGTGGTCAGTGGCGGCCAGTGGTGATTTTGATGGGGGTGGCAAACAATAACAACCCCCATCTTTAATCGGTCGGCGGGTGGGTCTGGTGCACTTACCCCATCTATGCAGCGCTTTACCGGTGGCTTTCCCTTCCTCTGCTCTTCATGGGCATCAGCGGCTTCCGTTTCCCCCTCCTCCTCGTCAACCAATCTGGAGCCTTCTCTTTTCGGCCAATCGGAAAATGGGTCTCAGACCTACTTTTGATTGGCTGGATTAAGGATCAGTTTTACAACAGCGAATATTCACCTTAGTGGGCTCCGAGCCCACCCTATTTTGAAGCCTATTATAGCCTATGGCTCTACGCAGGTGCTTAAAAAAAAAACCCTGCCGCTGTAATTCAGGCGCCTGTCGTCCTAAAAGGGGCCGGATGCTTGAATAAGGGGTGGATGTGGCGGCCATGGATAGATTCATGCTATACATAATTCTATCCATTATACATATAGGGGGTGGCTTGGATAGAGGGGGCGGCACCAGGTTGCCCCTAATCGACGGGCTGCCCCTGGCTGGCTGTAAAGATATATCCCCAGCATTGGTGGTTAGTGGTTGGCTATAAGGTGTCCCTTATATTCCCTGGTGATCTGGTGGAGCACTCCTTAAAGAAACAAAAAATCACCACTTACCACCTTTCCCATGCTCACTTCAAACAGTGACAGCACGCCAAAACATGCCACCTCTATGTTAACGGGGCCTCAGAGCACTGCATGGATCTGGTATTGCAGTATTGATGATAGGGCATCAGATAGGATACTTTGCAGCTCAGAGAGGCCTGCACCTGCCTCCCTCTCTTAGTGTCTGGCTGAACAATAAACAGAGACTCCTTTCAGTGCCATGTGCAGGAATGCAAGGATTTTTCCAGTAACCAGCACATCGCTGACACTCTATATATTGCACCAGGGCACCCTGTAAGTGGTGAAACCATGTGTGGACTGCACCCACAAAGTGTGCATTGAGTGTCCCCCCCCCTCCCTTAAGGCCCATGCGTTTGCATGATTTGCATACAGTTGTGCTCATAATTGTACATACCCTGGCAGAATTTATGATTTTTTGGCCATTTTTCAGAGAATATGAATGATAAGACAAACAAAAACGTTTTTCACTCATGGTTAGGGTTTGGCTGAAGCCATTTATTATCACTCAACTGTGTTTACTCTTTTTAAATCATAATGAAAACAGAAACTACCCAAATGACCCTGATCAAAAGTTTACATACCCTGGTGATTTTGGCCTGATAACATGCACACAAGTTGACACAAAGGGGGTTGAATGGCTATTAAAGGTAACCATCCTCACCTGTGATCTGTTTGCTTGTAATTAGAGTGTATGTGTGTATAAAAGGTCAATGAGTTTCTGGACTCCTGACAGACCCTTGCATCTTTCATCCAGTGCTGCACTGACATTTCTGGATTCTGAGTAATGATGAAAGGTACACCATTCCTACTGTGAAACACGGAGGTGGATCTCTGATGTTTTGGGGATGTGTGAGCTACAAAGGCACAGGAAATTTGGTCAAAATTGTTGGCAAGATGAATGCAGTATGTTATCAAAAAATACTAGAGGAACATTTGCATTCATCGGCCAGGAAGCTGTGCATGGGACATACTTGGACATTCTAACATGACAATGAACCAAAGTCGACCTGTCATTGGCTATAGCAGAATAAAGTGGAGATTCTGGAGTTGCCATCTCAGTCTCCTGACCTCAATATCATTGAGCCACTCTGGGGAGATCTCAAACATGCAGTTCATGCAAGACAGGCAAGACAGGCCGAGAGTTTACAGGAACTGGAGGCTTTTTGGCAAGAGGAATGGTCAGCGTTACCACCTGAGAAGAAAAAGAGCCTCATCCACAAATACCACAAAAAACGTAAAGCTGTCATTGATGTTAAAGGAGGTAGGACATGGTATTAAGGACTGTAAACTTTTGATCAGGGTAATTTGGGTAGTTTCTGTTGTCATTATGATTTAAAAAGAGTAAACAGAGTTGATGATAATAAATGGCTTCAGCCTAACACTAACCATGAGTGAAAGAAAAGTTTTTGTGTTATCATTCATATTCTCAGAAAAATAGCCAAGAAATTATAAATTCTGCCAGGGTACGTAAACTTATGAGCACAACTGTACATTATGTATACACAATTAAGCTAACAATATCACTATGCAAATTGAGCACGCTTGCATAGTGTGATTTGTAATCTATGACACAGCACAACCTAGCATGTTGGGAGCTGTAGTCCATCTCAGTTGTATCTTGTAACCTGGAATGTTGGGATTTAAAGTTTCTCAGCAGTAAGCAATGTTACATAATGAGAACTATATAGAATCTAAAGGCATGTTTGTATAAACTTGCCATCACGCTATCAGCGTGGCAGACTTGGGGAAATACCCAGCAGTATCAGGCTCTTCCTCTCTTTATGAATTGCACTGACCTGTAGGGGGATAACAGCATTGAGCCCAGGCAGAGATGGGCAGGGCATACAGGGGGGTGGCAGGCTGGCATATTGCATTGCTAACATGCCATTCTCATTGCTGTCCCTATGTGACTAAAGCCCCATACACACGCTCGGACAATCCGCGGACCAGGTCGGTCGGATTTTGTCCGTCGTACTTTGTCCGATGTTGGTGTTGCGTACACACGGTCGGACTACGTTGTCGGAATATCCGGTCTGCAAGAACGTCGTGACGTAAGTCGTCGTCCACGAGATTACAAAAGGGAAGTTCAGCACCACGTCAGGCACCCGTTGGGCTCCTTCTGCTGATCCCGTGTTTATCGAGAGTTAGTGGAAGTTTGGTGACTTAAGATTCGTGCTTCTCAGTTTTCTGACTCAGATCGTTACTGCTCTTCAGTTTGTGCTTGTCGTGCGTATCTGTTTATTAGTGCGTGTAGTCAGTTCGCATTTGTTGGTCATTGCGGCCTATATCTTGATATAGGACGCTTTGATTTGCACTGCTTATTGTCTGCTCGTTGCTGGTATTCATTTCGTTCTTTCAGGCCTTGCTGTTTATCGGTGCTTTCTGTTTGTCCGTTCTGACCAGCCGACCTTTTGTGACCTTCTGAGCGATGTTTCCCGTGCGTACTCGTCGCCGAGTTCGTGCTGTACGCAGAATTGGTGTCGGGCTTTTAGCTTTGAGCCAAGACCCGTCCATGAACAGAGTGACGAGGAGTATGTGGACCAAGAATTGGTTGCTTCAGCGTGACCAATTCTCGCACATGCCTTTGCTTCGTGAGATCCGGGAGAATAATCCTGATGATTTCAGGAACTTTCTCCAGATGACGGACCCCGATTTTCACCGTCTTTTGGCTTTGCTGACCCCCTTTATCAGCCGGCAGGATACCTGCATGAGACAAGCCATTACTCCGGAGCAGAGGCTTGTTGCCACGTTGAGGTACTTGGCGACAGGGAGAAGTCTTCAGGATTTGAAGTTCTCTTCAGGTATCTCTCCCCAGGCCCTGGGACTCATTATTCCAGAGACCTGTTCTGCCATCATTCAGGTCCTGCAGGAGGACTATCTTAAGGTAACATTTCTCCTTTACTATTCCCTTCTATGTATGCTCTGTTTGCTAATGTCTTCTATTTTTGACCTCCTTCCCTAATTACCATGATTGCAATATGTTCTAATATGCTGTGCCCCTTTTCTCCTTCATGCATTTTTTCCCTTCACTTACCTCCCCAGCATGCTCTTCTGCCCCAATAGACACCTATGGCCTAGTCACTTAATCAATGTCTTTTGTCTGCTGCATAGTATTGTTTGCCCCCAAACACCCCCTAAAATATGCACAAATGTTTGCTGTGTGGTTTACTTCATGTAGAGCCCCTGTAGAATTTTTTTTTTTTGGTGGGGGGGGGGTGGCAAACTCATTAGGAACCCCCTCCCCCAACTGCTCTGTCAGATGGTACCAATCCTTTATCTGCTGGCTTTCCCAAGGTCCATACACACTATATACCTACCTCTTTATAGTGGGCATCTTTAGGGATGAATTCAGCAAAGCATGTAGTGCAAGGGGCTGCCTCCATACATTCCATTTCCTAAGTTTTTGTCTTCTTTCCCTCCTATTAGCTTGCTTGGTAATTTCAGAATGTCACAATGTGCCTGCCTTTTTTGGGGGGGGGGGGGGGTTGAAATGTTATTTTATCTTTCCTGGGGGCTGCCAATAGTGTTAAGTACAGAGGGTCTGGCCAAACTAGCACACATTATTGAGCCATTTGCCAATCAATGAAGTGCAGAGGGTTACCTGTCCCCCCCCCCAAAACCCTAGTTATTGCCAATGGCCCATCAGAAGTGGGGGGATTGATGGGGGGTGAGTAATCTGTGAAGGGGAGCCTCTACTTTTCTGTGCAAATACTTTCCAGCCTCCAATTTTATACAATGCTCTTGTTCCAAGATGTTGATTGTCTAATCTGCTTGCAATGTTTAAGTGCAAAGTGACTAATTTTTTTTACTTGTTTCACTCCACAGTTCCCTTCCACGCCACAGGAATGGCAGACTGTGGCCTCCCACTTTGCCAGCCGTTGGGACTTTCCTAACTGCGGAGGGGCAATTGATGGGAAACACGTCCGCATCGTCCCACCGCCCAACTCGGGTCCTACTATTATAATTATAAAGGGTTTAATAGTGTAGTGATGTTGGCGGTGGTGTCGGCAACATACGAGTTTATGTATGTGGACGTGGGGATGAACGGGCGGATCTCGGATGGTGGTGCCATTACGCACACGGAGTTCTACTGGCGTCTCCAAAGTGGCAGTCTGTGCTTGATACCTCCAGAGGAGAATGCCGAAGGACTCCCCTTCGTCTTTGTCGCAGATGAAGCGTTTGCGTTGACTCCCCATGTGATGAGGCCGTTCCCGATGAGGACCCTCACCCCGGACCAGAGGGTCTTCAACTACAGGCTGTCCAGAGCCAGAAGAGTGGTGGAGAACACTTTTGGCATCCTGGCCAGCCGCTTCCGCCTGTTCCTGACGGCATTTAACTTGGCGGAATACAAACTGAACCACATAGTTCTTGCCTGTTGCATATTGCACAACTTCCTCAAAAGACATAACAGGAACTATGTGGTGCCCGTTGGCCCAGATGTGGAGGGCCCTCCAAATGCGGACCTCACAGCCCTTCAAGTGGCACGTCCAGGCTTGCCCCCTCTAAATGCCCGCGTGGTCCGCGAGCAATATATGGAGTACTTTGTGGGTAAAGGGGGCCATTGCTCTGCCTGACGATGTGTGAGAGGCATTTTTTAATAAATCTGATATTTTAACCAACCTATGATTTCTTGTCATTTCAGTCTTCTTTTTAGCTTATTTTACCTTGACATTTTTTCCCTTTGCCTTCGACAGTGGGAATGCACTTTCTGGGCAAAAGGAGGTAACAGTCTCTTCTTCCCAAAAAGATTATTCTCATGTTGTGTGTTTGCTTCCTAATCTTTGGTCTAGAGAAGGTTTGTACTGCATAACTGACACCCAAAATACTCCTTTTCATCACCAGGTCTGACATGTGTGTATTCTCAAAAATGCTGTGCTCCGTGTTTTCGTACAAAGCACTGTGGGTGTCATTTACATAAGTCAAATCCGCTATGCTCTACAAGTGCATTGAAAAAGTTCCCTGGGCAGGACAATTGCAGTGCAAAGTGGATTTGCCTTTAGTAAATAACACCCATTGCCCCCCATATCCTTTACATTTTACATACATAATGCATTGTGTTTTTTTAAATAAGGAAGCCACACATTTAGAAAAATAAAAAAGTTTACTAGGAAAACATTCACAAGTGCGTTTACAATCTTCACGCCAAAACTGACAACAACTTGGTTATTTACAACATTGTTTACAAACATTCCGCAATTGGTAAAACCAGGCATGGAGCTAACCAGAACCTATGAACTAGGAAAGTTCAACTTTGTAAAGTGAAGACAAGATCAGACATGACTATATGTTCAAAGTGTGTTTGATCTTGCCTTCATCACATGGGGGGGTCACCCCCGAAAAGTGGAAATTTGGAACATGCACACAATTTGGGTCTGAAAATGGTCATTAGATGGTAAAACACATGCCTAGAAGCTTCAAAAGTGCCATTTTCCATCATGGGGATGAATGGACGTTTTTTGGGGTGCAACCCCTTCACCACAACCACTTTCGTAGTTCGTAAAGTGTTTGCACCCCCAAAAAAACGTTGGCATTCATCCACCATGATGGGAGCTAGCACATGTGGACACAATGTGTGCATGTTCCAAATTTCACACAGTTTTTAAGTTGCAAATGTGTTCAGAAGCTGGCACAAATGTGTGTTAATTACTTGGTGCGTTTTCATATTTTTCCTAAAACATCAATGATGTTCTTCAATTTTTGTTGAACATCATTGATGTTTTGCTTTATGTAATCTAGATCTCTATTGCAGACCATTATCTCTCCGATGAGTACGTGGGCACTCTCTGTGGTAAAGTGCGATTTTTCTTCCACAACATCCACGTCACCTAAAAACCACAAACAAACAAAAATGGGGTGTTGGAAATGAGGCAGCCATACATGGATTAGCTTACCAGTAGCTGTGTTCTCCCACACTCACCTGTTGTGGTGACAATTTCTCCAAGTTCGATGATCTCTCCTTCCTCCTCCTCCTCCTCCTCTGCTTCTGCTCTTTCCCCTTTTTTGGGAGGTGTTGGTTTGGGGGTTTCCTCAGACGGCCCAAGTTTTCGCTCCCCTATGAGAATGTACAAAAGGAAGATTTAGCAACACAATCTATTGAGGGCAGAAATAGGAAATGACAAACATTGGTTGAAAGTGACGGACACTATTTTAGTTTGGCCAGTTACAAATGCCAACTACATGAATGTAGTCACTTTGTAAAGGTGCTAAACTGACTAGCTTTTTGGTAGAAGTTTGTGTGATGGAGACACCCCTCTAGTATCCACTGGAGCACATGTGTGGAAAAGCCTAATAAAAAGGGGGTTTGGGTGTCCCAGCACTAGTGCTCTAGAGTCCAGATGGGTAAACAGCTACTGGTGACCTCTCCTTTACATTGAATAAATTGGCTTTACATTCTTGATGACATTTCTAGTGAGAACAAACTTCCTTTCCCCCAAAAAAACACCAAACATCGTATTATAAGTGGCCGAACGATCGAGGTTGCGTACGATCGAATGGACACACACACACACGACCATGACAGTGGCAGAAAGATCGAGGCTGAGTACGATCGAATGCACGGACGAACCTGAAAGTGGCCATTTTGGAATGTACAACTTTGTAAAAATCAAACCACAATGGAGCAGTATGCAAGCAAGAACTAAAAACACAAAACCCAACTACTTACTTTTTTGAAGAATTCGCTTGATCTTTCTGTACTGATCGGCCTCCCTCAGTTTCAGGTCTGACCAGCGTTTCCTCAGTTGCTCCTTGGATCGTTGTACCCCAAACTGATTGTACAGCCTTCTCACAACTTTAGACATGATCTTGGCCTTGCGGACATTGGGGTTGAGGTAAGGCCCATACTTCCCATCATAGTCGCTCCTCTTTAATATGTCCACCATCTCCAACATTTCTCCAAATGACATATTGGAGGCCTTGAATTTCAGGCTCCGGGATCGGGACGTTTCTGCCTCCGGACTTTCCTCGTCCTCCTCCTCGTTGGTGGGATATTTGGGGCGCACCTGCTGTGTCCACGCCATGTGCTCTCCCCACTGCGCCGTAAAGAGAAGGGGTGGGGAATAGACGAGAAAGATCGTCAGGGGCGGGCGGAGTTTGACGCATGCGCACTGTATATAAAACGTCACACGCCTGTGTCGTAGCCACGATCTGGGAGACGAGGGGAGAGAAAACTCACGCACAAGACGATCGCTACAAACGAAGGTACAATTTGACGTTGGTACATAACTAGCCTAGACTGATTTGAACTTGAGGCTTCTTTATGGAGAAGATTAGGAGAGTTTAGCCTGACATAATTGAGAGGGTTTGTGTGGTGTTGTGTCTTGCAGAGATTATGCAGGGATTCAACGACATGAGTTTTCTCCCCCTCTTCATTGCCAAATTCAGGGAATTTCCCGTTTTATGGCAGGGTAAACACCCACATTACACCAACAAACCAAAGAGGCACGCAGCCCTGGAGGAACTTGTGGAATTTGTCAAGCCAAGGTTCCCCACGGCAACTGTTGATGATCTAAGAAAGAAAATTGGCAGCCTGAGGAGTGCGTATATCAGGGAGCGGAAGAAGGTCGTGAAGTCTGAGGAAACTGCAACTTCAGCAGATGAGGTCTATGTGCCCAAGCTCTGGTACTATCAGAGTCGCCAACCTCGACTCCTCCTTCCACGCTTCCTTGCGCGCAGCCCACCCCTGTTGAGGCTTCCGAGGAGCAACCTGGGCCTTCCAGTATGGAAGAGGTGGAGGAGCCCAGCTTGTTCCAGGTATAGTATTTTTGTTACCATTTATGGGAATAATGAATGATGTTCACTTAATTCAGGATCCCCAATTGCTTAGTTCCTAACGTGTTTGACATATCAACAGACAGTGGTGTTGGAGACATTTGGGGCCAGAATCTAAACTGCAGGGCTGAGAATTGTATGGTTTTCTATTTGTAAACATTTTGCAACAGTCACTAGATGAGAATTGTGTGTGTTTGATGAACAAATAACTGAAACTATGTCCCTTTTTCATACACAGGAAGACCTCAGCCAGGAGGTGGCTGTGGAAGGTGGCAGTCAGGAGGAGGCAGGGGTTAGTGGCAGCCACCAGCTGGGTAGTGGCAGCCAAGAGGGGGCTAGGCCTCAGAGCCTGACTGACACCCAAACCCCTCCCCTCCGCCTTCCGTACAAAAGGGCGAGAAGGGGGGGTTATGCGGCACAGTCAGCGCTCCGCATGATAAGAGAGGCTTCAGACTCCCTACATGCCACACCCGCCGACGAGGAGACCTTTGGCTCGGTGGTTGTCACAAAAATGATGGGTATGGAGGTGAGGCAACGCAACATGTGTGAGGGGCTCATCCTCCATGTCCTAAATAAGGGTAGAGCTGGGGAGATGACCCCAGTCACACATGTTTGCCATAGCTACCATGCTCCGCCTCCTCCTCCTTCTGCCACCCCACCAGCACGACAGCCACAGCGTGCAAGGAAGCGTGGAAGGAAGACCTGAGAGTGACGACCTGGAATCAGTCTGGTCTGAGAGAAGATGGAGCCTCTTGTAGTACCAGAGCCTGGGGACCTAGATGGCATCTGCTGCAGTTCCGGATACTTTGGACTTCACGACCAGATTGCACTCCCCTTAATATACGTACTCCTCAGGCCCCCAATTTTCTACGCTTGAACAATGATGGTTGCCGTGGGGGGCCAAGACTTTGCAAATTCCCCAAGTTTCACCATGGCTGCGTTCCTCTTTGGTTTGTTGGTGTGACCTAAATAAAGGTTTTTTTGATTTGAAATAATCATTGACTATTGTGTTTTACTTTTCTACAATGACAGTTTTTCTTTGAGTAGGCAGGTACATTTCACTAATCCTAAAGTAGAATTAACAAGGGGCACCAACAACCCACAAACTCATAGTAAATTTAAGCAAGAAATACAATGGTTAATAATGTGTTTTTGGTAAGTTGAGACACACAACCCCCCTCCAAAAAAAAAATAAAAAAATAAAACATTCAAATATGTATTCCCCAAAAAAAATAAAA
Source organism: Lithobates sylvaticus (assembly GCA_028564925.1). NCBI lineage: Eukaryota > Metazoa > Chordata > Amphibia > Anura > Ranidae > Lithobates > Lithobates sylvaticus. The sequence continues at coordinate 390,534,360 of CM053029.1, read as the reverse complement.
AAAAGACAAATCATGGTAAAAAAATAACAAAGATTCTTTTACGTTCAGAGTCAAAATAAACATGTAGTGTATAAATGCTGCAAAGTAATAAAGAACTAAGTTTGTGAGAAGTGCGGGTGAATAGGAGCAGCTAAAACATGTCATTCTTGTTGCATTGTAAAGAAAAAGAGAATGCGCTGCATTAAAGACATTTTAACATTGCAGCGTGACGAATGTGCTGTGTCGATTAGGAAAGGTAGTTTTACCTGACCGAGCGCTTCCGTCACAGAATTTCTTCTGAGCATGCGTAGCACTTTGTCCGTCGGACAACCGTACACACGATCGGATTTGGTGTGATCGGACCGTGTTGACGGCAAATCTTTCCAGCAGGAGATAAGACTTTGTCCGTCGGACAAACCGAGGAACACTGTCCGATGGTGCATACACACGGTCTGATTTTTCAACAACCTTGTCCGATCGGACAGAATCCATGAAAAAGTCCGACCGTGTGTATGGGGCTTAAGGCCTCTTGCATACGGGTGAATAAATTGCATTTTCAGACATGTAGCATTTTTGTTCTATATTTGAGCACAGATGCATTGTTGTCTATGGGACAATGCACATGGCTGGGTAAAGATCTATAATGCAGATAGAATGGATGGAGTGGTTTTCATATATGCACTGTAACAGGGAGAGGCCCTGTCACTGTTAGAATATAGGAACATTTGACACTGGATTTGCATTTAGGGCTATTGTGACAGTCCAGGCTATTGTTTATGAGCAGAAAAAGTTGGGTTTTTGTCTTTCTTCATATTCTGTAGACCTGGACCAGAACTCTCAAACCTGTGTCCGAAGTTTACCAGGTGCCTGCAATCTATGTGAGTACACAGATGTGCAGAGTCTTTATATACTTAGGTCTGACGATAGCTCAGGGCTCCCAGTTGGAAACAGCTTCCAGTGTGGGAGGCTGAAGGTCTCACCTAGGGGTCAGAGGGCCCCAGTAAAAAGCCAAGAGACTTATGGTCTCACCAAGAAATCAGAGGTGCCCCAGATAGCAGCCAAGAGGCATGAGGTCCCAGTTCCAGGAGTCAGGTCAGCTCTTATCGGGGTGTCAGGAGAACCCCAATCCATAGGCCAGGAGTTGGCACTGCAACCAAAGGCTAGGAGAGCCAAGTGATCCAGGAGAATTGAAAAACAGTCAGAGGAACTAGTAAGAGAAGCACCCATGCTGGCAATATGTGAGCCAGGTGGTTCTGCATTTTCATTGTCTAGATTTGTGTGGAAGAAACCACTGTGTGGGCAACTAATATGCATTTGAACTTTTAGTTTATTTAAATAAAAGCCAGCTGCCATGCCCTAAAATACAGTTTTGACTGTCGCAACTCATTGTAAACGCACCTACCACTTGAGTTTACTTTCCTCTCATGCCACAACACATGTATATACAAGTATAGATACAGTATATGCATACAATTAAAAGACTGGAAGCTAGAAGAGGATATGGAAGAATGTTTATCAGGTATATGTGTACGTATGCCTGTGTACACAAGGGTCTTGTACATTTACTGTGGGCGAATGGCACGGGTAGGCTGGATCATGTACATGTATGTGATCCAGCCTGTTCCAGGTTGGGGGCACACAGCACACTGCTCCCACAACCACTGTGTTCAGCAGACACAGTGGATTGTGGACCCCAGTACCCGACCGCTTTCAAAAGCTGGGGGATCATGTGATCACTATGCAATCATATGATGCATAATGTCAACAAATCTGTTATGAATGAATTTCATTCATAACAGCTGTGTTTCCTATAGAGTGATGCTATGATTAGCCCACAGCTATCACACGGTACCCGGGCCAGTCACTGCACCCTGTACCATGTGATTAGCTGTAGCCAATCACAGATCACTAGTAATCACAGCCATTATGAATGTAACCCATTAAAGACAGTTGAAAATATTGCTGTTAGTGATCATCATTGTAACAGCAATCAAATAGGTAAAAATAAATCCCTGATCACCCCTCCCCCAAGAGTAGTACAGTGTCACTATGGTGAAGTACTCTGATGAGAGTATGTAAAAAAACAAAATGCTAAAATAATAAAAAAGTTTAAAAAAAAAAGAAAATATAATGTTAAAAAACGTTTAACAAAGTGAATAAAAAAATATTTATTTATATTTTTAACATACTGTCAGCAGTCAGTATCCCTGATCATTGCCACAAAAGTCATAGGATGATGCTGCAATAGTGACTGCATTTTAAAAAAAATGTGAATTTAAAAAAAAAAAATCCTAATTTTCCAAAAAACTAGGACAAAAAATTGCAACTTCAAAAAACTCGCAATGTCTCTTACTAAATACCTCAGACTTTCTACTTTACAAAAAGGGGTTATTTGGGGGGAATTTGTACTGTCCTGAAATTTTAAGGGTCTCAAAAAATGAGATACATCAGTACATCAAAATTTTCAAATCTATACAGTATATATACACAATAGTTTGTAGAAGCTATAACTTTCACACAAACTAATTAATATACACCTATTGGGATTTTTGTTTTGACAGAATATATTTGGCCTAAATGACATTTTATTTTATTGGATGTGCTCTATAACAGAAAGTAGAAAATATTGGACTTTTTTCAAAATTGTTGGTCTTTTTTCATTTATATAGCAAAAAATAAGAAACCCAGCAGGATGTTCGTTTATTAAATAAGAATTTCGATGGATCTTGGAGTGCAGCCATTTATTCAATGTTGGTGAGCAAATACCACCAAAAGAAAGCTCTATTTGTGTATAAAAAAAATGATATAAATTTAATTTGTGTATAGTGATGACAATGCAAATTCCAGTTAAAATAGCACAGTGCTGAATAGCAAAAAATGGTGGCTAAAGGGGCTAAAACCTTTTCGGAAGTTAGGTGGTTAAGGAACATCATTTTTATTTTTAATCAGGATCTTTCTGCCAGTCTCTGCCAGCAAAATCCTGCGTATAAACATCAGTGAATGATTACGTCCATGTGCAAGCGGTCTAAAGGAGCCACTGCGTGAGGCAGAAATCTGAAGTAGCCCCATAGATATGATGATCCAAACTAGGCGCTGATCTATTACATTTGTCCATTTGTTTACATCCATTAGTAACTGAAGAGACAGGGCTAACAATATGTTGCCACTCCATAATACATTTCCACGGCAAAAAAGCAACTTTTTTGGATTGAAGTATATAAAACTGCTAGCAGTTTATATTGCCACTTGCCAGCATATATGGCTGATTACTAATGTGATGCAATGGTTTGAACTTTGCTAAATGAAACCCTGTCACTCTCCAGCACATGTAATGCTTAATTTATCCAGACATAAAACAGTAGGAATTAAAGTAGCTCATTTACAGCATCCCTTTGATAATCTGGCAGGGGTGTATATACATATTCTGCTCAATGCCTTCAAACTCTTTACATATTCAAACAGTTAGAAAACAACTGTGTTAACGGCTACAAAGTCAATCTCTGAAATTATTTAAAAGAAAAACTCACCAGACATATTTACTCACAGTGAGTTTAATCCCAAGATTTCTGAGTAAGATTGTGTGTTCCTTAATGAGGCAGAAATCCAAACAGCCAGCCTAAAAGATATAAAATCAGCCCACACTGACTTAACTAAAAAGCAGTGAAGTATCAGTCATATATCCTATGGACTTGCAAATGACCATAAAAATTGCTTCTGCAATAATATGATTTTATTGTTGTTATGCCTTTTAGGACAGATTTCACTGAACTCCACATGACTCTGTCTAAATTATCATTATTAGTATATGGATTTAATCAGATGCAGTCATTTTTACCGACAAAGCAAATAACGGATCACATACCTCCTAAACCTTTGAATATCTAGAACTAAGGCAAATTACACAACATTTTTCCCTTTGGGTTTAAAAACTGACTATATAACATGAAGACAAAATAAAGGAACTCAGTAAACGGAAATAATGCTGTTAACAAACAATAAGTCTTCTAAAAACGTGTATGATTGTCTACTTTTATACCCATAATTTTATGGATACAACAATGCTTGCCACTGACCTATAAAATAATTAAAATATTCCCAAATGAATTGTTAAATCCCATTAATAATCACATAGGTTTATTTGTAGTTAAAGTCATTTTAAAGCCTATTTTTTTTTTTGTCAAATTGTTGTTTTTATTGTTAAAATAAAAAAAGGCTATATAGCTGCCCTGTGCAATGGTATTGCATAAAGCAGCAGTCTCTTCTGGAGTTCCCCACCAGCACTGTTCGCTCCTCTTCTCCAGGTGCCCATTCAGCTATTCATGTTCTGAAGGGGCACCGTGCAGGTATACTCCCAAGCTGGGCTGTGCTTTTTATAGACACACACACACACAGTGCAATGCCTCCAAAAACCCTTTTCACAGGATTTGAGATTTGAACCTATGGCTCTCGCTGCTCTCAGAGTCTCCTGTAAGCCCAGGAAGTGAAGGGAGCAGAGCTGCGGACAGGACAGAGCTGGATCATGAGAGGAGACAGGTAAGTGTTTAGGGGGTGCACAAGTGGTGAAATATTTTTTACCTTAATGCAGAGATTGCATTAAGGTAAAAAAAAATAAAAAATTTAAAGCGCACCTTCAGTCATTTTTTCATCTTTCCATCTATTAAATCTTCTGCCCCTGCTTGGATAGTAAAACATTTTTTTTCTGCCAGTAAATACTAGGGATGGGTGAACGGTTCAGCCCAAGCATAAGTTTGGACCGAACTTCGTCCCCTCGAACCAACCACAATGCATTGCGGCGCAGAACATTGCATTGCAAGACCTGGTTGGCTGAAGCAGTGAAAGCTTCAGCCAATAAGGGCACAGAGCACTGTCAGAGTCATGATTGGACACTATCATCATGACTTTATCCAATCATGGCTCATTCCCGCCCCACAGTATAAATGTATTCTTTCAATGGCAGCCATTTTCAGTGTGATTTTGGTGTGGAGAGAGATAGAACAGGGCTCTGTTCAGTGCTATTAGTTAGTGTGCTATACTGTGCTATTTTGCTTCAATTGGCAGCGCAGAATATTAGTTTAGTGTCAGTTTAGGGATAGTGTGAGTGTAGTGAGAAGGACCATCATTCAGCTTTGCATAGTGTGCAGCTAGAGTAGGGACAGCTCAGATAGTTTCACTGTAGTGTAGTGAGACCGTGTCATTCATACATACATTAGTGTAGAGTAGGGACAGCTCAGATAGTTTCAGTGAAGTGTAGTGAGACCATGTCAGTAATCTTGACATTAGTGTATAGCTAGAATAGGGACAGTTCAGATAGCATCAGTGTAGTGACGGTTGAACACCATCTATTTGATTCCGTTACTGACAGTTTAACGCCATTTACTTCTGTGGGCGTTACTGCTAGTTTAACACCATATAGTTGTGTGCGTTACTGCTAGTTTAACGCCATATAGTTTTGTATGCGTTACTGCCAGTTTAACGCCATATAGTTTTGTGCGTTACTGCAAGTTTAACGCCATATCGTTTTTACTGCATTACTGCCAGTTTAACATAAAGTTCTGTGTGCGTTACTGCCAGTTTAATGCCATATAGTTATGTGTGCGTTACTGCCAGTTTAACTCCATATAGTTCTGTGTGCGTTACTGCCAGTTTAACGCCATATAGTTTTTTGTGTGTTACTGCAAGTTTAACACCATTTACTTCTGTGTGCGTTACTGCCAGTTTAATGCCATATAGTTCTGTGTGCGTTACTGCCAGTTTAACGCCATATAGTTTTTTGTGTGTTACTGCAAGTTTAACACCATTTACTTCTGTGTGCGTTACTGCCAGTTTAATGCCATATAGTTCTGTGTGCGTTACTGCCAGTTTAACTCCATATAGTTCTGTGTGCGTTACTGCCAGTTTAACACTATATAGTTTTTTGTGTGTTACTGCAAGTTTAACACCATTTACTTCTGTGTGCGTTATTGTCAGTTTAACGCCATTTACTTCTGTGCGTGTTACTGCCAGTCTAACGCCATTTACTGGTGTTAAAGTGGGGTAACACCCTAAAAAAAAAAAGCATTAATATTCTTGAAAAATAAAAATAAAATATGTTTTACCTGATCCGAAATCCCTGTTGCCAGGCAGTCTTCCTAATCTGCCTCCTTTCTACGCTGTGGTGATCTTCGTTCTTCTGTCCTCCACCGCGTTGTCTTCTGGGTAATGGGGCGCGCTGTGTTACGGGAACTGTGTTCCCTAACAAAGCGCGTCCCATTCACAAAGCACCGCGCGACTCGCGCATGCGCAGTAGGAAACGGGCAGTGAAGCCGTAGTCTTCGCTGCCTGTTTCCCTTACTGAGGATGGCGGCGCCGAGACCGGAGCACCGAGGGACATCTCAGCCTCCACGACCGACATCGCGGGCACCCTGGGAGGGTAAGTGTACTTATTAAAAGTCAGCAGCTACTTTTTTTTTTAGCTGCTGACTTTTAAAAAAAATTTTTTTTAGCTGAAACACCGCTTTAACCGCTTCCAGACCGCCTCACGCAGATATACTGCGGCAGAATGTCACGGGCAGGAGGCAAAATCTGCTACCTGTACGGGGCCCTTTAATTGCCTGCCCGTGGGTCGCGCGCACCGCCAGCGCCGCGCTCGCGACCCGGTCGGGAGCTCCGTGACCCCGGCCGCGGGACCAGCGGACCCGATCGCCGCTGGTGTCCCGCGATCGGGTCACGGAGCTGAAGAACGGGGAGAGGTCTATGTAAACAAACCTCTCCCCACGCTTCCTACTTTGCCTGTCATTGATCGGCTGTTCCCGGTCATCGGGAAAGCCGATCAATGACGTCAGACGTCAGCCCCGCCCCCTAATGTAAAATAACACACACACGTCACAGCCCATAACCCCTCCCCCTAGTGGTTAACTCTTTCACTACAACTGTCATTTATACAGGAATCAATGCATTTAAATAGCATTGATTGCTGTATAAATGACAATGGTCCCAAAAATGTGTCAAAAATGTCCGATGTGTCCGCCATAATGTCGCAGTCACAAAAAAATCGCTGATCGCCGCCATTACTAGTAAAAAAAAAGTATTAATAAAAATGCTATAAAACTATCCCCTATTTTGTAAACGCTATAACTTTTGCGCAAACCAATCAATAATCGCTAATTGTGATTTTTTTTACCAAAAATATGTAGAAGAATACGTATCGGCCTAAACTGAGGGGAAAAAAAAGTTTTTTTATATATTTTTTGGGGCTATTTATTATAGCAAAAAGCAAAAAATATTTTTTTTCAAAATTGTCGCTCTATTTTTGTTTATAGCGCAAAAAATTAAAACCGCAGGGGCGATCATATACATCAATACCACCAAAAGAAAGCTCTATTTGTGGAAAAAAAAAAGGACGCCAATTTTGTTTGGGAGCCACGTCGCACGACCGCGCAATTGTCAGTTAAAGCGACGCAGTGCCGAATCGCAAAAAGGGGCCTGGTCCTTTGGCTGCCAATTGGTCTGGGGCTGAAGTGGTTAAATGCCATCCTATCCTTGACCAGTTTATTCTGTTTTTTAAAGATAATGGTAATAAGCCTTGGTAATTTTAGCAATATACTCCTTAACTTCTTGCCACCGTTTAATGAACTGAGCATGATCTTTCATGTGTTCATTGGTGGATTGTAATTACAGTATATCCCGGTCAAGGCTATTAAGCTCAATATGGTATTGGGTAATTAGAAGTGTCATAAGATCTGAACTACATTGTGTTAGTATTTTCTCCCAGATTAACTTGGATTTACATTCTGAAAAGAGGGATACATTTGTATACGTAGGCCCAGGGGACTGATATTTTCCTTTACATACTGCTGCAAATAATCCACATGCCAATGTAAATTTGATTTCTTCTTCAACAACCTTTTCAGTTTAGTCATGTACTGATTAATTCCTATTTCTTTGCCTGTATTTGCATTGCAAGTGGTTTGAATCTCATTCATATAGCCAGTCCAAGCTGTACCTGTAAAGTCCATGTCTTAATAGTCTCAAATAGAGGTCCTAAAATACTGGATTTGTTAAATGTCACTATAAAAGTAATAAAATTGTATAAACCATCAAAAAAGTTTTGGGTGCTTCCACCCTGTTAATTGAAATTTAAATTTAAATGTATCACCACAAGATGGCATTGTGGATACAGACAGGTATGAGTGTGCCAACATCCTAAATATATTGCAAAATGTATTCAAAAGAAGTAAACATGGACTTTAGAGGCACATCTGTAGCGTTGAAATACAAAATTAACTTTTATTAATCTTTAAAATTCAAATTTTTGACATGACATGTTAAATACAAAACATGGTGTTTGGTCTAAACGACGCTCACACCACCTAACACAACCAACTATTACTACAGTGGAACAGAATAATGATTAAAAATGAGATGATGTCAAATGGAAGGAGCAGCTGGTTGGTGGTAGAGATGTAGTGAAGAAAATTCTACATGTTAGGCACCCTTAAACGCTTTTTCAGGAGCTTGCAGTCTAATATATACACAAAAACAATAAAAATTATTAAAAAACAAACAAAGAGAGCCGAATAATGTATCAGATCTGAGAATGTAACAATCATTTAATAATAGTTAAGATAAAAACTAACATGTAAAGGAGTTTGCCCCTCACCCCTACCCCCCAAAAAAAACGTGGGAAGCAACCAACCCAGAAAGCATGTGATCATAGGTGGACATAACCCAATTGCAGGGGCATGGGCGTCCGCAGAACTTTTTTCAGGGGGGGGGGCATCATTTTAAGGTCACCCATGCTCTGACCTTTTTGACAATGTCATTATCACATTATCACGGTCAGAGACTACAGACCTAGTACAGGTGATGGTCAGAGAGTGCAGACATGGCCGTAGAGACTGTCAAAGACTGCGGACATGGCCCAAGAGACTGTCAGAGACTGCGGACATGGCCCAAGAGACTTTCAGAGACTGCATACATGGCCCAAGAGACTGTCAGTCTCTTGGGCCATGTCCGCAGTCTCTGACAGTCTCTTGGGCCATGTCCGCAGTCTCTGTCAGAGACTGCGGACATGGCCCAAGAGACTGTCAGAGACTGCGGACATGGCCCAAGAGACTGTCAGAGACTGCATACATGGCCCAAGAGACTGTAAGAGACTGCGGACATGGAACAAGAGATGACCAGAGACTGCATACATGGCCCAAGAGACTGTCAGAAACTGCATACATGTGGGGGTGACAGAGAGAGATGGGGGTGACAGAGAGAAAGGGGGGTGACAGAAAGAGACAGAGAGGGTGACAGAGAGAAAGGGGGTGAGAGAGAGAGGGGTGACAGAAAGAGACAGAGGGGGTGACACAGAGAGAGGAGTGTGACAGAAAGAGACAGAGGGGGTGACAGAGAGAGACATAGGGGGTGACACAGAGAGAGGAGTGTGACACAGAGAGACAGAGGGGGGTGATAGAGAGAGAGGGGGTGAAAAAGACAGAGGGGTGAGAGAGAGAGTGGGGGTGACAGAGAGCGGGGATCAAGGCCGGACAGGGAATAAAATTCAGCCCTGGAAAAAATTTCATACCAGCCCCACAGCGTTATTATACCAGCGCAACAGCATAACGTCATTATTTTCTGGTTCATGAAAGGGAAAACCATACATTATTACATTATATATATACACGGTGGGGGGTGGAGAGCATTGGGGTGGGGGCTGTAGACTGATGAGGAGAGCTGGAGAGCACCTGGGGCAGAAAGAACGGGGGTGGGGAGCACGGGGGGCTGGACAGCACTGTGGGGGGTGGGAAGCACTGGGGTGGGAGCTGGAGACTGATGGGGAGAGCTGGAGAGCACCGGGGGCAGAAAGAGCGGGTGGGGAGCACGGGGGCTGAACAGCACTGTGGGGGGGCTGGAGAGCACCGGGGCAGAAAGAACAGGGGTGGGGAGCACGGGGGCTGGGTAGCATGGGGGGCTGAAGAGCACTGTGGGGGGTGGGGAGCACGGAGGGGCGAGCTGGAGAGCACCAGGGGCAGAAAGAACAGGGGTGGGGAGCACGGGGGGCTGGACAGCACTGTGGGGGTGGGGAGCACAGGGGGGGCTGGAGAGCACTGTGGGGGGTGGGGAGCACGGGGGGCTGGAGAGCACTGTGGGGGGTAGGGAGCACGGAGGCTGGAGAGCACTGTGGGGGGTGGGGAGCACGGGGGCGAGCTGGAGAGCACCGGGGGCAGAAAGAAAAGGGGTGGGGAGCACGGGGGGCTGGACAGCACTGTGGGGGTGGGGAGCACAGCGGGGCTGGAGAGCACTGTGGGGGTGGGGAGCACGGGGGGCTGGAGAGCACTGTGGGGGGTGGGGAGCACGGGGGGCTGGAGAGCACTGTGGGGGGTGGGGAGCACGGGGGCGAGCTGGAGAGCACCGGGGGCAGAAAGAACAGGGGTGGGGAGCACGGGGGGCTGGACAGCACTGTGGGGGTGGGGAGCATGGGGGGTGGCTGGACAGCACTGTGGGGGTGGGGAGCATGGGGGGGGCAGAGAGCACTGGGGTGGGGGCTAGAGAAGGATGGGGAGAGCTGGAGAGCAGGGGGGGGCAGAAAGAACATGGGTTGAGAGGGGGGGCTGGAGAGTGTGGTGGGGGAGGAGAGCACTGGGGGGAGCACAAGGAGAACTGGAGGGGGGCTGGAGAGTCTGGTGGGGGAGGAGAGCACTGGGGGGGGGGCAGAAAAAGAATTTGGATAGGGGGATCAGCAGGGGGGCGGCATATAGAGGAAATGAGCTTTCTATATTCCTCCATGCAGCCGCTGAATGCTTGATTCTCCTCCTCTCCCTCCTCCAAGCATTCAGCGGCTGCATGGAGGAATATAGAAAGCTAATCTCCTCTATATGCCGCCCCCCTGCTGATCCCCCTATTCAGGCACACAGTTAGGGCTGTACTGAGTACTCACATCTCTCCTCCTCCTGTGATTACGGAGCTGGCCAGGTCTGTGTTCTGCGGCCGCGCACCGCGCTGTAACACGGTCCCGCCCCCCTAGACCGGCTCGTGTGATAGGTGGAAGACTGATTCTATTACTATCACACGAGCCGGTCTAGGGGGCGGGACCATGTTACAGCACGGTGCGCGGCCGCAGAACACAGACCCGGCCAGCTCCGTGATCACAGGAGCAGGAGAGAGGGGACTCAGGGGAGCACTGCAGCCGCAAACCGGCCCCAGGGCAGGCAGCCTACCGGGAAATATCCCGGTAGGCCAGTCCGGCCCTGGGGGTGATGGGGGTCCTCACTCCTGATCCGATCCCTAATTCCAGGGGGGGGCACTTGCCTCCCCTTGCCCCTACCTGTGGACGCCCATGTGCAGGGGCATATACAACTGTACAAATGTGATTTCCTAAGGCAGATAACAGCTAGTATAAAACAGGGAGGAAGCACACTTACGGTGCACAGGATACAAAAGAATATATGCAGTCAAACCCGGCGGGATCATCCACCAATCAGCAGTTTCTCATGCCTTAAGCAATATAGAGCTCTAGAAGGAAGTGCACAAATATGTATGTGTCTATACGTATAGAAAAACAAGGCACAAGAGAAACACCCATCTGTAAGAAACAGCCAAGAATGGTGTATAGATTTCACAAGGTGCTTACCGAAGGGACCTTATAATTTATGTGGGACGGGGGTAATAACCATATCCTCAACAGCCAAATTAGGGAATAGGGATTCCCTCGAGTCTACTCGAACTTCGGGTGTTTGTTCGAGCCACACGAACGCCCTATAATGCACTGCGAGATCGCAGCGCATTGCTGTATGATGATTGGCCAATCACAGCATGCTCTGCTGAGAGAGCCATAATTGCAGGGTGCAGGGTGCCTTTGGCCAATCATGGCTCAGGGCGACTAAGTCCATGCCCCACACTATATAAGGGTGCTTACAGATCGGCCGTGTGTAGTGTTGGCCTGGACAGAGAGATAACTTGAGTTAGATTAAGCAGGCAGGTTGTTCAGTTAGTGGCAGTGTTTGAGGATGCAGAAGAGGAAGGGAGGGAGGTGCACCTAAGTGTAGTATTACAATTCTTTTAATTAGCGCAAAAGTAATGCACTTACACAAGAGAAGACATCAAAGGCATATCTGTCATATGGAAGGTCCTCATCGAGGGGTGCCAGCAATCCAGTTTCCCAGAGTTCGGCGGTGTTCGTGCCTGTACAGGATGCTGATTCCAAAGCAGTCAAGGAGATCCTGGCTGCACGGAGGGAAATGACGACACCCGGTGGGCGGACCTCAGTGTAGGAATGACAGGAAACAAGGCTACGCGCTCGGAGCTTACAGCTCCTTCTACTGGCCTGTCAGTTTCTGTGAAAGAGCAGCTTAAATGCAGTCTGGAACTAGAGGGGTCAGCGGACAAAGAGCATGTAGAAAACGAATTTACAACCAGATTCAACGGCATACATATTACATGTAAAACTTAGTAAAGAAGCATGTATGAACACTAAAAAACATTAAAAAGCAACTGATACAAGAAACATAATTATCCAGAACACTGAGACTATTAGACAAATGAATGTATGAAAAATATATATTGAATATATAAGTCCATATACATATATGCCCCCCCCCCCTATTTTTCCCTTGTCCTTTCTCCTTAAGGCTTATGGACCAATGTGTTTGGTTTTGTGTTTATATACAGTACACCCCCTTTCTCTATCCCCCCTTTTCCCTCCCTTCCCCTTTCCCCTTCCCCCCACTCCATATGTATGTATTTATGTATATGGTTTTTTATATATATATATATATATATATATATATATATATACATACATACATACATACATACATACATACATACATACATATATCAGAGTGGTGTAGTGGGTAACACTCTCACCTAGCAGTAAGAAGAGTTCAAATCCCAACCACGACACTACCTACCTGGAGTTTGGAGTTCTCCCTGTGCCTGCTTGTGTTTCCTCCCACACTCCAAAGACATGCTGGTAGGTTAATTGGCTTCTGTTTATATTGGCCCTAGTATAGGAATGTAAGTTAGGGACCTTAGATTGTAAGCTCCTTGAGGGTAGGGACCGATGTGAATGTAGCATGTATATGTAAAGCACTGCGTAAATTGACGGCACTATATAAGTACCTTAAATAATAATAATAATATATATATATATGACTTAATTATTCAATATATTTTTCATACAGTCATTTGTCTAATATTCTCAATGTTCTGGATAAATATGTTTTTGTATCAGTTGTATTTTAATGTTTTTTAATGTTCATGCTTCTTTACTAAGTTTTACATGTAATATATATGCCGTTGAATCTGGTTGTAAATTAGTTTTCTACATGCTCTTGGTCCACTGGCCCTTCTGGTTCCATGGCCGCAGCCAGACTGCATTTAAGCTGCTCTTTCACAGAAACTGACAGGCCAGTAAAAGGAGCTGTATGCTGCGAGCGTGTAGCCTAGTTTCCTGTCCTTCCTACACTGAGGTCCGCCCACCGGGTAACATAATTTCCCTCAGTGCCGTCCACGCCAGGCAGCCAGGATCCCCTACACTTCCTGCTTTGGAATCAGCATCGCGTACAGTCACGAACACCACCAAATGCTAGAAAACCAGTCTGCTTGCACCCCTCGAGTAGGACCTTCCATATGACAGATATGCCTTTGATGTCCTTCCCTTGTGTAAGCGCATTACTTTTGCACTAATAAATAAGATTGTAATACTACACTTAAGTGCGCCTCTCTGCCTTCCTCTTTTGCATTTCTCACAGTTCTTTGGATACGCTCTGGGGATGGCTTGCACTTGAACTGTTTTGGGTATACAGTATATGGACCAACTCTTACCACAATAAGGACAATATTAACTATATATATAAAGCTGAATTACTATACAGGCTTTATCATTGTAATGCGCTGGGTAACCCTCTCCTACGTTTGAGGATGCCCCACAGATGTTCAATAGGGTTTAATAGGGTTTAGGTCTGGAGACATGCTTGGCCAGTCCATCACCTTTACCCTTAGCTTCTTGTTCTTTTCCTCTTTATTTTATTCAAATAAAGTAAATATTGGGATACAGTGCAACTGCTTTACCAGAAAGATAAAGTCTTGCACTCAATAGTCTGCATTGTAATGACTATTGATTTAGTAGTATAACAAACTTGCTGATTACAGCAGTTTAACTACAATGAGCCAGTCCCAAAATGTAGCTAATGTATGCTATTCTGTACAACACTTCATCCATGTTGTTCTCCCTCCACAAGTAACAAACATCTACCTGTTAATGCTGGTACTAATTTGCAGGATAACAATCTCTCTACTTGTATACAGACCTCTGTGACTGGTAAGATGTGCATGGACAGCTGTGGCAAAACAAAAATAGATTCCTGTAAATGGATAGAATATTGGCTGAAAGACTGAATTTAGAGACTGGAAATGAATGATTCATATTTATAATAGTCTAACATTATAATGTATGTGGTGTATCCCTAGGTTGAATTTTTAAGACATTCATTTAATTTTATTTGTTAATTTCATTAATTTTAATTGTTCATTAATTTTAATTGTTTATAAGTGATAAAGAGTTTTGGATTAAAAGTAAGTACTAGAAGGCTATACAATAAAACCTTGGTTTGAGAGTAACTTGGTTTGAGAGCGTTTTGCAAGACAGGCAACATTTTTAATACATTTTGACTTGATATACAAGCGATGTCTTGATATACAAGTAGGGTCACGTCACAACTGAGTATAAAAGAGAAGAGAAGCGCCTCTAAGTGTAGCAATACAGTTACATTTAAAGGTACAACATTTAGAAACTCACATGGTTGAATAAAAAACAGGCAGGCATCCAGGGTAAAGCTGTCCACATAGACCATCCTCCTCACCACCATTGGCAAAGTCACTTCCACGCTGCGCTCCACGAGTGATTCAAGCCTCACTTACAGATCGCTCTACTGCAGAGTAGTCTTCCTCTTCCCGGTCACGAGTGCCGACTGACAGCAGTGGGAGCAGGCGGTGCGGGGAAGGTCTATGTGGACAGCTTTACCCTAGATGCCTGCACACTTAGATGTGCCTCTTTTAATCATTAACCATGTGAGTTGCTAAATGTTGTACCTTCATTAACCACTTCAGCCCCGCAAGAATTTACCCCCTTCCTGACCAAAGCACTTTTTGCGATACGGCACTGCATCGATTTAAATGACAATTACGCGGTCGTGCGACGTTGCACCCAAACAAAATTGACGTTTTTTTTTCCCCCACAAATAGAGCTTTCTTTTGCTGGTATTTGATCACCTCTGTGGTTTTAATTTTTTGCGCTATAAACAAAAAAAAGAGCGACAATTTTGAAAAAAAAGCAATATTTTTTTACTTTTTGCAATAATAAATATCCCCCCCCCCCCCCCCCCCCCCAAAAAAAAAATGTCTTTCTCAGTTTAGGCTGATAGGCTTGATCTTCTACATATTTTTGGTAAATATAGATAGATTTATGGCATTTTTATTATACAATTTTTTTTATTAGTAATGGCGGCGATCTGCGATTTTTATCATAACTGCAAGATTATGGCAGACACATCGGACACTTTTGACACTATTTTGGGACCATTGTCATTTATACTGCGATCAGTGCTATAAAAATACACTGATTACTGTGTAAATGATACTGGCAGGGAAGGGGAGAGCAGAGGATCTTAATGCACACTTAGTAGGGGTCAAGCAGGTTTTGCATCCTTTAGGACAAAGCAGCACTTTTGAGAGGCAGGGCCTGTCTGCCTTTTCTTTCTGGCAGTGGGAAGGCTATACAACCAGATTCATCTTATCCGATGTTGAGGAAAAGAGCACAGGAGCATGGTGTAGCAAAAGACCTGTGCTTCCTGAGGACGTTCACCATGAAATGTACGTCGAGGTGGTACCTGGTCACGTTTTATGACGCCATATCCGGTTTCCTGGTTGTCGGTGAGAGGGTTTGGAATGCACGCCATACACAGCGGTGTACGACAGGGCTATTCCATCCGGTAATCCAACCTGACAAGCCAGCAGCCCCAGTGCCGGGTCAGGCACACTGCAATGTAAGGAGCCATTTCTTGCTCTTTCTATATACCCTGCCTGAGCCTGTGAGGAGGAAGGTTTCCCTATATCTCCATGCCATTTCCTATGTGAGCAGGCACAAACCTGTACAAGCTCTGTTTGACTATCTTTTTAAGTAAAGAAATCAAACCGATCTGGTAAGCAGGCTGCATATCCATTCACTTTTGGGTGTTGTTCATTCAAATATATGGTGAAGGTTTATTCAGCTTATTTGGAAGATGCTGCTACGTTTTGGAAGATTTGTGTTGGTGGACTCTGATACACCATTTTCTAACAAGTGTCACTTGAATGGAACTTTTTTTTGCTATCTGTACACACTTGCGTGTATTTTTATTTATTATATATTGTTTTCTGTATGCACATTAATGTATGGTCACTAGAGTGACACAATCTTCAGATACAAATTCTTAGTGTGGTATACTTTGTTGTGCTTTCACTGATGCTTTTTGCGTTTTTTTGGTTAATGAGAATAGGATTAATTCTAATAATCAAATTAGTAATCACTCTAGCGCTCCCACTATTATCGCTTTTCATATGCAGTTAACCACTTAAGCCCCGGACCATTTTGCTGGCCAAAGACCAGAGCACTTTTTGCGATTCGGCACTGCGTTGCTTTAACTGACAATTGCGCGGTCGTGCAGCGTGGCTCCCAAACAAAATTTACTTCATTTTTTTCCCCCGGAAATAGAGCTTTCTTTTGGTGGTATTTAATCACCTCTGTGTTTTTTATTTTTTGCACTATAAACAAAAAAAAGCGCAAATTTTGAAAAAAACACATTATTTTTTACTTTGTGCTATAATAAATATCCCCCAAAAATATATAAAAAAAATGTTTTCCTCAGTTTAGGCCGATACATATTCTTCGACATATTTTTGGTAAAAAAAATCGCAATAATCGTTTATTGATTGGTTTGCGCAAAAGTTATAGCAAAATAGGGGATCATTTTATGGCATTTTATAATTTTTTTTTATTAGCAATGGCGGCGATCAGTGATTTTTATCATGACTGCGACATTATGGCGGACACATCGGACAATTTTGACACATTTTTGGGACCATTGGCATTAACACAGCAATCAATGCTATAAAATTGCATTGATTACTGTAAAAATGTCACTGGCAGTGAAGGGGTTAACCACTAGAGGGTGGGGGAGGGGTTACATGTGTCCTGGGGAGTGATTCTAACTGTCTGGGGGATGGGCTAGCAGTGACACGACACTGATTGCTGCTCCCGATGAGAGGGAGCAGACGATCAGTGTCCTATCACTAGGCAGAACGGGGAGATGCTGTGTTTACATCGGCATCTCCCCGTTCTTCAGCTCCATGACACGATCGCGGGTATCCCTGCGGACATCGAGTCCGCAGGTCCCGCGGGCACGGTCACGGCAGGCGCGCGTGGGTGCACGGCGGGAAATTCAAACTAACGTATGGGTACGTTACTTTGCCCAGCCGTGCCATTCTGACAACTTATATCTACAGGAGCTGGTCAGAATTTGGTTAATTTTGTTCCAAATCTAAATTTGAACACATTTTTTAATATTCGGAAATATGAATGTACTCAAATTTCCGATTCACAATAGGGAGGAATTTAAACATATCCGAAATAAATTATAATGTAACTTAACAAAACTTTGCTCAAATTCTAATTTAATTAAAATCAAATTTGAAATTGAAACACATTTGAATTAGAAAACAAATGTTCAAGTGTACCTAAAAGAATTGATACTGTTTTCAAGCCAAAGAGTATTCATATATTGATTTAATTTTGACTTTTCTTCTGTTCACTCTGAATTTTTTACATTGATAAAAATAAATAATATATATTTTTTGAAAACATTCTTACTTTACATTATTTTTTAACGCCTGCCTAAAACATTTACATGGTACTGTACACAGAGACAGCAAAATTATGAAATTAGATATTTCTTTTATAACTTAGAACACTTCACATATTCTGAATGTACCTTATTAGTACAAAGAAGATTACCTTGTCAAAAACAAACTCAATATTTCTGGTGAATGAATAATTTCAGCATCATTTGTGTCCAGATCAACATACAGTATATGCCTTTTATAACCTAGGACCCTTCATTTCTTTTTTGTTTCAATCCTTTTATTAAAGGTTTAGGCTTGCTATAGATGGTGCAATTCTCTTTTCTGCAACCACTGACTTTATTGATGGGGAAAACCTGCTCATGAACATATCTGCTCCATACTGCTCCGTAGAACTACAGAAACAAGAAGACTTACATGTTGCTGCAAAACTATCCTCACAAATAATAAAAGGACATTGGGGTTGATTTACTAAAGGCAAATCCACTATGCACTACAAATGCACTGCAAGTGCACTTGGAAGTGCAGTTGTCGTAAATGTGAGGTTAAGATCTGAAATGAGGGGAAGCTCTGCTGATTTTATCATCCAATCATGTACAGGCAAAAATGCTGTTTTTTATTTTCCTTGCATGTCCCCCATGGATTTACAGCGACTGCACTTCCAAGTGCACTTTCAAGTGCACTTGCAGTGCAAAGTGGATTTGCCTTTAGTAAATCAACCCCATTGCGTCATACATATTGACATGTACATATTTTATACATTATTATTATAATGCCTATGGTATTTACTTTGTTGTTATAAATGGCTGCATGTTCTTCTGGGTTGTGATTTTTTTTTTTTGCGATCATGTGCAATATTTCTCATGTGATGTTTTATTGTACGAAACCAGTACACATTACACAAAAACTGTAAGTCATGTTCAATAACGAGAAAAAAATGCAGTTTGCTCCTTCAGTAACTTTTTTGAGAAGTTCTGAATTGGCTCTTGCAATTTGTGTGCACACTATATGAAAATCTTATGATTGTCCTGAATATGGAATTTTCCCTCTGATTATCATATAATGTTTAGGCCCTATTAGTAATTTCCATATCTGTTACAGGGTAGACTTACCATTCCATAGATATGGTCATACACAATTAGGACCAAATTTTGCAATTTTGGGCAAAATATGACATTTCCAAATCCATCAAAACATTTTTGTTCCCTTTCAGCACTGTCACACTTTGAATGACAATTGTCAGTGTACCCAAACAAAATTTTTATTATTTTGTTCACAAATAGAGATTTCTTTTGGTGGTATTTAATCACCACTGCTTAACCACTTCCCTACCCGCATATAGTCATATGACGCCCACAAGGTGGATCTCCCATCCTGGGTGGGCGTCATATGACGTCCTCCCATTCCCGGCCACCTGGGGGGCGCGCGCGCCGCCGGCTAACGCGCGCGCCCGCGGCGTCGCTCGGGACCCGGTGCGAGTGCCCGGCGTCCGCGATGTCCGCCGGGCACCCGCCATTGCCCGTTAAAACAACGGGACCGTGCGGGACCGTGGAGCTGTGTGTGTAAAAACACACAGCTCCACGTCCTGTCAGCGGAGAGGAGACCGATCATGTGATCCCAGTACAGAGGAACACATGATCGGTCTCCTCCCCTTGAGTCCCCGTCCCCCCACAGTTAGAATCACTCCTATAGGGACACACATTAACCCCTGCAGCGCCCCCTAGTGTTAACCCCTTCCCTGCCAGTCACATTTACACAGTAATCAATGCAATTTTATAGCAACGATCGCTGTGTAAATGTGAATGGTTCCAAAAATGTGTCAAAAGTGTCCGAAGTGTCCGACCGCAATGTCGCAGTCACGAAAAAAAAATCGCAGATCGCCGCCATTACTAGTAAAAAAAAAAAAAAAAAATGCAATAAATCTCTCCCCTATTTTGTAGACGCTATAACTTTTGCGCAAACCGATCAATATACACTTATTGCGATTTTTTTTTACCAAAAATATGTAGAAGAATACGTATCGGCCTAAACTGAGTAAAAAAATCGTTTTTTTTTTTTAAAATGGGATATTTATTATAGCAAAAAGTAAAAAATATTGTGTTTTTTTTTTCAAAATTGTCGCTCTTCTTTTGTTTATAGCGCAAAAAAAAAAAAAACGCAGAGGCGATCAAATACCACCAAAAGAAAGCTCTATTTGTGGGAAAAAAAGGACGTCAAATTTGTTTGGGTGTAACGTTGCACGACCACGCAATTGTTAGTTAAAGCGACGTAGTGCCGAATCGCAAAAAGTGCTCTGGTAAGGAAGGGTGTAAAATGGCCCGGTGCTGAAGTGGTTAATAAACAAAAAAAATACCAAAACGATGTAGAAAAAAAAAAAATTCTTAGTTTTTTTTGAAAATAAATCTTTCTTCATGAATTTATATCAAAATGTATTCTATCAGTGTTTATTATTTAGTCTGTTATAGCGTTCACAAACTATGGTATATCTGAAAATTGATCAATCCTAATGTACCGACACCCTAATTTCTCTTTTCTTGAGGTCCGAAAATGACAGGACAATACAAATTTTGGAAAGTAGACAGTCCAAGGTATTTAGTATGAGGTATGGTGAGTTTTTTGAAGTTGTAATTTTTTGTCACAATTATTTCAAAAATAAAGAAATAAAAAAAACAAAAAATTCACAATTTTTTTTTTTTACATACTGTCATCAGTGCAGTACAGCGTTATCATATAACTGGTGTGGCGGTGATTAGGGATACTGACTAGTGACAGTATGTAAAAAAAAATGTATTCTATCAGTGTTTATTATTTAGTCTGTTATAGCGTTCACAAACTATGGTATATCTGAAAATTGATCAATCCTGATGTAACGACACCCTAATTTCTCTTTTCTTGAGGTCCGGAAAAGGCCAGTACAATACAAATTTTGGAAAGTAGACAGTCCAAGGTATTTAGTATGAGGCATGGTGAGTTTTTTGAAGTTGTAATTTTTTGTCACAATTATTTCAAAAATGAAGAAATAAAAAAAACAAAAAATTCACAATTTTTTTTTTACATACTGTCATCAGTGCAGTACAGCGTTATCATATAACTGGTGATAAGGGATACTGACTAGTGACAGTATGTAAAAAAAAAAAATGTCTATATATATATATATATATATATATATATATATATATATATACAGTGGGGACGGAAAGTATTTAGACCCCCTTAAATGTTTCACTCTTTGTTATATTGCAGCCATTTGCTAAAATCATTTAAGTTCATTTTGTTTCCTCATTAATGTACACACAGCACCCCATATTGACAGAAAAACACAGAATTGTTGACATTTTTGCAGATTTATTAAAAAAGAAAAACTGAAATATCACATGGTCCTAAGTATTCAGACCCTTTGCTCAGTATTTAGTAGAAGCACCTTTTTGATCTAATACAGCCATGAGTCTTCTTTGGAAAGATGCAACAAGTTTTTCACACCTGGATTTGGGGATCCTCTGCCATTCCTCCTGGCAGATCCTCTCCAGTTCTGTCAGGTTGGATGGTAAACGTTGGTGGACAGCCATTTTTAGGTCTCTCCAGAGATGCTCAATTGGGTTTAAGTCAGGGCACTGGCTGGGCCATTCAAGAACAGTCACTGAGTTGTTGTGTAGCCAGTCCTTTGTTATTTTAGCTGTGTGCTTAGGGTCATTGTCTTTTTTGAAGGTAAACCTTCGGCCCAGTCGGAGGTCCTGAGCACTCTGGAGAAGGTTTTCATCCAGGATATCCCTGTACTTGGCCGCATTCATCTTTCCCTTGATTGCAACCAGTCGTCCTGTCCCTGCAGCTGAAAAACACCCCCACAGCATTATGCTGCCACCACCATGCTTCACTGTTGGGACTGTATTGGAGAGGTGATGAGCAGTGCCTGGTTTTCTATACCGCTTAGAATTAAGGCCAAAAAGTTCTATCTTGGTCTCATCAGACCAGAGAATCTTATTTCTCACCATCTTGAAGTCCTTCAGGTGTTTTTTTTTAGCAAACTCCATGTGGGCTTTCATGTGTCTTGCACTGAGGAGAGGCTTCCGTCGGGCCACTCTGCCAAAAAGCCCCGACTGGTGGAGAAGCAGTTGAGTGCACAGCGTCAGCGTCATATCCAGAGGTTGTCTTTGGGAAATAGATGCATGAGTGCTGCCAGCATTGCTGCAGAGGTTGAAGGGCCTTTCAGTGCTCAGACCATACGCCGCACACTGCATAAAATTGGTCTGCATGGCTGTCTTCCCAGAAGGAAGCCTCTTCTAAAGATGATGCACAAGAAAGCCCACAAACAGTTTGCTGAAGACAAGCAGACTAAGGATATGGATTACTGGAACCATGTCCTGTGTTCATTCAGTGTCTTATTGTGATTAGCTGTGATTGGTCAAAGCTAATCACATGGTACAGATGGGCTGTTATTGGCCCTGTCTGTACCATGTGATCACTGTGACCAATCACAGCTAGCTACACAATTGCATACAATGGGTGGCATGAAAAGAAGCCTTCAATTGTTTACAATTGTCATGTGATCTGCTGTAATTGGTCACAGCGATCACATGACACTGGCAGGAGGCCGGTGCAGTGATCAGTTATCGGCTGTGTCCACGTGACAGATTGCGCAGCAGCGCGGCCGCGTGAGAAGCACATTCTGGGAGGGCGTCATATGACGTAATTTCTGAACAAAAGTGCTCTTGTAGGGCCGTCATTTTACTATAGGTCAGGTGAGAAGGTGTGAAGTACTATAATAATTGTTAAATATAATAAATGGAGGAATTTACTTTAACATTTTCTACAGAATTGAAAGTAAAAAAGATCAGTTACATATAAATATTATATTGCATAGATACTTTATTAGCAAATTTCATCTTAATGCCCTTTGCTTTCTAGGCACTGATCCAGGCCATTTCTTTCTAAGACCATACTGCTTTCTTTCCAGGCCATAACTTTCTAAGACCAAAGAAAGTGGAAATACTCATCACAATCACAGATCAGAGATGGAAATTTGATTTCTGGGAGTGTTCATTACCAAACAACCTACAGAACATTCCTAGTGTTTACATGCTTATGTCAAAGGGACAGCTGAATTCTTTGGCAGGTTTAGAATGTCTTGACCAGCTACAGATTAAATTACAAAAGTCATTACTAATAAAACTATATTACTAAATAACCTGTGATAATTACATATATGATATAAATTTTAATGCAACTGGAGTTTTCCTTTAAATGTTGCAATCTTTTATATTCTGTATATAATTTCAACAAACTAGTAAAACATATTATAAGTAAAAACTTTGTGCAGGAAATGGTTTAGATTGAATAAATATTATCATATTGACAAATACCAGAAATATGTATTACAGTCACCCTTGTAAATGTGCAAGTGTAGAAATTCATGAACAAGTGAGCCCCATTTTGCTGGGGAGGGGGAAAGAACTCTACTAATCCCTGTTGGCAGTGCAAGCTTAATGTCAGTTAATCAGGACTAGTGAGGATGTTGTTGAAAGTTTTAAATTGAGGACATAAATCATTGTGGATTGTCTGGCCATGAATGATTCAGGTATCCAGGCAACAACTCATATCCGATTTGCGATACATTCTTTCTTTAAAAATATTGGTTTCATTCTTTGTCATGCCACATATGTAGCCCACAATTTATCCTTCATGGCTTGTTGATGGCAATTTAAAACTACTGGATGTTGGTGTTAAAATGATATTATCTGTAATGTCTAACATTGGCACATTGGATGTGTATTACATTAAACTGCTCTGCATTTCTTTATGCAATTGTGTAGAATTATTTTCTATATACACTACAAAAGGGTTAAACATCTTTAATCTGAAAATGCACTGCTGCATGCTTATTTCTTGTTTAATAGGAAACATAAGTAATTACTTTACTAGACAATAGGGTATATTTAAACAGTAGTGAATATAACATTCACCATGTATTCACTACAGGTAAAACATTCCCTACAATTTAAAACACGTGCACCAGGAAGATACCTTTGCAATGAATATTTGGTGAATTTCACTTTTACTTCTTTATATATGTGCCCCATTTTATTTAATGCAAACGTGCCTGTTTACAAATTTCTCACAATAATAAAGGGACAGCCCCAGCCAATTGTGGGCATGTCATCTAAGAAACGCTCCAGAAACCATGTGATGGAAGCTGTACAAAGCATTATAAGTTTTGCTTAGTGTCACCTCAAAAGTAAAGTATCTTTTAATTTTGATATTTGGGGAATTTTTAGCACAGTGGTAATAGGTTTTTAGTGAGTCCGTGCCAGTCTGAACTGTGTTCTGTGTCTAAACCTAAAAAAATATAAAAAAGGATCCTGTTCCCATATAGCAGATTAAACAGCACAGTGCTTTTGCTATCTAATCTGCCCCTCTCTAAACCTGGCTGATCCTGCCACTTCCTGTGTCCCCCTCTGCGAGCTGCCCACTATAATCATGGCTGTTGAGCCCTGACTACCATGGTCAACTTACGTGCCTCCGTCATCCGCTCTCTCCTCTGTCCTCATCCCCTCCTTCCCTGCCTGTCCGCTCCTGTGTGTCTGTCTCCCCCACCGCCGATATTTGTAATGAAAAAAATAAAAAAAATATTCTGGCAGCCCCTCTTCTTTATCTGGCAATAACTCACTCTCCAAGTGTTTGTTTAAAAAGATGCCTCTAATACCTTTTTCCAGTCCAGTTATCTTCGGGCTGGTCACGTGACTCCCCACTGCTCGGCTACTACAATCCAAGGCTACAGTGGGAGGTGCCGAGCAGCCAGCACGGCGGTCACGTGACTCCTGGCTGATGTCAGAGAGAGATTTCGGACCCTCCCGCTGTAGCCCTGGATCATAGTAGCAGAGCAGCCGGGAGTCACGTGATCGGCCTGAAGATCAATGGAAAAGGGTATTTAGAGGCATCTTTTTAAACAAACACTTGGAGAGTGAGTTATTGTCAGATAAAGGAGAGGGGCTGCCAGTGAAAGGCGTTTTTATGGTTACAACCACTTTAAAACAGTTGCCAATGCAGGGGATGTTCATCATCGAAACAGGTAACAGAAAGATACCTGGCTCTCTTTTCAGCAGGGCCACTGCTTAGGACTCAACCTTGGCTACCATCTAGTCCCCCAGACTGTCTCACCCAGATCTCCTAGCTCTTTGGTCTCTCCTGGCTCTCTGAGCCTGGCCTCTCAGTTGGGGTTCTCCTGACACTCCGTGTTCTCTCACACCTCCAAGACCTCCAGATTCCCTCCCTAGACTCACCTAGTCACCCTGGCTCTCTCAATCTTCTAGACTAACCTAGCCACCTCAATTCTATGTACAAAGATTCTCTCCTCCAGAAGGGAGTGTTGTCTCTTAAACAGAGCATCTGTCTTCTAATGGGAGCTCTGAACTATGCCCAAGTCCTTCATTAGAAGGGCTTTGTGCACCTGTGCTTACAGTCTGCCAGTCTCCTGCAAGACCTGGACCCTGGGATGGAGATGTATTTCCTCCCAAAACTCTTGGAAATCTCTAAAATCCAGAACGAAAGACATATTCTGGTCCCCCGCTCTTCTTATGTGTAACCCTGTGTTCCTTTTCCCTACTTTTACACGGTGGCAGGGCAGCACACTGTCACAAAATATATTGCTTATTTCAGGTAAAGGTGTATGTATAGCCAACACTCTTGAATTGGGTAGGGAAGGATTATTTGTCAGTTGTTTTTTCTGTCTGGGCACCGTTGAGAAGTCCCTTTACTTCCTATCCTGGTGGTGCAACAGGAAACGAGAGAAAAACCTTTCAAAATAATTGAAGTCACTGAAAATAAAATAATTGAATACACATCTAAACACTTTTTGACTTTATCTACACGCCCCAGTTACACCATCAATTGTGAAAGGGAGTTCCACATCTTTACCGCTCTAACAGTAAAGAACCTCTTACACAGTTTAAGATTGAACCATTTGCCATCCAACTTCATTGTGTGGCTGCATGTCTTCTTTGGAGACCTAAGAATAAATAGTTTTCTCCCAATTATACAGTCACCATTTAAAGATTTGTATATTGTAATCATATCCACTGTTAGGCACCTCCTCTCTAGGGAGAATACGTTTAATATTTTAATATTGCTCCGAATAGAGGTCCTCTGGCCCCCTTATTAACTTTACAATGAAAAAAAATAGAAAACATGCTGGTGTAACTAGTGATAATATTGTTGAATATATTATAAATAGGCATGGGGGATCGCACAGCGTGGATGCCCCAGATGATGTCCTATGTGATGAAACACGTTGGAATGAGCCTACTTACGCGACACTGCCACACTTCTTTGGAGTTGGAACCTTTGCTGTATAGCTTGAAATTGTAACTTTTTATGTGCTTACCCACTTTTTATCCTGTGAGTAGAATGTGTATCATGTGTTTGCATTAAAGTTTTTTACCGATTTACACTATGTGGCTTTCCTTGCTTCGATTACATGTGTATATTAGATTAAATATATGGTCATCATTGCCTCTACTAATCTTGGAGAGCCAGCCTGACATATTGGAACCAATGGGTGGGAACTGAATGTTCCCAGTGGAAGTGTTTATAACAGGTAAATCAAACTTTGTAGTGGGGTAATTTCAATATGGTATGAGAGCATTTCTTACATCTTGGTGATGGCTTACATGGTGACTACATTTATGGAGTAGCACGACCTGCGCACAATATCAGTGGTGTTTTCCTCAAGACACATTTTGGATTTGCACTATTTCATATACTTTAATTATCTTTGCAAATTTCATTTTGATTTTGTTTTTAGCAATTTATTTTCACTATGGCAAAACACTGTTCCCCCGATCTGGACTCTCTCCAGTTCAAGCACATCCTTCCTGAGGATTGTTGACCAAAATGGACCACAGGTAAGATGTGGCTAAACCAGAGTTTTGTAAAGTGCTAAAATTATAGTTTTATTTTTTGAGGAAATACCCATTTTAATGCATTCTTATAGTCGGCTGGCCTGGTAAGTAACCTGCATGCATATTCTTAGCTCAAGTGCATTACCTTACATTGTTTCCATTTAGCTGCCCACCCCTCTATTTTCTCAAGTGCTTCCTGCAATGTTTTTATATCCTGCTGTGATGTTATTGCCCTGCTTAGCTTTGTATCATCTATAAATACTGACATTGAATTATTTGATCCAACCTTTATATCATTTATAAACAAAATAAACCAAATTGGTCCTAGGACAAAGCCCTGGGGCACAAACCTAGACCATTTAGAAAATATTCAGAAAAAGATCACTACTCTTCCTAGAAGTTGTGGGAAATAGAGTTAAAGGAGCCTGCACCAGCATCTGAGCATGACAAGAAGATGGGCATTCCAAAGAGCTACAAAGTGAATGTCCCTAGCAGGGACTGTCAGATTTTAATGGTGAGCTCTTGTAGACTGCCAACTCGGGGTTCCCCAGGGCACAGAGTCCAATCCCCAGACTACTTCTTCACCAGGGCCCCTGATGATGGGGATGGACTTGCAGCAAGCTAGAACCAGGTCATGGCCCCCAGGTAGGTCCAACTGAGAATGCGGTGACCACTCACGTGCAGAGTACAATGGCAGGAGACAGAAGGGAACCCAAGACACAAGCCGAGTTCAGGGCGCGTGGTAGACAAGCACAACGGTAAACAAAGCCAGGGTTGGTACACAGGTAGTCAAGCACAGGATACACTAGTGTCAAAAGACCGGGAGCTCAGAGGACTGTGAAGTTGCTCAGGCAAGGAGCGCTGCACTGAGCATGTGTATATATAGGGAAGCAAACAGGGAGGTGATCCAGGAAGTAATAGAAGGGAAAAGGATATAAACCCAGTGGAGCAGGCGATGCTCAAAGGTGAAAAAAGAAGCCAGCAGCACATATGAATGGAATCACAGATCTAGCAGAACACTGCAGCAAGGAGGTAAGAATTTCACAAACAGAATTTTGCATGCTTAACCATGACATGGACACAGACAGCAATGACAACATGACAAGGGTTTTAAACCTCTCACGTGGTATAAAAAAAACAAATATAAGAAGTGGTGTTTATAGATATACTTTGAAGACAATCTTAGTTCATCTCTTAAAGGAGAAGTATAGCCAAAACTTTTTTGGCTATATTTCACCTATGGATCACAGGAGTGCAGTTAACCCATTTTAAGCCGACTAAAGCCCACTGTTGGCTGACATCAGAGACCAAGTCCAGGCTCTGAAAAGAACCCAACCATGTGGTTGAATCCGCCCATAAGCCTGGACCAGCAGCTGGCTCAGCCTTTCAGTGAGTTGCTGAGAGCCTAAGGACAGCCGCTCCCACCCCCTCCAAAGCTCAGAGCTCCAGTGAGCGCTGGAGGGGCAGAACAGAGAGCCCGGGACTGACAGTCACCAGCTCTTTGCAAGCTGAAGACCAATACCTGAGTAATTAGAGGTGTTTAATCACTCGGTTCTTGATCTCCCAGCTGTAGCGGGGATCAGTGCAACAGCTATCTAGCCATGATTTTTTTTTTTTTAAAGTCATACTTCTCTTTTATAGTCCTAGCATTGTCGATTTTGCTGTACAGTAGACATTCTAATAAAATCCACATTGCTACATAACTCCTACATACAGGGCTTAGGCATGATATGTGTCCCTGCCACATCTAAATGATGAGACCCTTTTGTACCAGTGCTGTCCCTTCTATCTGCAGTTAGCTGAATGAGAGGAAGCCCGATATCTACTTTATTTAAGCCCAGCTGAACTTTCAGTTTAATTTAGCTAAATACATTCCAGGTGCATCAAAACGTAGGGTCACAGCCTTACACATGGGGTACATTTGCTTGAACAGATGACTGTGCTCTAGTTAACTCTCTTTCTGTTAATATATACCACCACAGTCACAGTTGAAGAGACAAAGCCCTCTCCACCTGTCCAGCATATCCCTGCTACCTCTCTCCCAGTAACGGAATGAGGTCCTGCTGTGCACCTAGCACAGACTCCATGCTTGCACACACTTAACTATTTCTCTTCCATACCTGTATACAGGCTGGGACCTCCGTGGTGCTGAACTGTTCCCGTTGCTATAGGAGACGGGCCTACTCATGAAGAGAGTGCTGACAACAACTACTCCTGCAAGAGGCTGCCCCATCTGTCACATGCACACACTTACGACAGGCTGCTAAAAAACCTTCATTAGCCTTGATAACCACTTGCATCTTA
Organism: Lithobates sylvaticus; assembly: GCA_028564925.1. Classification (NCBI taxonomy): domain Eukaryota; kingdom Metazoa; phylum Chordata; class Amphibia; order Anura; family Ranidae; genus Lithobates; species Lithobates sylvaticus. Next base: position 390,505,324 of record CM053029.1, on the reverse strand, counting down.
CACTGCTGTCTTCATACCCCAATGTGTTTAGCTGACTCGAACTGTAGACTATGCGTATCGGTTACTTGCATTACACTCCTTAAGTAACTTCAGATCAGACAAAGACAAAGTTTCAAAACTTTACTTAAAAAACTTGGCATGACAGTCGAACAAAAGCAACAGTCTTTCTGTAAATGAACCCCTAGCTCAGGTTTGTGGCTGCCCCAGCATACCTGCACAGGATAGAGTCCATAACTGGTTGAGTCCATGATAGTAGTGTGATGGGAGTCACTTTGGGTGGGGGGCTGGTGGGACCCAGAATCCCTTAGAGAAGTTGGGAAACCCTTGCTTCAGCTCCCCATGCACTTCCTATGTCTAAGTTACCCTGTGTCTATTAGAGGCACATGGTGACCAAGAAAATAATGGACATTAAGAATGTAGCTTGGATTACCTAAAATGGAACAGTAATATTTATCCACAATATCTCCCAAGAAATATACAAAGACTATTCCTGGTTTGTTTGATTCTGAACTATACATGTTAATTGAAAGAGCTGATCACATTGGCGTCTGTATAATGTAGGAGACGGTACGTCTGCTACTGGAAGCTCCTGCTATTGTGTGAAGGTGTCCTGTGTTTATACTTATGATAATATATATTCTACTGTGTGACACTCGGTGACAACAAGTCTGACCTGTAGTAAAATCTTGATTAATGACAACAATGGCCAGGTGGGCATGGAGTAACCTCGCCTGCTTTAGGGGACTAGTTAATTAGCTATGTTAATTCTGTTTCTGGTTACAGTTTGTATTGCAGGGTAATATGGTAATATGATCAGGAGGGGGGGGTTGTCCTCCTGGTGTATATATTTGTGTGAGTTTGTCCAATAAATCATTCCATGTTCCTGCAAGCTAGTTTGGCTGTAATATCTGATCTCTGATGTCCAATTTGGAGGAAGAAGTGTACTGACGGAGGCACTCAAGCAGAGTGCAAAGGGGTTCCATGACAGGTAGTATCCAGGATTGATATCTTCAGGGCTTACTGCAGGTCACAGCAATTCCCCCTGTGCTGTAAAAGGCTCATAAAGCCATGTTCACTAGCAGGCACTTCGTTCTTGGCCTACTTCAGCAGACTGACCAGACTGACCAGACAGACTCCAGCAATGGTACCACTTTCTTAGGTCCGGACACCTGTTGCTTTTATAGCACACAGAACTAGTGGGTCAGACTCAAAATAGCCCACCAACATAGAACCGGGAAACTTAACGCTAACCCTCCTGGCTGGGCCAGCATAAAATTCTACTTGTCTACAAAATTAAAATATGTGCAAAAATAAAATTGTCTTTAGAAGTTAGCAACAGTCTAAGTAAAAAAAGATTAACAAACAACAAGTTCCTAAAGCACTCAAAACAGGCAGTCATATGAGGATATATTAAGAAGAGGGATGACCCCCAGTGCAGCTGCCAATCACTGGACAAATTGAAAGCAAAATATAAAACACAAAAAAGCAGCTCTCTATGGGTAAAAGTCAGATATATAAGTCAAAGTATATATGCATAAAAGCCGATGCGCCTAGGATTGGATACAAATTGTTTTTATTATACTTTAGCCGTTGCCAGGGCAGTATACACAAAACTGTGGATGCTGGTGCAAAGAGCAATAAAAAGGAAAAAAAGCATATAGCTGTGTATAGATAAAATTATATAAACACGGTACCACCATGTAAGAATCTTGAGAAGAAGGGGTTAACTGCTCCAGAGAGGTTTAGCCGGTTGTTAGTGGTATTTATCCTTTTTTATTGCTCTTTGCACCAGTGTCCACAGTTTTGTGTATACTGCCTGGCAACCGCTTAAGTATAATAAAAACAATTTGTATCCAATCCTAGGCACATTGCCTTTTATGCATATATATACTTAAATATCTGACTTTTACCCATAGAGCGCTTCTTTTTCATGTTTTATAAGTAAAAAAGATTGCCCCCTGCCAGCATTCTGCAGAGAAGGACCCCTGCTCTCTGTGTGGGAGTATAGGTCTTTGATTTATCATGCCCTCTGCTAAATAAGAACTAGAGTTCTATAATCAGCAGGAAACATGTGTTTTGCTGACTTCAGAGCTTTAGATTTGGCTCAGCAGGAGGAGTATTGAACCTATGCAGATAGTCTACTGTTTTACGCAGAGATGCATTTATGCAGCATGTTAGCTTACAGTGCAAAAAGTGCATTAAGAAAGGGTCTCTTATCCAGCTGTCCTAGCTACTGACACACAAGTGTTATTGTAGTAACTACAGGCCTAAATGTATACAGTATTATTAAAAGTGCTATTAACACAATCAATTATCTATGCCTGTACAATATTTCATTGCAGTATTCTTCAAGTGATTCGGTTAACCTTCAAGCATACATCATAAATTTCCTATTTTTATAATTACAGTCTTTGAAATTGTTTAGTTTCCTGTTATATTCATTACCAATTTGATATTCATGACTGTTGACTACATTGTGTCCATATCTTATTAGGAGCATAATATTGATTTACCAAATCAATAGTTTGTGTAGTACAAAATAGAAAATGCTTTGGCTTATAATTACATGTGTTAATCATATTCCACTAAGCTATTACTGTTGTACAGAAGTTTTTGGGAGAAAATAAATTGACTTGACAACCAGCATAACATGCAGTACATGAAGCATTTGATTGAATTAGGTTATGATACTTGTCTGAGTTGTTAGAAAGGATGATCTGTTTATTGTGGTACATTTACACGATACACTAAACCATGTCATCATTGCAAAACATGTGTTCATAATATTGATATAATAACTGCCTATTGGGGGTAAAGGGAATTATTATATTTGTTGATAGCCATTTAGTTAACAGCAGATCACAATTTTAAGTGAGCTATAACTACATTGTCAAAGGTTTGTGCAAACCTTCCCTGTCACAAATAGTTGGCACTCATTTCCTTAAAGTTCAACATGTGTCCAGGTTTTGGCGGAGACCTTCTTCAGGTAATGATGTTCATTGTAGCATACTCCCAGATTATTTCTTGCATTGGCAAACAGTTGAACAAATGAATAGCCATCAACATGTCAAGCACAGTCTAGATGCTGGCAAAATTTGGGGAAGGTGATGTTTATGCAGAATAAAAGGGCAGACATCTGTCAAGGAAGGCAACATTCAAGTTTAATAATATCCAGTAGGGAGTTTATTAAGACAAACAGCTGAACACAGTCCAGTAGAAGCCTCTTGCTTAAGCACTAGCAAGTGGACTGAGCAGAATTTATAGTTATAGTGTAAGTTCACCTTTTCACAAAAAATGGAAGGTGAACTAACACCCTACATCTATGGGGGATTAACTGTCACATAGCTTGTGCAACTGGAGCAGCAGTGCAGAGTTAAGAAAGCCCCACTCTTCTTCCTCTCCTTCTTTAGGGCTTCCAGGATGGATGAGAGCAATGACTGGCACCTTACCACTTTGACAGACCTGTGCAGGAAACAATGAAAGAAGTGGAAAAAGAGTGGGGCTTTCAAATTCCCAGATTTCTGCATCAGTTACGTGGGCAGTGACAGCTAATCCATGGAGCTAAGTGGGTGATTAGCTGTGCAAATTTACATTTTTAAGACTAGGCACAAGCTGCCAGTTTGGTCTGAAATTATATTTGGAACACATTTTCTTGGGGTTAGCAAATGGCTATACTAATTTGTTTCACCAATCTGAACCTGCAGCTTTCCTCAAGTTGGTTGTGAGGAAACCCGACAGCTACCACAATCCTAGCAACTAAAACGCTTCCAAAACACATGATTCCTAAAATTAAAACAATGGGGTGAATGTTGTTAAATAAATGGCAGTGCCCCCCCCCCCCCCCCCCATGTAATTTGTTTAAAAATCCCTTTCCTATTAGCCTAGCCTAAATGACCATTAATGTTTTAATTCAGCTCCTATTGACTACAATGGGCTTTATATTCTGCACCTAAACTTTGGTCATATTCTGAGAACCTGCATCAAACTGAACCCAGGTACTGTATGTTCAGCTCATTACTCCTTAAGACCTTGGTTCTTCACAATGCACTTCCTTTTTAGGTCAAAAGGTTGCACACATTCCTAAATACAGTATGCCTTGCCCAAAGTAGTGGACCAGTGGCTGCTCACAGAGCATGAGATTGCTAGTCTCTTACATACAAAAGGCAGAACAAACCACCCTTTTCTCCTTTTATGTTGTTTTATGTTGTTCCTTTACTTTGAGGAAATGCTTGTGATTTGATAAAAATGTCACCAGGATTCTATTGGCCATAATAACTGCACAACCCTCTTGCAGTCCATAGCGTTTCATAAGGGAATCTCAGGAAAGTTTTTTTAGGTGACTTTTTTTAAGAAAGCAAAGAGTTGGGAATTGATGGCAAAGAAAGCATATAAAATAGCAATAAAAAAGCAAACAACTTGAAAATAAGTATAGCACAAATAAAATGCTAAAAATCTGATGCAGGTGTTTAGTAAAATTTCATTAGGCACAGTTTTGATACAAAATGTTTCAAGGTTCTCTGTATCCAAATTTCTGCAATAGAAATATGTGGAAAAAAAATGTTTCATGGTGTAAAAACAACAGAACAGAGACAGTTTCATATGGTGTGGAAAGTTAGTCAAAGACTTATATTTAGGATATATATACGTAACTGTGGAATATTTTGGAATTAATTATTATAATGCTCACAATTAAAAAATGCCCACTGAACAATATAGAGTTTAAATTAATTATTTATTCCAGTGAGTGTACACAGGTCATTTTTAAGACCTCATCCTCTGATTTCTTAGACATCCCACATTTGATTCTTTTAAACATAAAGCAATCCTTCATTGCAAACCATTTTAACATATAAATCCAAATCCAAAGAGAATATTTTACAGACCATCATCTTCAGTAAAAAGAGTACCTAATATTAGAATACTGTAGAAAACAAAAATGTTGCAGATTATAGTGCCCCTAAAATGTTCTGGAGAAAGGGTCAGATACAGGATCTCAATATATCACAAGGTGATGTTGGGTTTGTGACTCTCTATGTTGTTATAATACCCTGGCAACCCGAAACTGGAAGTAGGTGGCAGAAAAGGAGTATTGTGTTTTTGCATTGGGACCCAAAGACTGAGAAGAGGGAGAAACGTGTGTGGCCGGAATCAGGGAAACCTGGTGGCATATGAAAAAACATCACATAACCAGAAAAGAGGCCTAGCACCTGGAACCAGAAGTCCACTGCCTAGGAAGCAGCATTACGGGCAGAAGTGGCTAGATAGACAGGAAGCCTGAACAAACTACAGGGACATCACTGGTGAAACTGATTAGATGATATGGCTGACTAAAGGTCAGATACTGCTAGTTCCTAAGCTTATGGCCCTCTTTTCCGATCTGTCTTCTCTAAGGAGGCCATTATTGTGTTAGTTCCCAAACCAGGTAAGGACATATGCAAGATCTCAATATATTACAAGGTGATGTTGGGTTTGTGACTCTCCATGTTGTTATAATACCCTGGCAACCAGAAGCTGGAAGTAGGTGGCAGCAAAGTAGTATTGTGTTGCTGCATTGGGTCCCAAAGACTGAGAAGAGGGAGAAATCTGGGTGGCCAGGATTCAGGGAAACCTGGTGGACTTGTGAATGGAAGCAGATGTTCTAGTTCTTTCATCTTGTTAGAGATGGGCAACAAAATTAGAGAGATCGGCAACAAAATTAGTACGGGGATGGTAGACCTAAGTTTTCAGGAAAGATTGCAGAAATTAACTCTATTTTCCTTGAAAAAAACAGGTGCTTAAGAGGGGATATGATAACATTATACAAATGTATTAATGGTGACAACAGAACTGTAAATACAGTAAACTATTCAGTTTAACCACTTGCCGACCCCTGCATGCTGATTTACGGCGGCAGAATGGCACGGGTGCGCAAAAGGGCGTAACCTTACGTCCTTTCGTATTTCCCGCCTATCAGGTGACGCGCGCATGCGGGTGCGTGCCCCTGGGTCCCGCGGACTCCATGTTTGCTGGTGGCCTGCGATTGGGAGGGAACACGTTTAACCCCTTGATCGCTTCCTAGTGTTTAACCCCTTCCCTGCTAGGGACATTTATACAGTAATCAGTTGCTATTTTTAGCTCTGATTGCTGTATAAATGTCACTGGTCCCAAAAAAGTGTCAAAAGTGTCTGATCTGTCCGCCACAATGTCGCAGTCATGATAAAAATCACAGATCGCCACCATTACTAGTAAAAAAAGTTAATAATAAAAAATGCCATAAATCTATCCCCTATTTTGTTAGACAGTCTAACTTTTGCGCAAAACAATCAATGTACACTTATTGCGATTTTTTTTTACCAAAAATATGTAGAAGAATACATATTGGCCTAAACTGGAAGAAATTTGTTTTTCTCTATATTTTTTTCGGGGATATTTATTATAGCAAAAAGTAAACAATATTTTTTTTGTTGTTTATAGCGCAATAAATAAAAAACGCAGATGTGATCAAATACCACCAAAAGAAAGCTCTATTTCTGGGAAAAATAGGACGTCAATTTGTTTGGGTACAACGTCTCATGATCGCACAATTGTCAGCTAAAGCGACGCAGTGCCGAATCTCAAAAAATGCACTGGTCAGGAAGGTGGTAAATCCTTCTGGGCCTGAAGTGGTTAAAGACTCTTAAGAACACATGAGGTCATAACATAAAGTTGGATGAAAGAAGAAATTTAATTGCAAACTGTGTAGAGTTTACAGTTTACAGTCAGAGTGGTAAAGATGTGGAACTCCCTTTCACAGTTAGAGCCCTTTCACACCGAGGGCGTATTGCAGGCGCTATAGCGTTAGAAATAGCGCCTGCTATCCGCCCTCAAACTGCCGCACCATTGTCTGTAATGTGAAAGCCCGAGGGCTTTCACACTGCAGCGGTGCGCTGGCAGGACGTCAGGAAAAGTCCTGCCAGCAGCTTCTTTGGAGCGGTGAACTCACTGCTCCTCCAGCGCTGCTCCCCATTGAAATTAATGGGGCAGCGATGTAGTACCGCCGGCAAAACGCTGCAATAGCGGTGTTTTGCCGAGGGTTTTAACCCTTTCTCAGCCGCCAGCGGGGGGTAAAAGCACATTGCTAGCGGCCAAAATGCGCCGCAAATCCGATGGTAAAACGCCACTAAAAATAGCAGCGTTTTACCGCCGACAGTAATTGCGTTGTGGTGTGAAAGGGGTCTTAGTGATTTCAGCTCAGAGTGTTGTTAATTTAGGAAAACCTCTTATGCCACATACACACGATTGGACAATTCGGCGGACTTGGTCAATCCGCACGTGTGTGGGCTCCGGCGGACTTTTTCTTCCCAAAAGTCCAGCGTACTTAGAAAGAAGTCTCGACTCAAAATTATCCGCTGGACTCGGCAGTCCGGCAGACAATCCGGCTGTCTGTGTGCTAGTCCGCGGGACTTGTGAAATGAACAGACTTGCCCACACATGGAGTAAAGTCCGTTCATTTTGAACGTGACTCCAGGTAGACGGGACTAGCAAAGGAAGCCAATGTCGCCACCTCACTCGGCGAGATTGACACCTTGCTAGCCCCGTCACATGGTATGGATTTAAAGGGGAACCCCTACGCCGAAAAAATTGCGTGGGGTCCCCCCAAAGTCCATATCAGACCCTTATCCGAGCAGACAGCCTGGCCGGTCAGGAAAGGGGGTGGGGACGAGCGAGCGTCCTCCCTCCTGAGCCGTACCAGGCCGTGTGCCCTCAACATGGGGTTCTTTGGGGAAGGGGGGCCGCAAAGCACCTTGTCCCCATGTTGATGAGGACAAGGGCCTCTTCCCGACAACCCTGGCCGTTGGTTGTCGGGGTCTGCGGGCGGGGGGGCTTATGGGAATCCGGGAGCCCCCTTTAATAAGGGGACCCCCAGATCCCGGCCCCCACCAGGTGATATCACATGATTATGGGGGATGCTGGGACTGTGACATCATAATGGGCGGGGTCACCATGGAACATCACCCGGTGACCCCGCCCCGTATCCCTATATAAGTCGCCGTGCAACGCATCCCTGGCAGTGCGGCCAGAGAGAGCGTTGTGTCAACATCGGAAGGAAGAAGAAAAGAAGAAGAAGCAGAAGGCAGCGACAGTGACAAACCAGAAGACCGGGCCAATGCTAGTAAAAGAGCTGCAAGAAGATAGCGGAGGCCGGCAGAAGAAACGAAGAGCAGGACAAGACCCCCAAAGTCGGAAGAAGACCCCCGGACGGCGGCGGCGACGAATGAGAAAGCTGGGCTCCTCCGCTAGTAAAAGAGCGGTAAAAGAGCAGAAGATAGCGGAGGAGCCCAGTGAGAAGAACCCCCGAAGTCGGAAAAAGACCCCCGGAGCTGTCTAATAAAGTAATTTAAAAACCTGTGTTGTGTTTTTTTAACACTTTTTCCCTCAGGTGAATGGGTAGGGGTATCATGTACTTCATACTCATTCACATAGGGTGGGGGGCCGGGATCTGGGGGCCCCCTTATTAAAGGGGGCTCCCGGATTCGGATAAGCCCCCCATCCGCAGACCCCGACAACCAACGGCCAGGGTTGTCGGGAAGAGGCCCTTGTCTTCATCAACATGGGGACAAGGTGCTTTGGGGTGGGAGGGGGGGTGGGAGGCGCCCCCTTCCCCAAAGAACCCCCCATGTTGAGGGCACGCGACCTGGTACAGCTCAGGAGGGGGGGCGCTCACTCACCCCCACCCCCTTTCCTGACCGGCCAGGCTGCGTGCTCGGATAAGGGTCTGATATGGACTTTGGGGGGACCCCCACGCCGTTTTTTTTGGCGTAGGGGTTCCCCTTTAAATCCATACCAGGTGACGGGGCTAGCAAGGTATCAATCTCGCCGATCGAGGCGGCGACATTGGCTTCCTTCGCTAGTCCCGTCTACCTGGAGTCACATTCAAAATGAACGGACTTTACTCCGTGTGTGGGTAAGTCCGTTCATTTCAAAAGTCCCGCGGACCTCTGCCAAAAGTCCGGCGGATTGTCTGCTGTGTACACGGCATTAGGCGAGTTTCTCAGCAATCACAATATACATTGTGAAGGGTTTTAAAAAAACTGCACACACACATACATACAGTCTATAGGCTTAACTATGTAGCTATATATATAATAGAGATGTAATAAACACATATTATTTTATCTGTTCTATATTTGTTCTGAAAAATGTATTTGGTCTCATCTTGTTTGTAAAGTCACAGAAAGGTGACTGCCTGCTGTACTGAATCATGAATACCTAAATATAATATGCCTCGTTAAATGCTTTGGTATTTGCTGTGCTCATTAGTGATATACTATATTATTAGTTGCACATCTCTACAGTTGCTATTTTGTTTTGTTTGGTATTTAAGAATTCATACATTTTTGTTGCATAGTGCTTGCATTCAGATAATATTAAGAGAAATTTCACTCTCTGTATGTAACATATCCATTATTGTTACATACATTATTGTTTGTAACAACTTTTTATATGAAGTTTTTTTATTATGCCATGACCATGAAGGCAATTCACTGCAATGCTTGCTAGGTGCACTACAACTCAGGTGCATGGGAGTGCCATTCACACTCACAGTGACACACGCATTACCACAATATGGAGGTATAAATGGGCCAGACATTTTTCTGATCTGATATACGAGTATGAATGTGGCCTCAAAAGCTGAAAGCAACTTCAACTGCAAAACTTACATATTCATTGAAATACCTGTCAGTTTCAACCTCAAAGAAAATGTGAGAGCTTCACATACACAAATGTATTATTTATTTGTTGAAATATTTGAAAACTCAAAAAGGCTCACCTAGGCTTATATTTGTAATACCCTATTCAGTTCTATTTAAACATGTCCTCACCATTACACAGTCATTGAACAACTATCATTTGAAGCAGGGTGACTAGCTTATCCTTTTTCCTGAGGGAAATACCCTCAGCTGAGCATTAAGATGTTGTAACTGCACATATTTTTTAATGTGTGATTAGGCAGAATATAGAATCCCTGCAGAAACATAAACTCATATTTGTTGGTGTTTTTTCCCCAACAGTGAAATACTGCATTTTCCTGCTGTAAAATTGTAAGAAAGCTAAACTCATAAAGAACAGTCTTTAATTGTCTAATCTAAGAGCTGTTTCATGTTGCCCATGGCATATATTATTGTTTGTAAGCCACAACTTTTTATATTACTTTTTTTGCGCTAAATAATCATATACATGTGTATGACATCTAGAACTCGGCAGACGGGTTGCGTTGTTTCAAATAAAGGAACCCACACAACGATCTATCTCTTTAAAAAATAAGTTAGGGATCCAGGCCAGGCAATGTCCGCATATATAGTTACATTTCAGGAGGATCATCATCTTAATCAGGTTGATCCGACCAATCTGTTTCAGCATGAGCCAAGACCACAATGAACATTTTGTTTAAAGCAGTGATAACAGGGGTAGAAGTTTACGGTCAAAATATCCGGTAGGATGTCTAGTGACCTGCACCCCCAGGTATCTAATTTCATCTACCCACTGCAAAGGGGAGAGGGACCCCAAACTGACTACCCCCTCATCAATAGGAAAGAAAATTGATTTGGACCAACTGATTCGAATGACAGAAAATGAGCAAAAAGTATCAAAGGTCCGTAAGGGACAACTGGACATATAGGGACAACTTCTCCACCAACTGTCCCACCCGTAACTGTCCCACCCCAACTGTCCCACCTCGGAAGAAACCCATCAAATTGGCCAGGGGTTCCAAGGCCAGGGCAAACAGAGTAGGTGACAATGGACACCCCTGCTGCGTACTGTGGTACAAAGAAAATGCTTCAGAAATTCTAGCATTGGTACCGACCTGTGCCCTGGGATCCCTATAGAGCTGTCTAAGCCAATGAAGGTATCTGGGACCAAACCCATACCGACTCATAAACTCCCATAGATAAACCCATTCAAACGCCTTCTCAGCATCTAGCGAAGTTTTGTCATGTGGTAAAGAAAGATTCAGAAAAAGGCGACGCGCGTTTATATCAGTTCCCTTCCCAGGCATGAACCCAGTCTGGTCAACATGGACCAAATCCTCAATCATGGCCAGCCAAGGTCTTCGCCAAGATCTTTGAATCCTCATTAAGAAGGGAAATTGGCTGATAAGATGCACACTCCTGAGGGTACTTACCTGGTTTGGGAACTAACACAATAACGGCCTCCTCAGGCACTCTAGAGAAGACAGATCGGAAAAGAGGGCTATAAGCTTAGGCGCTAGCAGTATCTGACCTTTAGTCAGCTATATCATCTAATCAGTTTCACCAAAGATGACCCTGTAGTTTGTTCAGGCTTCCTGTCTATCTAACCACTAAAGGGAAGAGTTGATCCGAGACCTGAAGGGGTTAAGGAGCAAAAGGGGGGTGATGATCTGGGTTCTGAAGACTTATAGAAGGAAAGGTGGGTTCTGATTTCAGATCTGAAAGGATAAAAAGGAAAGGAGGTAGTTGATCTGAAGTCTGAAGGGGTTCGAGGGGAAAGGGGAGGGGGTGATATGAGGTCTGAAAGGTTTAAGGAGTAAAGGAGTGTGCTGATCTGAGGTCTGAAGGGATTAAGGAGGAAAGGAGCTATTGATCTGAGGTCTGAAGCGACTAAAGAGGAAAGGAGTTTGTTGATCTGAAATGGTAAAAGAGGAAAAGAAGGACGGTGATCTGAGTTCTGTAGGGGACAAGAAAAAACAGATTGGATCCACACACACACTGCCAATGGCATTTTTCCTTCCACTGACACCAACTTGGGGTTATTTGTTACTCCCACTGACACTAATCTTTTTCACATTAACACAAGGACATTTTACCAACAATTTTTTTACCACGTGCCACTAATGCTATGCCATTTTGAAGATTAACACATAGCAATTTTAACTTCAACTAATCCTGTGTCATTTTTTCCAGCCAATGATCCTGAAGCATTTTCCCTCCCACTGTTCATTGGCAACAGACTTTTGATGAGTAATGTTAAGCAATGTTTCTTTCACTGACTGATAATGCTAGACATTTTTCCTTTCAGCGAATAATGTCAAGCATTTTTTCTCCCAATGACCACCAAGAGTGGTGCTTTATTTTATCTACTGAGCAATGACATCTGGCACTTTCCCTTACTATCCAATTTTGCTAGCCATTTTTTTCCCACAAATCTCCAATGCGTAGTTTTGCAGAATATTGTTTTCTTTTCACTGAGTAGCATTGTAAGGGGCATTGTGCTATATAATACTAACTGCTGAACTCTATACAATGTGTTGTATGTTACATACTCTTGACCAAAATGACTCAAATTTTTTTCTTAGCTACTGTAAGTAGTTCCTATCTATTGAAACTCAGTTCTTCTTTAGGTTAGACTCTGGCAGAAATGCAATGTAGTGGAAGAGTTTTTGAAAAATCGTATTGTGTCTGTTAGATGCTCATTAATAGCACAGTAACTGCAGAGTTTATCGTGGATACAAAGATAGTGGCAAGTATGTAGCATATACAGTGTTTTAGATTAGCCTGTCAGTAATACTTAAATATGTGTGTAGACACCAACAGCGGCCACCGATTCTCCCATCCAGGATTCACAGAAATATGTAGTAGAATGGTAGCACTTTAGATATCTCTTCCTTATTTAAAACATACTGCAAAGGAACATCTCACAGCTTTAGTTAATGATACCACTCTGAAATTTAACAAAATATGGGAACCTTTGGGATTTATCCAAATATGGATCTGAGCCTTCTCCTCCCTGATACATTGCTTGATTATGCATCTCCCCCCTCCCTTTTCCCTCTCCCATCTAAATACACCCAAGTGTTGTTTCAAGAGTATATTCAGATACCATTGACCTTGCTATCTTTTATTGATCCAACTCTCTCAGGATACTGAATGTTTACAATGTATACTATAATTGTTATAGGCCTGAAGTTTTGTAATGATTTCTTTAGATTTTTTTGTGTTTTACTGATTATGCTCACACTCTGAATGCAATTACTCTGTATATGGTTTTCCATAAGCAAAATAAATGGAAATGTTCTTATGTGTTGAATATTCCTTAAAAAAACATAATTATGAAAAAAAAAACATACTGTAACGGCCACAAAACGGCACCCATGTTTCTGTCTTACAGAACTTTACTAATTTCACGATTACTACACACTAAATGTTTTTTTATACAAAAACTACCATAAACCCACATGACATTGATTCACATTACAAAACACCTGATGAGGAACACCATTGCTAAAATAAATACATCACAATAAACATAAATTTAAACTTGTTGCAAATATCTCAAGCAGCACGTGATAAGTCTACACATGTTAAACCAATTTTAAAAAAAGGTCATCTTAAAATCTTCAATTGATATTGTTATTTTTAAAATGTTTGATTTAACCCCCGTAGGGATCATGTCTTGAGCTTACATATCCATAAGGCTTCTACGGATTTCTATAGATATTACCCACCTGTCACGTACCTGGAGATGGAGCCTGACGTGGAGAGGAAGGTGATCTCTTACACCTCTGCTCTGGTACCCCTGATAAAGTAAGCAGGAGACACAGAAGCCTGTAGTGGCACAAGGGCTTAGAAGTTTGGATGGTGAAGGCTGCAGAGGAGAGATCTGTGTGTACTTGGATGCAGGCTGGATCTGGAAACAGGGCTGAAGGTACTAGGCAGGCTGGCAGGTGGCAGACAGCAGATACTTGTCAGGCAGGCATGTCACAGGCAGCAGGTGCTTGGCAGGCTGACAGGTCACAGGCAGCAGGTGCTTGGCAGGCTGACAGGTCACAGGCAGCAGGTGCTGGGCAGGCCGGCTGGTCACAGGCAGAAGGTACTTGGCAGGCTAGCAGGTAGCAGATAGCAGGTACTTGGCAGGCTGGCAGGTAGAAGACAGCAGGTATAAGGATGGCTGGGCATGGAGCAGGGTCAGGTAAGCTGGGTCAAGCACTAGCAAGCACTTCAGGAACAGAGCAGTAGGCAGCAGAGTAGTCAGGTTCAGGCTAGAGTTGGCAACAGCAAACAGACAGACAGAGGTATCAAGCAGAGACGAGGTGGAAGAGCAAGCCAGTTGTCGGTTCAGCTAGAGTACAAGCGTGGACAGACGGATCTGAACAGCAACAGGATCAAACACAAGAAACAGGTAGCAGAACGCTGTAGACCATAAGGCAAAGTCCTAGTGCAGCTGTTTTTTTTAACACTTTTTCCCTCAGGTGAATGGGTAGGGGTATCATGTACCTCATTCACATAGGGTTGGGGGCCGGGATCTGGGGGCCCCCTTATTAAAGGGGGCTCCCGGATTCCGATAAGCCCCCCACCCGCAGACCCCGACAACCAATGGCCAGGGTTGTCGGGAAGAAGCCCTTGTCCTCATCAACATGGGGACAAGGTGCTTTGGGGTGGGGGGCCCCCCTTACCCAAAGAACCCCCCCATGTTGAGGGCACGCAGCCTGGTACAGCTCAGGAGGGGGGCGCTCGCTCACCCCCACCCCCTTTTCTGACCGGCCAGGCTGCGTGCTCGGATAAGGGTCTGATATGGACATTGGGGTGACCCCCACGCCATTTTTTTTGGCGTAGGGGTTCCCCTTTAAATCCATACCAGGTGACGGGGCTAGCAAGGTGTCAATCTCGCCGATCGAGACGGGGACATTGGCTTCCTTCACTAGTCCCATCTACCTGAAGTCACATTCAAAATGAACGGACTTTACTCTGTGTGTGGGTAAGTCCGTTCATTTCAAAAGTCCTGCGGACCTCTGCCAAAAGTCCGGTCATGTGTGGGCGTGTGTGGGCAAGTCCGCTCGTTCAGAAAGTCCGGTGGACCTACACTGGAAAGTCCGGCGGATTGTCTGCTGTGTACACGGCATTAGGCGAGTTTCTCAGCAATCACAATATACATTGTGAAGGGATATAAAAATATGCACACACACATACATACAGTCTATAGGCTTAACTATGTAGCTATATATATAATAGAGATGTAATAAACACATATTATTTTATCTGTTCTATATTTGTTCTCAAAATGTATTTGGTCTCATCTTGTTTGTAAAGTCACATAAAGGTGACTGCCTGCTGTACTGAATCCTGAATACCTAAATATAATATTCCTCGTTAAATGCTTTGGTATTTGCTGTGCTCATTAGTGATATACTATATTATTAGTTGCACATCTCTACAGTTGCTATTTTGTTTTGTTTGTTATTTAAGAATTCATAAAGTTTTGTTGCATAGTGCTTGCATTCAGTTAATATTAAGAGAAACTTCACTCTCTGTATGTAACATATCCATTATTGTTACATACATTATTGTTTGTAACAACTTTTTATATGAAGTTTTTTTTTGCCATGACCATGAAGGCAATTCACTGCAATGCTTGGTAGGTGCACTACAACTCATGGGAGTGCCATTCACATGCACAGTGACACACGCATTACCACAATATGGAGGTATAAATGGGCCAGACATTTTTCTGATCTGATATACGAGTATGAATGTGGCCTCAAAAGCTGAAAGCAACTTCAACTGCAAAACTTACATATTCATTGAAATACCTGTCAGTTTCAACCTCAAAGAAAATGTGAGAGCTTCACATACACAAATGTATTATTTATTTGTTGAAATATTTGAAAACTCAAAAAGGCTCACCTAGGCTTATATTTGTAATACCCTATTCAGTTCTATTTAAACATGTCCTCACCATTACACAGTCATTGAACAACTATCATTTGAAGCAGAGTGACTAAATTATCCTTTTTCCTGAGGGAAATACCCTCAGCTGAGCATTAAGATGTTGTAGCTGCACATATTGTTTAACGTGTGATTAGGGAGAATATAGAATCCCTGCAGAAACATAAACTCATATTTGTTGGTGTTTTTTCCCCAACAGTGAAATACTGCATTTTCCTGCTGTAAAATTGTAAGAAAGCTAAACTCATAAAGAATAGTCTTTAATTGTCTAATGTAAGAGCTGTTTCATGTTGCCCATGGCATATATTATTGTTTGTAAGCCACAACTTTTTATATTACTTTTTTTGCGCTAAATAATCATATACATGTGTATGACATCGGGAACTCTGAAGCCACCAAAAAACATATACTAAGACCAAAAGTTAACATGTAAATTAGAAAGTGCAAGACCCCCCAGATGCAGTGGAAGAGATAACGTAGATTTAGCCAGACGGACGGGTTGCGTTGTTTTCAAATAAAGGAACCCACACAACGATCTATCTCTTTAAAAAATAAGTTAGGGATCCAGGCCAGGCAGTGTCCGCATATATAGTTACATTTCAGTAGGATCATCATCTTAATCAGGTTGATCCGACCAATCTGTTTCAGCATGAGCCCAGACCATGATGAACATTTTGTTTTAAGCAGTGATAACAGGGGTAGAAGTTTACGGTCAAAATATCTGGTAGGATGTCTAGTGACCTGCACCCCCAGGTATCTAAATTCATCTACCCACTGAAAAGGGGAGAGGGACCCCAAACTGACTACCCCCTCATCAATAGGAAAGAAAATTGATTTGGACCAACTGATCCGAATGACAGAAAATGAGCAAAAAGTATCAAAGGTCCGTAAGGCTGTCAGAAGTGATGGTCCCGCATCGTTAAGGTAGAGTAGGGTGTCTCCCACATATAGGGACAACTTCTCCACCAACTGTCCCACCCGTAACTGTCCCACCCCAACTGTCCCACCTCGGAAGAAACCCATCAAAATGGCCAGGGGTTCCAAGGCCAGGGCAAACAGAGTAGATGACAATGGACACCCCTGCTGCGTACTGTGGTACAAAGAAAATGCCTCAGAAATTCTAGCATTGGTACCGACCTGTGCCCTGGGATCCCTATAGAGCTGTCTAAGCCAATGAAGGTATCTGGGACCAAACCCATACCGACTCATAAACTCCCATAGATAAACCCATTCAAACGCCTTCTCAGCATCTAGCGAGGTGTTGTCATGTGGTAAAGAAAGATTCAGAAAAAGGCGACGCACTTTTATATCAGTTCCCTTCCCAGGCATGAACCCAGTCTGGTCAACATGGACCAAATCCTCAATCATGGCCAGCCAAGGTCTTCGCCAAGATCTTTGCATCCACATTAAGAAGGGAAATTGGCTGATAAGATGCACAATCCTGAGGGTACTTACCTGGTTTGGGAACTAACACAATAACGGCCACCTCAGGCACTCTAGAGAAGACAGATCGGAAAAGAGGGCTATAAGCTTAGGCGCTAGCAGTATCTGACCTTTAGTCAGCTATATCATCTAATCAGTTTCACCAAAGATGTCCCTGTAGTTTATTCAGGCTTCCTGTCTAACCACTAAAGGGAAGAGTTGATCCGAGACCTGAAGGGGTTAAGGAGCAAAAGGGGGTGATGATCTGGGTTCTGAAGACTTAAAGAAGGAAAGGTGGGTTCTGATTTCAGATCTGAAAGGATAAAAAGGAAAGGAGGTAGTTGATCTGAAGTCTGAAGGGGTTCGAGGGCAAAGGGGAGGGGGGTGATATGAGGTCTGAAAGGTTTAAGGAGTAAATGAGTGTGCTGATCTGAGGTCTGAAGGGATTACTGAGGAAAGGAGCTATTGATCTGAGGTCTGAAGCGACTAAAGAGGAAAGGAGTTTGTTGAATGAATGAATGAATGAATAACTTGTATAGCGCTACAATGCGAACTGAATCGCCTCAAGGCGCTGTATTGGCGTTTGGTTGTCGAGCTTCTAGAAGAGGTAGGTCTTGAGTTTCTTCCTGAAGGCCTGATGGTTTTCTTCCATGCGAATGTCGGTTGGTAGAGCGTTCCATAGCCGTGGTCCTTGGACAGCGAATCTCCGTTCCCCCTTTGATTTGTAGCGGGATTTGGGAATGAGGAGAAGATTTTGATTGGCCGATCGAAGGCTGCGATTCGGTGTGTAGTGTTTTATTTTCTCGCGAAGGTATTGCGGAGCGTTTCCATGTGTGCATTTGTGGGTGAGGCAGAGGGTCTTGAATGCGACCCGATTCCTTACGGTTAACTAATGTAGGTTCCTCAGGGAAGGGGAGATGGATTCCCAGGGTTTTTTCCCTGTTATCAGTCTTGCCGCCGTGTTTTGGATAAGTTGTAAGCGCGCAAGTTGATATTGGGGTAATCCTATGTAAAGGGAGTTAGCGTAGTCCAGTCGAGAATTGATGACTGTTCCAACTACCACTGCTTTGTCCTCCTTTGGAATGAAGGGGATGAGTCTGCGTAGCAGGCGGAGCAGATGGTGAGATCCACTGACCACTGCTCCTATTTGGGCATCCATTGACATTTCTGAGTCAAAAATGACTCTGAGACTCTTGGCCTTGGTCCTAATGGTGATGGTCCGTCCAAAGATGATAGGAGGTGTCCAAGGGATCTTGGTTCGGGGGTTATGATTTGCATGTAGAATAAGAAGTTCTGTTTTTGATTCATTAAGTTTGAGGGAGCTAATAGTCATCCAGTCGTCTATCATAGTGAGGCCTTTTCCTAATTGCTGATGATGGTCTTTTTGTCCGGTGATACGAAAATATAATTGAGTGTCGTCGGCGTACGAGTGGAAGCAGAGGTCTGATCTTCTGATGATGTTGAGGAGTGGGCGAATGTAGATGTTGAAGAGCACTGGCGACAAGGGTGATCCTTGAGGGACTCCACAGGAGATTGCCCGGGTTTCAGAGGTGAAAGCTCCTAGTTTCACTGTCTGAGAGCGATTTCTTAAGAAGGATGCGAACCATTGTAGATCTGAGCCAGTGACTCCTGCTACTTCTGTAAGGCGGATGAGTAGAGTATTGTGGTCCACAGTATCAAACGCTGCACTGAGGTCCAACAGTACCAGGAGACATGATTCTCCGTCATCCGCTGCTTCCAGGGCATCATCCCAAATCTTCAGGAGTGCGGTTTCTGTCCCATGGCCTGGGCGGAATCCTGATTGTAATGGGTCCAGGAGTGTGTGTGTGTCCAGGTGGCGTTGTATCTGTTGTACTACCGCTTTGTTGTTCAAGCTTGTTATCGGTCTGCGATGGTTAGGGTCCTGGGGGTCGAGGTTGGGTTTCTTTAGCAGGGGTTTGATGATGCCTTGTTTGAGGGCGCCTGGAACAATCCCTTCTTTGAACGATTGATTTATGAGGTGCGTTATGGTGGGAGCCAGGATGTCGGAGCATTCTTTCAGGAGTTTTGTGGGGATGATGTCAATGGAGGATGTGCTGTCTCTGAGATTTTTGATGATGTTTTTAGTGGTATCCGTGGTGATTGGGATCAGAGAAAACTTTGGTGGTTGTGGGATGTTTGTGTCGATATCGACTTTTTGCTCTGGTTGCCTGCCGTCGGATGTCTTTTTCTGATCAATTGTTTTCCTGATGTTGTCGATTTTATTGATGAAAAAATCTGATAATTCATTGCAGAAATCTTGGGTTTCATTAGCGGGGGGCTCTAAGCAAGCCGGGTTCATCGACTGAGCGACTATTTTAAAAAGTTCCCGGGGCCGGTTTAAGGCCGCTGAGATGGTATTTGAGAAATAATCTTTTTTTGCTTTGAAGATTGCCTTCTGATAATTCTGTGTCACTCCTTTGTATTTTGTGTGATTTCCCTTGGTGGGATTTATTCTCCATGCTCTTTCGGCTCTTCTGCGTTCTTGCTTGAGTAGAGTGAGCGAGCTATTAAACCATCCTGCGTTTTTCCTCTTGATGAGTGTTCTGCGTTTTGGAGCCACTGAGTCTGCTGATTGTAGTAATACATTGTTTAGGGAGCAGAGAGTTTGCTCCGATGAGTGGGTTAAATTCAGAGTTGCTATTTTGTTTGATAAGGTGGTTTTGAAGGTATCGGAGTGCAGTTTTTTCTGCGATCTGGTCCAATGAGTTGTTGTTGCAGGTTTCTGTTTTTGGTGGGTGATGTTGGTGGAGATTTTGAATTTGATGGCGTGGTGATCCGTCCATGGTAGTGGTATGTTGTCTACTGTGTTGATGTCCAGATTTTGTTTGAAGATGAGGTCCAGAGTGTGTCCTGACCCGTGTGTGGGGTTCTTTATCAGTTGCTGGAGACCCAGTTCTTCCAGTTGGCTGATGCAGGCGGTCGCGATCGGGTCTTGGGTAGAGTTTGCCCAGAGGTTGAAGTCTCCAAGTACCAGGAGGTTTTTGGATTTCAGTGTGTGTATTGAGATAAACTCCGTGAGGGGTGTTAGCAGATTGGTCTTTGGTCCTGGTGGTCTGTAGCAAAGTAGAATGTGGGTGGTGTCATGGGGTGTTGATTGAAGATGTAGCGTCAATGTTTCCATAAAAGGCACTGGGTTCTGTAAGATTGGTTTGGTGAGTGCCAGGTGCGATTTAAAAATCACTGCTAGGCCTCCTCCTTTTTTTCCTATCCAATGTTCAGTTAGGATCCTGTAGTTCTCCGGCACCAGTTCGGTGAGGATGGTGTTGCAGTCGGGTGTTAGCCAGCTTTCCGTGATGAAGAGGCAGTCTATATTGTTCTGGGTGATGAAGTCGTGTACTTCTAGTCTGTGTTTGGCTGCAGATCTGGTGTTGATCATGGCGCATGTTAATTGTTGTGGTTGGGTTGGTATCTTCCTGTTTTTGCAGGTTGATTGTAGGTTGGTCTTTAGTAGACGTTCTTTTCGTAGAATTTTTTGAATGGGAGCTGGCAATGTTGCGGTGGTATTTCTTAGTCTGTGGAGGACTTCTGCTGAATATTCAAAGTAGCACATGGCCAGAGGATGAAGTTAATGGTCCTGGGATGACTGAGCTGATGATCCGGATCCGGGTCTGTCCTGTTATCAGTCTAGGTATCAGACTTGCCGCCGCGTAGACTAAAGCCAGCAAGTTGATCGTGTGGTGCCCTATGTGTGAGGATGCTGATCCTGATCCGGGTTTGTCCTGTTATCAGTCTAGGTATCAAACTTGCCGCCGCGTAGACTAAAGCCAGCAAGTTGATCGTGTGGTGCCCTATGTGTGAGGACTTGGTTTGGTTGGGTAGTAGGTTCCTGGCTGTTCCAGCTGCCTCTGCTTGTCGCGAGAGATCCTGGACCAGAAGGATGCTGCTGATGACAGCTGCGGTGTGTTGCTTAGTTGAAGCGAAAAGTTCCTGTAGGGGAGATGGGGGCCTGTTGAACCTACCACCCTCTCATTGATCCAGAGGAAGGCGAAAAAAAACCCTAACTGTGCTGGCCAATTGCTCAGTGGGGGGAAAAAAATTCCTTCCTGACCCCAAGAGGCGGTCGGACCACAGTGCCCTGGATCAACTGCTAGTGGGGGGGGGGGGATCCCAAGAGCTTACCTGCTAGGAGATGATCCCTGAAGCGCTTGCTGTGTTGCCTGGTGCTTCTGCGATGAAGTCCGGTTGCTGGGTAGGGGTGTGCTGAAAGGGGTGGGCACGCCGGCCTGCAGAAAGGAGGAAAGGATAAGCTGGGGAGAGGGATGAGGTGGGATGAGTCTCATCCGCAGCCGGTTTCTTCCTCGTCTATCAAGCTAGAGCCGGGGCGATGGCGGCT
Organism: Lithobates sylvaticus; assembly: GCA_028564925.1. Lineage (NCBI taxonomy): Eukaryota > Metazoa > Chordata > Amphibia > Anura > Ranidae > Lithobates > Lithobates sylvaticus. The sequence continues at coordinate 390,483,886 of CM053029.1, read as the reverse complement.
GTGGATGTTACCCCACCTGGGGGACTGACCTGTGGTGGAAGGAGTGCCCGTGGTGTCTGCTGGGGGGTCCTGGAGGTCCTGGGGATGTCCTTGTAGTAGCTGGGTGGAGTGGGTGTACCAAGATGGCCGCCAGACTAGGCCGGAGCCACAGGCTTGCCTGGTCTCGGCTCCCCTAGGTGATGGATGCAGGTGCTAATGCGGGGGGGGGGGGGGGGTAGGGGGGTCCGGTGTGAGGGTGTCTGGCCACGCGGGGGCCTGGATAGGGGCGAGCTGCCGCCGATAGGGCCGGTGATCCGGCGCCGGCTGGACTAGGCCGGAGCCGCGGAGTATCCTGAAACCGCCTGCCCAGAGAGGCAGGTGGGAGGCGGCTGGTGACGGCGGCAGTGGGGGATGGCTGGCTCAGACGTGGGAGGCGGGGGGGACTCGTACCCGGTCCCCGAGCCTGGGAGGGAGGGGAAGGGAACTTGAGTGCCCGTTAAGGCTGCTAGGATCCGGGAGGCAGGGGGGAGGCAGGGGGCCTGCAGAAGCCGGAGCTTCTGACGGAGCTTCTGTCAGCACGTCCACACGTCAGCACCTCAGCACTGACATGACTCACATTCACGTTCACGTTCAATCAGGAGTGTGAGTCCCCGGAGAGGCAAGGCTTGTTGATCTGAAATGGTAAAAGAGGAAAAGAAGGAGGGTGATCTGAGTTCTGTAGGGGACAAGAAAAAACAGATTGGATCCACACACACACTGCCAATGGCATTTTTCCTTCCACTGACACCAACTTGGGGTTATTTGTTACTCCCACTGACACTAATCTTTTTCACATTAACACAAGGACATTTTACCAACAATTTTTTTACCACGGGCCACTAATGCTATGCCATTTTGAAGATTAACACATAGCAATTTTAACTTCAACTAATCCTGTGTCATTTTTTCCAGCCAATGATCCTGAAGCATTTTCCCTCCCACTGTTCATTGGCACCAGACATTTGATGAGTAATATTAAGCAATGTTTCCTTCACTGACTGATAATGCTAGACATTTTTCCTTTCACCGAATATGTCAAGCATTTTTTCTCCCAATGACCACCAAGAGTGGTGCTTTTTTTCATCTACTGAGCAATGACATCTGGCACTTTCCCTTACTATCCAATTTTGCTGGCCATTTTTTTCCCACAAATCTCCAATGCGTAGTTTTGCAGAATATTGTTTTCTTTTCACTAAGTAGCATTGTAAGGGGCATTGTGCTATATAATACTAACTGCTGAACTCTATACAATGTGTTGTATGTTACATACTCTTGACCAAAATGACTCAAATTTTTTTCTTAGCTAAGTAGTTCCTATCTATTGAAACTCAGTTCTTCTTTAGGGTAGACTCTGGCAGAAATGCAATGTAATGGAAGAGTTTTTGAAAAATTGTATTGTGTCTGTTAGATGCTCACTAATAGCACAGTAACTGCAGAGTTTATTGTGGATACAAAGATAGTGGCAAGTATGTAGCATATACAGTGTGTTAGATTAGCCTGTCAGTAATTCTTAAATATGTGTGTAGACACCAACAGCGGCCACCGATTCCCCCATCCAGGATTCACAGAAATATGTAGTAGAATGGTAGCACTTTAGATATCTCTTCCTTATTTAAAACATACAGCAAAGGAACATCTCACAGCTTCAGTTAATGATACCACTCTGAAATTTAACAAAATATGGGAACCTTTGGGATTTATCCAAATATGGATCTGAGCCTTCTCCTCCCTGATACATTGCTTGATTATGCATCTCCCCCCTCCCTTTTCCCTCTCCCATCTAAATACACCCAAGTGTTGTTTCAAGAGTATATTCAGATACCATTGACCTTGCTATCTTTTATTGATCCAACTCTCTCAGGATACTGAATGTTTACAATGTATACTATAATTGTTATACATATATGTTAGGCCTGAAGTTTTGTAATGATTTCTTTAGATTTTTTTGTGTTTTACTGATTATGCTCACACTCTGAATGCAATTACTCTGTATATGGTTTTCCATAAGCAAAATATATGGAAATATTCTTATGTGTTGAATATTCCTTAATAAAAACATAATTATGAAAAAAAAATGTGTGTAGACACCAACAGCGGCCACCGATTCCCCCATCCAGGATTCACAGAAATATGTAGTGGAATGGTAGCACTTTAGATATCTCTTCCTTATTTAAAACATACAGCAAAGGAACATCTCACAGCTTCAGTTAATGATACCACTCTGAAATTTAACAAAATATGGGAACCTTTGGGATTTATCCAAATATGGATCTGAGCCTTCTCCTCCCTGATACATTGCTTGATTATGCATCTCCCCCCTCCCTTTTCCCTCTCCCATCTAAATACACCCAAGTGTTGTTTCGAGAGTATATTCAGATACCATTGACCTTGCTATCTTTTATTGATCCAACTCTCTCAGGATACTGAATGTTTACAATGTATACTATAATTGTTATACATATATGTTAGGCCTGAAGTTTTGTAATGATTTCTTTAGATTTTTTTGTGTTTTACTGATTATGCTCACACTCTGAATGCAATTACTCTGTATATGGTTTTCCATAAGCAAAATATATGGAAATATTCTTATGTGTTGAATATTCCTTAATAAAAACATAATTATGAAAAAAAAAAACATACTGTAACGGCCACAAAACGGCGCCCATGTTTCTGTCTTACAGAACCTTACTAATTTCACGATTACTTCACACTAAATGTTTTTTTATACAAAAACTATCATAAACCCACATGACATTGATTCACATTACAGAACACCTGATGAGGAACACCATTGCTATAATAAATACATCACAATAAACACAATAAACATAAATGTAAACTTGTTGCAAATATCTCAAGCTGGACCGTGATAAGTCTACACATGTTAAACCAATTTTAAACAAAGGTCATCTTAAAATCTTCAATTGATATTGTTATTTTTAAAATGTTTGATTTAACCCCCGTAGGGATCATGTCTTGGGCTTACATATCCATGAGGCTTCTATGGATTTCTATAGATATTACCCACCTGTCACGTACCTGAAGATGGAGCCTGACGTGGAGAGGAAGGTGATCTCTTACACCTCTGCTCTGGTACCCCTGATAAAGTAAGCAGGAGACACAGAAGCCTGGAGTGGCACAAGGGCTTAGAAGTTTGGATGGTGAACGCTGCAGAGGAGAGATCTGTGCATACTTGGATGCAGGCTGGATCTGGACACAGGGCTGAAGGTACTAGGCAGGCTGGCAGGTGGCATACAGCAGATACTTGTCAGGCAGGCATGTCACAGGCAGCAGGTGCTTGGCAGGCTGACAGGTCACAGGCAGCAGGTGCTTGGCAGGCTGACAGGTCACAGGCAGCAGGTGCAGGGCAGACCGGCCGGTCACAGGCAGAAGGTACTTGGCAGGCTGGCAGGTAGCAGACAGCAGGTACTTGGCAGGCTGGCAGGTAGAAGACAGCAGGTATAAGGATGGCTGGGCATGGAGCAGGGTCAGGTAAGCTGGGTGAGTCACTAGCAGGCACTTCAGGAACAGAGCAGTAGGCAGCAGAGTAGTCAGGTTCAGGCTAGAGTTGGCAACAGCAAACAGACAGACAGATGTATCAAGCAGAGACGAGGTGGAAGAGCAAGCCAGGTGTCGGCTCAGCTAGAGTACAAGCGTGGACAGACGGATCTGAACGGCAACAGGATCAAACACAAGAAACAGGTAGCAGAACGCTGTAGACCATAAGGCAAAGTCCTAGTGCAGCAGAGGTATTTATATAGCTCATTGGCGCCACCTAGTGGCGAACGTGCACGCCTTCGGGGCACACGTGTGCGCACGTGCATGCATGCAGGTCAGGCTAACGGGAATTCTTTGTCCATGGGTTGGGCTAATAGGTTTTCTTTGTCTGTGGATTTGGCTAACAGAAATTCTCTGTTTGCACATAACTATGTGCCTGGGCATATTTCGTCTTTCTTGCCACCACCATTGCATTGTAATAATATTCACTCTGACCCCTGAAATGCAAAAGGGGAGACATTATCTCTATAGATGTGCAAAAAATGGCAGCAGGCATCAGAAGAGTGCACTGCTTTAAGATTTTGGGCATCAGTATAATGCTTCCTAGTTTGTGTCCTTAACTCTTGTGTGGTTCACCCCAAATATTTTGAATTACATTGGATTTTAAACAAAATATCATATATAGAACATTCTTATTCCCTTAATTAATAAAATGCCATAAAAGAAACCCTTCACCTGAAGTTGTAGATCATACAATTTTGTCTGAGTATGTGTTTTACACAAACAACAACATCACGTTCTTTATAGAGAGCCAAGTATTTCTTCTCTTCTTACTGGAGTCAGTAAACAAGGAGAAGGACAGAAAGGACACCAATGTGGGAGTTCTTCTGCTTGCAAATTTGCAAACAGCTTTTAATGTGTCATAAATTGTAGTATCACTATAAAGAACTGGAGGAATTTTTTTAAATTATTTGTACTATCTGTTCGTATACCTTTCAAAAGGTAGTCACAAATGTAGGCAATGATTTTAGATCACTCTGTTTTTACATTACCAAACAGTTCACTTGACTATAAGTTTCAAATATTGCCTGCTCTTTATCCCTCTGGATGATGCATTCAGAGTAACCTCTGTGTTTAGAAAATGAATGGACAGAATTGGCTTCAGTAATAAAAAGTTATTCAAAGGAACAGTTCAGTTTTGTTCTGATGAACTCACTTATTAGTATAACCTTTAAGGTAGAATTCCTGGATATAGGTTTGTAATAAGTTTTGGTAGTCACCACACCATTCTCAATATCTCATGCCAATGTAAGATCTGAAAAATGTACAGCATGCAGATCTCAGTTACAGGTAGAAGGAGAGAAAAACGTCTTTCTCATTAAAATAGTAATATGGAATTCTGGCAGCAGACCCCCTCCACATCAGAAGCATATCATCAATATATTGACCATAACAGAATCGTTTATGTTTTTTTTTATGGGTTCCTCCAACAACCCATAAAAAAGTCTGGTGAGCGAGGGTGAAAACATTGCCTCCATGAAAGCTCCACATCTCTGGAAGAACAGGAGTGCAGGGGACATTGGAGGCATTGGAGTGCTGGGTAACTGGAGTACACAAGGGTCACAATCTCCAGAGGAAGGAGTGAAGGGGATGCTGGAGATATAGGGGTGCTTTGGTATGCTGGAGGCACAGCAACTAGCAGTATATTAATGGTTATATTTTTCTTATATTATACTCAGAAATTAACCATAGACTGAACAAAATGATTTCACCCTAATAACATATTCATAGCACAATAATTTGCTAAAACTGTATATTATATATTTTTTATCTGTATTTCATATGCTTTTCCCATCACTGTGAATCATTGAAAAACTCCCAATCATTTAATACCAAAGAAAGGGTATCTTCTGGCATTCTGCATTACTACCCCTAACTAATCTCTACAGCCCTAAATTTAAAATAGCAACCTTTTGTGCTAAAAAATAAAACAAGTCAAAGTTAGAAATTGTAGGGCCATACCCACCAGTCACAAGGATTTTTGGAGAAGGTAAATATTAAAGGAACATACACTACTTCCAAGTGCAAATAACAAGCTGATGCATAGGATAAAAAAGTGACAATGGATGTAAGCTATTTTCAAGGATTGAACAGTTAGTTGCCTAATTATTATCAATAACTGGATTTAAAGCATCAAGGGTTCTGATTGCATGGAAAAATCCTGCACACAAGGAACCATAATTAAGCTATTCTTTTTCAGTTTTATGTGCTGATTGATATCTTATTTTTTATTACTGGCTGGAGTTACATTTTAAGAAACTTTACATATTTAAAAAAAAACATCAATAATAAGACTGCTTGCATTTCATTTATTTCATAATCCTTATAAAATAAGGCAAAGCATGTATGAAAAAATAATCATCTGGATTAAATGCTTGGCTGTTTCTTCAAACAGTAGCATATAAGACAATCAGCTTCAAAAGAATAATTGTCTCAATTTCCTTTATGTGGATCTAGTGATTTTACTTTTATGTGATATGCAAATGCATGTAATGATCACACAATAACCAGATACATCTCTAAGTGATCAACATCCTACCCTGGAGTTAAAATATATCCTCTGACCACTTCAGCCAAAAGAGATATGTCAAGTGTTGCTAAAGCTCAAATGCCCTCAAAGCAACTCTTGTTCTTATGGATCAGGATAAAAAAGACATTTCTATTTTGAACAAAGATTTCATAATAAAGAACTTATCATAATTCAAAGATCAGTGATAATACTTTAGCTATTACTTTTGTATCATTGAGTATGTTTACCTCTGTTCATTGTAGAAACAAATTGTCTCTGTTAAAAATACATGCACATGTGGGGCCTGCTTTATTAAGGTCTTAAACTCATTAGCTGAGTATTCAATCTGAAGTGCACATTGCTGCACATTTTCATACGTGCTGCTTTTGGAATAGAATAAAAGGATCCCATTTAATTGACTTGATCAGCAAAATACAGATCAAAGCACCAAGCATGCAATCTTTTTCTACCAGTGTTGGTTGGAATGGATTCCATTGAAAATAATGTATTTTCTCACATCCATTTTACTTGTGGTGGAAATGCAGAATTCATTACAAAATGTACAGTGAGAACAAGATCTAAAAGTGAATTTGTCATGGTTGTGACAGGCTATTTTTAAAAATCGCCTTACCTCATAGTACCAAGAGAAAAAAAAATTCGGAATTGAATAATATTATTTTTATGTTTTCTTGCCATTTTAAAGCTAGGCAGATATAAAATTACCCTTGAATCCAGTAATTTATTCATTCTAAAAAGTTACATTTATTTTATATAAAACTAACATTAATGCCCCATACACATGGTCGGAAACTCCGACCACACGTGGATTTTGTCCGACACTGGTGTTGCATACACACGGTCGGACAAAGTTGTCGGAAAATCCGATCATCCTGAACGTGGTGACATTCGTTGCGTACGACGGAACTACGTAGAGGCTAGTAGCCAATAGCTTTGGTCTTGTAATTTGATCTGAGCATGCGTGGCACTTTGTCCGTCGGAATTCACTACACACGATCGGAAAAAGTCCGATCGGACTTTGTTGTCGGAAAATTTGAGAGCAGGATCTCAAAAGTCCAATGGCGCCCACACACCGTCGGATTTTCCGACAACATGGTCTGATAGGACATTTTCTGTCAGAAATTCCGACTGTGTGTACGGGGCATAACACCTGAAACTGCTCTAGCACTGCAAACCCCCTGCAGCATTTTTTACTGACAAAATGTGAAAAATTTACTGACGGAGCACATTTACTGATAACCTGAAAAAATAACAGAACTATCTATATCCTATTAAAAACTACGATTGATATTAACCAATATAAACACCATATGGAAACACTGACAATACCCATAACAAGTAATCTGCCTGGTTTATTTGCCTTTAAAAAGTCAACACAGCATGACAAATTATTAGCCCCTGATACCGACAGACAGTTGTAAAAATCACAGATATTTTACAAACTGTAGGTCAATTTATTGACGGTTGGCAACCCTGATCTGTTCTGATATCATCTTTCTTTGAATACTCTGTGCAATGGCCCCAATGGAAGAATAACACTTTCTTGCTTTATATGATTTTCTCATTCGAAAGCCTTAACAACTTAAGCCCCGGACCATTTGGCTGGCCAAAGACCAGAGCACTTTTTGCTATTCGGCACTGCGTCGCTTTAACTGACAATTGCGCGGTCGTGCGACGTGGCTCCCAAACAAAATTTACGTCCTTTTTTTCTCACAAATAGAGATTTCTTTTGGTGGTATTTGATCATCTCTGCGGTTTTTATTTTTTGCGCTATAAACAAAAATAGAGAGGCAATTTTGAAAAAAACACATTGTTTTTTATTTTTTGCTATAATAAATATTCTTAGCTTAGGCCGATTTATTCTTCTACATATTTTTGGTAAAAAAAATCGCAATAAGCGTTTATTGATTGGTTTGTGCAAAAGTTATAGCGTCTACAAAATAGGGGTTAGTGTTATGGCATATTATTAATTTTTTTACTAGTAATGGCGGCGATCTGCGATTTTTATCGTGACTGAGACATTATGGTGGACACATCGGACAATTTTGACACATTTTTGGGATTTTTGTCATTTTTACAGCGATCGGTGCTATAAAATTGCACTGATTACTGTAAAAATGACACTGGCAGAGGGAGAGGTTAAGTGTATCCTGTGGAGTGATTCTAACTGTTTGAATGACACTTCACTGATCATAGCTCCCGATCACAGGGAGCTATGATCAGTGACAGTGCCACTAGGCAGAACGGGGAGATGCTTGTTTACATAAGCATCTCCTCGTTCTTCAGCTCTGTGAGACGATTGCGGGTATTCCCGTGGACATCGAGTCCACGGGACCTGCGATCCTACTCACGGAGCTCCTGGAAGGGTCGCGCACGTGCCACCAGCGGTGCGCACTTTACCACACAGGGGCAAATTCAAAGGGACATACCTATACGCCCATTTGCCCAGCCATGCCATTCTGCCGACGTATATGTACATGTGGCGGTCGGCAATCGGTTAACATGCCTACAGGAAGAAAAGTAAAGAAATTATCCTATCAGTGTTCTGCTTCTACTTTAAGTGGGTGTTGCATGCAAATACAAGGTCTGCTGTATCAACCCTCCCCCCTCACTGTGCAAACCAAAAAATACACCCCAGGTCCATCTACTTCTTGGAGGCAGTAGTGACATCTGTCTCTCACTGCTGCCCCCTGGGAAAGCTGGATGTTCAAAAATCCCATGTAAATTTTTCCACCCCCCCCTCCCTTCCTTCCCTGTTCCTCCTTTCCCTTCCCTTGTTAACACTCCCCCCCTGTTTCCCTCCACCCCCCCCTCCCCTCTCGTCCTACTTTCCTATTTTCCCTTCCTTTTCCCTCTGCTGCTTTTCCTTTTTAGCTGTATTGATGTATATGTTTGTTCAAGAATAACAAACAATCTATTTTAACTTGCGTGTCTTAATAAAAAATTTTCGAACTGAATATTTGTTCTCACTATATCAGCACCCAAAAAATCCTGCCAAAACAAATGTCTCTTTACCTATTGTCTATTTAGGGATGTTGGTGCTTGCTTTGAATCCGTCACCAACCCACATCACCACCTATTTCTCCAGAGTGAATGTGTTTGTTTTCTAGCTTTGTATTAACTGTTTACCTGAAGGTCAGCTTTTTATGCTTGTGATTCTTAAGTGATGCAGCTTGTTCTGTTGGCTTAATGCATGCATTACTAAGATGCACCATTTCTATAATAATGTTCATTAATACTACTGAAGCACATGATTTCATCCATTTGTCTTACATTATTATGTGGGTATGATTAGCTAAGTTCCTCATTACTAGTTAAACAATGTGAAAAAGATGGATTGCTGGTGTTCACTTTAAACAAATAACCCCAAATTATACATGAATTTCTGAATTTAATATATGAAGTGCCTCTGTCAGAGAGCTGGGAGAAAATGATCTGGCTGCCTTTGGCTCTTGACACAGAGCATTATTCACTTTTATGAGAGGAAAATGAGAAGCTGAATTTCCTGACTTTTCCATTTTCATCTGTGAAGTAGGCGTCTCTTCTCACCTTGATTCAGAAACATTTATGGTAACCTACTGTCAAAGCAGCAAGAGACTTTAATTACGCTTTGCACTGTCAGGACATTGCGCCTGTCTTATACAGCTTCCAAGCAAGGGAGATGGTGAAAGCAAATAATAAGTTCCTTTGTTAGCCTAGTATAGTTGTGACAGATATAGTTACGGGTGGCAGCTGATCCGTATCATGTTAACATTTTAGTGTCAGAGATTCAAGGTTTAAAATAGGAAAAAGACTGAATCTTTACAATATTATTTAAAGACTGAATAGAACACAAGGCATATTAGACCTTGATCATTTAATCTGTATAAGTAACCCTTTATATGAGTGTGACAGACCTAGCCAGGACAGGGGCTTTTGGAGAGGACTGAATCCTAGCCTCTTGACTACTGATTATGGGCCCTGGAGTTTAAGGGAACAGTACTCTTTGGGAGGTGTATGCCTGGGGACCTTGAAGTAATGTTACTTTGGATTCAAGTCCATGTCCCCTCAAAACACACAGACTCTGAGAACCCTGTATATGCCATATTATAAAAAGTGACGACTTCATAATGTTGGGACTCCTAGAAGACGCTGATGTCTTCAACTCCAGCCACCTATCTGTCTGTTGTCTGCTATAATGCATTTATTGTAAATAAGGCTAGTGTGGGCTCTAAGAGTCTTTCACCCATTGTAGTTTGTGTTAATTAACTCTGCTATTGTGTAAAGGAGTTCTGTGTTTTTATTTATGATAATGTGTATTGTAGTTAGGGAGCTAGGAGACAACAAGGCTATGACCTGAAAGTTTGTATCTAAGAGTAACCTAGTCTGGAAATGATTAGTTAATTAGCTCATGTTAATTTATGTTTCTGCTTACAGGTGTATTGTTAGAGTAATATGAGCAGGTTGACAAGTTATGGCTGCAAGTTACGGCTGCTAAACAAGATGTACGATAAGTTTCTGGAAAGGGGGTACTCTGCTGAAATCCTTGACCATGCACTAACCAAGATCGTGACTACTCGCACCAAGCCCTCTGGGCCCCTCGACCGACCATTGATCAAACACACATTCAATCGCGAATCTGACCATATTAAACAGACCATTACTAAAAACCTACACATTCTATGAGCTGACAACGCACTGGCATATGCACTGAAAACGTTACCCCTTATTGCACATAGACGCAACAAAACTCTTCGTAACCCCCTTCTAACAAGCTGATGCTAGACAAAAATATGTCAAAACCATACCGAGAATCTCCCAGAAGAGCGGTTGCTACAAATGCCACAACTGCAATGTTTGCAACTCTCTTATATGCAGTGAATACTTGATGCACCCACACAGGGGTAACCACTGTAGCATAAAAGAGTACCTGAACTGCAACACTGACTATTGCGTCTACATCCTTTGGCATCCAAGGGGGGTTCCTGTGAATTCATAGGTAAAGATCGTTATACCCTGATTGGGGAAACTAGTGACAAAGTTCAGGCCCATATGAATAAGGTTTAGATCCCTGCATGGCAAAGCTAGAGCTATAGCTAGTGAAGGTTGGAATCCTTTTAAGGGTTTGGGAAACTTTGGAGATTTTTTATTTCCCATCGGATCATAGTTGAAGGAAGTAGGGGTATATATACTAATGTTGTTTTAATTTCTATTCCTTCTATATGTCGTGATGAGGTGCTCCTGCTGCCTGATTGGACGAGTGAACAGAGCCCGAGCAGATTACCACATCTTCCTCACCAAGATGAGATGTCCGAAACCCGGCCCACGTACAAGACACAGAGGATCCCAGACCGACCGGCGATTACTACAACTCACCATGTCGTGTCCCCCCTATAAGTCATCCCTCCTGAAGAACAGAGTCTACAAGTCAAGCCGTGTTATGAAATCATATGGACTGTAAGGATTGATTCAATGACAGGTGTAAGAAGAAAATCAAGATTCATCGAGGGACACATGGGAGCATATGACAAAGAGGAGGAGCTGTTGTGGAAATGTTTATTAATGTATGTTGTCAGATGTCCCCCAGTGTCAGTTTTGCTGTAATATGCTCATGTGAGGTTATTCGCACATACAGACGTTGGTGAAGACCATTGACTGCGGAAACCTTCCCGTGGACACGGCAGATCTGTTTAATCTTTTAAGGATGTTTATTTATGTGACCGCATCTAACCTCCTAAGTAAGCAGATCTGCATACATGGGAACTATAGCATAACCATACAAAATTATGGCCCACTGAGCTATGATAGAGTATGGCTCGCGTCATTGGTAGCAGTGGGTATGTGCACACGATCATGTTCAGAGCCATGTAAGTAATGTTCAAATTGTGAGTCCTTTGTGTCTCACAAGGAACTTGCCGCATGGCCCTGAACATGAGCATCTGTACACGTCACTACTGTATTTCTATTTGAATATATACGTTGACAGTATAAATAAAAGGAGTAAAAGCATTCAAGGCAGGATTCTGCTAAGCTCAAGGTGATACCAGCATCTGTCTGTGTTACTTGGAGAAATACAAAACAAGCTTTCCCGGCATAATATGAGAGCTGTCTTTTGTGCTTTTAAGTGCAAGGAAATTATATGCTTATAGGGAGAAGCTTAAAATTTCCCTGACACCTTGAATAATGATGATGATGTTTATTATTATATTATTGTTTATTATTATTATAATTAATTTTATTATTATAATATATTATTATTTATCATCGTTATCTGTGTTCTTTAATGCTGTGAATTAAATAATGTAGAAGTTTTCAACCAAGAACAGAGATAAAACTGCATGCATGTGGACATAATATGAAGGACTTCTAGCTCCAGCTCTAGTGGTCTCACACAATGATACTTGTGTTAGGCCTAATGTACACTGCTAGGGATGAGCCCGATGTTAGAGTTGAACAAAAGTTTGACACAAACATTGGGTGCTTGCCCGTTCGCCAAATTTATAACATTATGGGGTGTTCGCGGAAAATTCGAGCACCCTCGGAATGCCCCACAATGCCCTGCGAGACCCTCAATGCACTGCCAGATTGCAGTGCATTGACGGCTGCTGATTGGCCAAAGCATGCACCAGACCTGCATGCTTTAGACAATCACAGCTTTGCTGCGAGAGCCATGATTGGCCAAAGGCAGGGTGCCTTTGGCCAAACATGGCTCAGGGCTCCATGCCCCACACTATGTAAGGCTGGTGTTTAGAACAGTCCCTGCACAAAATTACATTTCGAAAAGGAAAAAAAGTAATTTAAAACTACTCGCAGCTATAATGAATTGTCGGGTCCCGGCAATACAGATAAAAGTCATTGAAAAAAACAGCATGGGATCCATCCAGTCCATTACCAGGCACTTTGGGTCTGGCATGAATATTAAGGGGAACCCCAAACCAAATTGTAAAAAAAAACTGCGTAGGGGTCCCCCCAAAATCCATATCGGACCCTTATCCGAGCATGCAACCTGGCAGGCCACAGGAAAAGAGTGGGGGACTGGAGAGCGCCCCCCCTCCTGAACTGTACCAGGCCACATTCCCTCAAAATGGGGATGGTGCTTTGGGGTAACCCCCCAAAGCCCCTTGTCCCCATGTTGATGGGGACAAGGGCCTCATCCCCACAACCCTTGCCCGGTGGTTGTGGGGGTCTGCGGGCGGGAGACCCCCAGATCCCGGCCTCCCCTCTGTGGGAAATGGTAATGGTACATTGTACCTGTACCATTTCACAAAAAAAGTGTCAAAATTAAAAAAAATTACTACCATGTTTTAAAAACTTTTATTAGTATTAAATTGTATATCCCTGTATGTTGCTGTTGTTCAGGTGCTTATCTAATAGTTTCTTGAAACTATCAATGCCCCCCGCTGAGACCACCGCCTGTGGAAGGGGAATTCCACATCCTTGCCGCTCTTGCAGTAGAGAACCCTCTACGTAGTTTAAGGTTAAACCTCTTTTCTTCTAATTTTAATGAGTGGCCATGAGTCTTGTTAAACTCCCTTCTGCGAAAAAGTTTTACCCCTATTGTGGGGTCACCAGTATGGTATTTGTATATTGAAATCATATCCCTTCTCAAGCGTCTCTTCTCCAGAGTGAATAAGTTCAGTGCTTGCAACCTTTCCTCACAAATAATATCCTCCAGACCCTTTATTAGCTTTGTTGCCTTTCTTTGTACTCGCTCCATTTCCAGTACATCCTTCCTGAGGACTGGTGCCCAGAACTGGACAGAATACTCTAGGTGCCGCTGGACCAGAGTCTTGTAGAGCGGAAGAATTATCTTTTTATCTCTGTAATTAATCCCCTTTTTAATGCATACCAATATTCTGTTTGCTTTGTTAGCAGCAGTTTGGCATTGCATGCCATTGCTGAGCCTATCTACTAGGACCCCCAGGTCCTTTTCCATCCTAGAGTCCCCCAGAGGTTCTCCCCCCAGTGTATAGATTGCATTCAAATTTTTGGCACCCAAATGCATCATTTTACATTTTTCTACATTGAACCTCATTTGCCATGTAGTTGCCCACCCCATTCATTTGTTCAGATCATTTTGCAAGGTTTCCATATCCTGCGGAGAAGTTATTGCACTGCTTAGCTTAGTATCGTCCACAAATACAGACATTAAACTGTTTACCCCATCCTCCAGGTTGTTTATGAACAAATTAAATAGGATTGGTACATGTTCCCTGGGGCAGTACCCAGGTCCCCATAGAGTTTTTATGACAGTAACTTGCATATTGTGTCTGAGAGACTACATATGGAATAAAAGTTCAAGATTTTGACACTCTTGCTTACCTATCACCCTGTTCTTTATATCACTTTTCACCCAATAAGGGGGACTGTTTAGCACCAGATGTTTTATGCTGTACATGCTTTTATATTTCTCTTCTGTAAAAAGGAGGACTGTTTACTATCAGATGTTTGATGCTGTACACGTTAGGAGGACTTTTTATCAGTAGATATTTATGTTATGCATATTATTTGAGCGCGACTCTGTTGCAGCTTAATTTATACTGAGACCTTGTGAGGCCTGGGGGCTTTAGGTGCATTAGGACATACCATGGGTCTCTAAGGAAGTGACAAGTCAGCAATGATTGTAAGAGTTTAAAACAGAAGTTTGGGGTTTTAAACAACCAAGCATTTATACTCACCTAGGAGGATGCAGCTTCGATCCAATACTGCATTTGTCCCCTGTTGGCTCTGTAGTGAGAACTGAGTGATCAAACACCACTGATCACTCAGTTCTCCCACTCAACTCTGAGCAAAGAGCTGTGATTGTCAGTCAGCGGCTCTCTGCTCTACCCTCCCGTGCTCACTGGAGCTCTGGGCTGTGGAGGGGGTGGGACTTTGGCCATACTTCTCCTTTAAAAACCTTTGTCCAAACCCTAGAGAGCATAGAACATGTCCACCATGTGTGAAGAACATCTCCAGGAATGGAGCAGCCGCGGAAACAAGTGCTGGGAGGAGATGGATAGGTGTGTTAGATGAGACGGGGCCGTATACCGCCTATGATCTTAAAGGCTGATTTGAAGGTAAGTACAGTATATTGATAGAACAGGGGGCTAACTTGGACCAGATTTGTGAACAGTCTTCCTTGTCTTTGGTACCTTTTGAAGTCTTGTTCCCATTTAGAAATGAAAGTGTGGCTGTTAGGGCTTTAAAGATCTTTCAACTGTGAGTAAATTATAGAAAGAATATAGAGTGGCAAATGTGCTCAAATAGTGAGAATTGGGACATAAGTTCTTTCTCCTCATTTAGTGTAATTAATTATAAATGTACGTCACACTATACACTTAAGCCCCATACACACGGTCGGAAAATCCGACCACCAAATCCATCGGATTTGGTCCGACGGATTTAGTCCGACACTGGTGTTGCATACACACGGTCGGACAAAGTTGTCGGAAAATCCGATCATTCTGAACGTGGTGACGTTTGTTGCCTACGACGGGACTACGTAGAGGCTAGTAGCCAATAGCTTTGGTCTTGTAATGTGATCTGAGCATGCGTGGCACTTTGTCCGTCGGAATTCGCTACACACGATCGGAATTGGTGTGATCGGACTTTGTTGTCGGAATATTTATAGAGCAGGAGATAGAACTTTGTCCGTCGGACAATCCGATGGAAACTGTCCGATGGTGCCTACACACGGTCGTAATTTCCGACAACATTGTCCGATAGGACAGAATCCATCGGAAAATCCGACCGTGTGTATGGGGCTTTAGGGACATGTTTATCAAGAGTGAAAGTATAACTAAATGTTCATTTTTTAAATATAATTTTTAATATTGTTTTTAAATGTGTAATATATAAATATAATTTAATATTTTAAATATATAAATGTGTATATATATATATATATATATATATATATATATATATATATATATATATATATATATATATATATATATATATACTGTAGATAGAGTAATGAGGTTTGAATTGCTGTCTGTGTTCCCATTAGGGAGGTTTAGTCTCCAATTTTTCATATTACCAATGTTAGCAGTGATGAAAGTGAGGCTAAATCCACCATTTGGACTTGCCACCAGAACAGGAATAGAGGGGAAATCTTCTAATGGAAGGGCTTGTTCTAGTGACAAATGTTCAACAGGGGATTTCCCCCACACTGCAAAGATACTGTACCCCTCCTTTTTTTTAATTAAATTGGAACATGGAAATGCAATTATTGTAGTAAATATAAACTGCTAAATACCTTTTCTCATCAGCAGTATATAGCAGTCTTGTGACTTCTATCAGTGTCTGGTTAAAGCTTGTAGGAGGATTTGTCATTCTCTCACAATTGTCCAATGAGAATGCAGAACCACTGACCCTTTGACCGGACAGTGCTGATTGGCCCTGTGCTGATCATATTCATTCTCCCAAGAAAAAAAACTCTCTAGCAATACACACAAAGCTGAGCATGTGCAGCCTGTCCCCCGGCTCTATAAATATAAGGTTATTTTTTGGAGACAGTGGAAGAAAGAGATGATCAGAGGAGACAGGATTGAACAGCCTTTTTACACAATGCAGAGGATCAACCCCTTAGGCTTCACAGTGAGTATAACAAGCATGTTTTACTGCATATGCAGACCAATTTTACTGTTGTGGGTTTAGTAACACTTTAAGTCCACAGGTGAGAAAGTTACAGAAAATCTCCCAAATGAGTCATATATGCCAAAAACCTAAGGCATTTTCAATATTTGCTTTATACAGTATATACAGGATACTGTTTTCAACATATATATATAGTATATACTGTATATATTTATTCTGGGACACTAATTATACAGCATTATTACTAAAGCTTTATATAGAGCAGCCAGAGAAGAAACTGTTACAAATGGAATGATAGTTCAATGCTTTAAGTGAGCTTTAAGCCAATGTCCGTATGCTAGATTTTTTATCTTTCACAGTGGTGGGCAGACGCACACTTAGCAAAAATAAAGCTATTGCTGCATGGGCAAGCTATAAGCAAATCTAAGATCTCTGACTTGTCTGAGTGTAGCCACTATTGTATCTTTCTTTTTGTCAGCACTCTATTGGATTTAGGTATATTAATCGTGTTTTTTGACTGAAAAGTACTGAAATTTGCACTTATAAGATGTAGACCACCTTTTAATTACAAAATCAGTTTCAAAAAGTGGATCGCCACTACATAGCCCCAGGATTTTCAGAAGCTGCAGGCACACTCCGAACCATGAATCTGGCAATCCTACGATAAACTGCTATGTCAGATTAGCGATAGCCATCCAGAGCTGGCAGATATGTGACAGAAATAGTAAATTATCTCCAATGTCTTCAATAGATAAAGTGAATTGCCAACCTAAAAAAAAAAAGAGCATTAATATTCTTAAAAAATAAACAAAAAATCAAAAAAACATTTGAAAAAAAATAAAATTTACCTTATCAGAAATCCCTGTTGCTAGGCAGTCGTCCTAATCTGCCTCCTTCCTACTCCAAGGTGATATTCGGTCTTCTGTCCTCCTCCGCGTTGTCTTTTGGGTAATAGGGCACGCTGTGTCTTGGGAACTGTGTGTTCCCTAACACAGCGTGTCCTATTCACAAAGCGCTGCGCAACTCGCACATGCGCAGTAGGAAACGGGCAGTGAAGCCGCAAGGCTCCACTGCCTGTTTCCCTTAGTGACGATGGCAGCGCTGGGACCGGAGAGCCGAGGGACATGTCGGCCTCGGCGGCCGACATCGCGGGCGCCCTGGGAGGATAAGTGTACTTATTAAAAGTCAGCAGCTACTTTTTTTTTAGCTGCTGACTTTAAAAAAAAAATTTTTTTACAGCTGAAACACCCCTTTAAATCTGTATAACAGGTATAATTTGTCTTTGCGCAATTTCTGTTTTTGTTTTAATGGCTTTTCTTGTCTTACTGGTTTCAACATACAAAATCTGTCCTGTGAAAATAATTTTTACCTCCACACGTATATCATATTGCTGTAAGTGCCCAATCTTACTTTATTTGTAATTGTTGACATGCACAAGGGTCATCTGCAACTTTTGTTTTTAATATTCAGTATGTTTGCCTATTGCATCATCTGTAGTTTGTTTACAACCAGACACCTTAATGTCTGTTGGCTGTACTTTCTATGTAAATGTTCTTTTGCTTTACTCACAGTTTAAATGACCTTGCCTGTAAATATCAGCCACTCCTAACTTATGACCTATTAGCCAGGGAAGGATAAACAGTGCAATTATGGAAAGGCTGTTACTTATTTACTTAAAGTGTTACTAAACCCACAACAGTAAAGTCAATCTGTATATGCAGTAAAGCATGCTTGTTATAGTCACTGTGGAACCTAAGGGGTTAATCATCTGAATTGTGTAAAAAGGCTGTTTGATCCTGTCTTCTCCGATCCTCCCCTTTTTTACTGTCCCTTAACCATCTCCTGATAGAACAGAGTTTTGGGGGCATGCTGCACATGCTCAGTTTGGTGTGTATTGCTAGAAAGTCTTTTTTTCTTGGGAGAGTGCATGTGATCAGCACAAGGCCAATCAGCACTGTCCATACATAGGGTCAGGGGTCCAGCAGCGTCAAAGGACAATTAGGGGAGAATGAAAACTCCTCCTACAAGCTTTAACCAGTGCTCAGTCGGACACCGATAGAAGTGACAAGACTGCTATATACTGCTGATGAGAAAAGGTATTTAGCAGTTTATTTTTTCTAAAACTATTTAATTATAATGTTATATGTTTTGTGGGAGGCCACATATAGTGAATGCAGGGTCCTGGGTTTAGTAACACTTTAAGGCTTCACAGAAGAACAGAGAATTAAGTGCAAGCATATGAACACAAGGTAGAGAATTTTTAGGAGGCTGCGTGGTTTATGTACATTCTAGTCCTTGTCACCTTAAGCTGTCTAAATGTCATTTAATTTAAAGTTTAATATAGCACAGCATTATTCATTTGTTTATTGTTTTCGATCCTAGGGATTCTTCACACAATTCTTTTCCAGGCCTAATTTTTTTACAGTATTTTCAAAGATAAAAACTAGAGATAATTGAACACAATAGCAGCACAAATGGGCAATCCCATAAACTTAAATGTTCAGTCTTAGACTAGAACCGACACTCTCCACAAATGTCTGTTTTATTTATTTCTACTATACAGGTAAAACTGGCACCCAGCAGTAAGAACTGGATAACAGCCTGAAAGAAAGAGATAATGTAATGTGCTATGAAAGGGAAAATGATGTTCTTATCGCTAATGCTTGCCCACACAATGATAAGCTGTTTGGGAATATAGCGGCACACATTTCTACATCAAAAAAACAAAAATAATTAAAAGAGAATATTGATGCTTTGGTTAATGTCCTCTCTTCAGGTTTCATGTGCATCCATTTTAAGAAAAACCTTAAATTAAAAAAATTGGAGGAGTAAGGTATTATTATTTTTATTATTTTTGGTACATATATAGAGCTGTCAATTTACACAGCGCTTTACATATACATTGTACATTCACATCAGTCCCTGCTCTCAAGGAGCTTACAATCTAAGGTACCTAACTCACATTCATACATATTAGGGACAGTTTTTTTTAGACAGGATCCAATTAGACATGTGCACAACAAAAAAATTTGTTTATTTTCGTTTCGTTTTTTTCGTTTCCGAAAAAAATTCGTTTTTTTTCGTTTCGTTTTTTTCGTTTCCGTCGATTCGTAACGATTCGTACATTTGTAAGTCATCGTTGTTCGGATTCGTAACGATTCGTACATTCGTAAGTCGTCGGTGTTCGTATTCGTAACGATTCGTACATTCATAAGAGTTATTTTTTCGTTGATTCGTTTTTTCGTTAGTTTAATTTTCGGACACATTCGTATTTATTTGTACATTCGTAACATTCGCAGATTCGTAATCGGAGCATAATTCATAATTTGATGTAATGTGTATGCTATTATTACATTTTAATAATTTACGAATTGAAAAAAAAGTTACGAATCGAAAAAAAAAAAGTTACGAATCGAAAAAAAAAAGTTACGAATCGAAAAAAAAGTTACGAATGTACGAATTTTTTGGTTCAATAGAGACACGGAAAAAAAAAAAAAAATTGAAAAACAAGTTACGAATCGAAAAAAAAAGTTACGAATCAAAAAAAAAAAAGTTACGAATCGAAAAAAAAGTTACGAATGTAAGAATTTTTTGGTTCAATAGAGACTCGGAAAATTAGAAATCGAAAAAAAAAAAAAGTTACGAATTGGAAAAAAAAAAGTTACGAATCGAAAAAAAAGTTACAAATCGAAAAAAAGTTACGAATGTACGAATTTTTTTGTTCAATCCATTCGAAGCACGTTTAGCAGCACCATTGTAAGGGACACGGAAAATTACCAATTCAACAAAAAAAAAGTTACGAATGTACAAATTTTTTCGTTCGTTTTCGTTTTTCGGATTTTCTTGATTAGTACATTCGTTGTTTCTAATTAGTTTTTTTTGGATTTTCGTTGTTTTTCGGATTCGTTCGATACGAACGATTCGTTAATCTGATTCGTACGATTCGAACGATTCGTTACGATTCTTTATTCGGATTCGTACGATTCGAATGATTTGTTCATTCGTACGAAAACGAACGAACGAAAATAACGAAAAAAAACGAAAAAACGAAAAAAAAAAACGAAACGAATTGCACATGTCTAGATCCAATTAACCTACCAGCATGTCTTTGGAGTGTGGGAGGAAACCTACCATGTAAATGGATCAAAAGCAGCATTAAAGTGTATCTCTAGGCAAACATTTTTTAGTTTTGGAAAGAGTGGGAAAGGGTTAGACCCAGTCAGTTTGTTATAACTGGCTGTGTCTTCATTCAGTAGATTCACCTATCTATTTGTACAGGTGACCATTGTCACTGCTTTTGCTCCATTCGGAAGATCCAAACCCTCTATTTGTACTGAGACAGAAAGTAAGGGGAAATCCAAAATATTAGAGTTGTCCCTAGAACAAGAGGTGAAGTGAAAACTAATTGAAATACCTGTTCTGGGTACAACTGCCTAAGAGAGGAATTTCCTTAATTTTTGAAGATTTCCAGTAATTGCTTGTTGCTTCTTAGGGACGGGAAGTGAAAAGAGATTTGCACAAGGTTACCCAAACAGCAAAAAATACACTGGGCAGGCTGTTCAGCAAACCCTTTATGCTCTGCACACTGTGGGCATACACATGGTTCCAGGGACACTATAATATACGAAGATGGGCTATGCCTGTACAAAAATGAAGACAAACCTTGGGCGCACTCTGATCAACTTCAATGGCAATGGAGTCATATATGATGGCCCAAAAATCTGTGCATGAAACTTATCAGCACCAGCTCCAGTCCTTACCCCCATGCCTAGCAGATGGTGAAAAACAAAATAGGTGTAACAATACAAGAATCAGGAGACTGCTGGAGGCAACTTCGGGCTCCAAATTAACAGTAACAGTCACTGCCATCTCCAACTATCTACTGGACAATCCACTTGAAACTGTTCTGGAATTAGATGGCATCCACGTGGGAAAACTCCACCAGACCACCCTTCCAGGACTTTCCAAGAGATATATTATGTAGAATTTAAATCTACTGCATAGAAGATGACATTATGCTTGTCAGAAGGGTCACTTTAATTATTTGGGGCCTCCATCCCTGACCTATCCTGCCATAACTTACACAATTGTAGAATCATACAGCTCCTTCTGGACCACTTAGAAATTCCAATGCCACAAACAAATGGGGGCATCCCTTTCATCTTATTGGGAAAATGGAAAACCCATCTCTCTTCATACACTATACCAGCTGATATTGCGACTCCTATTTTTGAGGATAGAAGATATCCATCTCTTAAACTCATTGAAGCTCCCACTGGACCATCCATTGTCATCAACACTGTGAAAAAGACACCATCATTGCCACAGATCTAGAACCAGACAACTTACCTTAGATAGATCTCAGTTGAACCCTGAGTTTCTGATGACCTGATATGCTTATAGTTGTTAACTGTTATCGAAATGCTTGATGACAAGACTTTCCCCCCACTTCCCTCCCTATCTGCCTCATTCTGAACCCCCAACTTTTTAACTGGTCAGCTGTGTCAGACACATGCCTAGTCTATTCTGAGTGATCCTGTATGCGCTGTGCATGTGTTATTCAACATCCAACATTTTTCTCCAAGTCCACCATTATATATTTTTGCCTAAGTATGGTGAAAACCTTGTGGATTGAAGGCATCTTTAAGGTCTATAAGAACATGGCTGTGTTCTATTACTATCTTATTTTAAATTTCATATTGCTCTCCCCTTGCTGCAGTGCTAGCACTGCTCTTTTGACTGCACAATTAAGTTTTATTCCTGGGTCTACTTCTCCTTGTGGAAGAAATTACTCACTTCCAATTCCTGAGACACAGGTCATGTCTGAATGTATTTTTTAAAATTTGGAAAAAAATGTATTATTTGTGTAGCACTGACCCCCGAAGGAGCTTCTGGTTTGATTTGGCTGCACTCTATCAATATCCCCACTAAATTGACTCTATCCCCTTGGCACAGCTGTGGTGCAATGTAATACAATACAATATAATACAAATGCAAAGTACCTGTATTGTAATACACATACATATATATATTTTGTTCCCAGAAGCACCTATAGGACTTGAAGTGTGTTAGTCCCATTACACACACAGAGCTATATTTTCTTCCCAGAAGCACCTATAGGACTTGAAGTGTGTTAGTCCCATTACACACACAGAGCTATATTTTCTTCCCAGAAGCACCTATAGGACTTGAAGTGTGTTAGTCCCATCACACACACAGAGCTATATTTTCTTCCCAGAAGCACCTATAGGACTTGAAGTGTGTTAGTCCCATTACACACACAGAGCTATATTTTCTTCCCAGAAGCACCTATAGGACTTGTAGTGTGTTAGTCCCATTACACACACAGAGCTATATTTTCTTCCCAGAAGCACCTATAGGACTTGAAGTGTGTTAGTCCCATCACACACACAGAGCTATATTTTGTTCCCAGAAGCACCTATAGGACTTGAAGTGTGTTAGTCCCATTACACACACAGAGCTATATTTTGTTCCCAGAAGCACCTATAGGACTTGAAGTGTGTTAGTCCCATCACACACACAGAGCTATATTTTCTTCCCAGAAGCACCTATAGGACTTGAAGTGTGTTAGTCCCATTACACACAAAGAGCTATACTTTGTTCCCAGAAGCACCTATAGGACTTGAAGTGTGTTAGTCCCATTACACACACAGAGCTATATTTTCTTCCCAGAAGCACCTATAGGACTTGTAGTGTGTTCGTGGCAGGCAGGCAGAGCTCCTATATTTTGTTCCCAGAAGCACTTATAGGACTTGAAGTGTGTTAGTCCCATTACACACACAGAGCTATATTTTCTTCCAGAAGCACCTATAGGACTTGTAGTGTGTTAGTGGCAGGCAGGCAGAGCTCCTATATTTTGTTACCAGAAGCACCTATAGGACTTGTAGTGTGTTCGTGGCAGGCAGGCAGAGCTCCTATATTTTGTTCCCAGAGGCCCACCTATAGGACTATAGGACTTGAAGTGTGTTAGTCCCATTACACACACAGAGCTATATTTTCTTCCCAGAAGCACCTATAGGACTTGAAGTGTGTTAGTCCCATTACACACACAGAGCAATATTTTCTTCCCAGAAGCACCTATAGGACTTGAAGTGTGTTAGTCCCATCACACAGAGCTCCTCTATTTTCTTTGCATAAGCACCCACAGGACTTCTAGTGTGTTAGTGGCATCACACAGAGCTCCTATATATTCTTCTCAGCAGCACCCACAGGACTTCTAGTGTGTTAGTGGCATCACACAGAGCTCCTCTATTTTCTTTGCAGAAGCACCCACAGGACTTCTAGTGTGTTAGTGGCATCACACAGAGCTCCTCTATTTTCTTTGCAGAAGCACCCACAGGACTTCTAGTGTGTTAGTGGCATCACACAGAGCTCCTCTATTTTCTTTGCAGAAGCACCCACAGGACTTCTAGTGTGTTAGTAATATATTTTACTGTAGAAATATTCAAGAGGGGATTACAGTAATTGTGCTGTCATCCCAACATAGGATGACAGCACAATGAATTTCAATATAAACACATTTTAAAACCCAACACCTAGGCTCCTCCTCAGCTGGGATCTCCATCCCCACTACACCTTCAGTCCTCTCTGAAAGCTGCTCTGAGAGGACTGAAGGTGTAGAATTCGGTGTGTCACAACCAAGTACTTGCAGTACACCGACGTCCGAATGCAGCAGGCAAATTTCCCTGCCCCAGCTGCTGGACCGTAGAAAGAAGTACACTCCCAGCCATCCACATGCCCAGCGGTTGAATGCTAGCCTTGCTAAATTGCTAGCACTTCAACTGCTGCCTTTTAGTTGGTAGACTCGGCCCCCTTTCCGTGAGTTTGTTCAATGTGCGGTTCCTCAGTGGCAGGTTCCCAAACGCCACTTTTTCTCGCGGAAGGCGATTCCGTCTCTCTACCGGCATGTGGAGGGCAATGTCCATGCCTCGCTGGACAGGGCGGTCAGCGGTAAGGTGCATATTACCGCTGACTCATGGTCCAGCAGGCATGGACAGGGACGGTACCTTTCTTTCACGGCCCATTGGGTCACTCTATTGGCAGCTGGGAGGGATGCAGGACAAGGTGCAGTAGTGTTGGAGGTTGTTCCGCCACCACGCCTCCAAAACGCGACTACTGCTACTGGTTGTGACACACCTCTCTCCTCCACCCCCTCCTCTTCTTCTTCCTCCAGTGCTCTGTCCTTGGAACCAGCGGTGCTCCGTAGGCGTACAAGGGGCTACGCAAGTACGCAGGCAAAAAGATGCCATGCCGTGCTTGCGCTGGTGTGTTTGGGGGACAGGAGCCACACTGGGCCAGAGGTTCTGGCAGCTCTGCAGGGGCAGGCCGAGAGGTGGTTGACGCCACGTCAGCTTAAGCCAGGAATGGTCGTTTCTGACAATGGCACCAACCTCCTCTCCGCCCTGCGACAGGGGCAGCTCACCCATGTGCCCTGCATGGCTCACGTCCTCAACCTGGTGGTGCAGCGGTTCTTGGGCAGGTTCCCAGGCTTACAGGATGTCCTGAGGCAGGCCAGGAAAGTCTGTGTGCATTTCCGCCGATCTTATAATGCCAGTGCTCGGCTGACTGAGCTGCAAAAGGAGCTGAACCTGCCCAAGAACCGCCTAATATCTGACATGCCCACCAGGTGGAACTCAACGTTGGCCATGCTGCAGCGACTGCACACGCAGCAGAGGGCCATCAATGAGTACCTTTGCGACTACGGCACCAGGACAGGGTCAGGGGAGCTTGGGTTTTTTTCCCCACGTCAGTGGAGCATGATCAGGGATGCATGCACTGTCCTCTCACCATTTGAGGAGGCCACGAGGATGGTGAGCAGTGACAGTGCATGCATCAGTGACACTGTCCCTCTTGTCCACCTGTTGGAGCATACGCTGCGTGGGATAATGGACAGGGCACTTGAGGCAGAACAGAGGCAGGAAGAGGAGGACTTCCTTGCCTCTCAAGGCCCCCTTTATCCGGACAGTGTTCCTTCTGTCCCACCCATCACACAGGAAGAGGATGAGGAGGAGGAGGAGGAGGAGGAGGATTGTGTGAGCATGGAGGTGGAGCCTGGCACTCAGCATCAGCAGCAGCAGTCTTTTAGGGATGATGTACAGTCCCAACAAGCCAGTGGACTTGTACGTGGCTGGGAGGAGGTGGCTGGCGATCATGTCATCCTCAGTGACCCAGAAGACTCCGGACCGAATGCCTCAGCTAACCTACGCTGCATGGCCTCCCTGATCCTGCAAAGCCTGCGGAAGGATCCTCGTGTTCTTCGGATCAAGGAGAGGGACCATTACTGGCTGGCCACTCTCCTTGATCCGCGGTACAAGGGTAAGGTTGCGGACCTTATCTTGCCGTCGCAGAGGGAGCAGAGGATGAGACATCTCAGGGAGGCCTTGCAGAAAGGTCTGTGCAACGCGTTCCCAGAAACTGGGAGGCTACAAAACTCCTGGTCCTGGGCGACGAGTTGCTGAGGCTTCGGTCAGTGGCAGAAGGAGCGGTGGGGAAGGTGGACGTCTGACCGATGCGTTCAGACAATTTTTTAGTCCGCAGCCCCAAGGTATGATCGGTTCCAGCAACCATCGCCAGCGTCTGATATACATGGTGCAGGAATACCTTGGGGCAAGGTCAGACTTGGACACCTTTCCCACCGAAAATCCTCTGGCTTACTGGGTCCTGAGGATGGATCACTGGCCAGAGCTTGCACAGTATGCAATTGAGCTACTGGCCTGTCCTGCCTCCAGCGTTCTTTCCGAACGCACATTCAGTGCTGCTGGAGGATTTGTGACTGATCATAGGGTGCGCCTGTCCACCGCCTCGGTTGATCGACTGACATTCATCAAAATGAATCAGTCTTGGATCACCACCAGCTACCAGGCACCTGAGGCGGATATAACCGAATAATTTTTAATGTCACATCCCTTCAAGACTGCCTATGCTGATGCTGAGTGACTGTCCTCTTATGTTCACTGACTATCCTCTTCCTCCTCCTCAATGATCCATGCCACAGCACCAGTGCCTAAGGCACAATTTTTCAGCCCCTGTTTAACAGGGGCGTGTACTTACAATTTTTTAAAAAAATGCTTCGCAACACGTGTGACTGCTGTGCTCCAAGTACAGTCTCTGTGAGGGCCGTGTTGCAGTGTTGTGGCACCAGCACCAGTGCCTAAGGCACAATTTTTCAGCCCCTGTTTAACAGGGGCGTGTACTTACAATTTTTTAAAAAAATGCTTCGCAACACGTGTGACTGCTGTGCTCCAAGTACAGTCTCTGTGAGGGCCGTGTTGCAGTGTTGTGGCACCAGCACCAGTGCCTAAGGCACAATTTTTCAGCCCCTGTTTAACAGGGGCGTGTACTTACAATTTTTTAAAAAAATGCTTCGCAACACGTGTGACTGCTGTGCTCCAAGTACAGTCTCTGTGAGGGCCGTGTTGCAGTGTTGTGGCACCAGCACCAGTGCCTAAGGCACAATTTTTCAGCCCCTGTTTAACAGGGGCGTGTACTTACAATTTTTTAAAAAAATGCTTCGCAACACGTGTGACTGCTGTGCTCCAAGTACAGTCTCTGTGAGGGCCGTGTTGCAGTGTTGTGGCACCAGCACCAGTGCCTAAGGCACAATTTTTCAGCCCCTGTTTAACAGGGGCGTGTACTTACAATTTTTTAAAAAAATGCTTCGCAACACGTGTGACTGCTGTGCTCCAAGTACAGTCTCTGTGAGGGCCGTGTTGCAGTGTTGTGGCACCAGCACCAGTGCCTAAGGCACAATTTTTCAGCCCCTGTTTAACAGGGGCGTGTACTTACAATTTTTTAAAAAAATGCTTCGCAACACGTGTGACTGCTGTGCTCCAAGTACAGTCTCTGTGAGGGGTTGCAGTGTTGTGGCACCAGCACCAGTGCCTAAGGCACAATTTTTCAGCCCCTGTTTAACAGGGGCGGGTAATTACAAATCTTGATCTAATAGTTCACAGCAGGGCCCATTCCTGCGCCCACCAAGAGTAACTATGAGGGCCTACAGTCTTGTGGCAACACCGTCCACCACCACCGCCAAAGGCCCAATTTTTCTGCCCTGTTCATCAGGTGCTTGCAATTACAAATCTTGATCTAATAACTCACAGCAGGGCCCATTCCTGCGCCCACCAAGAGTAACTGTGAGAGCTTACAGTCTTGTGGCAAAACCGTCCACCACCACCACCCCCAATTTTTTCTGCCCTGTTCAACAGGTGCATGCAATTACAAATCTTGATCTATTAACTCACAGCAGGGCCCATTCCTGTGCCCACCAGTCTTGTGGCTACACCAACATCTAATAGGGCAAATTTCTGCAGAGTATATACGCCAGGCCCCTACTTTCAAACATCCAACTTACAAACGACTCCTACTTGCAAATGGAAAGAGAAAACAGGAAGTGAGAGGAAATCTACCCCTAGGAAGGGAAATTCTATCCTGTTAGATTTAATTTGGGAAAAAGGTATCTCCTCTCTACTGATACTTTATCACCAATCCTTGTTTCAATTAAAACCCCACTTTTCCAAAAACATTTATCATTGGGACGGAAAGTGAGGTGACATGTTCTGAACAGATGTGCAAAGACAGCAAATGTTACAGGGGTGATAACCCCTCCCTATGTTCTCCAAAAAAACCCTACTTTAAAAGCTATGCGTGAGATCTCACTTAAAGTACTTAGTTCGTGATCTTCTTTCTTTGCTAGCTAAAGTAACTCCTTTGTGATTTGTAATCCACAGTCTATGAAAAGTTAAGTTGAGATGAAGGTGCTCCTGGTGTAACTTCTTTAACTAATTTACAATGCTTGAGGCACCAGAGTAGATAGGCCTCAAGCCTGCTCAGTGTCAGTTGCTCTGCTCCTCCTCCATGGAACTACAAATTCCAGTGCCTGTATGTCTAACTGTGTGTGAAAGTTAACAAATGGTGGGCCGTGACCCGCTCCCCGGCTGGATCGGTGCTCCCTGTAGCAATGTTGGTCTGGTGACTGCAGCTTGCTTCTACGACAGCTGGGCCAGTCACTACGCTAAGTTCCGCTGGGTTAGCCCGATCCTCCAATGCTCAGATGAGTGCCTCAGGATCTTCAATCCGGTCACTGTCTCTCAGGCACCGTCAGGTCACTTGTACAAAACAAACAGCGTTGCGCTCTGCAATGACTCCAGGAAACCTCTGCACAGTTCCTCACAGGCTGGCCACGAGATCCCAAGAGATCTAAAATGGTGCTCGGGTTCCTTTTATACTCTACCCAGCATGCACTGTTAAGAGAGTGTTCATGGGTAGGTCACCAAGACTCCTGGGTAACAGGGTCATCCTTCAGATCAAAACAACAGTCATTTCCTGTATAAGTCTTTTGGCTTGTTCTGAGGTAATAATATACAAGTGCATTACCATTATTTGGTCACTAGATGGCTCTAGATACGGAACCATAGTAATGCCCATTAACTTTATATTAAAGTATGCAAACACACATCAATAGACAAGGATGTCAGCGCTACATTTGTAAATCCACTTTGCTGGCTTTAGCTGGATTTTTCTTCATTGTGAAGAAGGGTGGAGCTCTAAGACTTTGGATGAGCTGTTTGTTTTGAATTGTGTGGGAATAGTTTCTGAATACTATAAGAAGCATTCTCTTTGATTGGTTCCTTTCTGTATATATTGAACTCTGGTTTTATCACACCTGTCACTTTTTACCTAATAAAATGTGCTCCAAAACATTGTTTACATTGTTAAAGCGGTATTAAACCCAAAACCAAAAGTGTCATATATTGCATCTTACCAATCTTTAGATGTGTTGGCTGCATTCATTTTCTTTTTTAGGCTTTTTTCATGGTAATCTGGCCAGTAACACACTTCCTGAATTAGAGTGCCCCCACTCTGGATAAAGGAGCACAGTGGCACCTTTGGACAGCAGCATTGTCAGTCATACTTTTATAACACTCTAGTAATAGGTAAATCTCCCATGCTCTCTAAGGCTTGATTCCCACCTATGCATTTTTTGTGCTTTTTGCATTTTGCATATTTGCACTACAGAACGTGTTCCATTGGAAACCATGTTAAATGGACTGTAGTGCAAATCTGCAAAATGCAAAAAGCACAAAAAATGCATAGATGTGAATCAGGCCTAAACCACAAATCTAATGGTACAAAGAAATTCTGGATGTTGATCACAACTGGTAAAAATTATTTAGTTTGTATGTTGTTACTACAATATCTGCCAGAGATAAACCTATCCCACACAGACTGTCCTCTGTCATACATGTCTAAAAATAAACTGGTGATTTTCTTCATATGTATGATTTAGAGTTGTGACAAATTTGGGCCCTTTTGGTCTTAGATTACTGACTTCATCTCCACTAATTTTGATACCCCTAATATTTGCATCCCCAAGTGGTGTATTTTGGGTATCATTGCCCCTTTCACACGGGTTGAATCTGTTGGATGGACGCCGCTCCGCTGATCTCCACTAAGCAGGATGATGACAGGTCCGTCTCACCTCACTGTGCAGAGACGGACCTGTCAGAGCCCCGCAGTTCTCTATGAGGAGATTGGATGAAAACATCCTCTGAACGGATTGCGAACGTGTCACCATTTGTCTGTTTGGAGACGATCTTGTCGGATAGGATAGCAGGCGGATGTCAGCTGACACCAATGGGTGGCCCGCTCAGATCCACCTGAAAAATTGACATTGACTCAGGAAGCCTGAGGACGCAATAGTGTTTGCGAAATGCATAGAGGCTGCTAAAACACGGACTACGTCACTTCCGGTTAAACAAAAGGAGGCTTGGGACGCACGCTGACACAGGAGAGATAGGCAATACCCTCAGCCATCTGTACCCATTCGAGCGGCTGGATAAGTTTGGTGCCAACTGATAGGCACTTAAAAATGTGAGTGAACCCATTTGTTTTTACCTTTTTATAAATAAAAGCACAGACATACTGCGCAATGATCGTTGTTCATTTTTTATGAGGTTGGACATTGGTAAATCTGTATATTGGAAACAGCATAGACCTGAGAGGAGTGGAGTGGTTATCCCTACTAATGAACCAAAGGCATTCATTATATTAACATCTGGTGAGTGGCCAATTCTTATGGTGGTGGTGGTGTCGTCACTATAGTGGTGGATAAAGGAAGCACGGACACAAGAATTAGGAGGATTGAAACACTTTTATGCTGAAGATTGCTTTCTCAGCACCAGCAGAAATTACTACGGACATTTATTGTTTTTTGGTTTCGTTTGGTTTGTTTTGCCTAAATTATTTTTTTTTTTTTGGCGCGCAATAATTAATATTGGAAGTCACGAATATACTCATATTGCGTTTTTTATTTGCCAACAATATTTAGAAGAATATATCTGCCTAAACTGATGAATAAATTATTTTTTTTAAATATTTTTTTGGATGTGTATTATAGCAAAAAGTAAAAAATATATATATTTTTTTTCAATTCAAAATTGTCGTTCTTTGTTTATAGCGCAAAAAATAAAAACCCCAGAGGTGATCAAATGCCACCAAAAGAAAGCTCTCTTTGTGGGAAAAAAAGGACGTCAAATTTGTTTTAGTGCTGGTTAAGTGGGAAGCTTCCGTACCCCAGTTCCTGAATATCCAACCATGTGGTTTAGAGAAAAAAATAATCAGCCCAATATATTTAATCTTAACTGCTTGTGAGTGAGAAACTGAAGGACGCTACACCATTTCTGGAAAAAAACATTTGCATCAAAAGATGTATGCTTACATGTCAATGCCATACATTTGTTTTAGTGGTTTTATTAGAATGTTTCTTTACAAATTTACAGATCTCTGATGTGTGCTCTTGCAATTTATTATCATTATTATTATTTTATGTCATCTTGCTTGCACAGAAGACCTGATTCAGCCAGTTAGGATAGACAGAACACTGCTGACAAGTGAAATCACAAAGATTTTCATTTTGTTTAAAAGGTCAGTTACAGTATCTTGCATACACAGTTTGTCATATGTAAACACGACGATTATAAACCGACTCAATAACAGCAGTTTAGAGTGGTGCAATTAAGTCCCATTACAACTTGTTAGTATAATGTAGAAAACAAATTAGCACAAGCATAGGTGATTCAAACGAAGATCACACAGGACTGTCAATCTGTCAGCAGTTAACAAACATACCCAGAAGTCAGTTTTTACATGTACTCAGTGAAGTGTAAAAAAGATCTAAAAACAACGCTTACAATGTAATTATTCTACTCTTCCAATACAAGGTCATGGTGCAAATGAATCATGCTTAAGGTGCTTAACATAAATACATCTATTAATATTAAGTGTTGTTAACTGAAAAAAATGTGGCTAGAAGTAAGAAACCTTTTAATACTAGCTTGTATAATGTGAAAATCTACAAAACCAACTTAATGATATGACAACAGGTGTTGGAAGGCAACATGTCTTATTCCGTCACTTTTCACTCTCTCCACTTCCTTCTCCCCTACGTTCTTTTATTTAAAGCGGGACTGTACTGAAAAAAAAAAAATTTAAAAGCCAGCAGCTACAAATACTGCAGCTGCTGACTTTTAAAAAATGGACACTTACCTGTTCCAGGGTCCAGCGGTGTCGGCAGCAGAGGCCGATCGATCGCTCGGCTCCCTGCTGTAGCCGGCGCCATTCTCGGTGAGGGAATCAGGAAGTGGCTTCACTTCCCGATTCCCTACTGCGCATGCGCGAGTCGCGCGGCGCAATGAGAATCTTCAGCGCCGTCTGCCGGGTCACGTGTGTGTCCCGGCAGACAGCGCGCCGGGACAGGAGGTGACGTAAACTCCCGTGGGAGTTTATGCCCGGAAGTGGGTGCAGATACCTGTCTTAGACAGGTATCTGCACCCCCCTCCCCCCTGAAAGGTGCCAAATGTGACACCGGAGGGGGGGAGGGTTCCGAAAAGCGGGAGTTCCACTTTAGGGTGGAATCCCGCTTTAAGCCTATGTTTGTCACTTTTTGTATTTCTATGTTTGTACATGGTTTTTGCACGTGTGACTGGTAGGGTGTAGGTCCTCGGGCCTGCCCTGAAAGTCTTGGGAGGGTTGGACATGGCCTTCTGGCTTGGTTCATCCTCACTCGTGGGGTCTCTCTTCTGGGGAGCCTCACCTAGTACTTGGGTGGGTCTGTTTCGGCAGACCCTCCAGAGAAAGAGGTCCGTCTGGTCACGGCCAGATGGACCACGTGTAAGTACCCCAGTCCCCATCTGGAGCCTAATGCCCCGGAGGTTTAGGGCAAGGTCATCTAATTTTAGAGGACTTGTGTACACTCGTTGCACCTTTTTGTTTCCTAGCCTCATCACTCTTCGGGGCTACCTGGAATGCCATTTAGCAGGTTATCCATCAGGACTTTGTAACTAAAGAATGCATATCAGAACCTTCATCTGAAAGAAGAGTCATGCCCCCTGGCAGGGGAGTATGGGAGTAGAGCTTGGCTCCAAACCACCTGTGGTAATAAAGATTGATGGGCCTGGTTCTCATGTCTGCAAGAAAAAGCTTTAAAAGCCACTGCTGCCAAGATGACTGACGGACTGAGTTACAGAAGATCAAAGACCAGCTTTTACTGAAGATTTTCCCCCCGGTCAAATAGCGGTGATTAATGGACAAATGCTGCCCCTAGTGGACACTACAGCAGACTTCCTGGAGGATGGACAAATATTTAGAATTTGTTTCGATTTTGATTTGTCAGAATTATGAGAAAGGCTGGCAATGGGGTTGTGTGGGCGGTGTCTGAATGTAGTTTAAAAGTGCTCACCAGCAGAAATAACTCACTCTCATGCCATCGAGCCCAACTGAAGATACTAACCAAAAAGGATGACCTTACGTAACGTATCATTGATGTTCTTTTGTTTCATATGCTCTGTAATATTTGTCTTTTAGTGTTTTATGTTAGCATTCCTATTTTCTTGGGAAATAAATAAGACCCTTGTTTATTTAAGCAGTGTGTGTATTTTTAATAGCTAACCTTATTATTGTACCATCACCATTAACTATATCAGAGCTTTTCTAGTTTAGCTAATTATAGGAATATACAAATTAATACATATTTATAATAAATAGGGGAAATCCATAACCACCTTATTTATTTCAACAGGCAACAATCAGAGGCAGTGTACACATACAACAGACTTTAAGGAGCCTCCAATGGGACCTTAGTGCACCACTTGAAAGCTTTTTGGATTTCAATTGATACACCAAGATGCCCTTTCCACATCTTAGAATGCAGTGTAGGTAATCCAGGATTTCCTGAAGAGCAAACACGAAGGTTACACCTACTCCATATACACTACTGTGTAAAAGTTTTAGGCAGGTGTGAAAAAAATGCTGCAATTTAAGAATGCTTTCAGAAATAGAAGTATTATTTCATTTTTATTTTTTTATTGATTAACCACTTGCCTACTGGGCACTTATACCCTTCTTACCCAGACCAATTTATAGCTTTCAGTTCTCTCACACTTTGAATGACAATTACTCAGTTATACAACACTGTACCCATATGAATTTTTATCCTTTTTTTTTTCATACAAATAGAACTTTCTTTTGGGGGTATTTAATCAACACTGGGTTGATGTACTGATGGCCTATCTCATTTCTTTTTTTTTTTATTAAAAACTTTTTTTTTTAAGAAAAAATAAAGTAATACAGTCATTTGACAGTATGTGTAACATATAATAAATGTTGAAGTATATTTATAAAAGTCAATACAGTGACAAAAAGAAAAACATAAAAATGAATCTTGAAGCATCCGAGAGGAGATTTAGAAAAAAACAGACCATCAATAGTTGACATAGCTTTACAGGTTAGATTTGGGGGGGGAGGGTCAGCAGCTTGGTAACCCATATCAGTGTTTAGGTTTGTGGCAACAGGATATGTCTATGAGAGTTCCAGGGTTTTCATCTTTGGTCGAATAAGTGCATCTTATCACCCAGTGTATATAAGATCCTTTCCATTAGCATAATGGAATCTATTCTGTGGAGAATGGAGGATAGGGGGACCGTAGGGGATTTCCAGTGTAGGGGCCTATCTCATTTCTTGAGACACTAACAAGCCAGGAAAGTACAAAAAACAAAACAAATGACCCCTTTTTGGAAAGTAGACATTACAAGCTATTTAGTAAGAGGTATGGTGAGTTTTTGAAAGTTGTAATTGTTTCCTGCAATTCTTTACAAAATTAAGATTTTTTTTTTTACAAAATTGTCATATTAACAGGTTATTTCTCACACACAGCATATCCATACTTGCCACCACACCCCAAAACACATTCTGCTACTCCTCCCGAGTATGGTAATACCACATATGTAAAACAATTACACAGCCTGGCCACATAGAGAGGCCCAACATGCAGGGAGCACCATCAGGTGTTCTAGGATCATAAATTACATATTTAATTTCTTTACTACCTATCACACTTTTGAAGGCCCTGGAGCACCAGGACAACTGAAACGCCCACAACATGACCCCATTCGGAAAACAAACACCCCAATGTATGTTCTATGAAGCATTATGAGTCTTTTGAATATGTCATTTTTTTCCACAAGTTTTTGGAAAAGGTGGAAAAAATTAAAATGCATTTATTTTTTTACACAAAGTTGTCCATTAATAAGATATTTCCAACACATAGCATGTACATAGCAAAAATTGCACCCCAAAATACATTCTGCTACTTAGCTTGAGTATGGCGATACCACGTGTGAGACTTTTACACAACCTGTTCACATACAGAGGCCCAACATTGAAGTAGCACCTTCAGGAGTTCTAGGAGCATAAATTTTAAATCTAATTTCTCAACCACCTATTACGTTTTTGAAGGCCCTGGAGCACCAGGACAATGAAAACGCACACAAAATGACCCCATTTTGAAAAGAAAACACCCCAACATATATTCTATAGGCATAATAAGTCTTTTGAACATGTCATTTTTTTCCACACGTTTTTGTAAAATGTGGAAAAAAAGTGAAAACACATTTTTTTTACACAAAGTTGTCCATTTATAAGATTTTTCCAACATATCATGTACATAGCAAAAATTACCCACAAAATACATTCTGCTACTCCTCCTGATGGCACTTATGGCACTGATGGCACCAGCAGCACTAATTTCCTGCACTGTGTGGCACCGATGGCACTTATGGCATTGTGACACTGGTGGCAATGATGGCACTTATGGCACTGTGACACTGATGGCACTGGCAGCACTGATATGCGGCACTCTGTGACACGGATGGCACTGATGACACTGTGACACTGATGCAGCACTGTATGACACTGATGGCACTGTGGCACTGATGACACTGAGGCATGGTGAGGCATTGTGACACTGATGGCACTGAGGCACAGTGACACTGATGACACAGTGACACTGATGGCGCTGATGGCACTGTAACAGTGATGGCACTGTGACACTGGTGGCACTGATGATGCTGATGGCACTGACACTGATGGTACTGATGACACTGGTGGGCAATGTGACACTAATGGCACTGGCACTGATAGCACCTAGGTGTGTATAACTGTTTGTTTTTTTAATACTGAACTTCTCTTTTAAATAGAAATGCATTTCCAAACACAGACTGTAAATGTCATTATATATTCAAATGATAATGCTTGATAATGCAGCATTTCTAGATAGCTTCCCTATGTCTTGATCTGGCTTTCTTCATGCTACAATAATCAATCTGTTTGACACTGTAACCTGTCACAAATCTTATATATGGTGATATGTCACTTGTACACTTTTTTCTCCTTATTGTTATTGTATCCTAAAAACCCATAATAAAAAAAATTACGGTAAAAAAAACAACCTTCTGTCATGACCTGAGGATTGGAACACCTGGGACTGTATAACTCCAGGTCTAGCGGGACAGTAGGAATGACTAAACTGGTGTGCCAGGGTACTGGTCCTGGAAGATGCAGGAACAGTGCGACTGCACAGAAACAGAGGTGTGTCAGAGTCGCAGGATCTAAGGAGCTGCTTGGTCTTCACCAGTGCCATTGGAGGTGTGAATATTGTACTGCAAGGCAGCCCCCAGGTTGCAGCTCTCCAACACACCTGTGCAGGCACAGTGCTATCAAATAGCAAACTGGAAGGACTTGGTACACACTGGATACAAAGTACCAAGGAAAGACTACAGCAGCAAGCTAATAAGAGACACTAGGTGGAGGATGCAGGGAATAAGCTTGAAGCACAGTAGACCTGGGGAAGCCGGGAAAACGCGCAGATGGACACAGCAAGCAGGAATATGGGGAAGGAGGCAAACTGAATAAACTATGCTGTGGAGAGCACCCACAGCAACAGAAAATGAAGGGATACACAGACAGATACTTAAGGCAATAAGAGCAGAGCAAGAAAGAAAACACTGAGAACAGCATCAACAAACACACAGAATACAAGTATACTGAAGGAACAGCAAATGCCAGAGGAACAGGCCAGTCCGGCTTTAGCATGGAGACACATTGCTTGAACACTAACCCAAAGGTGCAAATGCTTAATAACACCTACAACCCCTGGCAAAAAGTATGGAATCACCACTCTTGTGTTCATTCAATTGTTTAATTGTGTAGAAAAAATAATAATCATAGACATACCTCAAAGCTATTTTCATTTAACATTCCAACCTTCGGCTTTAAGAAACACTTAAAAATAATAAAAAAGAAAGAAAACTGTAGTCAATTGCCACTGTTTTTGCAGATCAAGCAGGGGTAAAAAAATGTAATCACTTAATTCTGAGGAAAATATTATGGAATCATAAAAATAAAACCACTACAGTACACCACTTGTACTTTGTTGCACCACTTCTGGCTTTTATAACAGCTTGAATTCTCTGAGGCATGGATTTACAGTGGTGTGAAAAAGTGTTTGCCCCCTTCCTCATTTCCTGTTCCTTTGCATGTTTGTCACACTTAAGTGTTTCGGAACATCAAACCAATTTAAACAATAGTCAAGGACAACACAAGTAAACACAAAATGCAATTTATAAATGAAGGTGTTTGTTATTAAAGGTGAAAAAAAATCCAAACCATCATGGCCCTGTGTGAAAAAGTGATTGCCCCCTAAACCTAATAACTGGTTGGG
This sequence comes from Lithobates sylvaticus, assembly GCA_028564925.1. Taxonomy (NCBI): domain Eukaryota; kingdom Metazoa; phylum Chordata; class Amphibia; order Anura; family Ranidae; genus Lithobates; species Lithobates sylvaticus. The sequence continues at coordinate 390,446,147 of CM053029.1, read as the reverse complement.
CCACCCTTAGCAGCAACAACTGCAACCAAGCGTTTGCGATAACGTGCAATGAGGCTTTTACAGCGTCCTGGAGGAATTTTGGCCCACTCATCTTTGCAGAATTGTCCTAATTCAGTTACATTAGAGGGTTTTCGAGCATGAACGGCCTTTTTAAGGTCATACCACAACATCTCAATAGGATTCAGGTCAGGACTTTGGCTAGGCCACTCCAAAGTCTTCATTTGGTTTTTCTTCAGCCATTCGGTGGTGGACTTGCTGGTGTGTTTAGGATCATTGTCCTGCTGCAGAACCCAAGTTCGTTTCAGCTTGAGTACACGAACAGATGGTCGGACATTCTCCTTCAGGATCTCTTGGTAGACAGTAGAATTCATAGTTCCTTTTATCACGGCAAGTCTTCCAGGTCCTGAAGCAGCAAAACAGCCCCAGGCCATCACACTACCACCACCATATTTTACTGTTGGTATAATGTTCTTTTTCTGAAATGCAGTGTTCCTTCTACGCCAGATATACTTGGACACACACCTTCCAAAGAGTTCCACTTTTGTCTCATCGGTCCACAGAATGTTGTCCCAAAAGTCTTGGGGATCATCAAGATGTGTTGTGGAGAAATTGAGACGAGCTTTGATGTTCTTTTTGCTCAGCAGTGGTTTTCTCCTTGGAACTCTGCCATGCAGGCCATTTTTGCCCAGTCTTTTCCTGATGGTGGAGGCATGAACGCTGACCTCAACTGAGGCAAGTGAGGCCTGCAGTTCCTTGGACGTTGTTGTGGGGTCTTTTGTGACCTCTTGGATGAGTCGTCGCTGTGCTCTTGGGGTAATTTTGGGCGGCCGGCCACTCCTGGGAAGGTTCACCACTGTTCCATGTCTTCGCCATTTGTGGATAATGGCTCTCACTGTGGTTCGCTGGATTCCCAAAGCTTTGGAAATGGCTTTATAACCCTTTCCAGACTGATAGATCTCAATTACTTTCTTTCTCAATTGTTCCTGAATTTCTTTGGGTCTCGGCATGATGTGTAGCTTTTAAGGATCTTCTGGTGGACCTTACTGTGTCAAGCAGCTCCTATTTAAGTGATGCCTTGATTGTGAACAGGTGTGGCAATAATCAGGCCTGGGTGTGGCTAGAGAAATTGAACTCAGGTGTGGACAACCACAGTTATAGTATGTTTTAACAAGGGGGGCAATCTCTTTTTCACACAGGGCCATGATGGTTTGGATTTTTTTTTACCTTTAATAATAAACACCTTCATTTACAAATTGCATTTTGTGTTTACTTGTGTTGTCCTTGACTATTGTTTAAATTGGTTTGATGTTCCGAAACACTTAAGTGTGACAAACATGCAAAGGAACAGGAAATGAGGAAGGGGGCAAACACTTTTTCACACCACTGTAACTATTGACAAACAGTATTCTTCATCAATCCGGCTCCAACTTTCTCTTATTGCAGTTTGCAATTTCCAAACACAAAAAATCTCTCCTGCGCTCTGGTGTCTATGCATGATGTAGCCAGCTTCATACAGTAATGCCTGACATCTTGCAGCCCTCCTCGGAATAATGAGTATTCATACACTAAATGAAAAAAAGAAAAGACCTAGTGCATTACCACTAGTAAAGCTTTATTCAAATATAAAACAGCAAAATATATACTCACAAATGAGTATTGATAGAAGCCATAAACAATAAAGCAAATCCACTGTTCTGAACATCGACAAGCCAGGACCTGACGTCGAGTGAATCAAGTGATACCTCAAGATTAGTCATCTTGAGGTATCGTTTGATCCACTCGATGTCAGGTCCTGGCTTATCGATGTTCAAAACAGTTGATTTGCTTTATTGTTTATGGCTTCTATCAATACTCATTTGTGAGTATATACTTTGCTGTTTTATATTCAAATAAAGCTTTATTAGTGGTAATGCATTAGGTCGGTGAACCCTCCTTCCTTAGTTTGCAATTTCCACCATAGATTTTCAATTGAATTGAGGTCTGGACAATTTGCAGGCCATGCCATTGACCCTATGGCAAGACCCTATCGCGACCGCCTGCATCAGCCAACTGGAAGAACTGGGCCTCCAGCAACTGATAAAGACCCCCACACATGGGTCAGGACACACTCTGGACCTCATCTTCAAACAAAATCTGGACATCAACACACTAGACAACATACCACTACCATGGACGGACCACCACGCCATCAAATTCAAAATCACCACCAACACCACCCACCAAAAACAGAAACCGGCAACAACAACTCATTGGACCAGATCGCAGAAAAAACTGCACTCCGATAACTTCAAAACCACTTTATCAAACAAAATAGCAACTCTGAATCCAACCCACTCATCGGAGCAAACTCTCAGCTCCCTAAACAATGTATTACTACAATCAGCAGACTCAGTGGCTCCAAAACGCAGAACACTCATCAGGAGGAAAAACACAGGATGGTTTAATAGCTCGCTCACGCTACTCAAGCAAGAACGCAGAAGAGCTGAAAGAGCATGGAGGAGAAATCCTACCAAGGGAAATCACACAAACTACAAAGGACTGACAGAGAATTATCAGAAGGCAATCTTCAAAGCTAAAAAAGATTATTTCTCAAATACCATCTCAGTGGCCTTAAACCGCCCCCGGGAACTTTTTAAAATAGTCGCTCAGTCGATGAACCCAGCATGCTTAGAGCCCCCCGCGAACGAAACCCAAGATTTCTGCAATGAATTATCAGATTTTTTCATCAATAAAATCGACAACATCCGGAAAATAATTCATCAGAAAAAAACATCCGACGGCAGTCAACCAGAGCAAAAAGTCGATATCGACACAAACATCCCACAACCACCAAAGTTTTCTCTGATCCCAATTACCACGGATATCACAAAAAACATCATCAAAAATCTCAGAGACAGCACATCCTCTATTGACATCATCCCCACAAAACTCCTGAAAGAATGCTCAGACATCCTGGCTCCCACCATAACGCACCTCATAAATCAATCGTTCAAAGAAGGGATTGTTCCAGGCGCCCTCAAACAAGGCATCATCAAACCCCTGCTAAAGAAACCCAACCTCGACCCCCAGGACCCTAACCATCGCAGACCGATAACAAGCTTGAACAACATCTCCAAGATTATGGAGAAAGCGGTAGTACAACAGATCCAACGCCACCTGGACACACACACACTCCTGGACCGGCTACAATCAGGATTCCGCCCAGGCCATGGGACAGAAACCGCACTCCTGAAGATATGGGACGACGCCCTCGAAGCAGCAGATGACGGAGAATCATGTCTCCTGGTACTGTTGGACCTCAGTGCAGCGTTTGATACTGTGGACCACAATACTCTACTCATCCGCCTTACAGAAGTAGCCGGAGTCACAGACTCAGATCTACAATGGTTCGCATGCTTCTTAGGAAATCGCTCTCAGACAGTGAAACTAGGAGCTTTCACCTCTGAAACCCGGGCAATCTCCTGTGGAGTACCTCAAGGATCACCCTTGTCGCCAGTGCTCTTCAACATCTACATCCACCCACTCCTCAACATCATCAGAAGATCAGACCTGTGCTTCCACTCATACGCTGACGACACGCAATTATATTTTCGTATCACCGGACAAAAAGACCATCATCAGCAATTAGAAAAATGCCTCACTATGATAGACGACTGGATGACTACTAGCTCCCTCAAACTTAATGAATCGAAAACAGAACTTCTTATTCTACATGCAAATCAAAACCCCCGAACCAAGATCCCTTGGACACCACCCACCATCTTTGGACAGACCATCGCCCCTAGGACCAAGGCCAAGAGTCTCAGAGTCATTTTTGACTCATAAATGTCAATGGATACCCAAATAGGAGCAGTAGTCAGTGGATCTCACCATCTGCTCCGCCTGCTACGCAGACTCATCCCCTTCATTCCAAAGGAGGACAAAGCAGTGGTAGTTGGAACAGTGATCAATTCTCGACTGGACTACGCAAACTCCCTCTACATAGGGTTACCCCAATATCAACTTGTGCACTTACAACTCATCCAAAACACTGCGGCAAGACTGATAACAGGGAAAAAACCCTGGGAATCCATCTCCCCTTCCCTGAGGAACCTACATTGGCTAACCGTAAGGAATCGGGTCACATTCAAGACCCTCTGCCTCACCCACAAATGCACACATGGAAACGCTCCGCAATACCTTCTCAAGAAAATAAAACACTACACACCGAATCGCAGTCTTCGATCGGCTAATCAAAATCTCCTCCTCATTCCTAAATCCTGCTACAAATCAAAGGGTGAACGGAGATTCGCTGTCCAGGGACCACGGCTATGGAACGCTCTACCAACCGACATCGGCATGGAAGAAACCCATCAGGCCTTCAGGAAGAAACTCAAGACCTACCTCTTCTAGAAGCTCGACAACCAAACGCCAATACAGCGCCTTGAGGCGATTCAGTTCGCATTGTAGCGCTATATAAGTTATTCATTCATTCATTCATTCATTGACATTGTATGTCTTTCTTGAAGGAAAGTTTTGGCAAGATGCATTATCATTCTGAAAAATCATGTCATCATCACCAAACATCCTTTCAATTGATGGAATAAGAAACGTGTCCAAACTCTCGATATAAACATGTGCATTTATTAAAGATTTAATGACTGTCATTTCCCCCGTACCTTTATCTGACATGCAACCCCATATCATCAATGATTGTGGAAATTTGCATGTTTTCTTCAGGCAGTCGTCTCCATACATTTCATTGGAATGTCACCAAACAAAAGTTCCAGCATCATCACCCTGCCCAATGTAGATTTGTGATTCATAAATGAACATCATTTCCATCCAGTCATCCACAGTCCATGATTTTTTTAGCCCACTGTAACCTTGTTTTTTTCTGTTTAGACGTCAATGATGGTTTTCGTTTGACTTTTCTGGATGTAAATCCCATTTTCTTTAGGCAATGTCTTAGAATTCAGTCACAGACATTGACTTCAGTTTCTGACAATTTCTTCCTCATTTCTTTTGTTGTGTATTTTGTGTATTTTCATGATGGGAGCTAGCACATGTGGACACAATGTGTGCATGTTCCAAATTTCACACAGTTCTTAAGTTGCAAATGTGTTCAGAAACAGCCACAAATGTGTGTTAATTACTTGGTGCGTTTTCAGATTTTTCCTAAAACATCAATGATGTTCTTCAATTTTTGTTGAACATCATTGATGTTTTGCTTTATGTCATCTAGATCTCGATTGCAGACCATTATCTCTCCGATGAGTACGTGGGCACTCTCTGTGGTAAAGTGCGATTCTTCTTCCACAACATCCACGTCACCTAAAAACAACCAAAAAAAAAACAAAAATGTGTTTTGGAAATGAGGCAGGCATACATTGATTAGCTTACCAGTAGCTGTGTTCTCCCACACTCACCTGTTGTGGTGACAAGTTCTCCAATTTCTATGATCTCTCCTTCCTCCTCCTCCTCCTCTGCTTCTGGTCTTTCCCCTTCTTTGGGAGGTGTTGGTTTTGTGGTTTCCTCAGACGTCACGAGTTTTCGCTCCCTATGAGAAGTACAAAAGGAAGATTTAGCAACACAATCTATTGAGGGCAGAAATAGGAAATGTCAAACATTGCTTGAAAGTGAGGGACAATATTTTTGTTTGGCCAGTTACAAATGACAACAACATGAATGTAGTCACTTTGTAAAGGTGCAAAACTTACTAGCTTTTTGGTAGAAGTTTGTCTGATGGAGACCCCCCCTCTAGTATCCACTGGAGCACATGTTTGGAAAAGCATAATAAAAAGTGGGTTTGGGTGTCCAGCACTAGTGCTCTAGAGTCCAGATGGGTAAACAGCTACTGGGTGACCTCTCCTTTACATTGAATAAATTGGCTTTACATTCTTGATGACATTTCTAGTGAGAACAAACTTCCTTTCCCCAAAAAAAACACCAAACATCGTATTATAAGTGGCCGAACGATCGAGGTTGAGTACGATCGAATGGACACACACGAACATGACAGTGGCAGAAAGATCGAGGTTGAGTACGATCGAATGCACAGACGAACATGAAAGTGGCCATTTTCTAATGTACAACTTTGTAAAAATACAAACACATGGAGCAGTATGCAAGCCAAAAATCAAACACAAAAACACAACTACTTACTTTTTTGAAGAACTCGCTTGATCTTTCTGTACTGATCGGGCTCCCTCAGTTTCAGGTCTGACCAGCGTTTCCTAAGTTGCTCCTTGGATCGTTGTACCCCAAAATGATTGTACAGCCTCCTCACAACTTTAGACATGATCTTGGCCTTGCGGACATTGGGGTTGAGGTAAGGCCCATACTTCCCATCATAGTCGCTCCTCTTTAATATGTCCACCATCTCCAACATTTCTCCAAATGACATATTGGAGGCCTTGTTTTCTATCTTGATGCTTTGATGTCATTTCCTTGACCCCACTCACACATGTTTGCGCTAGGGACCATGCTCCGCCTCCTCCTCCTCCTCCTTCTGCCACCCCACCAGCACCACAGCGTGGAAGGAAGCGTACAAGGAAGACCTGAGAGTGACGACCTGGATTCAGTCTGGTCTGAGAGAAGATGGAGCCTCTCGTAGTACCAGAGCCTGGGGAACTAGATGGCATCTGCTGCAGTTTTGGACTTCAGGACCAGATAGCACTCCCTTATTATTTAGATAGGTACTCCTCAGGCCCCCAATTTTAGACGCTTCTAAAATGATGGTTGCCGTGGGGGGCTAAGGCTTTGCAAATTCCCCAAGTTTCTCCATCGCTGCGTTCCTCTTTGGTTTGTTGCTGAGACCTAAATAAAGGTCTTTTTGATTTGAAAAAATCCTTGCCTATGTGTTTTACTTTTCGACAATGACAGTTTATTTGTGAGTAGGCAGGTACATTTCCCAAATCATAAAGTATAATTAACAAGGGGCACTTTGATGTCTTCCTTGGTCTACCAGAACGCTTCCCTTTAACAACCTTCCCATTTGATTTGTACTTGGTCCAGATTTTAGACACAGCTGACTGGGAACAACCAACATAGTTTGCAACATTCAGTGATGATTTACCTTCTTGAAGAAGTTTTACAAACTTCTCCTTTGTTTCAACCAATATCTCTCATGTTGGAGCCATGATTCATGTCAATCAGGTTGGTGCAAAAACTCACCAAGGTGTGCAAGCACTCTTTTTTAACTGCAGACTAATTACCAGATGTAATCTGATGCAGATGTTTGTTTTGAAACTGCAAAGTACATGGTGACTCCATAATATTTTTCCTGTCTGTTTGATCTGCAAAAACAGTTGCAATTGACTACAGTTTTCTTTATTTTTATTTTTTTTAGGTGTTTAACCACTTCCCACCTGGCTTATAGCAAAATGATGGGCAGTGGTTCTGTTATCCTGACTGGGCTTCAAATGACTGGGCGCCTGCAGGGGATTGGAGGTGTTGTGTGTCACTCAGATGGAGGCTCCTTTACCACGAGATCAGCTGTGACCAATCACAGCTGATAATCGTGTGAACCAGGAAGTGCCGGTAAGCGGCTTCCTTGGTTCGCGCTGACAGGGAGAGCCGATCGTCGGCTCTCCCTGTCAAAGGGGGGTCTGTGCTGATAATCAGCACATTGATTATCAGCACAGTCCCATCTGATCTGCCACCACAGCTTCAAATAAGTGACCATCAGCTGTGAGTCAGTGTCCCATTATAAAATGGATGCCAGTGCCCATATCAGTGCCAATCAGTGCCTAGCAGTAACACTTGTCAGTACCTCATCATCAATGCTGCCCGTCAGTGCCACCTGTCAGTGCCAATTAGAACCACCTATCTGTGCCAATCAGTGTCACCTGTCAATGCCCATCACAGCCGCCTATCAGTGCCCATCAGTGCCACCTATATGTGCCCATCAGCGCCTATTGGTGCCAATCAATGCTGCATATCAGTGCTGCCTATCAGTGCCCATCAATTCTACAAATAAGTGCCTCCTCATTAGTGCCCATCAGTGCTGCCTCATCAGTGCCTGTCAGTGAAGGAGAAAACAACATTTTATAACCGAAACAAAGAAAAAACGTTTTTTTTTCAAAAATTTCAGATTTTTTTGTTTGTTTAGCAAAAAATAAAAACCCCAGAGGTGATCAAATACAGCCAAAAGAAATCTCTATTTGTGGTAAGAAAATGATAAAACATTTAGTTCGGGTACAGTGTTGCATGACCTCGCAATTGTCATTCAAAGTGCGACAGCGCTGAAAGCTGAAAATTGTCCTGGGCAGGAAGGGGCGAAAGTATTGTAGTGGTTAAGAAGGTTGGATTGTTAAATGAAAATAGTTTTGAGGCATGTTTGCGATTCATTTTTTTTTCTACATAATTAAACAATAAAATGAACATTTTCCAAGGGTGGGGATTCCATACTTTTTGCCAGGGGTTGTAGGTTCAGGACAGATTGGACAGGGGGTAAAACCTGGCGACGGATCAATGTACACGGAACCATGACACCTTCAACTCACTATACCCTTTCTGTTGATTTAAGATTGTTATTCCTTGCAGAGTGACTTTTGACCAGGCTTGATTTGTGAGGGTCATAAAACCATATAAAAAGAAGTAGGTGAATGGAAGCTAGCATTTAACACAAAGTATGACCAGCATTAAAGCCTAGTGATTCCCCTTGGGTTGTCCAAGTGAATACTATCAACGGTTGGTTTATTATATTTTCTGACATTTTTTGTACAAGTGCATCTTCATATACTCGAATGGCATCTACTTTTTCCACAAATTCATGGTAAAACTCTCCATCCCTTTTGAGGAAATGATCTATATGCAAAGCTGGAAAAATGCCTTTTCAAAAGAACATATGCTTTCTGGATTAAATTGCCTCTGCTGTTGTCCCTTAGCCTTACCACTAGATAGGAATTTTTTTAGTCAACAGGTGACAGAAAAGACAGATTTCATGGCCACAGGAATTCATTTTTGAATAATATCTCAAATCTGTTTGGTGAACCCAAATAGTTGGGTGACTACATATAACATAACCCTATTTGTAAAACTGCTGTGCTCTTATTTAGCTTCACTATATGTCAGATAAATTGGTACCCCTATACCACTTCATTAAAAGCTTGGGTAACAAGAGGCTCTGATGAGTTTATCTCAAACTCAACTTTTTTCCCTTCCGTTTCCCTGGGCATTGCTATTTTTAAATAATTTGCAGCTTGTTGGCAGCAGCTGAAATTGTTATTATCTTCAATCATATTCTGAAAGGTGCTTTTATGCTTTTAATAGCAAAACAGGCCTCAAATGCTTGTTATCGTCTTGCGGTGGGTGTACCAGCCTGTAAAGGTCTGGTTTCTCTTAGGTAAGGGAAGGCAAACTTTTTTTTGAGAAAATTAAAATAAAAAAAACAGTTAAAAAAGAAAAGCATAATAGTGGATAATTAAATATAATATTAATATATCAGCTGGTCATAAAATAATAAATTGGTATTTTTATATAAAAAAATGTTTTTTTTTTTTATACATATATAATTTCTATTTAAGCTGGCATTCTCTGCCCTGTTGGTAAAAGACATATTTTAAGAAGTTGTTACAAAGGTGGTGCAATTTACAGCAGCATATAACAAACCCATCATATTTTTTCAAATCTGATTGGTTGCAAGGGGTTACTGTACTGTACACAAAACCATAATTATTTTCCTTACCTTATTAAATACATTGTGTTCACATTTGAAAAACATCTAAACCCGCTTTCCATTTTCTCTTTCTGCTTTGTTATTAATTTCTGCCATATTATTCTTGTCCTTTTAAAAGTGTCCTTCTAGAGATAAGGACTTCCTAACTAATGTCAAGCTTCTAAATGTTTAGAATCGATCAATAAAACCACTGAAGCAAAGATTAAACATTAGTAGGAATACTTCATTGTAGTCCTTCTAATAAAAGAATCATTGCCATTCAAGCTCAGAAAAATATTCAAATATTGATTACAATTACAAATAAATGAACACATAGAATTGTTCATTCAATTGAAACAAACACTTAACAGACTTTTCTTTTATATGAGCTTTGGACAAATCATTATTTAAAAAAATCAAACTACAAAAAACAACAAGTATATATATGTATGCATGCATATACATTTATTCAGTTTCTTTTAAAAATACTCACCTTCTTGGATTTTTTTCCTGTTTTACTGTAATAGAACAAATTTGCCAGGGGTGCGCTACCTTGCAGTGCATCAATGATCATGCCACCACATTATTAAGGCTCTAGATGGCTGTCTCTAATCCAACAAGGAAGCTTGGCATAGGGATGCTAGATTCACAATGGTGGCTTGGGGTGTGCCTGGGACTTCAAAGGTACTCTAGCTACTGTAGGTAGTAGATGTCCACTTTTTGATACTGAATTTGTATGTGAACCTGTTGCTTTTCATGCATAAGTTTGTTAGGTATGCAAATAGAAATGTGGTATACATCTTATAATTGCAATTTATTATACATTTTAGTCTGAAAACATGATTAACATGCCTGAATACACCAGTGCTGATCAAAAGAATGAAAGATTTAATAGTGACCACAAGCATGCATGGTAGTAAGGCAGCAATCTTACATTAGATTTTTACTCACTCATATAGAAACATAGAAATATAGAAAAGTGACATAAAAAAAAGACCCAGTGGTCCATCAAGTCTGCAGTTTTTTTTAATATGTTTTTTTTTTTTCATATACGTCTAGATCAAGTATAGATCTATGTTTGTCCCAAGCATGTTTGAAACCACTTACTATTGACTGACTCACCTCTGCTGGAAGTCTATTCCAAGCATCAACTATCCTTGATTTTGGTTTCATATATAAAATACTGCCCTCTGGAACCTTATTCACCCCCCTTGATGTATTTTAAGGTTTCAATTATGTCTCCCCTTTCGATTATTTTCTCCAGACTGTACATATTGGGTTGATTTACTAAATCTGGAAGGTGCAAAATCTGGTGTATCGCTGCATTAAATCCAATTAGCTTCCAGGTTTTTTTTTGTTAAAATGTAATTGATTAAGCTGCAGTTAGAAGCTGATTTGCCACCATGTACTAGTTTTGCACTCTTCAGTTTTAGTAAATCAACCCTATTAAGTTCCCAAAGTCGCTCTTGATATGTTTTATCCCTCAGACCTTTTACCATTTTTGTAGCCTGTTGTTATCTGTCTCTGGACTTGTTCTATCTCATCAATATCTTTTTTTGTAGCTGAGGTCTTCAGAATTGGACACAGTATTCTAAATGTGGTCTCACCAAAGATCTATGTAGGGGGATCAGGGCCTCCTTCCTCCTACTGATGACCCCTCTAGTAGTGCATCCTAGAATTACATTTTTTTGGTCTCACTGTTTGCTCATTTTGCAATCAGCTGAAATAAGTACTCCAATATATTTTTCCTCTGTAGTGCTGTCCGACACTGTACCCCCAATGTTGTACTCTTTCAATGGATTATTTTTCTTTTATTATATCACTTACATATAGATTAAATAGAATAGGACCTAGTACAGGTCCTTGTGATACATCATTATGACTGGTCTCTGTTGCAAATGAACCCCATTTACAACCACATTCTGATATCTATCCTTTAGCCAACTGCATATCCACTGAACCACCCAGGGGTAAAGTCCTAGCTTATACAACTTTTGTTTTAGATCATTATGTGGCACTGTATCAAATGCCTTGCTGAAATCAAGATATGCTATGTCACCAGCACCACCCTGGTCCAAAATATTGATAATATAGTCAAAAATGTAATCAGATTAGTCTGACATGACCTGCCCTTAGTAAAACAATGCTGCTTTGGGTCCAGCAAGTTGTGTGTTTTTAAAGTGGTTGTATAACCTTTATACTACAGCACGCCTATAATTAGGCTTACCTGTAGCTACACTGGATATCTCCTAAACATGCATGGTTTAGGAGATATCCCTGCATTTGCATGTGCCAACATCAACATTAAGCAAACTGAAGCAACGGCACGTACGTGCTGTTGCTTCAGTTATACTGAGCCTATACCGGTGGCTCCCATGTGCATGTGCAGGAGTGACGTCATTGCGGCTCCGGCCAATCACAGTGGTGGAGCCGCGATACCCGGAAGTAAACCCCAGAAAAGATGTCGGCCGCCAGAGTGGTGAACGAGGACCGCTGCGGGGGCTTTGATCTCAGGTAAGTAATTCATAATGAGCTAGTATGCAATGCATACTAACTCATTATGCCTTTGTCTTGCAGGTTTTTTTTTTTTTTTTTTAAGGGTTTACAACACACTCTATCCAGAAGTGATTCCATTAACTACAACCGATGTTAATTGCCAGCTCCTAACTTGCTGCCCTTCTTGTGGATAGGTATTAGCTGTCTACCAGTCATGGGGAACTTCTCCTGTTAGAAGAGATTGAGGATCCACTAACGGTCCAACGACAATACCTCAAAACATATGGGTGCATACGGCCTCTTGGTACATGGGCATATGATTTATCATTTTCCATGTGTATCCTTGTCCATTTTTTCATATTTTTTCATATATTTTTTTATATATTTTTTATTCATTTTTTTATTTTTATTTTCATTTTTATTTTTTATATTTTATTTTTTATTTTTCATTTTAACTTTCATTGTCAATGGCCATTTTTCTAATTTTTAAATCCTAATTATAAAATAATGATATATTTTTTAATATATTTATATCTTATTTTGTACACTTAATAGTCGCTCTCTTTTAATATTTAATTATGAATATTTAAATACATATAGTTATGGATTTTATCCCTCTATATAAAAACTAAAATGATTGTTTTTATCCGTACTTTTAACCCTCATATTTATGTGAAATTTTGATATTTTAGTTCTGCACATTAAATTATCTGATCCTGTATGGGGGGTCTCATAAATAAATAATGTGAGCGCATGCATTTAAATTCTGTGTGCAGTATACTATTGCACACTGTATTCATGTTCTTTGGACATCTACCACCCAGTGGGGCAATATGGGTGGCAGTACGTGAAACCGAGTGCCAATACAGATCACACACATCAGTAAACATGGACACATATATATCCTGTGTCCTGAGAGATCTTTATGTAAACGCACATCTATTAGAGAATAACAGTTTACGTGGACAGCAGATTCATAATCTCAAATGAACAGGTATTCACCAGTCACCCATATATCCCCAACTATAAAGTTATAGATAATACTCTGTATTAGCCTCGCATTTTAAAGTTGTATGTATCAGCTGGGGTCTGATCGGGTTATAAGAATACGCAACTTGCACGGCTATTACAATCTAATATTAAATGTTCACAGCATGTTTCCTTTGTTGGTTTAATAATACACTTGAATGGCGCTGGATTTTGCTGGCATTGTCCGCAATAGACCTCTGATGCCTGGCTACGTGGCTACACGTTGACAGCAATCATTGGTAAACGTTCCGGCCGTCTGATTGGGCGGCTGCGCCGTCCATTAGTGTACATATACCTCACTTCCTGCCTGCTGACCTACGCCCTCGTGAAGAAGTTGGAAATGACGAAACGCGTCAGGGCGTAGGTCAACAGGAAGTGACGTCAGACGTTGTGCGGTCCACGGTGCGCTCCAGGGCTTTCCGGACAGGAAGGACGCCGATCTCCCCATTGAAGGCATAGAAAGGCTCCATATCCGGCCAGAGCAGGCACAGTATACCGCTTACATTTACCCCAAATGCTACACAATTTATTGTTTTCGGTACGCAGAACCCACTAGGGGGAATTTTAATGTTAAAGGGAAAATTACCTCAATAAATAAATTTTTAAGCAATATTACGCTATGTGGCCCAATATTTGTTCCCATACATGGTTTTAAAAAATGACCGCGCTGATGATGATATGACCGAGGCTGGAGGAAAAGGCTGCTTCTGGTTGTTTTTACGCGCTGGGGGATTTTTTGGCTGATGTAGGAAGAGAAGGTCTTAGAACTCTGAGATGAATACCATCAGGACCCATTGCTTTCTTAAGCTTTAACCGAGCCAGTTTTTTCTACTACCTCTGTCTCCAGAAATCCTAAATTGAACCATCATTACTAGAACCAATATGATTCTCCAACGTGTTATTGCTAGTATAATTTATTTCTGAGAGATCATCTGTGAAAAGGGGCACAACAACATCAACAATGCACTCTTCCCTAGCTTTTTTGCCAATTTTTAAAATGCACCTTTTATCTCTTCTAACAGTAGCACCAGGTAAACACCTAACTTCGTTTGACATGATTTTTAGACATGTGCACAACAAAAAAATTCATTTATTTTCGTTTCGTTTTTTTCGTTTCCGAAATTTTTTTTTTTTTCGTTTCGTTTTTTTTTTCGTTTCCGTTGATTCGTAATGATTCGTACATTGGTAAGTCGTCGGTGTTCGGATTCGTAACGATTCGTACATTCGTAAGTCGTCGGTGTTCGTATTCGTAACGATTCGTACATTTGTAAGAGTTATTTTTTTTCGTTAATTCGTTTTTTCGTTAGTTTAATTTTCGGACGCATTCGTATTTATTCGTACATTCGTAACATTCGTAGATTCGTAATCGGAGCATAATTCATAATTTTATGTAATGTGTATGCTATTATTACATTTTAATAATTTATCGAAAAAAAAAGTTACGAAAAAAAAAGTTACGAATCGAAAAAAAAAGTTACGAATCGAAAAAAAAGTTACGAATGTACGAATTTTTTCTGTTCAATAGAGACACGGAAAATTACAAATCGAAAAAAAAAAAAAAAAGTTACGAATCGAAAAAAAAAAAAAAAAAAGTTACGAATACGCACCATTGTAAGGGACACGGAAAATTACCAATTCAACAAAAAAAAAAAAAGTTACGAATGTACAAATTTTTTCGTTTGTTTTCGTTTTTCGGATTTTCTTCATTAGTACATTCGTTGTTTCTAATTAGTTTTTTTTTCGGATTTTCGTTGTTTTTTGGATTCGTTCGATTCAAATGATTCGTTAATCGGATTCGTACGATTCGAACAATTCGTTACGATTCATTACGATTCGTTATTCGGATTCGTACGATTCGAATGATTCGTTCATTCGTTCATTCGGACGAAAATGAACGAACAAAAATAACGAAAAAAAACGAAAGACGAAAAAAAAAAGAAATTAATTAAACATGTCTAATGATTTTCTAAAGAAACATCTTTTACAATTGAGTCACCAACAAGAAGATGACTTTCCTTTTAGGAGACTAATCCACAACACTTGCCTGGTTTGCAACCTCAGATAAAACAATTACTTTTGGCAATGCAACTTTTTTCTCAGGGTTCTCCTTTCTATGCAGAGAAGGGTTTCCAATCTCTCAAGGAGCTATGTGTGCAACCTGTGTACAATATCTGTACACTAGAACCCTATAAGGTTAATGCAGTGTCACATCAAAAGCTACATGTGTTATGGTCCACAGGCCTCACTCTTCCCGACCCAACAGTTGTCCACACTGCCCTTCTCCTGTGCAATCTTTGAGGAAGTGGTGTCTTTTTGCAGGGCATCTGAACAGAACAAATTGGCTTAGACATCCTCCTGATCACAGACTGCAGGGCACACACCAAGGAATTTAGACAAGCAATGTCATCACGTAGACAAGAAATTTGCATACAAATGGGACAGCATCCCAGCTTCTAAAAAGTACCACAAAAAAAAAGGCGAAACAAGTATTGCACTAAACTAGACATTTTAAAAAGCTGTACTGAAATCCAAACATAGGTACTAACCAAAGATAGTTGGCTGTCTCCAAACTCCTGCTGTTTTTTCAAACTATTGCTGTTCAAACTATGCACTTTTGTTCTGCTGCACTTCCAACAAGCAAACTTGTACTCGTACAGAGTACATGCTACCCCTTTTAAAGCGGAACTTTACTCTAGACATGTGCAGAGCGAAAAAATTTGTTTTGTTTCGATTTGTTATTTGCATAAATTTGTTTAGTTAAATTAGTTTCATTAATTTAATTCATTTTCAGAATTTGTTTTGTTTATTCTTTTTCAGATCAATTTGAAAAGTTTTCAAATCAAATTCGAATCGTTTTCGAATTACGAAAAGTTTTGGAATTTGAAAGGTTTTCGAATTTGAAAAGTTTTCGAAATCGTTTTTCGAAATCGAATCATTTTTAACTTCGAATAGTTTTCGAATTGGAATTGTTTTCCAATATCCAAAGAGAAATAGAAAAGAAAGTAAAGAAATAGAATAGAACAAAATTGAATAACATAGAAAAGAATATAACAGAAAAAAAAGAATATAATATAATAGAGTAAAACAGAACAATATAGGATAGAAAATAAAAGAACAAAACAGAATGGAATAGAATAGAATAGAAATGAATAGAATAGAATAAAAAAATTGAATAAAATAGAAAGATTATAACCATCTTCTGCAATTCAAATAGAATAGAAAATAATATAATAAAAAAATAGAAGAGAATATAAATAATATAACCATTTTCCAAAATTCGAATAGAATCAATTAGATTCAAATTACATTAGAATAGAAAATAACACAATAAAATAGAAAAAAAAACAACAGAATAGAATGGAAACTTATTTCTGTTCTAATCTATTCTTTTCTATTCTATTCAAATTTGAATTAATTCTAATTACCTGTTTAACAGGGGCATGTAATTACAATGTTTGATCTAATATTTCACAGAAGGGTCTGTTCCTGCGCCCAACAAGAGTATCTGTGAGGGGTTACAGTGTTGTGGCACCACCATCACAGCCCAAGGCCCAATTTTTCTGCCCCTGTTTAACAGGGGCATGTAATTACTATTTTTGATCTAATATTTAACAGCAGGGCCCGTTTCTGCGCCCAACAAGAGTAACTGTGAGGCCTTACAGTGTTGTGGCACCACCAAAACCAAAGGCCCAATTTTTCTGCCCCTGTTTAACAGGGGCATGTAATTGCAATTTTCTGTTATAATATTTCACAGCAGGGCCCATTCCTGCACCCAACAAGAGTAACTGTGAGGGCTTAAGCCCCATACACACGGTCGGATTTTTTCATGGATTCTGTCCGATCGGACAATGTTGTTGAAAAATCAGACCGTGTGTATGCACCATCGGACAGTGTACGTCGGATTGTCCGACGGACAAAGTCCTATCTCCTGCTGGATAGATTTGCCGACAACACGGTCCGATCACACCAAATCCGATCGTGTGTACGGTTGTCCGACGGACAAAGTGCTACGCATGCTCAGAAGAAATTCTGTGACGGAAGCGCTCGGTCAGGTAAAACTACCTTTCCTAATCGACACAGCACATTCGTCACGCTGCAATGTTAAAATGTCTTTAATGCAGCGCATTCTCTTTGTCTTTACAATGCAACAAGAATGACATGTTTTAGCTGCTCCTATTCACCCGCACTTCTCACAAACTTAGTTCTTTATTACTTTTCAGGATTTATACACTACATGTTTATTTTTACTCAGATCGTAAAAGAATCTTTGTTATATTTTTAGCATGTTTTATTTTTATTTTTTTATTTTTTTTGGGAATACATATTTGAAGGAGATTTTATTAATGTTTTTTGGAGGGGGGTTGTGTGTCTCAACTTAGCCAAACCACATTATTAACATTTGTATTTGTTGCTTAAATTTACTTGGAGTTTGTTGGTTGTTGGTGCCCCTTGTTAATTCTACTTTAGGATTAGTGAAATGTACCTGCCTACTCAAATAAAAACTGTCATTGTAGAAAAGTAAAGCACAATAGTCAATGATTATTTCAAATCAAAAAAACCTTTATTTAGGTCTCAGCAACAAACCAAAGAGGAACGCAGCCATGGTGAAACTTGGGGAATTTGTAAAGCCTTGGACCCCCATGGCAACCATCAATTTTCAAGCGTAGAAAATTGGGGGCCTGAGGAGTACGTATATTAAGGGGAGTGCAATCTGGTCCTGAAGTCCAAAGCATCCGGAACTGCAGCAGATGCCATCTAGGTCCCCAGGCTCTGGTACTACGAGAGGCTCCATCTTCTCTCAGAACAGACTGAATCCAGGTCGTCACTCTCAGGTCTTCCTTCCACGCTTCCTTGCACGCTGTGGCTGTCCTGCTGGTGGGGTGGCAGAAGGAGGAGGAGGAGGAGGAGGCGGAGCATGGTAACTATGGCAAACATGTGTGAGGGGAGTCATCTCCCCAGCCCTCCCCTTATTTAGGACATGGAGGATGAGCCCCTCACACATGTTGCGTTGCCTCACCTCCATACCCATCATCTTCGTGACAACCACGGAGCCAAAGGTCTCCTCGTCGGTGGGTGTGGCATGTAGGGAGGCTGAAGCCTCTCTGATCATCCGGAGCGCTTACTCTCCCGCATCACCCCCCCTTTCTCGCCCTTCTGTACGGAAGGCGGAGGAGAGGGATTTGGGAGTCAGTCAGGCTCCTACGCCTACCCCCCTGTTGGCTGCCACTACCCACCTCTTGGCTGCCACTAACCCCTGCCTCCTCCTGACTGCCACCTTCCACAGCCACCTCCTGGCTGAGGTCTTCCTGTGTATGAAAAAGGGACATAGTTTCAGGTATTTGTTCATCAAACACACACAATTCTCATCTAGTGACTGGTGCAAAATGTTTACAAATAGAAAACCATACAATTCTCAGCCCTGCAGTTTAGATTGTGGCCCCAACTGTCTCCAACACTACTGTCAGTTGATATGTCAAACACGTTAGGAAGTAACCAATTGGGGATCCTGAATTAAGTGAACATCATTCATTATTCACATAAATGGTAACAAAACTACTATACCTGGAACAAGCTGGGCTCCTCCACCTCTTCCAGACTGGAAGGCCCAGGTTGCTCCTCGGAAGCCTCATCAGGGTGGCCTGCGCGCAAGGAAGCGTGGAAGGAGGAGTCGAGAGTGACTCCGTGACATCAGCCTGGTCTTTGAGAAAATGTAGACTCTGATAGTACCAGAGCTTGGGGACATAGACCTCATCTGCTGCAGTTGCAGTTTCTTCCGACTTCACGACCTTCTTGCGCTCCCTGATATACGCACTCCTCAGGCTGCCCATTTTCTTTCTTATATCATCAACAGTTGCCGTGGGGAACCTTGGCTTGACAAATTCCACAAGTTCCTCCAGGGCTGTGTGCCTCTTTGCTTTGATGCTATAATGGGGGTGTTTAGCCTGCCATAAAATGGGAAATTCCCTGTATTTGGCAATGAAGAGGGGGAGAAAACTCATGTCGTTGAATCCCTTCATAATCTCTGCAAGACACAACACCACACAAAACACTATAAATTATGTCAGGCTAAACTCTCATAATCTTCTCCATAAAGAAGCCTCAAGTTCGAATCAGTCTAGGCTAGTTATGTACCAACGTCAAATTGTACTTTCGTTTCTAGCGATCGTCTCGTGCGTGAGCTTTCTCTCCCCTCGTCTCCCAGATCGTGGCTACGACACAGGCGTGTGACGTTTTATATCCAGTGCGCATGCGTCAAACTCCGCCCGCCCCTGGCGAACTTTCTCGTCTATTCCCCACCCATTCTCTTTACGGCGCAGTGGGGAGAGCACATGGCGGGGACACAGCAGGTGCGCCCCAAATATCCCACCAACGAGGAGGAGGACGAAGAAAGTCCGGAGGCAGAAACGTCCCGATCCCGGAGCCTGAAATTCAAGGCCTCCAATATGTCATTTGGAGAAATGTTGGAGATGGTGGACATATTAAAGAGGAGCGACTATGATGGGAAGTATGGGCCTTACCTCAACCCCAATGTCCGCAAGGCCAAGATCATGTCTAAAGTTGTGAGGAGGCTGTACAATCAGTTTGGGGTACAACGATCCAAGGAACAACTGAGGAAACGCTGGTCAGACCTGAAACTGAGGGAGGCCGATCAGTACAGAAAGATCAAGCGAATTCTTCAAAAAAGTAAGTAGTTGTGTTTTTGTTTTATTTCTTGCTTGCATACTGCTCCATGTGGTTTGATTTTTACAAAGTTGTACATTCCAAAATGGCCACTTTCAGGTTCGTCTGTGCATTCGATCGTACTCAGCCTCGATCTTTCTGCCACTGTCATGTTCGTGTGTGTGTCCATTCGATCGTACGCAACCTCGATCATTCGGCCACTTATAATACGAGGTTTGGTGAAGTTTTTATTGAAAGGAAGTTTGTTCTCACTAGAGATGTCATCAAGAGCGTAAACCAAATTTACTCAATGTAAAGGAGAGGTCACTCAGTAGCTGTTTACCCATCTTGACTCTAGAGCACTAGTGCTGGTACACCCAAACCCCCTTTTTATTAGGCTTTTCCACACATGTGCTCCAGTGGATACTAGAGGGAAGTCTCCATCACACAAACTTCTACCAAAAAGCTAGTAAGTTTAGCACCTTTACAAAGTGACTACATTCATGTAGTTGGCATTTGTAACTGGCCAAACAAAAATAGTGTCCGTCACTTTCAAGCAATGTTTGTCATTTGCTATTTCTGCCCTCAATAGATTGTGTTGCTAAATCTTCCTTTTGTACATTCTCATAGGGGAGCGCAAACTTGGGCCGTCTGAGGAAACCCCCAAACCAACAAATCCCAAAAAAGGGGAAAGAGCAGAAGCAGAAGAGGAGGAGGAGGAAGGAGAGATCATCGAACTTGGAGAACTTGTCACCACAACAGGTGAGTGTGGGAGAACACAGCTACTGGTAAGCTAATCAATGTATGGCTGCCTCATTTCCAACACCCGATTTTTGTTTGTTTGTGGTTTTTAGGTGACGTGGATGTTGTGGAAGAAAAATCGCACTTTACCACAGAGAGTGCCCACGTACTCATCGGGGAGATAATGGTCTGCAATAGAGATCTAGATTACATAAAGCAAAACATCAATGATGTTCAACAAAAATTGAAGAACATCATTGATGTTTTAGGAAAAATATGAAAACGCACCAAGTAATTAACACACATTTGTGCCTGCTTCTGAACACATTTGCAACTTAAGAACTGTGTGAAATTTGGAACATGCACACATTGTGTCCACATGTGCTAGCTCTCATCATGGTGGATGAATGCCAACGTTTTTTTGGGGGTGCAACCACTTTACGAACTACGAAAGTGGTTGTGGTGAAGGGGTTGCACCCCCAAAAAACGTCCATTCATCCTCATGATGGAAAATGGCACTTTTGAAGCTTCTAGGCATGTGTTTTTACCATCTAATGACCATTTTGAGACCCAAATTGTGTGCATGTTCTAAATTTCCACTTTCCAGGGGTGACCCCCCATGTGATGAAGGCAAGATCAAACACACTTTGAACATATAGTCATGTCTGATCTTGTCTTCACTTTAGAAAGTTGAACTTTCCTAGTTCATAGGTTCTGTTTTGCTCCATTCCTGGTTTTACCAATTGCGTAATGTTTGTAAACAATGTTGTAAATAACCAAGATGTTGTCAGTTTGGGCAAGAAGATTGTAAACGCACTTGTGAATGTTTTCCAAGTAAACTTTTTTAATTTTCTAAATGTGTGGCTTCCTTATTTAAAAAACACAATGCATTATGTATGTCAAATGTAAAGGATATGGGGGGCAATGGGTGTTATTTACTAAAGGCAAGTCCACTTTGCACTGCAAGTTTCTTTTCCAGGGCACTTTTTCACTGCACTTGTAGAGCATAGTGGATTTGACTTATGTAAATGACACCCACAGTGCTTTGTACGAAAACACGGAGCACAGCATTTTTGAGAATACACACATGTCTGACCTGGTGATGAAAAGGAGTATTTTGGGTGTCAGTTATGCAGTACAAACCTTATCTAGACCAAAGATTAGGTAGCAAACACACAACATGAGAATAATCTTTTTTGGGAAGAAGAGACTGTTACCTCCTTTTGCCCAGAAAGTGCATTCCCACTGTCGAAGGCAAAGGGAAAAAAAATAAAGGTAAAATAAGCTAAAAAGAATACGGAAATGACAAGAAATCATAGGTTGGTTGAAAAATAAGATTTATTAAAAAATGCCTCTCACACATCGTCAGGCAGAGCAATGGCCCCCCTACCCACAAAGTAGTCCATATATTGCTCGCGGACCGTGCGGGCATTTAGAGGGGGCAAGCCTGGACGTGCCACTTGAAGGGCTGTGAGGTCAGCATTTGGAGGGCCCTCCACATCTGGGCCAACGGGCACCACATAGTTCCTGTTATGTCTTTTGAGGAAGTTGTGCAATATGCAACAGGCAAGAACTATGTGGTTCAGTTTGTATTCCGCCAAGTTAATTGCCGTCAAGAACAGGCGGAAGCGGCTGGCCAGGATGCCAAAAGTGTTCTCCACAACTCTTCGGGCTCTGGACAGCCTGTAGTTGAAGACCCTCTGGTCTGGGGTGAGGGTCCTCATCGGGAACGGCCTCATCAGATGGGGAGTCAATGCAAACGCTTCATCTGCGACAAAGACGAAGGGGAGTCCTTCTGCATTCTCCTCTGGAGGTGGCAAGCACAGACTGCCACTTTGGAGACGCGAGTAGAACTCCGTGTGCGCAATGGCACCACCATCCGAGATCCGGCCGTTCATCCCCACGTCCACATACATAAATTCATATGTCGCCGACACCACCGCCAACATCACTACACTATTAAACCCTTTATAATTATAATAGTAGGACCCCGAGTTGGGCGGTGGGACGATGCGGACGTGTTTCCCATCAATTGCCCCTCCGCAGTTAGGAAAGTCCCAACGGCTGGCAAAGTGGGAGGCCACAGTCTGCCATTCCTGTGGCGTGGAAGGGAACTGTGGAGTGAAACCAGAAAAAATAATTAGTCACTTTGCACATAAACATTGCAAGCAGATTAGACAATCAACATCTTGGAACAAGAGCATTGTATAAAATTGGAGACAGGAAAGTATTTGCACAGAAAAGTAGAGGCTCACCTTCACAGATTACTCACCCCCCATCAATCCCCCCACTTCTGATGGGCCATTGGCAATAACTAGGGTTTTGGGGGGGGGGGGGGGGGGGGGGGGTGTTGGACAGGTAACCTTCTGCACTTCATTGATTGGCAAATGGCTCAATAATGTGTGCTAGTTTGGCCAGACCCTCTGTACTTAACACTATTGGCAGCCCCCAGGAAAGCTAAACTAACATTTCCAACCCCCCCCCCCCCCCCACAAAAAAAAGGAAAGCACATTGTGACATTCTGAAATTACCAAGCAAGCTAATAGGAGGGAAAGAACCCCCAAAAATAGGAAATGGAAAGTATGGAGGCAGCCCCTTGCACTACATGCTTTGCTGAATTCATCCCTATAGATGCCCACTATAAAGAGGTAGGTATATAGTGTGTATTGACCTTGGCAAAGCCAGCAGGATTGGTACCATCTGACAGAGCAGTTGGGGGAGGGGGTTCCTAATGAGTTTGCCCCCCCCCCCCCAAAAAAAAAAAAAAAGGGGGCTCTACATGAAGTAAACCACACAGCAAACATTTGTGCATATTTTAGGGGGTGTTTGGGGGGAAACAATACTATGCAGCAGACAAAAGACATTGCTTAAGTGACTAGGCCATAGGTGTCTATTGGGCCAGAAGAGCATGCTGGGCAGGTAAGTGAAGGGAAAAATGCATGAAGGAGAAAAGGGGCACAGCATATTAGAACATATTGCAAACATGGTAATTAGGGAAGGAGGTCAAAAATAGAAGACATTAGCAAACAGAGCATACATAGAAGGGAATAGTAAAGTATAAATGTTACCTTAATATAGTCCTCCTGCAGGACCTGGATGATGGCAGAACAGGTCTCTGGAATAATGATTCCCAGGGCCTGGGGAGAGATACCTGAAGAGAACTTCAAATCCTGAAGACTTCTCCCTGTCGCCAAGTACCTCAACGTGGCAACAAGCCTCTGCTCCGGAGTAATGGCTTGTCTCATGCAGGTATCCTGCCGGCTGATAAAGGGGGTCAGCAAAGCCAAAAGACGGTAAAAAACGGGGTCCGTCATCCAGAGAAAGTTCCTGAAATCATCAGGATTATTCTCCTGGATCTCACGTAGCAAAGGCATGTGCGAGAATTGGTCACGCTGAAGCAACCAATTCTTGATCCACATCCTCCTCGTCACTCTGTTCATGGACGGGTCTTGGGTCAAAGCTAAAAGCCCGACACCAATTCCGCATACAGCACGAACTCGGCGACGAGTACGCACGGGAAACATCATTAACAAGGTCACAAAAGGTCGGCTGGTCAGAACGGACAAACAGAAAGCACCGATAAACAGCAAGGCCTGAAAGAACGAAATGAATACCAGAAACGAGCAGACAATAAGCAGTGCAAATCAAAGCGTCCTATATCAAGATATAGGCCGCAATGACCAACAAATGCGAACTGACTACACGCACTAATAAACAGATACGCACGACAAGCACAAACTGAAGAGCAGTAACGATCTGAGTCAGAAAACTGAGAAGCGCGAATCTTAAGTCACCAAACTTCGACTAACTCGCGATAAACACGGGATCAGCAGAAGGAGCCCAACGGGTGCCTGACGTGGTGCTGAACTTCCCTTTTCTAATCTCGTGGAAGACGACTTACGTCACGACGTTCTTGCAGACCGGATATTCCGACAACGTAGTCCGACCGTGTGTACGCAACACCAACATCGGACAAAGTACGACGGACAGGATCCGACCGACATGGTCCGCGGATAGTCCGACCGTGTGTATGGGGCTTTACAGTGTTCTGGCACCACCAAAACCATAGGCCCAATTTTTCTGCCCCTGTTTAACAGGGGCATGTAATTACAATTTTTTATCTAATATTTCACAGCAGGGCCCGTTCTTGCGCCCAACAAGAGTAACTGTGAGGGCTTACAGTGTTCTGGCACCACCAAAACCAAAGACCCAATTTTTCTGCCCTGTTTAACAGGGGCATGCAATTACAATTTTTGATATAATATTTCAACGCAGGGCCCGTTTCTGCTCCTAACAAGAGTAACTGTGAGGGCTTACAGTGTTCTGGTGCCACCAAAACCAAAGGCCCAATTTTTATGTCCATGTTTAAAAGGGGCATGTAATTACTATTTTTGAAATAATAGTTAAGCAGGGTCAGTTCCTGCGCCAAACAAGAGTAACTGTGAGGGGTTAAAGTGTTCTGGTACCACCAACACCTAAGGTCCAGTTTTTCTAAAGAGTACATAGGGCAGGCTGTATAGTATATATACTGCTGTTCAGAGTATATAGTGCCTGGGGGAACCCCACGCCATTTAAAAAAAAATTGGTGCGGGGTTCCCCTTAATATCCATACCAGACCTGAAGGTCCTGGTATGGATTTGGGGGGGGGGGGGGGGGGGCGGGGGGGGGGGGGGCGACATCCACACCATTTTTTTTATTGGTATTTTTGGTATTTTTATCTATATTGCCGAGATCCAACAATACATTACAGCTGTGAGCAGTTTTAAATACATTTTTTCCTAGAAATTTTATTTTGCTGTGGTACTGTTATAAATATGTGAAATATGCGCTACTTTACAGGCATACTAAGGACACCCCTCAGGCACAATATATAAAGGAATATTTAATTTTTATTGTAAAAAGGCAATATAAAAGTCCAGGTAAAATGACCAGATCCTGCAAAGGAAAGGCACTTATCCTAATAAATATTGCAGCAGCGCTAAAATACAGTCTTTTTAGATAAAAAGAGTTCATAAAACATCATGGTGTCCCGGAATATAGTCTATATTGGTGCAGTGAACCGAAACTTCTGGATATATAGTGATACACCTTCCACCGGATAAGCAATTTTTTCACCGCGTGCAGATCACACTCCCCTTTGGGGATGCACTCACCAGAAATAAAATGTATATCAGCGTTTCAATAAAGGGGAGTGTGATCTGCACGCGGTGAAAAAATTGCTTATCCGGTGGAAGGTGTATCACTATATATCCAGAAGTTTCGGTTCACTGCACCAATATAGACTATATTCCGGGACACCATGATGTTTTATGAACTCTTTTTATCTAAAAAGACTGTATTTTAGCGCTGCTGCAATATTTATTAGGATAAGTGCCTTTCCTTTGCAGGATCTGGTCATTTTACCTGGACTTTTATATTGCCTTTTTACCGTCTTGTATTGTATTTACAGTAGCTGCTTTAGGAATATCGGGTAATCATTACCAGATATTTTTACGTGTTTTATCTTCCATTTTTTAAGTACATTTAAATCCAGGAGCGCGGAGCGATAGTCCCAGAGGGCGGCATATTGTTTGGCACTATCCGTATATATTTAATTTTTATTGTTTCACTTTAAGCATTATTAAAATCACTGCTCCTGAAAAAACGTCCTGCTTTTAAAACTTTTTTTTGCATTGATACATGTCCCCTGGGGCAGGACCCAATAACTTGCATATAAGCCTTTAAAATTAGCACTTTGTATTTTTCACGTTTGCGTTCCATAGACTTTAATGGTGTTTGCACAAATTTTTTGCCTGTTTGCGTGTTCTGCTGCAAACCAAACTGGGGGTGTTCGGTTCATCCCTAATTAAGAGCACCTGACTTCCTATCACCACAATTTCTGGCCCTGCTACCTGCACTTTTCCGTGCATGACAAAAGGAAATTTAGCAGTGAGAACATCTAGCTCCCCTGGAAAATTCTTCCTTGTTAAGCCTTGTCCACGGTTCATGAGTGGCTGGCGGTAAAACACTTAAAAAATCCTTGTCGGCTGCTATGAATTGTGCATGCACAAGCTGGAGCACTTAGAGAACTGCCAGGCTCAGCCTCAGATCAGGCAGCAGGATGTGGCTTACATTCACATGCCCTGCCACACGAGTAGAGGCCAAGCACGGCAGTTCACTAATTGTCTGGCTTCGGAAATGCGCATGCACAGTTCAAAGTCACCTACAAGGATTTTTTTTGTTTTTTAAAGTGTTTTTTCCACCAGCCACTCACAAGTTGCAGCCAGGCCAGAAGGTATGTGAAAGAGGGCACTAACTTAGGGGGCACTCTGGAGGAGGACATAAGGGTGCACAAAGGAGTACTATTCTGACTCCGATTGTTGTGAAGCAATTTATCCGTGTGAGACCTCTGTGCCTGGCCTGTATAAGATATAATCACTGAGGACAATCCTCATCAGATAGCTTGAACTCACCAAATACCGATTCCATCCACAAAGGTGCTTTTATTCTGAACATCAGGTTACAGCAGATGACAGGATACAAATAGATGAATAGGTTGTAGTATTTATGCATTCAAAAGATGATATTGTCTGTAGCTTACAATGCAGAATACATGTGCCCTGCTACATGTGGCTTGTAGCTGCATCCATGACACAGGAAGTACAATAACAGGAAGAAGGGTGGAGCATTACATACAAAGGAAGTATGTCTTAACATAAGGAAAAATGAACATGTGAAAACAAGTGCATTACCACAAAAGGTCACTAGATGGCAGCATGTGAATTAAATATAAAACGTCCATAGAAATGGTTAGGAAAGCAATCTATATAAATTCTATGCCCCGTTGCGGCAGCATGGGTACTCTGAAGAAAGATGCATGAGGGAACTCTGGAGGATGTAAGGGTGCACTCTAGCGGTAATTAGTATTTTAGTATTTAACCACTTTAATACCGGACACACTCCTGCCCAAGCCAATTTTAAGCTTCCTAAGCTGTCACACTTTGAATGACAATTGCACTGTCATGCACGGTATATGCCCATATAAAATTTTTATCATTTTTTTTCACGTAAATAGAGATTTCTTTTGGTGGTATTTAATCACCACTGGATTTAGAATGTTTTGCAAAATAAACAAAACAAGAAAGAAAACTTTGAAAAAAAAAGCAATTTTTTTATATTTCTGTTATGAAATTTTTAAAATAAATGATCTTTCTTCATGAATTTAGGCCAAAATGTATACAGCTACATTTCTTTGGTGAAAATAATCCAAATCACAGTATATTATTTAGTCTGCAGGAAAGTTATAGAGTATATCTGAAAATCGATCAATCCTGATGTACCTGATGGCCTATCTCATTTCTTGAGGCCTGAGAATGCCAGGACAGTACAAATACCCCCCAAATTACTCCTTTTTGGAAAGTAGACAGTCCAAGGTATTTATTAACTGCTTGCCAACCGACTCTTGCCGATATACGTCAGCAGAAGGGCACGTACAGGCAGATTAACGTACCTGTACGTTCCCCTTTAAGAAGCGGTTTGCGGGCACGTGTGCGCACCCGCCACAGCCTCCGTGAGTGTGATCACAGGTCCCGCGGACTCGATGTCTGTGGGGTTACCCGCGATCGTCTCACAGAGGAAGAATGGGGAAATGCTGATGTAAACAAGCATTTCCCCATTCTGCCTAGTGACAGAACACTCATCACAGCTCCCTGTAATCAGGAGTGGTGATCAGTGTCATGTCACACATAGCCCCTCCCCCCACAGTTATAATCACTCCCTAGGACACACTTAACCCTACAGCACCCCCTAGTGTTAACCCCTTCACTGCCAGTCACATTTACACAGTAATCAATGCATTTTTTAATCGCATTGATCGCTGTATAAATGTGAATGGTTCCAAAAGTGTCCAATGTGTTCACCATGTCGCAGTCACGATAAAAATCACTGATCGCCGCCATTACTAGTAAATAAAAAATTATTAATAAAAATGCTAGAAAACTATCCCCTATTTTGTAGATGCTATAACTTTTGCGCAAACCAATCAATAAACGCTTGTTGCGATTTTTTCCAATAATATGTAGAAGAATACGTATCTGCCTAAACTGAGGAAAAAAAAAATTTTTTTAGATATTTTTGGGGATATTTATTATAGCAAAAAGTAAAAAATAATGAGTTTTTCTCAAAATTGTCGCTATTTTTTTGTTTATTACGCAAAAAAATAAAAAACGCAGAGGTGATCAAATACCACCAAAAGAAAGATATATTTGTGGGGAAAAAAGGACGTCAATTTTTTTTAGAAGCCATGTCGCACGACCGCTCAATTGTCAGTAAAAGCAACGCAGTGTAGAATCGCAAAAACGCTTTGGTCTTTTGCCAGCCAAATGGTCCGGGGCTTAAGTGGTTAACAGGCATCGTGATTTTTTGTCACAATTAATTTTAAAATGAAGAAATAAAAAAAAAAAATGTTTTGCATACTGTCACCAGTGCAGTACAGCATCATCATATAACTGGTGCGGCGGTGATCAGGGACACTGACTGGTAACAGTGTGTAAAAAACAAAAACACAAAAAAAAAATTATAATGTTTTTTCAATTTTTTCAATTGTTTTATGACTTTTTTAATTAATTTTTTTATATCTTTTTGTTTTTTTTCATACAGTGACTAGAGCAATACAGTGCAAGGTGTGATCCTAGGAGGCTGTCATATGACGTCCTCCAAGAACAACAGTGCTTCCGCCCAGTCTATTGTAAAATGACGTTCGGGCGTTGAATTTGAATTTTATGGATACAAGTACTGTGGTATATCAGTTCAGTGTATACAGCAGGCACAGATTCTGTTCAGTCTTCCTTTAAGACCCTTCCAATGGCCATGCACATTGTTAGCCAAGGTGCGCAACGTGCCCTGCAGGTGCCCCAGATCTTTCATAATTTTAGTCATGCTTACATTTTGTCATGCTGTTCTTCCTTTTAAATTGTCAATCTGGCAGATTACTTGCTCTGAGAAAAGCATAATGGACTAGTATGCATCGCATACTAGCCCATTATGTGTCACATACCTGCAAAAGAATCCAGTGATGTCCCCTGTGTGGGCAGCGTTCATTTTCTGGCCCTCTTCCTTCCAGGCGGTTGACTCTGACTCTGTGATTCGCCGGAGCCGCATGACGTCACTCCCGCGCATGCGCACGGGAGCCGCGACTAAAAATATCTCCTAAAAATATCTCCTAAACGGCGCACGTTATATATATATATAGAAATATATTAATGAGTCTAGTAAAGTGAATTTTACACTGTAAACAAATACATCAAACTCGTGAAAAATAAAGGTGTTGAAATGATATATAAGTGACTTGTACGGCTTGTCTGAAGGGGTCCGTCACCAGTTGGAATAAGGCTTACCAAATGTTGTGGACTCAGATGAGTTTACACCGCATGAGTCGCAACCGCTTGATGGTGTCAGCTACACCGATAGGAACAGCTCTCAGCCCAGGCACGTGGCAACAGCAGACAAGATCTTTACTGGATAGTCCAGAGGAACTCAAGGACAGAGTAGTAGGCGGTGTGTGGTATGGTACACAATAAAGAAAGGGGACCATATAGTGAAATACCGTCAGGCGAT
This sequence comes from Lithobates sylvaticus, assembly GCA_028564925.1. NCBI lineage: Eukaryota > Metazoa > Chordata > Amphibia > Anura > Ranidae > Lithobates > Lithobates sylvaticus. Next base: position 390,415,987 of record CM053029.1, on the reverse strand, counting down.
TCAATTTATTAAAATCACAAAAGTGGGGTACTCACATGTACAGAAATTGTTAAAAGCATCAATACAAATCTGGCAGCAGTGGCATCAGCAAATCATCCCCCGACGCATTTCACCTCCATAAGGCATCATCTGGGGGTGCTGATTCACTGGAGCCAAAGCTTATTTATAGATATAGGGGTACTTACACTAAGGTCAGCTTTCCACCACCGCACGTTCATTTCCGGAATCACTTCCGTTTTTTCTCAAAATGGCGCCCATGGCTTGTTTTTCAAGCCTCTTTTTACATTTCTAATGGTTATAGTGTGTATAGCCGCCTAAATAAAACGCAAGATATAGGCAAAGAATGTATCATATGATAGTAACATAGTTTATTGTCTTTGTTAAATAACTAGTTATCAATTTGCAAGAATATCGAGGCAGCCGCACTTGTATTCATGCGGTGTGTCACTGGGCCATTGAAAAATGGCGCCAATAGCGTAAGTGACGCGACTTCTGTGTTTACACCGGAAGAAAAGAGTGTATGTAATGTGTCAATACCCAAGCCTCGATGTGAGGCCGGATATGACGTGCATGCGTCGTCCCCAAGAAGGGAATAGACGGACGACGTGACTAACCAAGCCTCCCTATCAATGCACGGAGTGTACAAAAAAGAGAGAGGCGCTTGGAATTAATGGAAGTGGATGCTAGTAAATGGCTAAAAAACACATTGATGTGTAAAGAACGTGCGTATAGCCATATTAACCCCTAGTATTAAATAGAACATTGCACTGTATAAAATTGGTATGTAAGGCAAAAAAATGTCATTATAGACACTCAAAATTAAAACGAAGGATAAAATAAATGTAGTATGAAATAGTTTGCCTAATATGATATCTCATCCATATATTAGGATAACGAAGGTGTAGTGTTAGAAAACTGACCTTCATATGCATGCTACATAAAATAAAAAATGTATAGTATTAAAACATTTACACCAACATAAAAAATATATTAAATTATTCCATATGAATTTAATTTGAAATTTGCATAATGCACAAATATGTACTGCAAATCATGCCATTATATTTGTATTATGTATATTTACTAAATAATTGGAGAAGCTGGAGGCATACAGAGATAACCACAAATGGGTGGCTGATAATTGGCTCGAACCGAATAGACAAATTGAAAATAATGAGTGTATTTCCACTGGGAAACATCGATTTAATTATTGTTTGGAGATATAAAGCATAGACATAAATACTTAAGCTTTATTAAGAAATGAGTTGATGTCCCATTCAACATTTAGACCCCACGGCTGATATGTTTGTAACTCAAAAATCCAGAATGTTTCGAGCTGTGACACACCACATGTCTTAGCTCCACCCCTCCAAGGGGGAATGTAGCTGTCAATCACGAGGAACGTAGTACCTTCTGGATTGCGATCGTGGCATTCCCTGTAATGTCTGGGGACTGTATGTTTTACGTCCCCACTTTTAATTTTTGCCAGATGTTTCCCAACTCTGATGGAAAATGTGCGGGTGGTGCGCCCGATATATTGTTTTCCACAAGGACAAATTATTAAATAAACGACATACCTGGAGGAACAGGTGTGAAAGCCTTTAATTTGGTATGTGCGTTTAGTAATAGTGGAACAAAATTGGACGCTCTTAGACCTACCAGCTACATTATTCCGGCATACGCTACATTTTTTACAGGGAAAGTAGCCCTTCAAGTTGTGAAAGAAGGAGGGTCGGACTGGAGGGTTGATAATATTTGGGGCAATCTTACTTTGAAGTGAAGGTAAGCCCCTAAACGGTTGTGGTGTGGCGGGGGGGGGGGGCCGGGGGGCCCGAGCTTGGCGCTCTTCGACTACACCCCCACATAGATAAGTGCTCTTTTTCAGTGGGAGAAATGGAGAGAGCGCAAATTAGCGAATAATTTACAATTTTGCTGTTCCTATAGAACTGTTTCCCATTTAAAGTGGGCTATCTCTTTTTTCCTTTTTTTTTTTTTTTTTTTTTTTTTTGTATTTTTTTTGTTTTGTTTTTTAAGTGTATTTTTTTTTAACTAATATTTTTTTTTGGGTTTATTTTTTTTTTTTTTTTTTTTTTTTTTTTTTTTTTTTTTTTTTTTTTCCCTTCTCTGGAAAGAGAAGGGAAGGGACCTTCCCCCCCCCGTTTTTTTTTTTTTTTTTTTTTTTTTTTTTGGGGGGTGGGGGTTAAGAGTTAAGGAATGGAGGTCGTGAGGGTACTCTCGCTTAATGCTAAGGGACTCAATGTACCCGAAAAAAGACGCATGCTTATGGCAGACCTACACCGGAAGAAGTCGGACATCGCCTTCATCCAGGAGACGCACTTCAAGGATGGTAAGTTACCAGTTTTGAAAAGTAGATTTTTCCCAGTAGCGTACCATTCCACTAACAAGTTTACTAAAACAAGTGGGGTGTCTATAATAATTTCATCTAAGGTGCCATGGACCTGTGTGGAGGAAAAAGCAGACTCAGGGGGACGGTATTTGTTCTTAAGAGGTATGATTGGCAGCATGGAGGTAACACTATGTCAGTATCTACACGCCTAACTCCCATCAAGAAACTTTTATTACTCAGACATTAGACATATTGAATGAATTTACGAAGGGTCAAAAACTTATACTTGGCGGTGATTTTAATATGCCATTAATACCATCTGAAGATACCTCCTCGGGAAGCTCCTCGATACCCATATTAGCGCACGGGGAAACGAATATCCAGAGCGCTACATAAAGCACAACTAATAGATATATGGCGCATTTTCCATCCGGATGAAAGGGACTATACTTTTTATTCTAACCCACATAAACAATATTCTAGAATCGACTATTTTTCTTATTCCCATTCTCAATTGCAAGCGGTCCGCGAGGTTTCAATCGACCATATTAACATGGTCAGATCACGCGCCAATTCAATTATCATATGCATTAACGGACCACTTAGCCTCCAGAACAAGAACCTGGTGACCTACTCCTAATGAGAGAGTTTATCTACAGGATGGAGAAGTAATGGAAGAGGTTATAAGAGAACTAGAGTCGTTCTTCCTACTGAATGATATCCCTGACAGCAATACCAAATATGGTATGGGAGGCACATAAGGCAGTAGTATTAGGGGGAGTTACTTATTAAGCATGGCTCCCGAATAAAAAAACAACGTACTAAACAATTGACCTCCCTTCTGAATGAACTAAAGTTAGTGGAAGCGCAATACAAGCACGCTCTAAACAGCTGCATTAGAGACTGAATTATTAATCCTACGTAAAAAAATTGTAGACTTAATGCTATTTAGGGCAAAAGCGCAAATACAGATCTGTCGGAGGGTATCATACGAGTCGGGCAATAAAATGTGGAAAGGTATTAGCCAAGGACTCTAAGAGAACAGGTCTTGGGAACTATATACCACATTATAGTAAAGGCAAATGGACAGAAATGTTCCCTCCAAAAGAGATAGTGGAAGAATTTCAAAGATATTATTCAACCTTATATAATTTACAGAAAGATCCCCCTCCACTAACTCAGACAGGAAGAATACTTAGCTAAATCCCAAATGCCTAAACTAACATCCGAGGTCAGTAAATTACTGACGAACCGTTCACACTAGAGGGATCCAAAGAGCGATTGGCTATATCAAACAGGGAAAGGCTCCAGCGCCAGACGGCTATACCATTGCTTATTTATAAAAATTTTGTTTGCGTCCCTTGGTAAATTTATGCTGAAGTTTTTTAACAATCTGGGCTCGGACACGAAGCTTCCCCAAGATTACACTTATGGCATATATTGCAGTCATACATAAAGAGGGGAAGGACCTACAGCATGTGGCAGTTACAGGCCAATCTCGCTGTTAAAACACTTGACTTGAAATATATCACACTAAAAATGATAGCTGTTAGAACTCAGGAGTATATTCCAACCTTAATCCACCTGGATCAGGTGGGATTTGTACCCTCCCGTGAGGCAGAGACAATATAATCAAAGGTGACAAACCTTTTACATGTGGTAAACAGTAAACAAATCCATGTGTCCTTCCTAGGAACCGACGCAGAAAAGGCCTTCGACAGGGTCGGACTGGCGATATATGATGGCAGTGTGTTAAGATATGTGGGAATGGGGGACGTCATGATGGCCCGCATAGGCTCAGTTTATTCTGAACCCACAGCCGAGTCAGAAAATATGGAATGGGGTAACTGTCGGAGCCCATAAGGATTAAGAATGGTACGAGACCAAGGCTGCCCCTATCGCCACTCCTATTTGCTCTGGCATTAGAGCCATTCCTGTGTACAGTCCGCTTAAACACGGACATAGGGGGAGTGCCGATAGGGGACACCCAACAGAAGATATCTGCATATGTGGATGATATGATGTTCTCACTCACAAACCCTATAATTTCCTTACCGGTACTTCTTAGCGAATTCATAAGTATGGCACCTTATCTAATTTGAAGATCAATTTCAATAAATCGGAAGCAATGGGAGTAGGTATAAAACATTTGGAGCTTCTAAATTTCCAGACCAGCTTTAAATTTAAGTGGACAGCAACAGCCTTAAGATATTTGGGGACAAATATACCCCCTAAAATATCTAAATTATTTGAGCTAAATTTTCCACCTTTGCTAAGAGAAACGAGGGCGCTACTTGATAAATGGAAGACGGGATTTACACTCTTGGCTAGGAAGGAGTAACATTATCAAGATGTGTATTCTCCCTAAATTTCTATATCTGCTACAGGCTCTTCTAAATTCCGATTGTTACGTTCTTTGACTTTATCTGGGCATATAAACGCCCAAGATTGAACAGACAACAACTGATGCTCCAAAAAATACATGGAGGTCTGGCGGTGCCTGATATTAGGAGATATCAACAGGCGATACATTTAACAAGACTTATCGACTGGAACTGTCATCAGGGAATCAAACTCTGGCCAAGATTGGAACAGGCCCAGTGCAATATCTTACTTGCCAGGGCACCTTGGTGCAAACGCCAAAGGACAAGATTAAAAGTCACTTTAGCCCTTTCAGGTATTAGAGGGGATAGGATTTTATCTGTTTTTAATATATCCCAGTGTTTATTCAAAATACTTTAAATATCTTTGTGTTGCACCGAGTAAGAAGTGAGAACGGCCCATTTTAAGGAATTGTCACGTTCTCTAGGGGGTCGATCGAACAAAGAGCGTCTATCCATTGAAAGAACTTCATGGTACTGGGACTGCACAGTAGTTGGATCATATCCTTGTTCAAAAAATGTATTCATAAACACTGAAGCTTGCTTTTTGAAGACTTCAACTTCTGTGCAATTCCTGTGAAGTCTTAGAAATTGGCTTTTAGGAACAGCTTTAAGCCAGGAATGGTGATGGCAGCTGTCCCTGGGTATAAAGCCGTTTCTATCGGTGGGCTTGAAAAAAGTTTGGAATTCCCACTTATCAAGATGGATATTATTCTCTAAGTCGAGAAAATGGACACGAGTGGGACTCCATTCATAACTCAAAGAAATCCCACGGTCATTTGAGTTCAAAATGGAGAAGAAGTCCATCAAAGACTCTGGAGTGCCATCCCATAGGAGGAGGATGTCGTCTATATATCTAGCCCATAGGACCAGGGATCGACCTCCCTCTCGATAGACGACATCCTCCTCCCACTTGGCCATAAAAAGATTGGCGAGGCTGGGGGCAAATTTTGCCCCCATAGCCACGCCTTTCTGCTGGATATAAAACTTCTGGTCAAACCAAAAATAGTTGCGACCAGTCGCAAATTCCAGCAACTGTATAATATATTGTCTCTGATCTGGTACAATCGAGACATCCTTCTCCAAAAAATGTTGTACAGCCTGTATCCCCAAGGAATGGGGAATACAGGTGTACAATGAAGCTACATCTGCCGTGGCCAGCAGGTAGCTGCTTTTAATACTTGTTTTTTCCAAAACTTGAATAGTATGACTAGTATCTCTCAAATAAGAAGGAACTTTCTTAACTAGTGGCTGTAAAAAGAAATCCACATAACGACCTATCCTAGACGTAACTGAGTCTATGCCGCTGATTATGGCGCAGCCAGGGGGGTGGATAGGGTCTTTATGTATTTTAGGAAGAAAATACATAGTGGGAATTCTAGGTGCCAACGGTAGTAAATAAGCTTGTTCCTTCTTATTTAATATTTTCGCGTCAAAACCTGTTTGGACCAACTCAGCTAATTGGTTCTTAAAATGATTAGTGGGATTATATAATAATTCTCTGTATGTCTCCATGTCTCCTAAAATCCTTTGCATTTCTTGTACATAATCACTCGTATTTAGTACAACAATGCCACCGCCCTTATCCGCAGGGCGAATGACAATATCCTTATTTTCACTTAATGATTTAAGGCCTGTTAGAAAGGAACGTTGTATATATGGTTTTTTAATTGGTAATAGGGACAAATCCTTTAAAACAAGATCTCTGAATATTTTTACAGCCGGAAAAACAGGGACTGGGGGGCTAAACAAAGATGGATTTGATAATCCAGAGTGGACAGTCCCTGATGTTGCGGCTCTATCCGATCTCTCACATGGGTTAGATGCAAGATATCTTTAAATGTTAATTTTTCTAATATATTTCTGTAGATCAATGAAAGTATGGAATTGATCCAATCCTTTTGGAGGGGCATATTTAAGGCCCTTATCCAAAATGGATAATTCATCCTTGGTAAGTACCTTAGAGCTCAAATTAAATACACCTTGACCGCCTAGACTCTTCTCCTTTTTCCTCTGAGCTCTCCTCCCCCCTCTGAGACCTCTTTTGTGTCTGGAGCCCTTTTGCGTCCTTGTGTGTCCTGATGAAAAACCTGAATATCATATGGTTGATAGTCATAATTGTTTGTCTCGTACGCCGGTGGTTCAAATTCATCGGCAATATAGTGACGATAATCGTCATTATAGGTGTCCTGTAGCGGACCAAATCTATTATGCGTAGCAGGATATGTACGAGCGGATGGACGTCTTTGTGTGTTTTGAGACACAAGATATTCATTCCGTTGTTGAGGCATATTATGCTGGGGATAATGTCCATAGTCATTCTGAGGGTAGACTCTAGAGTCACGTTGGTTGCCTCTAGGGTTACCTCTACCACCTCTTTTAAACTGGTTATTTCTCCCTCTTTTTTGAGGTTGGGCTGTATAATTCCCAGCACCCCTCTGTGTTTGTGTTGAATTTCTTGGTGTTGAATCACCATGATAATTTTGTGAAGTGGGGGTGCCTCTCATTAAACCTCTCTCAACATTGGGAGTTGATATGGATCTACTAAGGGCAGGAAGGGGTTGGGCAGCTCTGGTAGTATCAGTAACGGACACTTCTGATTCCATAGGGATCTCAGATGCGGGATTGGGAGCTACAAATTTCTGCCAGCCAAAAACTGACCCGGACTTGTAGTCTCAAAAATCACGTTAATATTTTTTCCGTTTTTTATTTTTCTGGTTACGGTCTTCCTTCTCTAGATGAGTTTGAAGATTGCCAGAAAGAGAATTATATTCGCCAGTGTTTTTAAAATTTAGGAGTTTATCTTTAATCCCCTTACTCCTCTCCTTTACTAGCATCTACTTCCATTAATTCCAAGCGCCTCTCTCTTTTTTGCACACTCCGTGCATTGATAGGGAGGCTTGGTTAGTCACGTCGTCTGTCTATTCCCTTCTTGGGGACGACGCATGCACGTCATATCGGGCCTCACATCGAGGCTTGGGTATTGACACATTACATCCACTCTTTTCTTCTGGTGTAAACACAGAAGTCGGGTCACTTCCGCTATTGGCGCCATTTTTCAATAGCCCAGTGACACACCGCATGAATACAATTGTGGCTGCCTCGATATTCTTGCAAATTGCCAACTAGTTATTTAGCAAAGACAATTAATTATGTTACTATCATATGGTACATTCTTTGCCTATATCTTGCGTTTTATTTCATTTGATTTTAGCGAATATAGGCGGCTATACACACTATAACCATTAGAAATCTAAAACGAGGCTTGAAACACAAGCCATGGGCGCCATTTTGAGAAAAAACTGAAGTGATTCCGGAAATGAACGTGCGGTGGTGGAAAGCTGACCTTAGTGTAAGTACCCCTATAAATAAGCGGTGGCTCCAGTGAATCAGCACCCCCAGATGATGCCTTATGGAGGCGAAACGCATCGGGAGATGATGTGCTGATGCCACTGCTGCCAGATTTGTATTGATGCTTTTAACCATTTCTGTACATGTGAGTACCCCACTTTTGTGATTTTAATAAATTGAATCGCCTGACGGTATTACACTATATGGTCCCCTTTCTTTATTGTCGGTAACACTTCCAGGGAGGTACCATACCACACACCGCCTACTACTCTGTCCTTGAGTTCCTCTGGACTATCCAGTAAAGATCTTGTCTGCTGTTGCCATGTGCCTGGGCTGAGAGCTGTTCCTATCGGTGTAGCTGACACCATCAAGCGTTTGCGACTCATACGGTGTAAACCTATCTGAGTCCACAACATTTGGTAAGCCTTATTCTAACTGGTGACGGACCCCTTCAGAAAAGCCGCACAACTCACTTATATATCGTTTCAACACCTTTATTTTTCACGAGTTTGGTGTATTTGTTTACAGTGTAAAATTCACTTTACTAGACTCATTAATATATATCTGTGTTTCAAAACATGTATATATTACGTTTTCTCATTTGAAATAGAGATTTCATTGATTAGTTGTTATTGTACCACCTATTTATGGGTATATTTGTTTGTTTTTCATTAGGGTTATAGGGTGAAGTTTATTTAGTGATAAATATTTACCTTACAGTCACTATATATTCGAGTGTGCATCACATATATATTGGTATAAGATTTAGTTTGCATGTATTTGTTTGCACAAAATTTGGACACATTTTAGGGGGTGTTTAGGGTAAATCACTACAATGAAGCTGACAAAATCCATTGTTAAGTGACTAGGCTAGGTGTGTATGGGCCCAGGATAGCATGCTGGGGAGGTTAATGAAGGCAAATATGCACGTAGGCCAAAAAAAGAGCATTAAAAGCTTAAAGCATGCATGAGGATAAAGAGGACATTCACAGCATATTCCAATCATGGTAATTAAGGAATGATGAAAGAAATACAAAACATTAGCATACATGAAATACATATAATGTGATGTTAAAGGAGAAAACTTACCCTAATATAGCCCTTCTGCAGGACCTGAATGATGGCAGAACAGGTCTCTGGAATAATGATCCCCAGAGCCTGGGAGAGATGCCTGTTGAAAACTTGAGGTCCTGCAGACTTCTCCCTGTCGCCAAGTACCGCAAGGTGGCAACTAGTCTCTGTTCGGGAGTGATGGCTTGCCGCATGCAGGTGTCTTGCTTCATAATATAAGGGGACAGCAAAGCCAACAGACGGTGAAAAACAAGGTCCATCATCTGGAGAAAATTCCTGAAATCATCAGGGTTATTCTCCTGGATCTTCCACAGCAAAGGCATATGAGAGAATTGGTCACGCTGGAGTAACTGATTCTTGGTCCATGAACTCCTCCCCACCCTGTTCATGGACTGGGCTTGTGTCAAAGTAAGAAACCCAACACCAAGTCCCCGCACAGCACGAACTCTACGACAAGGACGTACCCTCAACATGGCTTCAAAACAGTCAGCTGGTCATAATGAACTAACAGAACGCACTGAAAAACAGCAAGGCTTGTGAAGAGCGAGCTGAAAATCAGAAACGAGCAGACAAGAACGCACTGAAAAACAGATACGAACTGACTATACACACTGAAAACCAGATACAAACCCACAAGCACAAACTGAAGAGCAGTAATGATTGGAAAAGCACGAGTCTGTAAAGCACGAATGGTCTCTAGACAAACATTTACTAAACAAGATAAACACGCACTGGGTATTGAACTTCCGTTTTTTAGTACCGTCATATGTGTTGTACGTCACCACGTTCTTGATGGTTGGAATTTGGTGTGACTGTGTGTAGGCAAGACAAGCTTGAGCGAAATCCCATCGGAAAAACCATCCAAGGCTTTTCCGACAAAAATTCAGATCGTGTGTATGCGGCATTATATGCAAGTTATTGCCATAAAAAGTGTGCGGGGGCCCGGATCCTGCCCCAGGGGACATGTATCAATGCAAAAAAAGTTTTAAAAACTGAAGTTTTTTTCAGGAGCAGTGATTTAATAATGTTTAAAGTGAAACAATAAAAATGAAATATTCCTTTAAATATCATGCCTCGGGGGTGTCCTTAGTTTGATTGTAAAGTAGCACATGTTTAGAACAATACCACAGCAAAATAAAATTTCTAAAGGAAAAAATGTAATTTAAAACTACTCGCTACTGTCGGGTCTCGGCATTATAAAATCATTGAAAAAAATTGCATGGGTTCCCCCCAGTCCATTACCAGGCCCTTTGGGTCTGGTATGTATATTAAGGGGAACCCGCACCCAAATTTAAAAAAGATGGCGTGGGGGTCCCCTAGGCCCCCAGGCACTATATACTCTGAACAACAGTATATATACTATATGACCTGCCCTATATACTCTGCATAAAATTGGGCCTTAGGTGTTGGTGGTACCAGAACACTAAAACCCCTCACAGTTACTCTTGGTGAGTGCAGGAACGGGCCCTACTGTGAAATATCATATCAAGAATTGTAATTGAATGCCCCTGTTAAACAAGGCAGAAAAATTGGCCCTTTGGTGGTGGTGGTACCAGAACACTGTAAGCCCTCACAGTTACTCTTAGGGAGCGCAGGAACGGGCCCTGCTGTGAAATACTATATCAAAAATTGTAATTACGTGCCCCTGTTAAACAGGGGCAGAAAAATTGAGCCTTTAATGGTGATGGTACCAGAACACTGTAAGCCCTCACAGTTATGCTTGTTGGGTGCAGGAACGGGCCCTGGGTTGAAATATTATTTAAAAAATTGTAATTACATGCCCTTGTTGAACAGGGGCAGAACAATTGGGCCTTGGGTGGTGGTGGTGGTGCCACAACACTGTAACCCCTCACAGATACTCTTGTTGGGTGCAGGAACAGGCCCTGCATTGAAATATTATTTTAAAAAAAATTGTAATTACATGCCCCTGTTGAACAGGGGCAGAACAATTGGGCCTTGGGTGTTGGTGCCACAACACTGTTAGCCCTCACAGATAGTCTTGTTGGGTGCAGGAACGGAAGCTGCGTTGAAATATTATATCAGAAATTGTAATCACATGCCCCTGTTGAACAGGGGCAGAACAATTGGGCCTTGGGTGGTGGTGCCACAACACTGTTAGCCCTCACAGTTAATCTTGTTGGGTGCAGGAATGGGCCCTACATTGAAATATTATATCCCAAAAATTGTAATTACATGCCCCTGTTAAACAGGGGCAGAAAAATTGGGCCTTGGTTGGTGATGGTGCCTTTGAATACAGGACTTTATGCTGCCTTACATTTCTTTTGCTTTAGCATACTAATGAAGATGTTCACCTTTGTAGTTTCTCATTATTACCCATTTGAAGTCTCTTGGTTATTAATTTAAGTCCATGTTTTCAACATCTAGCATAATTTTCCTGTGATTTGCACAGGCAAATCACTCTTATTAAGTTTTTAAAGTTCAGTTCCATATTAAAACGTAGCATATTTGTGAAACTTAGTTCATGAACCCAATTTTGGCCTAATATTTTACTACCACACAAATGTAATTTTATATATTTAGAAAGCCTAACAGTGCACATAATTCATTCAGGACTTTATTTGCAAACACTGGTTAAATACAGCATTCTCTGCCTATTTGCTGTTTTTTTATTTTCTAAAGTGTATTAGCATCAGAAAATTACAAGTTTCAATATATATATATATGTATATATATATATGTATATATATATATATATATATATATATATATATATATATATTTATATATATAAATATATATATGTAGCGGTACCCCCGTAGGGGCTGCTGATTAACTCAATACCCCACTAGACATGTGCGATTAGTTTTGTACGAAAATGTTGTCAGTAGGCTATAGTGTGCATGAACACTGGCCAATACCCCTGAGGGATGCTTAGGGTGAAGATAGACACTTGGAAAGTATATGCTTTTGATGAGGTAAATATATTTATTCAAGAGAAAGAAAGAGTGTACACATATATAAATGCTGGATTGGATTCAGTATGTTTACATACAAAGATGGGTAGGCTTATACAGTTTTTAACATGTGCATGAAGCATGAACATACAAAAAACGTTGTGACAATTATAAGAACTTGCTTGATACATATATGGTAAGGATGATGCCAACATGTTTCGGACTTTGGTCCTTTGTCAAGGCAACTAGGTATCCTTTTGATTCACATCTAAATGTGTGTGAGAATCATAGAATTAGTACATATTGATTAAGACATATAATACAGTCATTTTAACCATTGCTGTGTACAACCAATGCAGTACATAAAAATTATGTAAAAAATGAACAGGTACTCACATGTAATGCCAATATTCATATTTGCCACAGTGAAAACCACTGAAAGTGGTATGGAGAGATACATAAGGTGAAGGTTTGTAAAAGCAAGATAGGGATAGCCACTGAAAGTGGAAAGCTTGCTGGTGTAGCCTCAGAAGGTTACAAGGTCCTATACAGGGCTTGGGCCGAGGCCCAGGTCTTGTAACAGTCAAACTGAGCCAGGCAATGTAAAGCTGTAAAAATAGAGTATAGGTTCTTTCATATATATATTCTTAGTTTTGTACGAATCGAAAATTCGTACGAATTTCCGTAAATTAGTACATTCGGGAGGATCCGAAATACGAATTGCCATGCTTACGAATTTTGTACGAAATACGAAATTTCGTTTACAAATTTCGGATCGTTGGGTTCGTTAGCTTTATCGTAACAATTACGAACATTAGGTATGATGAATTTAAAAAGCAAAAAATACCTTTCTCAATATGGCAGTCATCAACACATTATGCTTATTATGAGGGGCTCCCACCATCCCTGTGCTATGCTGACTTCCTCCTGGGGCCCTGCTGTGCTCATTATGAGGGGCTTCCACTATCCCTGTGCTGTGCTGACATACTGAGCACAGCAGGGGTACATCCCCAGGAGGAAGTCAGCACAGCACAGGGATGGTGGGAGCCCCTCATAACGAACACATGGCTGCCATGCATAGCTGCTCCAGATTTTGCCTGCTCCAGTTTTGATAGATCCCCCGCATTGTGCGGGGTCACCGGGGATATGCGGGGTCACTGGAAATTGTTTGGTGTTACCGTGCATGTGCTCTCCGCACATCCCCGGTGACCCTAAACAGTGAGGGGGATCTATCGAAACTGGAGCAGGCGAAAACTGGACCAGCTGTGCATGGCAGACAATCAGCTTTTCTCTTTCATTTTCAAATTTGACGAACAGAAGAGAAGCTGATTGGTTGCCTTGCAACTGCTCCTGATTCAGTTTGCTCCAATTTTGATACATTTCCCTAAATGTCTTTTTATCTGTTCTAGCAGTCACATGTGTAAATGAGAAGAATGGTGGGGCACATTAAGGCACATCAGGGCACATTGGAGCACATCAGGGCACATTGGGGCACATCAGGGCATATTGGAGCACATTGCGGCACATCGGGGCATATTGGAGCACATTGGGGCACATCAGGGCACATTGGGGCACATCAGGGCAAATTGGAGCACATTGGGGCACATCAGGGCACATTGGGGCACATCAGGGCATATTGGAGCACATTGGGGCACATTAGGGCACATCAGGGCATATTGGAGCATATTGGGGCACATAAGGGCACATTGGAGCACATTGGGGCACATCAGGGCATATTGGAGCATATTGGGGCACATCAGGGCATATTGGGGCACATTGGGGAACATCAGGGCACAGTTTTTACCAGCCAGCATGCAGAGTAGCGCAGGAAGCGCGTGTAATAAGTTCTCTCTCCGCTGCTCCCTGGTGACCCCTCCTCTCTTCTCGTCCATCCCAGATGATGTCACAAGCAAATAGGGATATATGAGAAGTGAGGAGGGCTGCCAGGGAGCAGCGGAGAGAGAACTTATTACACAAGCTTCCTGCGTTACTCTGCACGCACCTCGATCTAGCCGCGTTTGACGGTAGACCTCTAATACAACAGGCAAATTAGGCCCACCGGGAAACTCCCGGTAGTCCAGATGGCCAATACATCCCTGGTACCCTTGCAAAGTGAGGGCAGCAAGGAGAACACCACAATCTTTGTTGCTTGTGGATTATTGTATACATTTGGCACATTGACCAACAATTGAGTGTAAATATTATTTGGGCATTTCATAAACTGTGATTGTGGGGAGGGACAGGGGCCAACTAAGACCAAGTGGCCATCTCTGCTGCAGACAGTAAGTTCAAGGAATGTTCAGAATGAGGGAGGGGTACCCCATCTTTAGCAAATTGTTTTTCAAAAATGCTAACTGCTCCATTAGCAGGGGGGACAACTGGGATCTTTGGGGTGACGGGATGTTTCCAGTCACAGAAAACACCCTGCTCACTCTGAAAACTTGGCGGAGGGCAGGACAGTAGCTCCTTGGCAATATCTGCGAGGGCAGGCCACTCCTCACTCTTCTCCTGCCAAAAAAACATTGGATCTGTGGTGGGGTGCACTGGTGGGGCTGACAAATAGAACATGACAATCTCTTTTGCTGATATGGGTTTCTTGGGGCGCACTATGCTGGAGGTTCCCATTAGGGTGTCAAGTGCCTCAGCCAAGACAGAAGATGCTACGCTGGCAGGAGCTCTGCTCCCTTCACTAGATGTCAATGTTACATGGGAGAGGGGGTGTTCAATATCTTCTTCCTCCTCTTCCTCCTCTCCCAGCTCTAGCGACCTTACCATCTGCCTTTCCCTCTGATGCACCCTGTCGATTAGTCTGTCCCGCCATGTTGTCAGAGCACTGCACTGCACAGCCATTTTGCCCTTGATGCAAGAGTCACACATGGCAGCCAGCATCAGTTCTGGGCAAGAGGCGGTCAACTCCTGCGCGCGCCTGCCCAATTCCGTCAGAAATGTGTTTAGCAGAGCCAACACATCAGGTTGAGGGCCACCACCAGGCAAAGGTTCCTCAGCCGACTTGAACCGCTCCAATTTGCTCTGAAGGTGGTTGAAGAGTGGGAGCACATGACCAATGCTGGCATCCTTGCGGCTTAGGTGTTCTGTGACAGAGAGGAAAGGTTTGAGGACTGCCACAATCTGCCCAATTATGGCCCAGTCCTCCCTGCCTAAAGGTCTCTCTATGCCAATGTTATGATCACAGGCCATGGCATGGAGAGCCTTCTGCTGCTCAAGGCTGGCACCACAGTTTGGCTGAAGGTCTTACGTGATGGCACACGGTACTGTGGTGCAACAGCCTGCATCAATTGCTTGAAGGGCTCACCTTCTACCATGTTGAAAGGTGCTCCTCCAACTGCAATGAGCTGGCCGATCAGGCGTGTTATTTTACGTACCTGTGCCCGAGACATACCCTTACTCTGAAAGCCACCAAAATCTTCCAGGGTGGCCTGGCTGGTATGGATTGGATGTGGGATGTTAACAGCATTCTTTTCTGCCTTATACTGGCTGGTGGTGCTGGCACTTATGGTGGCTGTGGCGGTGCCACTATTGGTTCCCCTTTTGGTGTTTGGAGGAGGGGCCATAATACTTTTTTCCCCTAACAGCACTGCGTGGTGGTGCACACACATGTGCTGGTTCATGCCACTATTACTGAGATGCCCTATGTCTCGGCCCCGGCTGACCTCCCTGCCACAGTGATTGCATTTGGCCTTCTGACCAACACCAATTTTTTAATATGCTGCCAAATGCTGGAACAGCAGCCACCTCCAATGACACTGCCTGATGGAATCCCATCCACTGCAGTGGTCACACTCTCTTCCTGAGGTTCGGCAGGAGCAGTAGGAAGAGACCTGAGCATCCCAGGTATTTTGGGTGCTGTGATGGATTGAGGCCTAATGGTTGCATTGGCCCATTCTGATGCTGGAGGCTTAGAAAGCACTTGGGCAGGGGACTTTTCAGGAGAGAAAAGTAGTGGGGACTGAGGGGAGATACATTCTGGGCTGTCGGTGGGGCCAACATGGGTAGAGGGTTGGAAATCAAATTTGTCTACAACAATGTCAGGAAAGCCTGTTTCCACCTCTTCCACGTTGCCAGGGGAACAGTGATCATTAGAAGCAGTAAACTCTGTCTCCTTGCTGATCACTGCCAAGCTCCCTGTAGTGCTGATGGTGATGGCACTGGCAGCAATGGTGGTGGTTGGCCTGCTGACATGTTTCCTGCTGCATGGCCAGGATCTCCAGCTTTGGCTGTACAAATGTATGTGCACTGGGAACCCCTTTGGCCTGCCCTCTTCCATAAAAGGTACCAGTGGGCACCATGCTACCAGCAGCAGTGGCAGAGGTGGTAGCGTCACTTTTGCTATGAACTGTGCTGCTGGTTCTAGGAGGTAAATCCTGGAACAGCTGGTGACGTGCAAATGTCTGCTGTTTGCCAGACTCTTTACCACCAGCAGTCTTCACTCCTGTTCGCCTCAGCTTTATGGGAGGTGAGCTGAACTCAGAGGGCGCAGAGACAGAATGTCCCACCTACTGCTCATGTACACAGCTCATAGCTCTCCCTCTCCCAGCAGCACCCTTACTGCTTTTTTGGCCTTGTTTGCTGCTCATTTTTCCTTTAAAAGTTACAAAAATATAGACAAAAAAAATATGATTTTGATTGCAGCAAACTAACACCAAAATCACCAAATGTACAAAAAAAAAATATTATACCAACAGAAAATAACAAAATATTAACTAAATGAAACAAGAAATAAAAAAAGAAAATTATCTCTCAAAACCAACCAAAAAAGAAATAAAACCAGAAACTAAACACTAACAGATGATACACTCGCACACTACAACAGATATAAACTAAAATGAACAACGAATAAACAAAGGATTGCAAAGATATTCGCTCAGATGCACAGACAAATAATTGTGTGATCTGCTCCACTAACCCACAAAGGGAAGTCACATGATCAGGCCTGCCCTGTAGGCCTCAGCATCAGAAGAAAACCTCTGATTGGTCAACCAACAGTCACATGTGTCCGTAGTAAAGAAATTTGGCCCGAAAAGTGAACGCATCTAACGAAAATTCGTATTTCGGATTGGAAATTCTTCAACGGAATTTCGTATAAAAACCAAACTAGCATCATCAACATTGACTGCCATACTGAGATGGTATATTTTTGCCTTTGAATTCATTATAACGAATGTTCGTAATTGTTACGAAAATTTTACGGACCTAACGACAATTCGTATTTCGTACGAATCGAAACTGAATTTCGGACACGAATTACGAAATACGAATTTATTCTACTACGAGCCAGAACGAAACAAAACAAATTTATTGACAGCGCACATGTCTATACCCCACTGGCTACCCCTACTCTGTGGATCATCTCTTACCTCTGACACCTCGGGTTTCATATTGTAAAGTGATGTTGTCAATGAGAATCACACAACGAGCTACTGAACCAATTAAGTAAATTTACTGTAATATATGCTGAACATAAATGAAAGTGCAATTCAGTATAAACAGCAAGTAACAATTGACAACATAACATATAAGATTTATATATATATACAGCATCTCACAAAAGTGAGTACACCCCTCACATTTCTGTAAATATTTTACTATATCTTTTCATCTGACAACACTGAAGAAATTACACTTTGCTACAGCTTGTATAACAGTGTAAATTTGCTGTCCCCTCAAAATAACTCAACACACAGCTATTAATGTCTAAACCGCTGGCAACAAAAGTGAGTACACACCTAAGTGAAAATGTCCAAATTGGGCCCAAAGTGTCAATATTTTGTGTGCCCACCATTATTTTCCAGCACTGCTTTAACCCTCTTGGGCATGGAGTTCACCAGAGCTTCACAGGTTGCCACTGGAGTCCTCTTCCACTCCTCCATGATGACATCATGGAGCTGGTGGATGTTAGAGACCTTTTGCTCCTCCACCTTCTGTTTGAGGATGCCCCACAGATGCTCAATAGTGTTTGGTCTTTAGACATGCTTGGCCAGTCCTTCACCTTTCCCCTCAGTTTTTTTAGCAAGGTAATGGTTATCTTGGCGGTGTGTTTGGGTTCGTTATCATGTTGGAATACTGTCCTGCGGCTCAGTCTCCGAAGGGAGGGGTTCATGCTCTGCTTCGGTATGTCACAGTACATGTTGGCATTCATGGTTCAATCAGTGAACTGTAGCTCCCCAGTTCTGGCAGCACTCATGCAGCGCCAGACCGCGACACTCCCACCACCATGCTTGACTGTAGGCAAGACACACTTGTCTTTGTCCTCTTCACCTGGTCCCTGCCACACATGCTTGACACCATCTGAACTAAATAAGTTTATCTTGGTCTCATCAGACCACAGGACATGGTTCCAGTAATCCATGTCCTTAGTCTGTTCTTCTTCTTCTTGTGCAACATCTGTAGAAGAGGCTTCCTTCTGGGACGACAGCAATGCAGACCAATTTGATGTAGTGTGCGGCGTATAGTCTGAGCACTGACAGGCTAACCCCCACCCCTTCAGCCCCTGCAACAATGCTGGCAGCACTCATATGTCTATTTCCCAAAGACAACCTCTGGAAATTACTGCTGAACACGTGCACTCAATTCCTTTGGTCCACCATGGTGAGGCATGTTCTGAGTGGAACCTGTCCTGTTAAACTGCTGTATGGTCTTGGCCACTGTGCTGCAGCTCAGTTTCAGGGTCTTGGGCAATCTTCTTATAGCCTAGGCCATCTTTATGTAGAGCAACAATTCTTTTTTTCAGCTTAGAATCCTCCTTCAAGTTACTGTGCCTCGGGCTAGCCAGCCTCGAGACTCGGAAATGGATGGATCCGCACCCCAGGCCATGAGGGACCCTGGGGGCTGGTCAGGAGGACCAGGACCAAGCAGACAGAAAGATCTTCTGGACCAGAACCCAGAAGCACGTGATATCAGTACCTTAAGTACCCTCTCCCAGAATACACAGCGAGAACAACACCCCCACTGCTTGGTTTCGAGAGAGATTGGCACCCAATGCGTCCAACCGGACTGCGTTCTTGTGCTTGCCAGAGGTGACACCGACACCTATGGTCAAGCAGAACACACTGCAATCCAGCCAAACTGGTACGGAGTCCATAATATAGAACAATTAACCCTAAAACCCAACTGCGCTTTTAGGAACATTAAATTTGCAAAACATATATTGCATGCTCATCAGGAGCCCGGCGCTACATATATATCATATAAAATTGAAAAAAAAGCCATGTTGTAATTTAATTTTATTAAAACTTTCCTTTTATTTTTAATCTGTAGGTGTAAGGAACACCTCCAGAAATGAAATTTCCTGATTGTGTTTGGCTGACTGATTTTGCCAGAAGCCTGCACTAAGATACAAGACAGATTTTAGGCATCCACTGCAACTAAAATGTAATTTTTGGTGATATGCTCCTAAAGGGCGAATCATTACTAGAGGGATGCAGATCTTAGTGTACTGCGGGTGCAGCAGCTGATCAATAATGAATAAGTTACTCCCATTCAAAGTCAGTACCCAAAAAACATAGAAGAACAAATCGCTTTTTCTTCAGAGGAGAAACAGGAAGGAATATGCAACAAAGTTTGTTAAAATCCCTGCAATGTACATTGATCACCCAAAGGGTATTGTTTTCTTTACAGCAAAAGTGGAGTTACTCTTTAAGGCTCCCTGTACCCAAAAGTAAGAAAATTACTGATTCCAGACAGAAGAACAGTGGGTGGGTTTCATAAACTGGTAAGTTGGGTGAGCTTGTGTGCCTTACAAGGACAAGGAGGCAGGGCTGCGTTTAGATGGGAGACATCAGAGTTGAATCAGAAGATGCAACCAAGAATAAGACCAGGACTGTTGGTTGCATGATAAAGACATGTTCTGTTACCCCACACCAGATAGTCGATTGCTACCAAGATAGTGGTCACCTACTGTATTTAGAGAGAGGTATAGTAACTACAAACTTCTTTGTAAATTGACCCCCAAGGAAATAATGGGACTGCGAGTGGTTGGAGTAAACTCAGTGGAGAAGATAATGATTATGTACACAAATCAGACATGAGGCAACATAACTCTTGATATAATATTTGTTATATTCCGCACTTAGGTGTAGGCTGGGCTGCTGCCTCCCCAAGGGGCTACCAATAGTAAAAATGATATCAATATAGGGGTGGGTGGCACTGCCCGTCACCTGAAGAGTGCTCCTCCGCAGTGGGTCACTCTTCTCAGGTGAGTGTGCAATACATAGGTGATAAAACACTGTCGTCACCTGAAGGGTAATCCTCCACAGTGAATCACTCTTTTAAAAATGAGTAGGGAGTGCTAAATAGTGTGGTTAATCACAAATAAAATAAATATCATAACCGGTGTTCTCACCCTGTGCTTGAGACCAGTTTATACAATTAGAGCCCTATTAGTTGTACTAATTGCAAACTGGTGTATCAGCCTGCAGTGTAAAAGTGAATGGGCTTAGTGTGGTAGTGAATGTTCTCACCCAATCAGCAATTATAACCAGATTTCATCCTAAACAATTCATCCCAACAACCAAACTCATAAAAGTGCAGCATGAATAAATTGTATCCAAATCATTAGTGTCCAAAAATTAGCGCATTAACACATTCTTTTAAAAGGAGTTTTCCGTAAGAAAGATGTATAAAAAAAATTGGCCCCTCCCCCACTTATTGAGGAGCTGCAGGATGAGTTCCTCACACCTTTTCCTTTGCTCAACATCCATCACCCTTAATTTGTTTGCCGTCAGACACCCAAATGCCTCATATATGTCATCTGCTGATTCTCCAGATCTCTATGAGTCCATGACCTTGTTGAGCTCCCTTTCAAAAGTACTCCTCAGGTTTGATATTTTGTTCTTGACATAGCTGATGTCTCCCCTGGGGTACAAAGGCTTCACCAACTCAAGCAGTTTCTCCAACGCTGCCTTCCTCAAGATTTTATTTGAGTAGTCTCGACTCTTGACCTTCCAGAGACAGAGCAGCTCCCGTTACAGGTCAATGAATTGAGGAAAAAATATTAGGTGAATTTATCCATCATGATAAATGATATGATGCCTGCAAGACAGAACACAAGACAAAACATAATGTCTGGCTTAACTCATAAGCTGGTCCCAATCTAGGCCTCAATCTAAGCAGTATAGGCCACTAACCACCTATGCCCCAATTTCCAATTGTCCCTTCGTTTTCTGGCTTCTTTCGTGTGTTTGCGATGGCAATCATTCGTCCTCCACTCCAAGATCGCTTCTACGGCCGTTCCAGCGACCGTGCGTTATGGCTTTATATACACTGCGCATGTGTGAAACTCCGCTCTCATGACGCTGGGACGTGACCATCTCTCTTCTGCATGCGACACACACGGTGAAACATTCGAGAGGGACAACATTTTGGATTTGGCAGATTTCAGCAGCCCTGCGGCACAAAGCAACCCAATGAGCAAGGATGAGATGGTGCAATTACGAAAGGCCCAACAGCCGAAAGGACAGCATTTTGGAGAAGGTCATCACGGTTTTGCAGAGTGATTTTCCGGTGGAACGATCAAAGGACCAAAGCAGAAAATGATGGTCTGATCTCAAACACTGTGAGCAAGACCATATGGAGTACATACATCAGATCTTAAAAAAGCAAGCAATATTTGTATCTAACCAATATGTATATGTGTAAATTAGCTGTCTGTATATGTTCTTTCTCCAAGTAGCTCTAGAGAATTATATATAAGGTTATCTAAAATCTTTGTATGACTTGGTATTCAAAAGATGAAGGTAAATATAAAGAAGATATGAACATTCTTATTTAGTCATGTTTTTGGACTAATTTTTTAATCTTCTTTCAACAGGGAGGCACCAAAAAAGGAGGCACCAGCCAAGCCCCCACAACACACAAAGGGAGGCTAGTGGTTGTCAAATCCTGACCGGACGTCATATGACGTCCTCAGAATTTTGAGCCCCCGGGGGCACGCATTGCGACGATCGTTGTTGCGGGGTGTCAGTCTGACACCCGCAACTACAATCTTGGTAAAGAGTCACCGACGGAGACTCTTTACCACGTGATCAGCCGTGTCCAATCACGGCTGATCACAGTGTAAATAGGAAGAGCCAGTAATCGGCTTTTCCTCACTTGCGTCTGTCAGACGCGAGTAGAGGAGAGCCGATCGGCTGCTCCTCTGACAGGGGGGTCTGTGCTGATTGATTATCAGCGCAGCCCCCCCGAGGATGCCCACACTGGACTACCAGGGACACCACCATACCACCAGGGATGCCCAGCACAATGTATGCCACCCTAGACCACCAGGGATGACACAGTGCCCACAATGGATGCCAATCAGTGCCCACAATGGATGCCAATCAGTGCCCACAATGGATGCCAATCAGTGCCCACAATGGGCATCACTGATTGGCATGCATTATTGTTTGGCACTGATTGGAATCCATCAATACAAAACAATGCTGCCTATCAGTTCCTATCCGTGCCACCTATCAGTGCCTATCTGTGCCACCTATCAGTGCCCATCCATGCCACCTATCAGTGCACATCCATGCCACCTATCAGTGCCCATCCATGCCCATCTGTGCCGCATATCCATGCCCATCTGTGCCGCCTATCCATGCCCATCCGTGCCGCCTATCCATGCCAATCCGTGCCAGCTATCAGTGCCAATTTGTGCCACCTATCAGTGCCCATCCGTGTCGCCCATCAGTGTCGCCCATCAGTGCCACCTATCAGTGCCCATCAATGCCATCTCAGTGCCACCTCATCGGTGCCCATCAGTGTAGCCCCATCAGTGCCCATCAGTGAAGGAGAAAACTTACTTATTTACAAAGTTTTGAAACTGAAACAAAAAAAACATTTTTTCAAAATTTTCTTTTTTTATTTGTTTAGCAAAAAATTAAAACCGCAGAGGTGATCGAATACCACCAAAAGAAAGCTCTATTTGTGGTAAAAAAAATGATAAAAATTTCATTTGGGTACAGTGTAGCACGACCGTGCAATTGTCATTCAAGTGCGACAGCGCTGAAAGCTGAAAATTGGTCTCGGCAGGAAGGTGTTTAAGTGCCCAGTATTGAAGTGGTTAACAAAGTTCACATGTCAAGGTTTAAGAAATCATCAATGCATACTAGGTGACTGCATATTGATTTTTATTATCTTGTTACCTTAAAAGGGTTTTCGTGGGGAGATTGCCTTACCTAATGAGGCTTAAGATTTATTGAGTGCAAAGCAAGCTCCCACATGCTAGTTTAGAAGATTGCTAAAGGAAGTATTGACATGCCATAAAACTAAAAGAAAAAGGTGAACTCTGAAAAGATAAACAAAATAGAATATGGGATATCAAGGTGGGAATTGCTGTCTGTGCTACCTATAGCCTGTGCAAGTGCCCCGTTGTTTTGGTCAGATAAGTGTATAACCGTTTATGGAGACCAGGACTTCCATTTTAGGTCATAAATGTGTATAGTATCCATGATAGTATGGAAGACCTTCTCCATGAGTTGGATTGCCACCATTCGTTTGAGGACCTGGTCCCAGGGGACCATAGGAGAGTGCCAAAATAAAGCTATAGACCAGTGGACTGCACTAAAGAGAGTGTGGGAAAGCTTTTGGTCAGGAGGAGTGGAACCAGGAATATCAGCAAAGAAAAGGTACATCTGATGGGTTAATGTAGTTGGGGTTCCTGTGATCTACGCTACCTTGGAAGTCACCCTCTGCCATAGGTCCCTAAGAGCTGTACATCTCCAAAAAGTGTGTAGGTGGGTCCCTGATTCAGGATAGCCTCTGAAGCAATTCTCAGAAACAGTAGGGAAGAATTTGTGTAATTTGGCAGGGGTATAATACCACCTGGTGTGTAACTTCACCACTTTTTCTTTTACCGCCTCAGACCTTGTACATTTGTGCATATTGGAGATCCTGTTAGACCATTCTTCTGGGGAGGCTACCACACCTGTCTCCTGTTACCAGCTAAGTATGGCTGGTGATTTATCGGGGAGGCCTAGGCAGCCTAATGAGGAATATAGAAGGGAGATCATCCCCTTGTCTCTGGATTCTGGGCCACAGATATCTTCGAAGGATGTGTCTGAGACCAAGTTGGTTCTGGGGTAGTGTGAATTGTAGAAATGCCTAATTTGTAGGTATTTGTAGAATTCTGAATTAGGTAGGGAGTGGGAGGCTTGTAGGGACAGGAAATAGCTTAACACCCCGTCCTTTTGAAGGGAATCAAGGGTAACAAGATCCTTCATGATCCACAGTGTGAAATCACTTTGGTTATGGAATGCTGCGGGGAACGCGGGGTCCCCAATATATGAGGACAGCCTGGGATTGGGTGGAAGTAGTGAGAATTTTTTCTTATATAGGGCCCAAAGATGTAGGGATTGACCTACCACAGAATTTAGTGTGGAGATATATTTAGGATGAATCATCTTGGCCCATAGTAGACCTGGGAGATAATATGGGGCCACTGAGAACTGTTTGAAGTGGAGCCAGGGGATTTTAAGTGGAGAGGTGTGCCATTGTGCTAATTGTAAGAGTCTAGCCGAGAGGTAGTATAGCCAGAGGTTTGGTAGACCCAGGCCGCCCATGGCCCTTGATCTATAGATCATTTGTTTGCCTAAGCAGGGTTTTTTGTTTTGCCAGACAAATTTATTGATGTCCTGCTGCAAGGTCTCGAGAGTCTGGCGAGATACATAATTGGGAAGGGCTCTGAAAAAAAATAAAAGCTTAGGGAGGATAGACATTTTCACTGCCTGGATCCTGCCTAAGAAAGTGATGTGATAAGGGCTCCAAGTATGTAGCAGTTGTCTTATACGTGTAAATGTATGCGGGTAGTTGGCATGGTACATTTTGTGAAGCGCTGGAGCTAATTTAATCCCTAGGTATGACAGTGTCTGACCTTCCATGGGAAAGCCAAAATTGGATTGTATCGCGGGGGAGGTTTGCTGGAGTAAATTTATCGGAAATTTTATTTGTCTAAAAACAAAACAAAACATGAAAATCTGCTGCACACAAAACCAAATGACAGCTCCCCTAGCTGTCATCAGCTATTGTATTTTAAGGAAAAGGTGGGGATAGTGGTGACATCCATGCCCAAATATGGCCATGTGGCATATTTATGCAATGATGTAATGCTCTATTCTCTGCCCATTTTCCTAGGATTTCTGGCCATGTAAGTGAATGGGTTGAGTGATATCAGTAGTTGGTAGGGACGCTGCAGGTGCAAACAGCTGCTGCTTCCTTAGCAATCATTGACAGTCAGGATAATGGTTACATCATTGCCCGAATATGGCCATATGGTCATATTTAGGTAATTATGTAACCGGCTCCATTCCCTGCCCATTTGCCTAGGGATTCCTGGTTAGGTAAGTAAATGGGCCGTGTATGTCAGAGGCTGGTAAAGATGCAGCAGGTGCAAGCAGCCACTGCTTCATTAGCAACCATTGATAGCTGGAAGCTGTCATGTTCATCCATGCTGAATGCCCTAAGCATTTGGTGTTTGGATGAATGTCCAAACAACTAGTGTTCATTCTGAACCTACGTTTGGATCATTATGAAGATCCTATCAATTTAGGAAGTGAGGCCTTTCTCTAAAACCCTGCCTAGGCAAACCTGTTCAAATGGTGCTAACTTATTGAACATAGTTTCTAGAGCTATAGAAATAGCATGACTGATTTGTAGACATGTGCACACTGAAATATTTTGTTTTCGGAATTTAGTTTTTGTCCGAAAAATGTATTTATTTAGTTACTCCCGAAATTCTATATATATATTTAGTTTCATTTAAAAAATGAATTCGTTCGAAAATCCAAAATAATGAAGGTTGAATCTGTCATTGAAGGCTTATGGTGTCTGCCGAATGTTCTAAGAAGATTCGACGGAGCAGCTAATTGCCGCAATCGTACATTTCCGGTCGAATGTTCCGCTTACAAGCTATTGTAGAATTCTAATGTTGTATGACACTAGTAATAATTATATTTATTAATTATTATTACTAGTCAACCAACATTAGAATTCTAATATAGCCTATGGGTGGAGCATTTGACCATAAATGTCCGCTTTTAGCGACTGCTTCGTCGAATCTTCATGGCAAATCTTTTCTCTCTATGTCGAATAATCTTGGACTAATAGAGTAAGGTTAGGCACATTCAACCTTTTTTGCTATTGTCTCTATAATGTCGAATTATTTCCCTCTATGACGAATCTTTTCTCTCTATGTAGAATAATCTTGAACTAATAGAGCTAAGGTTAGGCACATTCGATCACAGGTTCGATGGACACAAATCGCCATTGTCAGCGTCATGTCGAATCTCCTATCTATATCGAACTGTTGCAACAAAAACTAAAATAAAGCATTTGTTTATGTCGGATCTTTCGGCTTTTGGATTCTGCACGTTCGTTATCATTCGTTAAAACAATAATGAAAATACACGAAATTTGGCCGAAAATGCATTCGGCCGAAAATTAATGCACATGTCTACTGATTTAAAGGTACCTGAAAAAAGCTGTCCCAAGGAGTTCATATTCATACTTTAGAGCGAAGAAAGTAAGAAGAGTTCTTAGTTGGCTGCACCTATAAAGGGCTCGGCTATGCCAGGGCTGAAGCTTAAGCGGGGTTTAGATATTAGGTATAAATGGAAGTTAATAAAGATTTCAAGGAGTTTAATTAATACATATTCTTTGTCTTCTCCAGATATGTTAAGTAAATTTCATGGGAGACAGGGGTTTAGTGTTGGGAATATACAGAAAAGAACTGTACGCGATTGCTTAGGATGCATAAAAAGCGATCCAAAGATTTTCACTTTCAGTCCATTTGTTGTAAAACCAAAAAGTAGACCATGAGGCTGGGTACATAAGTGCAAAACAAGGTAATATTTTTTGAGTTCTGGTAAACCCAAGCATGCTTGTGAATTAGGTGTACAGATGACTAATTTTGAGAGCCTATGATATTTGTAATCCCATATAAAGTTTATGAGATTAGCCTGATGTCTCTTTCAGGTCTAAGGACAAGATCATCTAGAGAGAAAAAACTTGCAGCTAGTTCCACTTGATAATGAAGGAACAGTGACAGCACTTGAAAAGATATCCAGAGTGATTACACAGGGATTAAACAGTTGGAATCGGTTGTCATGGTCACTTTTGACGTTGACCCATATGCTGATTTAAGTATCAGAATGGAAAGGTGGGGAGAGGATCTGATTTAGGAATGGATAGACACTGTACTTTTAGATCTCTAAAAGAGTGGGGGATAGCCTGTGGTGCAATGCAGACATCTTATCATCTTTCTTGTCTTTCAGATTGAAAAGAAACTCACAACTGTAGTTAATGGAATTGTTATACAGGATGTTAATTTATGGTTGGAGGGTACATCTTAGTTGTGGAGTGATGTAAGATAAGTTTGGGGAAAATGTCAGCATTGCCCCATTAAATTAGATAGAACTCATGTTCTTGGCAGCATGCATAATATCCTTTTTCAAGGCATGTATTTTGCAAATAATGTACAGTATCTTAGCCTAGATGAGGGGGGGGGGGGGGGGGAGTCTAAGAGCTCTGTTGTTTCTATCAAGTTTTATGGGCTCAGTAGATGGGTGTCCCAATATGATGTTAAAAAAAGACAGTGGCATAAGGGAAATATCCTCTTCTGAAATGCCTCAGGGAAACCTTGAACACAAATGTTGTTCAGCTGCCCTACATTTACCAGATCCTCTAAAAGTTTTTGAAGGCCTCTAATAGTGGGAGCTTGTAAAGAGACCTGGTCATTAAGCATGGTGATCAAGAGTTTAGATGACTGTAGACCCTCATTAGTAGTATCCACCTTCTCAGAAAAATTCTAAAGGTCTAAATTAAGGTAACTGAACTTTGCTCGACAGACACCCTTTACTTTCTTGATGAGATGGAAATCTATAGGGATATGCCCAACATAGTCCTTACAAATAATCACACATCGCCATTCGCAGAGGAATCATTAAATAGTGAGCCATGGAGAGAGCACCGTTTTGCACAATGGTTGGCAGGTATAGGTTCACTGAATGTTTCTTTAGTGTGCAGTAAAAAGTAGAGCCCCTTAGGGTAGATATATCAGGGTGGCCACAAGGTCAGGATCTGAAATGTAAGCAGGGGGTTGCAGCCATATGGGGTGCTCACTGTGTCTGAAGATGAGGCCCATAGTACAGGCCCATAGTTTACCTTTTTTGTGCAAAACCATTGCACAGAGCAGGTAAGTATAAACCTTTTCAAACACTTTAAATAATTCATTATGACAAAGTTATAGGATGAAATGGGATTGGCCATTTCCTGGGCCACCTGCTCAAATAAAAAATAAAAAATGAAAGGACAACAGCCTGGATTGAGGATGAAAGAGGAAGTAAATGCTACCCTCTTGAATGTTTGTATTATTAAAACATTTGTACAGTGCAGCCTAGGCTATTTTAGGCAGTAATCCCATGAGATATGGTCACTGAGATTAGAAACCTAAAGCAGGCAGGCTAATTGGAAGAACAGTGATGATAACTGCTACCTACAATTATCTCAGTTCTTCTACAGCATCTAATCCATAGAGCATCAGAGCTAACCTTGTTCACCGCAGAACATGCTGGGTTTACATGATAGCAAACACTACTTCAAATGTCTTTTTTTTTTTACCTTTTTAGTCTAAGTGATTTTAGTAAGACCCTTCAAGTCCTAAATATCTTAATCTATTTGAAATACAACTGGCAATTCAATGAATTAAATGACCCTTTCAACAAAAGAACATTTGCTTAGGGTTAATTCAGGGGATCAATATTGCTACAATTAAGGTTAGGAGAATCCATATATTCCAAACAAATTGCAAGGACGATCCTAGCTTCTTTCCAATCTATAACAATATATAATTTGAAAAACTGTACTATCATTTTAGCATAGAAAATGGAGATGGCAGCCATACATTAGGCATGAGAATAATAAGCATTCCTAAACAACAGAAGTTTTTGTTATTGCACACAGAGTTTTTTTAACATGTTGATTTTTTAAATCACTGTAATCATTTAAAAATAATTTTATTTGCTGCTTAGAATGATCAATTCACTGCTTGTCCTGTGTAATAGAAATGTAAGCCATGGACAAGAGCATTGCTGGGATTGTGAAAGACCTGGGGCCCCCATGGATTCCCAGAGGAGAAATGTATCACACCAAATGGTGAGTGTGAGAAAATTGTGCTGGCAGTGGAAAGGGCTTAAAGGGGCATGATTAAGCCCTTCCCACCAACCCCACACATACTATACATGGGGCCTCACCGAAGTGGGCTTTTTTCTGTGGGGCCACATATATGCGTATCTCCCTTTGTGGTGGGAATGTACCACACAGCGCGCTCCAAGCACAGACTTCGGTCTCTCACCGAGAGCAATGCCAGGTCTCGTACTAATGATCGGGAGTTGAGTTGGAGACTTTTAGTTCCGGATCACCTGAATGCTGTGATAGCCTCTGATTGGATCAGTCCCTGTAAGTTTCCCCCTGTGTTTACTTCCTCTTCTCAATGAAGAGAAAGATACGTTGTATCAACCTCTTTTTGCAGGAGAGGAAAATGTAAACAAACCAGTGAGTAAAATAAATAAATAAAAGAAAAATAATAAAGAAAAAAATAACAGGATTAAGATTTACTAGGGTTAGTGTTAGGGTAAATGTTGGGGTCAAAGGTTACAGTGAGTAGAATTTAAAGTTAACCACTTGACAACTGGGCACTTAAACACCCTTCCTAACCAGACCAATTTTCAGCTTTCGGTGCTCTCACACTTTGAATGACAATTACTCAGTCATGCAACACTGTACCCAAATGAAATTTTCGTCCTTTTTTTAACACAAATAGAGCTTTCTTTTGGTGGTATTTGATCACCTCTGGGTTTTTTATTTTCTGTGCTATAAATGAAAAAAGACTGAAAATTTTGTAAAAAAATGAATTTTTCTTCATTTCTATTATAAAATTTTGCAAATAAGTAATTTTTCTTCATAAATTTGGGCCAAAATTTATACTGCTACATATCTTTGGTAAAAATAACCCAAATTAGTGGATATTATTTAGTCTGTGGGAAAGTTATAGAGTCTACAAGCTATTGTGCCAATCACTGAAAATGTATCACATCTGATCACACCTGATGTACTGAGGCCTATCTCATTTCTTGAGACCCTAACAAGCCAGGAAAGTACAAATACCCCCCAAATTACCCCTTTTTGGAAAGTAGACATTCCAAGGTATTTAGTAAGAGGCATGGTGAGTTTTTTGAAGTTGTCATTTTTTCCCACAATTCTTAGCAAAATTAAGATTTTTTTTTTTTTCACACCAAATTGTCATTATAACAGGTTATTTCTCTCGCATGGCATGTGCATAGCAAAAATTACACCCCAAAATATATTCTGCTACTCCCCCTGAGTATGGCGATACCACATGTGTGAGACTTTTACACAGCCTGGCCACATACAGAGGCCTAACATTGAAGTAGCACATTCAGGCGTTCTAGGAGCATAAATTACATATCTAATCTCTCAACCACCTATTACACTTTTGAAGGCCCTGGAGCACCAGAACAATGGAAACGCCCACAAAGTGACCCCATTTTGGAAAGCTAACACCCCAACGTATAATCTATGAGGCATAATGAGTCTTTTGAATGGTTCATTTTTTTCCAGAAGTTTTTGGAAAATGTGGGAAAAAAATGAAAACGCATTTTTTTTTACACAAAGTTGTCAATTTCTAAGATATTTCCAACACATAGCATGTACATAGCAAAAATGACACCCCAAAATATATTCTGCTACTCCTTCTGAGTATGGCGATACCACATGTGTGAGACTTTTACACAGCCTGGCCACATACAGAGGCCTAACATTGAAGTAGCACATTCAGGCGTTCTAGGAGCATAAATTACATATCTAATCTCTCAACCACCTATTACACTTTTGAAGGCCGTGGAGCACCAGAACAATGGAAACGCCCACAAAGTGACCCCATTTTGGAAAGCTAACACCCCAACGTATAATCTATGAGGCATACTGAGTCTTTTGAATGGTTCGTTTTTTTCCAGAAGTTTTTGGAAAATGTGGGAAAAAAATGAAAACGCATTTTTTTTTACACAAAGTTGTCAATTTCTAAGATATTTCCAACACATAGCATGTACATAGCAAAAATGACACCCCAAAATATATTCTGCTACTCCTCCTGAGTATGGCAATACCAAATGTGTGAGACTTTTACACACCCTGGCCATATACAGAAGCCCAACATTGAAGTAGCACATTCAGGCGTTCTAGGAGCATAAATTACACATCTAATTTCCATACAATCTATCACATTTTTGAAGGCCCTTCATATTTCTAACACATAGCATGAACATACCAAGAATTACACCCTAAAATACATTCTGCTGAGCAAAGGGTAAACAAAAGATTACCTGTGGTTTTAGTAGTGCAGTTGTCCACAGGAGAAGAGCCCTGATCCAGGCAGCAGGCAGGGACGTGGTCAGCGACAGTGAATGGAAATGTCCAGGCAGCAGGCAGGAATATTTTCCATAGTCAGTACAGGCAGGGATACTGTCCATATACAGCCCAGGGTCAGTGCAAGTAGAGACATTGCCTGCAGTGCCAAAATATAGGTCCTGGTAGTAAGCAGGAACATAGTCCAAGTAGCAGGCCAGGAAAGAATGGGGACAGGGGTAGAGGCTTCTCCCACTCAAATCTCTTTGAAGCCTCCGAGCCTCCAGACCCTAATCCGGGAATGAGAAAACTAAAAAATTTGTTTTCTTCATCCAGAAAAACTATTCTGGAGCCCCTCACATATGTGAGACCCCTGTGTTCCCACTAGCATATCAGGGTAAAATATCAATCCAAGAGGCAGGCAAAAAACGTGGTCAAACAGTCCAGGGTCAGTTCCAGAGCAGGCAGAGGTAGGTACAGTTTAGCATTAGGCAGAAGAGTGGTCGTTTAGCAGGCCAGGGTCAGTTCCAGAGCAGGCAGAGGTAGGTACAGTTTAGCGTTAGGCAGAAGCGTGGTCGTGGTCGTTTAGCAGGCCAGGGTTAGTTCCGGAGAAGGCAGAAGTAGGTACAGTTTAGCATTAGGCAGAAGCGTGGTCGTTTAGCAGGCCAGGGTCAGTTCCGGAGAAGGCAGCGGTATGTACAGTGGCATAAAGGGGTGTGGCGGTAAATGACAATTACGTTTACCATACTTCCCTAATAATGTAGAGAAGTATGGTAACGGCGGAAACATCCCTCAATACAAAGGCCTGGTTGGGAAGGACAATCAGGACAATAAAACACAGTGTCTTTTCTAGCTCCTCCTTTGGCGCACACCCGGCATTTTTTCTGGTGTTTCCGGCCGTTGTCATGGTAAGGGAGTTTCTCAGGAAAGTGGCGTTTGTGGAGTCTGCTCACTGATTCCGAGCGAATACTTTCTGGTGGGCCTTCAGGGTACAAAAGGGTGGAGATAATTTCTTCTTGGTACTGAAGATAAGATACGGGGCTCTCTTTAGATTTACGGTAAATAACAAAACTATTGTAAATGGCCAAACTGAAAAGATATATGGAGACTTTTTTATACCAAAAGCGGCTTTTTCTTGTGGGAAGATAGGGTTCGATCATCTGATCATTGAAATCGACTCCCCCCATGAACAAATTATAGTCATGAATACATTTTGGTTTTTGGATTGGGCCGTTTCGTCTGGGGATTTCCACGTAGGTGTCGTTGTGGATGGTTGTAAGCATGTGGACATTTCTTCGGTCCCTCCACCTGAGAGCCAATATCTCTTCATTGCGCAAAGACGCCGTCTCCCCTTGTCTTAGTCTTTCCGTAACGAGCCTTTGCGGGAAGCCCTTCCTATTGGCTCACACTGTACCACACGCTGGAGTGTCCTTGCGGTAAAGATTGCGGAAGAGGGGCAAGCTCGTATAATAGTTATCCACATAAAGGTGGTAACCCTTTCCCAGGAGTGGATATACAAGGTCCCAAACAACCTTTCCGCTGGCTCCGATATATTCTGGACATTCTGGGGGATGCAGTTGGGTGTCCTTCCCTTCGTACACCCGGAAGGCATAGATATACCCCGTTTCTCTGTCGCATAGCTTGTAGAGCTTAACCCCATATCGGGCCCTTTTGCTGGGGATAAACTGCTTGAAGCCAAGCCTGCCTGTGAAGTGGACCAATGACTCATCCACTGAGATATTTTGGTCAGGGATAAATAGTTGGGGGAATTTCTCTGAGAAAAAATTTAGAAGTGGCCGAATTTTGAATAATTTGTCATGTGATGGGTCATTTCGGGGAGGGCACTGGGTGTTGTCATTATAATGGAGGAAACGCATTATCATGAGGTATCTTGACCTTGGCATGATGGATGAAAAGAGTGGCATGTGGTGGATCGGGTTGGTGGACCAATAGGAGTATAGTTCATTTTTTTTTTGTGAGACCCATGTTAAATGTTAGGCCTAAAAATAATTTAAATTCCTCCACTGTCAATGATCTCCACAGATAGGGACGGGCATAACTTGAACCAGGGTTGCTTGTTATGAACTGTTGTGCATAGAGGTTGCACTGGGCCACGATGGAGGATAATAGGTCTTGGGTAAAAATTAAATTAAAAAAATCAATAGGGGCAAAATTCTCTGTGTTCACCTGAACACCTGGCTGGGCGGTGAAAGGGGGGATGTTTGCTGCTGCTGAATTAGCGGGAAGCCACAGAGGGTTTTCAAGGGCATAGGGAAGTCCGGCATGGGTCTTAACGCTTTTGGGCAGAGTTGACACCCTGGTAGTTCTTGGCCTTCGCTGCAGTGGTACTTCATTTCTTCTGGTGGATGGCACTGAGCTACTAGTTGATGCCACTGTATATCTGGTGGATGGCACTGAGGTACTAGTTGATGCCACTGTATATCTGGTGGATGGCACTGAGCTACTAGTTGATGCCACTGTATTTCTGGTGGATGGCACTGAGCTGCTGGTTGATGCCACAGCACTACTTGTGGTAGCCTGCTGCTCCATGCCAGAATGCCTTCGTTTCGCAGGCGGACTTTGCTCTTCCTCTGATTCTATACCAGACCCACTGCTTACAACAGGTTCAAATTCTGAACCAGAATCAGATGCAGCCTCGGAGAGCTCCACGCTGCTCTCATCGGTCAAGCTTAGCTGTTGGTAGGCCTCCTCAGCGGAAAACATTTTTCTCGCCATACTGGTGACTGTGGGCTGTGGTGACAAACTAGCTGTGGTAGGGACACTTGAAAAGATATGGGTGCTGATGAGGCTGGTCTAATGAGGGTGCACTGCTGGGTGCTGATGAGGGTGCACTGCTGGGTACTGATGAGGGTGCACTGCTGGGTACTGATGAGGGTGCACTGATTTACACTAATGCACCACACTGAGGATGCACTGATTATCTGGCAATGATGTGCACTGATAAGGTAGCACTGGTGGGCGCTGATGAGGATCCACTGATATGGTGGCACTGATGAGCACTCACTTATGGGCACTGATGTGCACTATTGGGTACTGTAGTGGCACAGATGAGCGCTGTTGTGGCACTGTTGAGTGCTCTTGTGGTGCAGATGAGCACTGTGACGCTGATATGGTACTGATGGCACAAATGAGCACTGTATTGGCACTAATGTGGCACTGGGCACTGTAGTGGCACTGACGTGGCACAGATGGAGCACTGACGTGGCACGGATGGAGCACTGACGTGGCACGGATGGAGCACTGACGTGGCACAGATGGAGCACTGACGTGGCACGGATGAGCACTGACGTGGCACGGACTGAGCACTGATGTGGCACGGATTGAGCACTGACGTGGCACTGACGTGGCACTGATGGGCACTGTAGTGGCACAGGTGGCACTGATGGGCACTGGCACCGATGTGGCACGGATTGAGCACGGACGTGGCACGGATTGAGCACGGACGTGGCACGGATTGAGCACGGACGTGGCACGGATTGAGCACTGACGTGGCACAGGTGGCACTGATGGGCACTGTAGTGGCACTGATGGGCACTGTAGTGGCACTGGTGGGCACTGATGGGCACTGGCACCGATGTGGCACTGGTGGCACTGATGAGCACTGACGTGGCACTGGCGGCACTGACGTGGCACTGGCGGCACTGACGTGGCACTGGCGGCACTGACGTGGCACTGGCGGCACAGATGGGCACTGAAGTGGCAGAGGTGGCACTGATGAGCACTATAGTGGCACTGATCTGGCACTGATAAGCACTATAGTGGCACTGATGGCACAGATGAGCACTTTAGTGGCACTGATGGACACTTTAGTGGCACAGACGGGTACTGTAGTGGCACTGGTGGCACAGATTGGTACTGTAGTGGCACTGGTGGTTAGTGTAGTGGCACTGGTGGCACAGATGGGTACTGTAGTGGCACTGGTGGTTAGTGTAGGGGCACTGGTGGCACTGTATGGCACAGATGTGCACTTGTGTGGCACTGCTGGGCCCTGCTGGGCACTGCTCTATTTCTATAGACTCACTTGATGGCGCTGTCTCCCTTCTCTCCTCTCACGCTGTATCGGTGTGAGGAGAGAAGAGAGCTGGGACCTTTTCATGACCCCACTTTGTTGACATTTATGATCGCTCCCTCATTGGAGGGGGCGATCACGTGGTGAAGGGCCGCTGTCATTGGCCCTTCACCGCGATCCTTGTTGCGACGGGTCCCGTGAACCCGGCGAGCACGGACAACTCCGTGCACGCGCCCTACGGAGCGCGCTTGGAGCGCGATTTCCGGAGGACGTCCGTAGGACATCCAGTTAGAAGAAGCTGACCGCGCTGTGGCCGTCTTTCGACCATAGCGCGGTCGGCATGTGGTTAAACAGGGTCAGGAACCAGAAGGGAAGTCAGCCAGGCAAAGGTCTTTAACCAGTTCAGCCCCGGAAGACCCCCTTCCTGACCAGAGCACTTTTTACAATTTGGCACTGTGTCGTTTTAACTGACAATTGTGTGGTCGTGCGACGCTGTACCCAAAGAAAATTTTTGTCCTTTTTTCCTACAAATAGAGCTTTCTTTTGGTGGTATTTGACCACCTCTGTGTTTTTTATTTTTTGAGCTATAAACAAAAAAAGACTTAAAAAAAAATTAAAAAAATGTAATTTCATCATCAATTTAGGCCAATATGTATTCTGCTACATAGTTTTGGTAAAAAAAATGCAATTAAGCATATACTGATTGGTTTGCACAAAAGTTATAGCGTCTAATAACTATGGAGTAGATGGAATTTTTTTTACTTTCTGCTATAATAAATATCCCTAAAAATGTCAACAGAGCTATGGGGGTACCTCATCCTATAAAACATTAAACAAAAAAACAAGGAAGGAGAACCGACCAGATGGACTATACCGGTGCCTGAACAAGATGTACAAATAGATACTTATACATTTCTTTATATTTTTATTGATACAAAATATGATATTAAATACATAAATTTAAAAGAATATTTATCACATGTACATTCACATATGAATGACAAAAGATAAAGTGTGTCACAAATACTGGTTGATAATGGTTGACGCGTTTCGCCAAAGACTTCTTCAGAACCAAGTAGAGACAGTCATGACACCTAAAGAGATCAACAGAGAGCATGGGAAATACATGAGGTAGGGGGCCAATTTGATATAATTTAATATTATATAATTATATAATTATATTATACAATAGTTCATTGGTGTATATGCCACCAGTGTAGATCATTAATTGTTTACATCAGCCTAGCTTCACAAAGTGGCTTATTTGCCTGGAAGCGATGTGTTACCCAAGATTACCAATAGGGTGATAGAACGATATGTGCTTGTCTAGAGGACTAGGAGTAGGCAGAGGAAGAGAGAATCTATGTCTAAAAAAGAAAATAAACAAAAAAGAAAATATATAATATATCATATAGATTAAGAAGCTGGATTTATAAATCATTCTGACAAAATACATCCCCAATTTTTACTTACGCCTGCCACACCAAAACGGCTGAATATAGTATTCCTCGGAACCTTAATACGTCCCTATCCAGTATCCGTTAGCTCATGAAGGCAAGGATTACCAAAACCAATAATCCAAATAGTACCGTTCCTACAGATAACAACAATAGTATCAGGGTTATCAATAAACAAGCCGATTAGAACTTTGCTAATGCAGCTCAGTATCCTAGGCAGAAACGTACCTGAAAATCACCACCAGGGGGGTAATCCGGTCCCTCAGTTAGTATTAATGGGTGAAAATACTCAGATGGTATGTGGATGTACTGAGATAGTAATATCCCCAGGGATAGCCCAGCATATGATTATCACTAAAAACAAAGATATGACAGAAAAAAGGACAAAGATTCAGATGATGATGCCAATAAAGAGCTGGTAATATTTGTGGCCAACAGGGCCGGCCCTGCCATCAATAGTAGATAAGGAGTAAATCCTACCTTTTGCATCTGTCCCTATGGTAGACACACCGCATAACCTGCCCACAGTGTCTAAGGCTGTATAAATAGGAGCTTTGGCGCCAAAAAGCCGGCCGACAAGGAGTATAATTAGTTTAATGTTAACAGCTGGTTAGGGCGCAATGACGCACTAAAGGTGCGCCAGTGCAGAGGAGTGATGCGCATATCCGGTCAACGGCTGCGCATTGCCCAGCAAACACCCGCGGCCAAAATCGTGCCCGGGCCAAGTACCACGCGCATGCGCCAAAGGACCCAGTCAGGTCTGCCACTCCTACTACCGCCAGCACATGCGCCAATTCTGCATCGGTCCCACAGCCTTCACATGCAAGGCGGGACCAGATGCACTGACCACCAATGACAATACAACAACAGCCAAACAGACAAAACAATAAAATAAATCACCCTAGGGCAACGAAGCAGCGAGTACAGGAACGGTCAGCCTACTTAAGCCAACATTTTTTTTTATTATTTGGCAATTCTCTCTGCCTCTCAGGAGAGGTCCCCTCCAGCGCCACCACCGCAACACCTCCGCCAAGGGTGGAACAAGAACAACAATAGCTATCCTAGTCCACCCGATGCTATCCATGCCAGGGGGGATCCAGAACCTCCTGGAGAACAAATATACTCAAAGTCTAATAAGCCAGTTATATAGACGTCCCTCCAGGTTACATATTAGAAGAATGTAGATCAAAGGATAGGCGATTGACCGCAACTTACCTCATGAAAAAAAAAAACATGCCCTCTGTGTGACAAAAGACACCAATTGAACATAGTGTCACATATATAAAACACAATATAATAAATTTTTAAATTTTTACATTCTATTTACATTAATTGCAGAGAGGCAGGTTCCCCTGCAAGGCATTTTTGGTGACAGACATAACCATTATATCAGGACCAAATTGAAGGGATAGAGAATATCCCAAGAGGACAATGCCAATGGATCGTCGACCTAGTTTCATCCTAGAGGAATGATCTAAAGCTCAGAGAGTCATTTAAGCCCGGGGCCCTGGTGGCATTTAATTTAAATATCCATCTGGCCTCTCGTTGCAGCAATTTCTGGTCTATATTACCTCCTCTCGGATCCTCTTTCACTCTCTCCAGGGCTGTAAAACAAACCATTGACATGTCATTCTTATGATGCAAGGCTACATGTCTTCCTATAGGGGTATAGAGTAGATTCTTCCTTATATAGTAAATATGATTATAGATTCGTCTCCAAAAGTTTCTAAAGGTCTTGCCCACATAGAATGATCCACACCGGCAGAAGGCTATGTAGACAATACCCTTGGTTTGACAGTTGGCGGAAAATCTCATAGTGTACGTCTCACCATTGGGAAGTAGATAGGAAGATCCCTCCAATACCCAACTACGGTATTCACATCCATGACATCTAGACATCCCCACAGGTTAAACCTCACCCTAAATTTCCTCTTTAAAATGGGTATGGACCAGTCGGTCCTTTAGAGACTGACATTTTTTATAGGTAATCTGTGGAGCAGTACCAATGTACTTGCTGACAATTCGATCACCTGTTAAAAGATGCCAGTTCCTATTAATAATATCTCGTATATCCTTGTGGTTACTCGAGTATGTTGCTATTACACACGTGACATTTCCCTGCTTTTTCAGTTTGTTTTCAAATAGCAGGTGGGTCCTATCTTTATCAATGGCTTTTTTAAAAGCTTTTTTGAGAATAGTTTTGCTATAACCTCATGTACTAAGGCGTGCTCTCAGTAAGTTGGCTTGGGTAACACATCGCTTCCAGGCAAATAAGCCACCTTTGTTGTTGGCCTTTTAGATGTAGACTTTGTGAAGGTAGGCTGATATAAACAATTAATTATCTACACTGGTGGTATATACACCAATGAACTATTGTATAATATAATTATATAATTTAAAATTATATCAAATTGACCCCCTACCTCATGTATTTCCCATGCTCTCTGTTGATCTCTTTAAGTGTCATGACTGTCTCTACTTGGTTCTGAAGATGCCTTTGGCGAAACACGTCAACCAATATCAACCAGTATTTGTGACACACTTTATGATCTTTTGTCATTCATATGTGAATGTACATGTGATAAATATTCTTTTAAATGTATGTATTTAATATGATATTTTGTATCAATAAAAATATAAAGAAATTTATAAGTATCTATTAGTACATGTTCAGGTATCGGTATAGATACTTGTTCAGGTATCGGTATAGTCCATCTGGTCGGTTCTCCTTCATAGTTTTTTTGTTTAAATCCCCAAAAAATATATATAAAAAAAAACAAATTTCTTCCTCAGATTAAGCTGATATGTATTCTTCTATGTATTTTTGGTAAAAAAAAATCGCAATAAGTGTTCATTGATTGGTTTGCACAAAAGTTATAGCATCTACAAAATAGGGGATAGATTTATGGCATTTTTTTTTATTAGTAATGGCGGTGATCTGTGATTTTTATCAGGACTGTGACATTGCAGTGGACAGATCAAACACTTTTGACACTATTTTGAGACCATTGACATTTATACAGCGATCACAGCTAAAAATAGCCACTGATTACTGTATGCATGTCACTGGCAGGGAAAGGGTTAAATACTAGGGGGCGATCAAGGGGTTAAGTGTGTTCCCTCAGCGTGTTATAACTGTAGGGGGGATGGGCTACCACTGACATGACATCAATCGATGTTCCCGATGACAGGGAACAGTAGATCTCTGTCAAGTTACAAGGCAGAACAGGGAAATGCCTTGTTTACATAGGCAGTTCCCCGATCAGCCTCTCCTCACTGTAATCGCGGGACACCGGCAGACATCGAGTCCGCGGGACCCGTGGGTACACTCCCACGGCACATGGCGGGTGCGCGTGCCCACTATCTGGCTTTTGCTGACTGACGTACAAGTACATCAGTTTGCGCAGGAGTGCCATTCTGCTGATGTATATTGGCATGAGCTGGTCGCCAAGCGGTTAACAGAAAAACACAGCAGAGAGTATCCAGATATGTTGACCAGGCAAAGACTCAGGAGAGCTGATCAAGGCAGTTTAAATAGCCAGCAGGGGTAGCTGATGAGCAGGAAAGGAAGACTAGGTGATTCACTGTGCAATAAGGAATACTGGCAATTAACCGACAGCTGAGCTCAGAGCTCTGGGAAGGAAGGGCTGAGCTCAGCCCTGACAAGTTGTGACGATATGTACAGTTTTACTAACACATGTCAAAGTTGAAAAATTGTGCTTAGGCACTTACATTTGCTTTACCCTTAGGTGTGAAATGGTGAAATAAAGCTTGCGCCTACTCTCTTTATACACAGCACATAAAGTTTATTCCACACTCCTTTTGCCTCTAATGCTTCTATTACTGTGCCTCATGCAATAGTTCATCAGACCTGTACAAACCTCAGAACACTTTTTTTTTAAATGTAAACTTCTCCATTATATATGCTTTTCTGCACACAGCCTACTTTGACCACTCGCTCTCTGGGACAATTTTGATATGTTTTGCATATGTTAAGATCAGCCTTTTTTTATAGGAAATTACTAAGAACTCCCAATAATTTTACATTTTCTAATAGTAGAGGCCCTGTAGAATACAATGCAGGCTGTAAAAGTGATTGCCAGCTCAAAAAAAGTGTGCAGCCATGATCCTGGTATAACCACTTCCTGACAGGATGTTTCATAATGTACATTGGTCAGCGAGAGGTTAAAAAAATTTATTCTGCAGAATACAATGCATTTACAGTACACTGATAAACCTATATCATATAAAGCCTTGCATACAGAGTTCAGTGGTCAGGAGTATAACATTTACAACATAGTGTCTATAGTGCAGGGCTCAGGAATGTATAATGCACCATCAGGGCTGGGCTCAGCCCTTCCTTCTCAGAGCAGGCCACTCAGCTGTCGGTTAATTGCCAGCTCTAATCTTTCCACAGTGACTCACCTGGTGATGATATCCTGCTCATCAGTCCTGCTGGCTATTTAAGCTGTTCAGTCCAGATC
This sequence comes from Lithobates sylvaticus, assembly GCA_028564925.1. NCBI lineage: Eukaryota > Metazoa > Chordata > Amphibia > Anura > Ranidae > Lithobates > Lithobates sylvaticus. Next base: position 390,374,538 of record CM053029.1, on the reverse strand, counting down.
CTCTCTGCCTTAGCCTGGTCAACATATCAGAGACTCTCTCCTGTGTACCTGTGAAAGACTTGCTTGGCTGACATCCCTTCTGGTTCCTGATCTTGCTTGCTGTTCCACTACGCTGATTCTCTGGGTTGTCCTGAAGTACACTGATCCCTGGCTCCCTGACGTCCTGGCTTGTCTGACTATCCGTTCTGGTTACCAAATTCTGGCTATGTTTTGACTACGTTTGCTCTGTTTACCTTTTACTATTATTAAATAAAACTATTATTAAATAAAACTATTAAACTAGTGTGATTTTTTTAATGCACTTCAGTCTCGGTCTGATTCATGGTTTCTGACAGTAGACGATGGCTATAAATTCAGAAGTAGCAGTCAACCCACTTGTTGGTAATATTCTTCCAGATTGGATGAGCAGGATCACCGCATGGATCAGTTTACCATGGCGTTACAGATGCTCCTGAATCTCCTGAAACTCACCTGGAATCTCCCACTGTGGCTGCTCCGATACAATCTGTGTTGCAGGCTGTCCCTGCTGCTGCTCCAGCCTCTGTCTCGAGTATTACCACTATAAGAGGTATGTCTACTTCCGCTCCACTTCCCCAGCAATTTGGGGGCAATCCAATCCAATGCAGAGGTTTTCTCAACCAGGTTGAGATATACTTTGAGATGCTGCCCCAGGCGTTTACCACGGACAGAAGCAAAATAGGTTTTGTGATATCTTTGTTTTTAGACTGACACTAAACTAAATTCTACACTGACAATTGAAGCAAAATAGCACAGTATAGCACACTTACTAACCGATAGCACCGAACAGAGCCCTGTTCTATCTATCTGCACACTGAAATCACACTGAAAATGGCTGCCATTGAAAGAATACATTTATACTGTGGGGTGGGAATGAGCCATGATTGGATAAAGTCATGATGACAGTGTCCAATCGTGACTCTGACATTACTCTATGCCCTAATTGGCTGAAGCTTTCACTGCTTCGGTCAATTGGGGCTTACAATGCACTGTTCAGCGCTGCAATGCATTGTTTTCGGTTCGGGGGGCGAACAAACGGTCGAATGACTGAACAAAGAAAGTTCGTCGCAAACTTATGCTCTGGCTGAACCGTTCGCCCATCCCCAACTATAACTGCTGTGCCATTCAAGACAGTTTGTTTACATGTTATCGCTAAGATTGAACACACAGATTACATTGTAAGCTCTACAAGCAGGGCCCTCCTGTACCTTTTGTATTGAACTGTACTGTAATTGTGTTGTCCCACCTATACATTGTAAAGCGCTGCGTAAACTGTTGGTGCTATATAAATCGTGTATAAAAATAATAATAATTACATGACACCTGGGATTCTCGCAGCGATCGTGTGTCATAGGATTGCCCTGCTGGGTGCCCCAGCCAACGCCCTCCCTGGATGCTATCCCAGAACTGGGAAGCCACCGCAAGTGGTATTTTGACAATATGGTGGGTGGAAAGTGGTTAAAGTGCTTGTATACCGTTGGATGTTTTTTTCCCCCTGCAAGGTAAAGTCATAATGTGCTAGTATGCATCGTATACTAGCACATTATGTGAAACTTACCTTAAAAAAAAGGTGTTCCAGCGCCGCAATGTCAGCGCTGCAAAGGCTCCCATATTCAACCATCTTAACTCTGAGTTTGCGGGCTCCGGCTCTCTGACTGGGGGGGACCGCAATGACATCACTCCCGTGTATGCACGGAGTGATGCACGCATGCACGGGAGTGACGCTGTTCATGGGACAGGGTTCTGAAGGAATGACATGGGTGGCCATTCCTTCAGAGGGTAGGCGCCAATGATTTCACTGGCTACCTGTAATGTAAATATATCCTAAACAAAGCACGAGATACAGTATTTACACTACCTATAGGTAAGCCTTATTATAGGCTAACCCAGTGTTTCTCAACTCCAGTCCTCAGGGCGCCTCAACGGGTCATGTTTTCAGGATTTCCCTCAGATGAAATGGCTGTGGTAATTACTAAGGCAGTGAAACTGATCAAATCACCTGTGCAAAACTTTTACAAGGGGGAAACAGATTTAACATATCTGGGAATAACAAGAAAAACAGAAACGGAAGGCGTGCAGACCTAGTGCATTACCAGAGATAATTTAATATTTAATATGAAACTTTTGTATAAAAGTGAGTATTCACAAAATGCAACTGACAAAAGGCCAATTATTAAATCATCTCTGGTAATGCACTAGGTGTGTGTGCCTTCCATTTCTGTTTTTCTTGTAGTTCCTTTCAGATTACCCCATCTGAGGAAAGCAGCACCCACCTAGTTCTTGGATACCATATACAGTGGTGTGAAAAAGTGTTTGCCCCCTTCCTCATTTCCTGTTCCTTTGCATGTTTGTCACACTTAAGTGTTTCGGAACATCAAACCAATTTAAACAATAGTCAAGGACAACACAAGTAAACACAAAATGCAATTTGTAAATGAAGGTGTTTATTATTAAAGGTGAAAAAAAATCCAAACCATCCTGGCCCTGTGTGAAAAAGTGATTGCCCCCTAAACCTAATAACTGGTTGGGCCACCCTTAGCAGCAACAACTGCAACCAAGCGTTTGCGATAACGTGCAATGAGGCTTTTACAGCGTCCTGGAGGAATTTTGGCCCATTCATCTTTGCAGAATTGTCCTAATTCAGTTACATTAGAGGGTTTTCGAGCATGAACGGCCTTTTTAAGGTCATACCACAACATCTCAATAGGATTCAGGTCTGGACTTTGGCTAGGCCACTCCAAAGTCTTCATTTTGTTTTTCTTCAGCCATTCGGTGGTGGACTTGCTGGTGTGTTTAGGATCATTGTCCTGCTGCAGAACCCAAGTTCGTTTCAGCTTGAGTACACGAACAGATGGTCGGACATTCTCCTTCAGGATCTCTTGGTAGACAGCAGAATTCATAGTTCCTTTTATCACGGCAAGTCTTCCAGGTCCTGAAGCAGCAAAACAGCCCCAGACCATCACACTACCACCACCATATTTTACTGTTGGTATAATGTTCTTTTTCTGAAATGCAGTGTTCCTTCTACGCCAGATATACTTGGACACACACCTTCCAAAGAGTTCCACTTTTGTCTCATCGGTCCACAGAATGTTGTCCCAAAAGTCTTGGGGATCATCAAGATGTGTTGTGGAGAAATTGAGACGAGCTTTGATGTTCTTTTTGCTCAGCAGTGGTTTTCTCCTTGGAACTCTGCCATGCAGGCCATTTTTGCCCAGTCTTTTCCTGATGGTGGAGGCATGAACGCTGACCTTAACTGAGGCAAGTGAGGCCTGCAGTTCCTTGGACGTTGTTGTGGGGTCTTTTGTGACCTCTTGGATAAGTCGTCGCTGCGCTCTTGGGGTAATTTTGGGCAGCCGGCCACTCCTGGGAAGGTTCACCACTGTTCCATGTCTTCGCCATTTGTGGATAATGGCTCTCACTGTGGTTCGCTGGATTCCCAAAGCTTTGGAAATGGCTTTATAACCCTTTCCAGACTGATAGATCTCAATTACTTTCTTTCTCAATTGTTCCTGAATTTCTTTGGGTCTCGGCATGATGTGTAGCTTTTAAGGATCTTCTGGTGGACCTTACTGTGTCAAGCAGCTCCTATTTAAGTGATGCCTTGATTGTGAACAGGTGTGGCAATAATCAGGCCTGGGTGTGGCTAGAGAAATTGAACTCAGGTGTGGACAACCACAGTTATAGTATGTTTTAACAAGAGGGGCAATCACTTTTTCACACAGGGCCATGATGGTTTGGATTTTTTTTCACCTTTAATAATAAACACCTTCATTTACAAATTGCATTTTGTGTTTACTTGTGTTGTCCTTGACTATTGTTTAAATTGGTTTGATGTTCCGAAACACTTAAGTGTGACAAACATGCAAAGGAACAGGAAATGAGGAAGGGGGCAAACACTTTTTCACACCACTGTATACCTTTCACACCACCATTTTATCTGACATCTGTTACTAAACACCTTGGAAGACCTATTAGCGCTGGAAGTGACTATGTTTTTTGTATATCTGGGAATAAAACTTATAAAATATATCAAGTAAAATATATTCCCTTACTAAATGAGATTAAAATGGAACTTAAAAAAATAGCAATGAAACCGCTTTCCTGGATAGGATGAATAAAGATGGTAATACTTCTGAAAATTCTGTACAAATTTCAGATGCTGCTTATAGCTCTGCCACAGGTATATTTTAAGACACTTAGAGGATTGATATTGAAATGGATTTGGCAGGGAAATAAATCGAGAATACAGTATGCTCTGCTGTGTAAGGATAAAGCACATGGGGGATTAGCTGAACCAGATATTAGAAGGTATTATGAAGCGGTGGTATTATCATGAATGGTGGAATGGAGTAAGACAAAAAATTAGAAAAGATGGGTGAAACCAGAGACTACACTGAGTGAAACACAACTAGATAGAAATATGTGGGCACCACACAAAGATAGAACTCTAAATAAAACAGCACCTGAATTAACTAAAAATGTTTTTTAGAATTTGGGATAGAATGTATCGGTTGGCAAAATGGGAATATAATTCACCTCTAATATCACTATCGGGCACAAATATTTTTATCCCAGGGAATAAATTGTAATTTGTAGATTGGGTAAAAAACACACAGTTAAAAGATATTACAAAAAATAGAAAATATGTTCACTTCAAGACTTGAAACACAAAGGTGATTTAAAAAAATGTAATGAATGGAGGTATTCATAGTTAAAACACTTTGTGGCAGGTCTTCCACAACCGATAAAATCAGAGGAAAAATTGAATGCAATGGAACAACTATGCAATCCTCGGAAGCTGGTCAAACATTGTACTGTGCAGATCTATAAAATATTTATGTATATAGCGGAACCGAGAATACCTCCATTCATAGAAAAATGGGAAAGGGAATTGGGAATAGAGGATCACATAAACCAAATATTAAGAGCGGTACATATTTATTTAGTAGATAATAATAACATAGAAATGATAAATGCCTTGCTAGATGGTATATAACCCTGGTCAAAGCACATAAATATCAGGCAGGGAAATCTCCAATGTTTTGGAGAGGCTGTACCTCACAGGGCACTATGACACATATATGGTGGGAAAGCCCCAAGGTTAGAGAGTATTGGCAGGCGGTGCGGCAATATATAAAGGAGATTACTGAAGAAGAAGTAACAGATGATCCATGGAGCTGTTTAATTCATAATACAAATAAAACAATAAAACAGTACAAAAATACATTAGTACTATATCTATTAAATGCAGCAAATGGAGTAATCTCAAAAAAGTGGTTGGATCCAGAAAAACCTACAGTGAGGGAATGGTTTAAAAGAATTGATTATATATTTAATATGGAAGATTTAAATGGTCGAGAGGAAGATCAGACAGAAAGGTTCAAGGGCATATGAGAAAAGTGAATGGACTTCAAAAGAACAAACACATATATAAAGAACTTTGTGGGAGTATAGGTATCTATGGGGAGAAGAGGGAGGGGGTCTATGGTATGGGTTAAGGAGGGGTGGGAGGGAAGACGAAAGGATAAAGGAGTGCATTCGGCGCAATACAAATCCAATATCAAATAAATGATACAAAATAATATGTTTGTGTTTTAAGATTTTATATTGTAAAATAATAAATCTTAAAAAAAAAAAAAAAAATGACCTGTGCAAAATAATGGAAAGTCTGAAAACATGACCTGTTGGGGCACCTTGAGGACTGGTGTTGAGAAACACTGGGCTAACCTATAGGTAAAAGTCAGTAAAGAACGTTTACTTCCTCTTTAAAGTGGTTGTAAAGGCAGAAGGCTTTTTACCTTAATGCATTTTATGCATTAAGGTAAAAAAAAATTCACTGTTCCTCCCCCCAAACCCTTAACTGACACCAATCTCAAACCAGTGCTGTCCCTGCCAACAGCTTCACTCTGCTCTCTTTTCCTGCATTTGCACTTGGTTGGGAGGAACAAGAGCCATTAATTCCTGCAGCTGTCAGTAAAATCCAGTGAAAAGGGATCAGGGGACAGGGCTAAGCTGAACTGTCAATTTCAATAGGTGCACACAACCCGCCTCAGGATTGAGCCTATACAAGTGTCCCTATAACAAGCAGCTTGCTATGGGGGAATTTGGAGGAGCCTAGAGGACTAGCAGGGGACCTAAGAACAGGAGGTTTGGGGTCACTCTGTGGAATACTATTACATAGAGCAGGTAAATATAACATGTTTGCTATTTTATTAACAAAAAAAGAAAAATAACTTTATAATTACTATAAAGGGGCGCTCTCAAGACTACAAAGATGATTGGTAGGCCCAACCTCTGCATCTAGCATCCTGCTTACCTCTATTTTTCCCACGGTACCAAGGCCTCTCTTTCTTCTAGTGGGCATTACTTAGCATCAGACATCTCACTTCCAGTAGACAGTCCCCTAAACTCCACTCAGATAGTTCTTGTATGGCAGAACAATGTTACATTTAAAGAAAAAACATATGGAGCTTGTTTGTGACAACTTTTCTTTGCTGAAACAGTCTAGTCAGGTACAATTGTTTTGTTAAGTTTTTGGTTCACCAGACCTAACAGTAGCATGGGAGATGCTTTAAGATTTTTTCTAGAACCATTCATCACCTGGCAGTCATTGACATCACATTACAAAATGTCTAAAATATGTTTTTTTTTATCTATTTGTAGCATTTTTTAGATATTTTGTAATATCTTTGAACGTTTGTTTAGTGAAGAAGGTCTGATAGGTTCCTTTATCACTCATGTAATTAGCCCAAGTTCCCCTGTTGCAGATTTCTCATGACATACAGTACATGTTTGTCATTTGGTTGTAATAAGAATGTCTTCCTACTCTGCAATCCTCACTCTATGACTAAGCTCCTTATGGAGTGAAACACATAGGAGGAGGTGGATTTTTCCCTGTATTGGATGACATTAATAAACATATCCTGGACTTTCAGGCCTTATACACACTGGACTTTAGAAAAATGCCAGTAGCGTTAGCTGTAGCAAGCTGTAGCTGTAGAATGAGTTTTGAGGCATTTTTGCAGTAGCGGTTTTTAGTGTTTTGTAGTGTTTTGTTTACTTTGTTTTAGAAAAACAATGCTCCCATGAAAGTTTATGGCTCAAAAACGGTGATAAATGCTGATTGCATTTTTCAGCTTCTATCAGAATTAGAGCATTTTTATAGCTGAAAAGCATCTCTCAAAACCTGATCCCGGGACGATGCGGCCGACGTGATGACGCCGACCGGCAAGGTGGGAGGAGCCTGCGCATAGAGCCCGCGGCGGGAGCTGAATGCGGGACGCCGGGTTTAGACGGAGAGTGAGAGCTCCGGACCGGCGCTGAAGACCTCCCGCACCCGCCGCGGCGCCCATCCCCCGGACCCTGCACCTCGCGGCGCGGTGGCTGTCGGCACACCGCGGGGAAAGGAAAAGACCCAGCATCAGCGCGGCGCACGTGTGGGGAGGGTGGGAACCCCCGCGCCTTTCCCCCCCCCTCTGCCTCCCCACGCCGGCTTCCCCCTCTTCATATGCAGGCAGGGGCGGTCGGCAGTTTGAGTGCTTCGGCCAGAGAGCTCAGCTGCACAACCGGGGCTGACTACCTCCTCAGTGCACAGGCAGATCGTTAGAAGAGCAGAAACCTGAGGAAGAGGCGCGTTAGAAGCGCAGTTATTGTTCACCCTGGTTTTTTAAAATCTGTATAAACTGAATAAGAGAAAGGTGAATGATCCCTGAAAGTAGGAGGATGGGACTAATCACTGGTGTCTAGAGGGTAAGAACTGTAACCTGGTAAACCCTGAATAAGTAAAACTGCCTGACTGTATTACAATAACCCTTTGGTGGAGAAGGTCTGAAGTAAACATAGGCTATGATACCCTGTATAATAGAATGCCAGGTATAGAACAGGAAAACCCTGAAAAGTTAATCTGCCTGATTGTATCACAATAAGCCTCTGGTGGATAATGTGTGAAGTAAACATAGGCTGACGATATCCTGTATAATAGAATGCCAGGTATAAAACAGGAAAACCCGGAAAAATTAATCTGCCTGATTGTATCACAATAAACCTCTGGTGGATAAATGTCTGAAGTAAACATAGGCTGACGATACCCTGTATAACAGAAAGCCAGGGGAAAAGAAACGGCAATTCTTGACCCTGTATAAAACAGGAATCCGCAATTAACCATTAAAGATACTCCACTATGGATAGCACTAGGGGGGGAGACAGACTCTGCATTACTGTCTAGATTGATCCTCCATTTTCTCTGGACTGTGCATCTGGTGTATGTTACCTTTTTTCCCGCTCTCTTTCTGGAGAATATGTGCCCAGAAAACTGAGAAGATATGGGCTAAAAACTCTGGGCTCCTGAACAGAAACGAGAAGCACAAATATACAGAGCGTCCAAAAGACACTACACAAATATTTGAATAGGGAACTGTACGGGGCACGGGGACAGATATAGACACAGATACAGACCCTGGCCCCGACGGGCCCCCTCACAGGAACAGTGGATCTCCTCGGTGGTTCCCTTCCCTTTTTTCTTAAGGACCGTTTTTTTTTTTTTTTTTTTTTTTCCCCCTTTCTGACCTCCCCCCTCCTCTCCCAGGTAGTTCCAGGTCTACTCTCGGGAGGCCTTAATCATTGAGGAAAAAAAGGGCGTAGTTTTGGAAGACAGGTTAGGGGATAGGACACGATGCAGGGCAGGCTACTATGAGATGAGAAATTAATGGAATTTGCCAGACTAAAAGTAGGGCCGTACGGTACGCTAAGATAGAGCGTGCGAACTGACCCCCCAAGATTTCTCACTCTCATTCTGGCCCTCCCTTCTGGGCCGACCCCCTAGTTATTTCCTGTTTTGGTCTGTTGCTGTTCCTTCCTGCCTACAAAAAAACCCTACCTCGGTTTACAATTAAATCTGCCTTACTTCAGCTGGGAGATAACTCAGCCCCTTAAAGAAAGGAAGCTGGGGAAACGAATCAGAAAAATTAAAACTAAGGGGGCAAACATGAGTAGGTCAACGAACAAAACAACAAAAGGGGCGCTTCTCAAAAGTGGGAAAGAGAAGAACTCGTAAAGTACCATTAAGCAATACATGACCCAGGGTGCCAGCCCAAAAAACCCAGAAGGGACAAGACAAACCCATTCCAAAGGTGAAAAAAAAAAAGGAGCGGAAAAAATACTAGAGGAGACCCTGGCCTCAGACTCCATCATAGAAAGTGAAATAGACGAAAGTAGAATGGAAGAACTTAAAGAGGATGAACACCTACCAACAAAAGGGGAGATGGAGAAGATGCTCCTAAGACTCAAAAACGCAATAAAAGCCGATATCGGCTCTCTGAGGTTAGATTTAGGGTCCCTACTAACACGAGTTGAATCAGTGGAAGAGAAAACAGAAAAAATGGACCAAGAGATGAACCAATTACAGGATCAGCTGCATAAAGAGCAGATTAACAGGAGGGGACTACAATACAGGATTGAAGATCAGGAAAATCGCAGCAGACGACAAAATATAAGAATTAGATCAGTACCGGAAACCAGAGGGGAAGAGCTCAAGCTAACCATCAAAAAAATCCTTGGCCCAATCCTAGACAAAGGAGAAGATGAATTCCCTAGGACTGACAGAATACACCGGGTTGGAAAGCCAAGAGACTATAACACAGATCGACCAAGGGACATCATAGTACGATTTACTTTCTATGAAGATAAAGCTGAGATCTGGGCAAAGATCAAGAGGCCCACGTTGATACAATATGAAGGAAAAGATCTACAGATTTTCATGGACTTAGCACCGGAAACTCTGGACAGAAGACGATTGCTTAAACCCCTCCTGGAGAGCATGCAGACGCGGAACATTCAATATAGTTGGGGGTTCCCTGCTTGCCTGATCGGCTTCAGAGAAGGGATTTCGGCAAAATTAGTATTCCCAGAAGATTTACGAGATTTCTGTGGAAAGTTGGATTTGCCGATCCCAGAGCTGCCTGGCTGGCTAGATGATTAGGCGGCCACGGGGGGGGGGGAGCGGGGCGTGGGGGGGCCATCCCCCTTTCAGTACCGAACCCTCCGGGCACGGTCTGAAGGGGGCGGGACAACGCGCAGGCTTCCTCAAGGCGGCTCAAAGATGGTCAAGAGTTTCGAGACCATGGGCGAGCCAGGGGCCATAGAAGGGCCGAATGGGGGGGGGGGAGCTAATCCCGGGATAGGAAGGAGAGGGGTAGGTGGGGAGGGAGGGGAGGGGGGGGAGAGGAAGGTAGGGGGGGGGCCTGACCAGAAAGACTGGGAGATTAGGATAAGAGGACTAGAACTACTTCTAGCTATTAGAAAATGATTCCAACTACAAACTTCATAACATATAACGTCAAAGGGCTCAATTCACCCAATAAGCGCCATAAAATTCTGAGGGAACTGGGACAGTACGCCGCTGATGTGGCCTTCTTACAGGAGACACACATCTCACATAATTCAAATATTAAATTATATTCCAAAGAATTCCCCACATGGTACTTATCAGGGAAGTAACTTGGATCAATCTTACCATCTCCCTGCGCGCAGGCGCACACAAATTCACCATGGATCGGCACTCCAGCGCACACACATTCGCGGCCCTACTCAGCGGCGTGCACGCATGCGCACAAGTGCACGCATAACGTGAATCCCCTGACCAGCCTATAAAAGGACCCTTGGCAGACAGACAAGTTGCTGGTTTGTCTCAGCTCACCTGTGTTCCTCTGCTTCCTGTTCCTGTTTACCATTTCCTGTTCCTGTTTGCCACTTCCTGTTGTGACCCGGATCGTTTGAAGACTACGCTGAATCTCTCCTGACCTGACCCCCTGGCTTGTTTTACGGACTTCCTACTCTCACCTGTGTTTGACCCTCAGCCTGCTTCTGGATTACCTTCTGCCTTCAGCACTTAGCCGTGCTGGCTCCTGGACTGATTACCTGTGTTTGACCCTCAGCCTGCTTCTGGATTACCTTCTGCCTTCAGCACTTAGCCTTGCTGGCTCCTGGACTGATTACCTGTGTTTGACCCTCGGCCTGTTTCTGGACTTTCCTCACCTGTTTTACAGACCTGCCTGCTACTTACCTTCTGGTCCGGTCCATCCTGCATGAGCCATCTTCCAGACCTTCATACAAGTCAGGTGTCCCGCTGGAGGCTTGTGCCTCTTGGTGCAACCCACTCCCTGTATCACCTCCAGGGGTGGTGTGCGCCGAGTCGCAACAGCCACCGCTCTCTGCATCTTGGCCTCGGTGAGTACCTCTTTGCTGATAGTACAAACCAGCCATGTCAGAGGCCAACAGAGCGGGTTCACCCTTGGAGATTTTATGCCAGCAAGTTACAGCCCTCGCAGAAGCTGTGCAGAAATTGCAGGAAGGGTACACCCAAATTGACAGCCGTCTTCAGCAACTAGCCGGAACACCCGCACCAGTTAACACAGCACCAGCACCTACCAGCGGGGCCTCCTTACCTCAGGCCCATTCACCACCCGCCATGATGATGGCGGTTCCTGAACCGAGAGTACCTACACCCGAGCGATTTTCGGGCGACCGGAAAAAGTTCAGGGCATTTAAAAACGCCTGCTCCTTATATCTGGCCCTGCAACCAAGGACTTTTTCTTCCGAAATAGTTAAAGTCGGATTCATCATCTCCCTACTGTCCGACGAACCCCAGGCATGGGCACATAGCCTCATGGAACAAAGAAGTCCCCTCCTGAACTCTGTGGAAACCTTCTTTAACTCTATGGGTCAGTTATACGATGATCCACAACGTACTGCTACAGCTGAAGCCACCCTGCACGCCTTGACACAAGGAAAGAGACCAGTGGAGGACTATACCGTCGAATTCCGCAAATGGTCAGCTGACACCGGCTGGAATGAGGTCGCCCTCAGGTACCAATACCGACAAGGCCTTTCTGAAACTTTGAAGGATGAATTGGCTAGGGTTGAGACCCCCGCTTCTTTGGAGGACCTGATTCAATTGGCCACCAAGCTGGACAGACGCATGCGAGAGCGGCGCTCTGAGCGCCTTCAGACCCCTCGGCCCAGCTGGATGCTCCCCAAGTCAACCAATCCTTACCCTCCAATTACTGTCCCTTCCGGCCCCTCGGCCTCGGAAGGAGAACCCATGCAGCTAGGACTTGTTCGCCCTCGTCTCTCCCCTGATGAGAGGCAACGAAGACGGCAGGCCAACCTATGTCTGTACTGCGGAGGGGTTGGCCATTACCTCCGCAACTGCCCAGTGAGACCCTGTAAGCCACCTCTACAAGTTGTTATGAACTATCAAGCCACAGGTCTTGCCCAGTCTTATGTTACTCTTTTTGTTTCTCTGCAGCTGGCGGAAGAGAGGATTCAACTACCGGCCGTAATTGACTCTGGAGCATGCAGTTGTTTCCTGGACATCTCTGTGGCTCAAAATCTTCACATCCCTCTCCAGGACAAAAAACAAAATCTTCTTGTCCACTTGGCTGATGGGTCTTTACCCTGCTCCGGACCAGTGACACAGGAGACCCAACCGATTCTCACCACCACGGACTCAGGCCACCAGGAATTCCTACGCTTTGATTTAATTTCTTCTCCCATGTTCCCTATTATTTTAGGGCTTCCTTGGTTGCAGGCCCATGACCCTCAAGTTAGCTGGGGCAAGAAGAAGGTCTCCTTTACGTCTGTCTACTGCTCTCAACACTGTTTCCCTCCAGTTCCAGCTCCTTGTATGGCAGTCATTCCTGCATCCGACAATCTTCAGCATATCCCTCCAGCATACCTTGAGTTTAAGGATGTTTTTGATAAGAAAAAGGCAGATTGTTTACCACCTCACCGGTCCTACGACTGCCCCATCGAACTGTTACCAGGGTCTGAAATTCCTTTCGGGCGCATATTCCCTCTATCCGAGACTGAACTAAAGGCTCTCAAAGCCTATATCGATGAAAACCTGGAAAAAGGCTTCATTCGCCCCTCTTCATCTCCAGCCGGGGCGGGTATTTTCTTTGTTGGGAAAAAGGATGGCTCCCTCAGACCCTGCATTGATTATAGAGAACTCAATAAGATAACCATCAAAAACCGATACCCGCTCCCGCTCATCCCAGAACTATTTCAGCGCTTCCGGACTGCCAAGATCTTTTCCAAACTTGACCTGCGAGGTGCCTATAACCTTGTCCGGATTCGTACCAATGATGAATGGAAAACAGCCTTCCGGTCCAGGTTTGGGCACTTTGAGTATTTAGTGATGCCCTTCGGCCTGTGCAACGCCCCAGCCACCTTTCAACACCTGGTGAATGATATTTTCAGAGACTACCTCGATGACTTTGTAGTCGTCTACTTGGACGACATTCTCATTTTCTCTGCCACCATCGAACTACACCGAGACCATGTAAGAAAGGTCCTTACCATTCTTAGGAAACATAGACTATACCTTAAGGCAGAGAAATGCGAATTCGAGAAGACTGTTGTCCAATTTCTTGGATTCGTCATCTCCACTGAGGGGATCGCCATGGACCCCCAAAAGGTCAAGGCAATTCTTGAATGGCCCGCTCCAGGGGATAAAAAAGCTGTGCAAAGATTCATAGGCTTTGCTAACTTCTATCGAAGATTCATCATCGGCTTCTCATCCATTGTTTCTCCGATTACGCAGTTAACCCGGCAACATGGTCGCTTCCAATGGTCCCAAGAAGCTCAGGAAGCCTTCATTAAACTGAAATCTTTGTTCACCTCAGCACCCATTCTACAGCATCCAGACCCGCTTTTGCCATTTGTGTTAGAAGTTGACGCTTCTGAAACCGCCACTGGAGCCATCCTTTCTCAGAGACGGGGCCCCAAAGCCCTTTTGCATCCAGTAGCTTTTGCATCCCGAAAGTTAAGTCCTCCAGAAAAGAACTATGATGTCGGGGATCGAGAGCTATTGGCCATTAAGTGCGCCTTAGAAGAATGGAGGTATCTCTTAGAGGGCGCAACCCATCCTATTACAATTTTTACGGACCACAAGAACCTAGAATACCTCAGAACAGCCAAGCGCTTAAGACCACGACAAGCCCGTTGGGCACTTTTTTTTTCTAGGTTCAGCTTCCATATTTCTTACCGTCCCGGGTCCAAAAATGGCAAAGCTGATGCACTCTCCCGGATGTTCCCTGAGTCCTCCCAGTTAACCGAGCCCAGCACCATTCTGTCACCTCAAAATTTCCTCCTTCTTACACAATCTGATCTGGCAGCTGCCATTAAAACAGCCTCAAGCCACTGTACCGATCCAGTAGTGTCTTCCTTGGAGAGACGCAATGATCTATTTTGGGCACAGGATAAGATCTTTGTTCCTCAGGAAGTAAGACCAGAAATTTTAAAGACTTTTCATGACCACAAGTTGGCTGGCCACTTCGGAATACGGAAGACGTCAGAATTAATTTCACGTTCCTTCTGGTGGCCTGGTTGGAGGCGAGACTGTCAGAAATTTGTCTCCTCATGTGTTCCGTGCCAACGCAACAAAGGATTTAAAGCCAAACCTTGGGGATTACTGAGACCCTTACCTATCCCTGAACGGCCATGGGCAGACGTCTCCATGGACTTTATTGTTGACCTGCCACCCTCAGAAGGGTTCACCACCATCCTGGTCGTGGTTGACCGTCTCTCGAAAATGGCCCACTTTGTGCCCATGATTGGTACTCCATCTGCCTTGGACACTGCCAACACCTTTATTAAGGAAATAGTCAGACTCCACGGAGTACCTAACAGTATCGTCTCAGATAGGGGCGCTCAGTTTACCTCTAAATTCTGGAGAGAACTCTGCAAAGCCCTGGAAATCAAGGTCTGTCTCTCATCCGCATACCACCCTCAGAGCAACGGTCAGACAGAGAGGACAAATCAATCCCTAGAACAGTATCTCCGCTGTTTCTGTTCCGGCTCCCAGGATGACTGGTCTTCCCTCCTGTCTTATGCAGAGTTTGCATACAACAATTCGGAGCACACAGCTACTCACCAAACACCGTTTTGGTCGAATTTTGGATTCCATCCCTCCTTCCTCCCCAACACCATCCCTGAAACTTCAGTCCCTGCTGTTCAGGATCGGATAGTCTCTATCCAATCAAATTTTCAAAAAATTCAAGAAACCATGCAAAGAGCTCAAGACGACTACAGGAAGCACTATGACAAGGGAAGAAAGGAGAATCCAGCTTTTGGAATTGGCGAGAAGGTTTGGCTAGCCTCTACTCACCTCAAATTACCCTGCCCTTCACGTAAGTTAGGTCCTCGGTTCATAGGTCCATTCACAATCAAGAGAATGGTGAATCCTGTGGCCTTCGAGCTAGACTTGCCCAGATCGTACAGAATACATCCGGTTTTTCACGTATCTCTCTTAAAACCAGTAGTCCCGAGTCCATTTCCCGGGAGAGAGGAGCCTCCCCCGCCTCCAGTTGTAATCGATGGGGAGGACGAATTCGAAGTGGAAGCCATACTTAGCTGCAGGAAGATGGGCAGACAACTTCAGTACCTGGTAAAATGGAAAGGGTACCCATCGGAAGACAACTCCTGGGAACCGTCCGGTAACTTTCATGCTCCAAGATTGATTAGAGCTTTTCACCGGGAACATCCAGAGTTGATGGCCAGCTTCTGCGTCCAGAGGCCGCCCCTCAGGGGGGGGCACTATCAGGGAAGTAACTTGGATCAATCTTACCATCTCCCTGCGCGCAGGCGCACACAAATTCACCATGGATCGGCACTCCAGCGCACACACATTCGCGGCCCTACTCAGCGGCGTGCACGCATGCGCACAAGTGCACGCATAACGTGAATCCCCTGACCAGCCTATAAAAGGACCCTTGGCAGACAGACAAGTTGCTGGTTTGTCTCAGCTCACCTGTGTTCCTCTGCTTCCTGTTCCTGTTTACCATTTCCTGTTCCTGTTTGCCACTTCCTGTTGTGACCCGGATCGTTTGAAGACTACGCTGAATCTCTCCTGACCTGACCCCCTGGCTTGTTTTACGGACTTCCTACTCTCACCTGTGTTTGACCCTCAGCCTGCTTCTGGATTACCTTCTGCCTTCAGCACTTAGCCGTGCTGGCTCCTGGACTGATTACCTGTGTTTGACCCTCAGCCTGCTTCTGGATTACCTTCTGCCTTCAGCACTTAGCCTTGCTGGCTCCTGGACTGATTACCTGTGTTTGACCCTCGGCCTGTTTCTGGACTTTCCTCACCTGTTTTACAGACCTGCCTGCTACTTACCTTCTGGTCCGGTCCATCCTGCATGAGCCATCTTCCAGACCTTCATACAAGTCAGGTGTCCCGCTGGAGGCTTGTGCCTCTTGGTGCAACCCACTCCCTGTATCACCTCCAGGGGTGGTGTGCGCCGAGTCGCAACAGCCACCGCTCTCTGCATCTTGGCCTCGGTGAGTACCTCTTTGCTGATAGTACTATGCGGATACAGTTACCACTAGAAGTAGAGGAGTGGCAATTGGCTTTGCTAAGAAAGTAAGATTTTGCCTGGAAAAAAGTGAATCTGACCCAGAGGGAAGATACCTTTTTCTAGAGGGCAAGCTAGACGACATAAAAGTCACATTGGCTAACATATATTCCCCTAATAGTGACCCTGGGACCTATCTAATTAAAATATTAGGAAAATTAATGGAGTTCAAGGGGGGAATGTTGATCATGATGGGGGACTTGAATCTCTGTTTGGACCCACAATGGGACAGTACGTCCCGGGCACCTGGGACTAGCAACGTGCAACTACGTAGAATCAAGAAAAAACTACTGGAACATCAATTACTAGACGTTTGGCGATGCCAACATCTCAAAGACAAAGACTTCTCGTTCTACTCCCAGGTGCACGGGACGTACTCGCGAATTGATTACATTTTTTTAGAACATAGATCACTAGAACGGGTACTGGAATCTAACATTGGGATAATTTCATTATCAGATCACGCCCGATATGGATGAAAATACAAATGACCCCGGAAGTTAAGGTGCCCCCCAGGTGGCGACTAAACGAGGAAATAATAAGAGAGGCCGTAGGTGCCGAGAAAATAGGAAAAGAGTTGGACACTATGGGAGGCCCACAAAGCTTTTATAAGAGGCATCTTGATAGCCGAGGGGGCAAAAAGGAAAAGAGACAGGGCTAATAAGAAAAAACACAGATGAAATAGCTAAATTAGAACAGAGACATAAAACGTCCCAGAAACCCGACAGAATGCTATACCAAGAAATAATAAATAAAAGAGAAGAATTCAAAAATTTTATGGAACAAGAAACTAAACAAAGCTTCTATCTTCTCGCCAGGGAAAAATACTACGGAAGTAATAAAGTACCTATCAAAAATGCTACGGGGAAAAAAAAAGTTAAATTTTATTGAGAAAATACAGGCAGACAAGGGGACCTTAGAATACACTACAAAAGGAATTGCACAAACATTTAAGAATTATTACGAGAAACTATATGCAGTAGAACACGAACGGGAAGGGGTAAAAACAGATAAGCTGGGGAATGTTAAGGCCTTTCTAAGTCAGGCGGGATTAGTTAAAATGACAGTAAATGACCGAGATGAGTTGGAAGGACCAATCTCAGAAGAAGAAATAGTGCGGGCATTGGCCGATACCGGGAACGGGAAAAGCCCAGGACCGGATGGGTTCACGGTGTATTATTATAAGAGGTTCCAGAAGATCCTGATCCCATGGCTATGCAAGTACTTGAATGGCCTGGGAACAGACTATCAAATGAGCAAAGAGGCCTTATTAGCCTCGATTACGGTCATAAAAAAAGAAGACAAGGGCGTGGCTTGGCGCGCGACGGAGATGGCAGCCTAAACGAGGAGCTCCGCCAAACCTAAGGCCCTAAGCACCTTTTCTGCCGGTCCCTAACCGATAATGAGCAAGCAGACCCGCTCTACTCAACACACCCGGTCCCGCCGATCAACCGCCACATCCGCGGGGAGAAACATCAAGGAACTTTTTAAAAACCAGGCCGCAATACAGCGTATCTCGGCCGGAGGCAAGATGGCGCCGATGCACCGCGAGGAGGACATGTCCGAGGACTCCCAGTCAGCTATGGAGGAAAACGGTAGGAGGAATACCCGGGCTGACCACCCCCTTACCTACGCAGACATGTCGGGCTTTGCGGCGGACATTAAGGCCTCATTTTCGGCAGCCATTACCGACCTTAAGACCAATCTGCTAGTCCTTACCGAAAAAATGGCTACTGCAGAAGCGGCTGGGAAGAACAGGGATAAGGACATACACAGACTGGACAGGGTGGCAGCCTCGCACACAATGCATTTTATTGAGATGAACAGGCACCTGGAGGACTTGGACAACAGGGGAAGGAGGAACAACATCAGGGTACGTGGTATACCCGAATCTGTTGTGGCAGAACAGATCACCCCTGTCCTCCAGAGAGTTTTTAACAGCCTGTTGGAAAGGCCCGAGGACACGGAGATCGAATTTGTCCGGGCGCATAGAGCATTGAGAGCAAGGGGACCTGACACACTTCCACCTCGTGACATTATCTGCTGCCTGCAGAGGTTTACACTGAAGGAAGAAATTATGTATAAAGCACGGAGGAACGAACACATAGTGTTTAATGGCGAAAACATAAAACTCTTCCAGGACCTGTCGCAGATTACGCTAAAGAACCGCAGGGCTTTGCGCCCCCTACTGGATGTTCTGAGGGAAAAGGAGCTACGCTATACGTGGCGCTTCCCCTTCGCCCTCCTTGTGACGCACAACGGCAAGCAACATACCCTCCGCACGCCGAGTGACCTGCCGGAATTCTGTGACACCCTGCACCTGGGCCACGTTGATCTCCCAGACTGGTACCAGGAATTTGCTCTTCCCCCGAGAGAAAGAAGTCCGCCACACTCACCCTTGGCAACACCGGAGAAGCACCAAGCGAAGAAGCTGAGACAGAACCGACTGGACAACACTGGACCAGGTACACCTCGCAGCAGAGCCCATTCTTCCAGGGCAGCTTATGAGGACTAATCCACACGGATACTAACCTACACCGCAGGCACCCTCTTCACCGGGCTAAGCAGGATACCATACTCATGTCAGCGAACAAAACCCTGCCCGCAGCATACTCTTCAGCTCAACGCAACAGGTGAATCACCGCCATACAGACACCGACTATTGACTTGCTTCCCCCGTCCATCACTGTCATCTACCTGCCTTGACAACTGCATACCCCCACTCAGACCGTAATACCATCTCAATAGAGTTCATTGGTCCCAGATGTTTACTCAGGATGTCATAGCACGGGGCCTGATGGATCAACCTACTCGGTGGAATAGGCCTTACTGACACCGGTTGAGCACTCACAAACTCCAGAGACATGACTCACTGATTTACCACCTGCGATGCTCTATTTGAAAGGGGCTTCACAACCACCATTAGCTCCATGGAATCAGGTTTTTGGTACTGTCTACTCTGGGTAGCCTTGTGAAAGGCACTATGCAAGCAATAGACGAAGCACTGTCGGGGAGAGGTGTTTAAACACAGCCATCCCCACCCTTTTTTTTTTCTTTTTTTTTTGGTTGCTGGCTGTTCTGTTTTTGCTTTTCATTCACCCCTGAGACATGCCTTAATGCCCCCGGTATAGAAGAATGCCTATTCAGTGGTTCAGTTGATAAGTTCCTAATGTGTTGATGATCACCTTGCGATAGTCAAAACCTTCTTTTTTTTTTTTTCTTGCCTTTTTTCTTTTTTTGTTGTTTTTTTTCTCTTGCTAGGCAGAAAAGTAAAGTGAAGCTCCTTTAGCACTGCTAATTTACCTTCATAGGGCCTGGGTTTGACACCTCCATTTCCATTGAGAATCTACTGTTTATTTGTTACTAGAGTCTCATAGTTGTCTCTCTGATTACGTGTCTCCCAGGTTCCCCCACAAATATACACGTACTCACCTGAGGGATATTGACCTCACTGAGGCGTATTTATTCTGCCCTCCTGGACGGTTTTGCGGTTCAGGGGGGTCACAAACACCGAATCTCCTTTTCCCCTATCTCTCTGACTTTCTTTCTGATCCCCTCCTCCACCTTACTATCCTATCCTTACAGCTACCTGAAGTGACATATCAGACGTAGGTTTATAAATTGTGAAAATCTCTCATATCCATTCTTAGTTGTAATTTCAGGTGTGTGGTGCCGTCTCTCTCTGGACCTGTCCAATGGCCTATTCGGCACTGGGCATAACACCGAAGCTGGTGTCTCACAACGTACAGGGATTGAACATTCCTGAGAAGCGAGCTACTCTACTTCGCGAATTAAAGAAAGGTAAGCCAAAGATTGTCTTCTTGCAGGAGACTCATTTTAAAACGCACCATGTCCCCAGGCTCACCGACTCCTACTTCACCGATGCACATCACTCCACGAATGACACCTCAAAATCTAAAGGGGTATCCATCCTGTTAAGCAAGGATGCCTCATTTGAAATCACAGATAAGCTGACAGACACAGGAGGGAGATACATCTTCCTTAAGGGAACTCTCTCGGGCATACCCACCACTTTGGCTAATGTATACTTCCCCAACTCAGGACACCTGTCATTCTGCAGAGGACTGGTGAAAGACTTAATGGGCTTCAGCACAGGTCGCCTAATTCTGGGCGGAGATTTTAATATCCCCCTAGACCCACTATTGGATACATCCACTGGGAAGACGTTCATTACCTTCCAAACCCTAAAACAAATCAAGAAACTCTTACACTCCCTGGAACTGGTGGACACTTGGCGTTATATACACCCTGACGAGAAGGACTTTTCCTTTTTCTCAGTACCACACAATCGCCATTCAAGGATTGACTACATATTCATTACACAACGTGACCTCCACACAGTCACGGAGGCTAGAATAGGGATCCAGTCAATCTCAGACCACGCGCCTACTTCCATAGACCTTGCTCCAACTACAGCTACTAGGGGCCCCGCACAATGGAGACTAAACTCTTCCTTACTGACGGACCCAGTCCTGCTACCGCAAATACACGCAGCTCTGACGGAATTCTTTGCCCTAAACACAACGCCCGACATGACTCCACTGACCATTTGGGAGGCCCACAAGTGCACCATAAGAGGGCTATTAATGAGAATAGGAGCCCAAAGAAAACGAGAAAGGGACACTGAAACCCAAGCATTGACACAAAGAATCAGGTTCCTAGAATCACTCCACAAACAGTCCTTATCCATACGCTCTGCCACGGAACTCCTTGAGACCAGGAGAGCTCTCAAACAACTCCTAGACGCTAA
This sequence comes from Lithobates sylvaticus, assembly GCA_028564925.1. Taxonomy (NCBI): domain Eukaryota; kingdom Metazoa; phylum Chordata; class Amphibia; order Anura; family Ranidae; genus Lithobates; species Lithobates sylvaticus. The sequence continues at coordinate 390,353,334 of CM053029.1, read as the reverse complement.
GACCAAACGTATCCTGTTTTTAAGAAAAAGGTATACTATGAACATGGTGACAAAGCAGGGCACATGCTGGCAAGGGCATTAAAAGACTTAACAACCAAAAACACAATCCTGGGCATCCGAGACAGGGACGGTCACCTAGATAGGACAACCGACAAAATAGCTCAACATTTTCAGGAATATTACACCAACTTATATAATCTACCCCCGTCACATAGGCCTCCTGACCTCCACGGACATAGACTCCAGGTGATTCAGGATTTTCTTAAGGACTCCAATCTACCCTCACTACAACGTGACGACTCTTCTGAACTAGATAGGCCCATAGACCAAGCAGAGATTAAATCGGCCATAAAGGAATTAAAAACCAACAAAAGTCCCGGCCCAGATGGCTATACGGCCATTTATTACAAGACATTTGCTGACACACTGACCCCCCATCTGCAGTCGGCCTTTAACTCCCTTGCAGATGGACGGCCAGTTTCCCCTGACTTTCTATCAGCTTTTATCACTGTAATACCGAAACCTGACAAGGACCCAGCACAATGCTCTAGCTACAGACCAATTTCACTACTGAACTTAGACGTCAAACTTATGGCGAAAATCATCTCCACAAGACTGAAACCCCTACTGCACGTACTGATTGGCCCTGATCAGGCGGGTTTCATGCCTGGCAGGGAGGCCAGAGACAATGTCACCAAGGCTCTTAATTTGATTCATGTCGCCCATGAGCGAAAGATCGAGGGTCTTCTTCTGTCCATGGACGCGGAGAAGGCCTTCGATCGAGTAGCCTGGGATTACATGTTTGAAACATGTAAACACGCAGGGTTAGGCCCGAAGATGCTCAACTGGATCTCATCCCTGTACCAACAACCGTCAGCTAAACTTAAAATTAATGGCACACTGTCTAACAAGGTAGATATAAAAAACGGAACCAGGCAGGGGTGCCCCCTATCTCCAATACTCTTCATCATCACACTAGAGCCATTCATAAGGAGAATCCTGGCAAACCGCGCAATACACGGTTTCCGGGTGGCGGGAAAGGAATACAAGCTGGCAGCCTATGCTGACGACCTTGCATTCTTTCTGACAGACCCACACATCTCCATCCCTTCCCTCATGAAGGAATTCACCTCCTATAACTATGTCTCTAATCTTAAGATCAACTACACCAAGTCGGAAGCGCTGAATATTACGCTCCCGGATACCACTTTGAAAGCCACCATGAACAATAGCTCCTTTAAGTGGGTCACCAAAGCGGTCAAGTACCTGGGGGTCTGGCTGACACCCAGGATTAATGATATCTTTGCGCACAACTTCACACCACTACTCAAAGCAATTGATGAGGACTTATGCCGTTGGCACACCAAACTATTTTCCTGGTTTGGCAGGGCAGCCATATGCAAAATGGTCGTCCTGCCAAAAGTGCTGTATTTATTACGCACTCTGCCCATTAAAATTCCACAAAGCTTTTTTAGATCAATCCAGGCCACTCAAATGAGATTCATTTGGGCACACAAAAAGCCACGTATTAAAATCTCTTTACTCACAAGAGCCAAGGAGCAGGGAGGCATGGGCGTGCCAGACTACAAAACATACTATTATGCCACACACATTGCAAGAATTCTGGACTGGCACTGCCATGGGGAACTGAAAGACTGGGTGTCTCTTGAAAATGTTTCTAGCCCGATACCCTTAAAATACTCACCTTGGATCCCACCAAGCAAGTACCCAGCCGGTCTGAAGATTCACCCCCTGATAGGGACCACCTTGGGCATCTTCCACCTCCTCGCTAAACAAAAAAAGACCTTTTTTTCCGCACTAAGCCCCTTGACCCCATTGCTAGATAATCCAGACTTCCCACCAGGCATGGGAAATAGACTACTACAACTAAATGATAAACCTCTTCTTGCTTCCCACTGCCTTAATGGTGGGGCTATTAAAGATTTCTCGGATCTTAAGATAGATAATAATATACCATCCTTGCCCCTTTGGACATATTTCCAGATCCGCACCTACATTCACAATCCCACACGGAAGAAGCACTTTACCAGGGCCCTCTCGGTTATGGAGTCGGTGTGCCTAAAAGGGGAGCAGGTGCCCAAAACTACCTCTACGGCCTATGAGTGGCTGCAACACGTGGACACACTCGCTCGGGACAGGTTCAGAGAGAGATGGTCAGCTGCCCTAAACATGGACATCACGGACGCTCAATGGGAGAGAGCATGCATAATGGCACACAAATGCTCGATTAGCACGAGGTCTCAGGAAACGGCATATAAAATCCTCACTCACTGGTATGCCACACCAGTGAAGATTCACAAATGGTTCCCTCAATCTGACGACACTTGTTGGCGATGCGGTGAGGGAAGAGGCACTCTATTCCACATTTGGTGGCAGTGTGAAAAGCTGGCACCATTCTGGAATACAGTGACCGAGCTGATCTATAGAATCACGGAGACTAGACTTGTTCTGAACGCAGCAAATTGCCTACTGCACATCTCCAATTTCTCCTTGCAGAAATATAAAAATTGCCTCTCCAAACACTTACTGAACGCAGCCAACTCACTCATTCCACTACACTGGAAAGCCACTTCAGTGCCTACGGCGAAGGAGTGGCTACACAAAATCTCCCATTTTTGTGAAATGGAAGATACTAAGGCCCAATCTGAGGAAAATGCTGAGCGTTATCTCAAAACATGGTCTCCCTGGTTCAGCTTTAGACTCTCCCAAGAATATACAACATTAACTGAGTAGGACCGGAGGTCCAATTACCCACAAATATACTATTCGGTCATCAGGATGAGAACAGCACGCAACTTTTATACGGTTAGTCTCAAAGGAGACTCCTAGAGTGCTGATTTGACTCTGAATGTCTTTACTAGAACCTTACGCAACAATAAGTTTAGGATATTTCCCCTCTCTTCTTCCTCTACTTCCCACATCCTCCTCTCTTTAATTCTGTTCTGTATCTAAATCTCATCCACTTTCTGAGTACAATTCCCACTATCTGTTGGGATGCGGCTGTGGCTCCCAAGCCTTACCAAGCAGGCTTTACATAATCTAAGTCAGCCAGATACTATAGTTTTGAGCTTTTATCTACGAACAATTGTTACCTTTGGTTGTAACTTGACACTTCACACAAGTTCAATGTTTATGTTATTTCATGATACTGTACTCTTGTTGAATTATCTGTATTTTGCTTAATTTTCAATAAATCTTTTATGCAACAAAAAATAAAAAAAGAAGACAAAGATGGAACCTGCTGCTCCAACTATCGGCCGATATCCCTGCTTAATGCAGATACCAAACTCTTTTCTAAAATACTTGCAAGCAGAATAAAAACTCTGATGAACAAGTTGGTACACCCGGACCAAGCCGGGTTTGTCCCAGGAAGAGAGTGTAGAGACAATGGGGTCCGTACTCTGCTTCTGTTGTTTCACGAGAAGGAGAGAGGAGGTCCCAGTCTGCTCCTGTCAACTGACGCCCAGAAGGCCTTTGACCGGGTAGACTGGGACTTTATGTTTATGACACTAGAGGAAATGGGCTTCGGCCCAAACATGCTGAGGCGGATAAGGACGCTATATCACCACCCGACAGCGACAATTAAGATCAATGGCATGGACTCCTCTCCCTTCGAAATGAGGAACGGGACCAGACAGGGATGTCCATTATCTCTCTGTTTGTTCTCTCTCTTGAACCCCTTCTATCTACAATCCGAGGAGACTCTGGGATAGCGGGATTCAAGATAGGGAAAGAGGAACACAAACTATCCGCATATGCTGATGATGTACTATTTTACATCAAGAGACCTGGTAATACGCTGTCCCGTTTAATGGAGACAATCCAAAAATACGGGGAGATCTCAAACTTTAAAATAAATCAGGGGAAGTCGGAGGTTTTAAATATCAACACCAGAAACACAGAAAAACATATACTTCAAAAGGCATTTAAATTTCCCTGGCGGGAAGAATTGAGGTATCTGGGCATAAAATTAGCAACAACTATAAAAAAAAAATTTAAGTCCAATTTTGTCCCACTGTTAGACGACATTAAAAACGATATCAAAAGATTAGGGTACAGACCCCTATCATGGTTCGGGAGAATTCAATCACTTAAGATGTTCATGCTCCCTAAAATTGTATATAAAATACAAATGATGCCTATCGCACTCCCTAAATATTATCTAGCAAAGCTTAAATCCTTACTAATGGCGTTTGTATGAAAGGGGAAGAAATCTAGAATAGCCTTTGCTACTTTAAAACGGGAAAAAAATAAAGGAGGGCTAGCAATCCCAGATATATCCCTATATTATAAAGCTATAGTACTTTCAAGAATCACGGAATGGATAAAAGAAAATAAGAAAGAAAAAAGATGGGTGAACTTAGAGTTCTCCCTGAGTAAGGTAAATTTAGGTAATATTATATGGAACCCCCCTAAATACAGGCTAATTGATTTAAGTAGTAGTAAACTCACACTAAATACACTAAGGATATGGGATGGGATATATAAAAAACTCAATGGCCACTATAACTCACCACTTATTAGCTTAAAAGAAAATAATTTTTTTGCATCGGGGATGAAGATTAATGGAGGGAATTGGATAAAACACGAGCACACACAGCTTAAAGATATATTAAAAGAGGGAAAGATTCTATCACTCCAGGAATTAAAAAATACAGACGGGTTTGAGGAGATTGATGAATGGAGGCATCACCAGCTTGCCTGTTTTACGCAGAGTCTTCCACGCCCTCTGAGGGAAGAGACAGAACTAACCGCGCTAGAGCCGGTGTGCCTGAATAACAACACTAGGGGCACGATATCTAGGTGGGGTGGGCTCCTGCTGGACGGGGAGGAAAGGGGGATGCCTCCATTCATCTCAAAATGGGAGAATGAGTTGGGTATACAATGCGATAGCACCATTATTAAGAAAATTTTAAAACTTACACATAGGTCTGCACATGATAACAAATCGGCCGAAACCAATTATAAAGTACTTTCAAGATGGTATGTCACCCCAGACAAAGCCTGCAAATACCAACGGGATAATCAAGGGGATTGCTGGAGAGGATGTAGGGAACCAGGTACTATGACACATATTTGGTGGAGTTGCCCCAAGATTAGGGGGTTCTGGGAAAGAGTGGTACAACACATAAAGGAAATAACTAACACAGAACTCCCAATGGAACCATGGACAATACTATTTCACGGGACAAAAAGTAAATAGGATAACAGGAGTTGTTTAGAGTAAATTAGCTGACGGCCCGATCTGGAGCCTAAATCATACTTGCCAAAAAAAAAAAAAAAGACACAAGCAGAAAAATAAAAACAAAGCACAGCTACAATGATGTGAATGGGGAGGGGACACGCATGAATCTTTCAGCTGATCTGAAGTCTCCCGAAATATTTCGCTGAGGTGGCAACAAAAAAAAAAAAAAAAAGAAAAAAAACCCTTGTTTTTTTTCCAGCCGGAAAACACCCCTGCCAAAAGATCTTGATTAAAGCCTATGTGTGCATGGACACATAGGATAACATACTGGAGAGTTTACTGGCTGCAGAAAAAAAAAAACCTGAAGCCAAAAACAGCAGCTGTAAAAACATCCAGTGTGCATGAGACCTTGGAAGTTGAGTGACTCCGCCCTTTTTTTATTTGTTACTTGCTTAACCCTTTCCCTCAGATTGTACACATATATGCAACCTCATGGAAGTGGCTCTTTATCCATGAGGTCGCATATACTGTATGCATACACATGTTTGCACTAGAAGCACTCTGCACAGTGTGCTCCCAGCACAGGGACTGAGATCTCACCAAGAGGCCTGGGTCTTGTACTAACAATCGGGATATGGGCCTCCTGAAACAGTGAATCACTGTTCAGCCCATCCTTATGTTTCTTTTTATCTTCTTGAGCCTTGGTTCACATTGGATGCGGTACAAATTTACAGATGATTCCGCACTGCATCAAAATTGCAAAACGTTCATGCAAACGGACTGCAGAGTGCATGTTAAGCATTTAACCCCCCCCCCCCCAACAAAAAAGAAAAAAAAATGATCCTGTTCCCTAAAGCATGTTATACAGCACAGTGCTTGTGATATGTAATTTTGCCCCCTGTATCACCTTAAAAACCTGGCTGATACTGCCTGGCTATACCCTCCCCCTGTAAACTGACCACGGTATATCATGGCTGCTGAGCCCTGACAATGTGGTCAGTTTACGTGCCTCCATCACCCACAGCCCTGCTCTGTCCTTCTCTGTCCTCTCCTCCCTCCTCTCCCCCTTCCCCTCCCTGCCTGTCTGCTCATGTAAGTGCCCACCTGCTCTGCTCCTGCTGCTCTCATATCTAATATAAAATCCTCCCACCCCCTCTGTAATATAACAATAAGTGTCCTTATTATCACGTGACTCCTCTGCTTTCTCTCCTCCCCATCTGATGTCAGCGGGAGTGCTCGACCCCGCCTGCTGGATCTGTCAGCCAGACAGAGGAGAAAGCCGTTATAAAACACAGGCACAGGGACACTTATTGTTATATTACAGAGGGGGTGGGATGATTTTAAAGGCACCCCACAATCGGTTTGCAAAACACTGTGCGATTTGCAGAATTGTATCGCATGGGTGTAAACAAAACGTGTTTGGTGCGAATTTGAGCTATACAAATCCATGGCTCAAATTGCACCCCAGAGACACTGCATGTAATTTGCACAGGAATGTGCTGCGATTCCTCTGCAAATTATATGCAGTGTGCCACACCACATAAGTGGGCTCAGTGTAGAAACAGATACGTTGTATGTTTTTCTCCTTGCTAGACAAAAGTGTAACCAAAAACAAGTGTGTGTACGTAAAATAAATAAATGATAAATAAATAAATAAATAAAAAATACAGAAACAGTAGCTAGATTAGGGTTTTATCTAGGTCAGGGCCAGTGTTAGGGTTAGGGTAAAAGATCATGGCCAGAGACAATTGTCAGGGTCATTGTATTTTGAGTAGGAATACTAAAAATAGTAAAATGCTCACTTTGTTTCTGGGCCCTACTATGGGTAGAAATAACATACATATGTGGTAACACTGCAATCATCAGGAGCAGCAGAATTTATTTTGAGTTGTTGGTAGCTTATGGCATTAGCAAGAAATATATATCTATATTTAAAAAAAATATATGTTTTTTTTTACTATTTTGTGCCAATTTTCCTTTGATAATAAAAAAACGAAGATCCATTACCATTTATCAAATGAAAGCCTAATTTCCTGGAAAAAAAACAACACAAAAACAAGGTATAATCCACCTGGACACACAAAGAAATTGTGATGATATGTACATTTTTTTTTAACACATGTCAAAGTTGCAAAACTAGGAGTTAGGATTTGTTTTACGTTCATCATGAAGGGGCTAATAAAAAAATAATCTATATTGCCTGCAGTACTTAAAAAATAATTTTGAAAGTCCTCTCTGCACACTGACTTGGCTTAAACATGTCTCATGAAAGTAGCTATCTTTGTAAAGCATTACAGTAAAAGTACAAGGGCTAGCTAGTTTCTTAAGCCTCATACACACGATCGGAATTGTGTGATGACAGGCTGTTTTCGCAAAATCCGACTGTTTGTATGCTTCATCGGATAATTGTTGTTGGATTTTCCACAGAAAAATGTTGGATAGCAGGTTTTAAAAATTTTCGCATACAAATGTCTGTTGTCAGATTTTCCGAGCGTGTGTACACAAGCCCGTTGGACAAAAGTTCAAAGTACAAACACTCATGCTTGGAAGCAAGGACGAGCCAGAAGTGGTCGGACTTGTAAAACTAGCGTTCGTAATGGAGATATCACATTTGTGAAGCATCAAATTATGAAATCTCGAAATGCAGCACACATTTTTATAATGGGATAATAATGAAGCTGCTTTGCTGGTAATATTGACAGAGTTCTGCCAAACGTATTTAAAAAGGCTTTTTTTTCTAGTGATATCGAGAATAATTTTTTTTTCTTTTTTGGGTCAAGTTACCACAACACCATTATTATCTCGTAGCTTTTTAGCTCAAAGATACAATTATGTTAGTGTCCCTTGTTAATTTGACATTGTATTTTTGAAATGTACCTGCCTACTCACAAACAAACTGTTCTTTTAACTACTTTCAGACCGGACCATTTTGCTGGCTTAAGACCAGACCACTTTTTGCGATTCGGCCCTGCGTCGCTTTAACTGACAATTGCGCGGCCATGCGATGTGGCTCCCAAACAAAATTGACGTCCTTTTTTTTCCACAAATAGAGCTTTCTTTTGGTGGTATTTGATCGCCCTTGCGGTTTTAATTTTTTGCACTATAAACAAAAAAAGAGCGACAATTTTGAAAAAAAAAATGCATTATTTTTAACTTTTTGCTATAATAAATATCCCCCAAAAATATATAAAAAAACGTTTTTTTCCCTCAGTTTAGGCCGATACATATATTTTTTTTTTTAAATCGCAATAAGCGATTATTGATTGGTTTACAAAATAGGGGATAGTTTTATAGCATTTTTATTAATGATTTTTTTTTACTAGCAATGGCGGCGATCAGCGATTTTTATTGTGACTGCGACATTATGGCGGACACATCGGACATTTTTGACACATTTTTGGGACCATTGTCATTTATTCAGCAATCAGTGCTATTTAAATGCACTTATTCCTGCGTAAATGACACTGGCAGTGAAGGGGTTAACCAGGGGGTGGCAGTGTAGGGGTTAAGTGTTCCTAGGGGTGTGTTACTAACTGTGGGGGAGCAGAGATCAGTGTCACTATTTGCTAGGCAGAATGGGGAGATGCTGTTTACTTCCGCATCTCCCCGTTCAGCCATCCCGTGAGACGATCGCTGGTATCCCCCCGGCAATCGAGTCCGTGGGACCCACGACCGGACTCACAGGGGTCCCGATCGACGCGCGCGTGCCGCCGGTGGCACGGCGGCAATCTTAAAGGGGACGTACCTGTACGCCCTTTTGCCTGTCCGTGCCATTCTGTTGACGTAGATCGTTGCGCGCCGGTCGGGAACCGGTTAAGTAAAACATATAGCCAAGTATTTTTCAAAATAATTATTTTTTATTTAATAGGGGGCACAAGAAGGTCATATAGAAATCAAGAGGAAGGCAGTGATGGAGAAACTGTTGGAATTGGTGAAGCCTTTTGTACCCCAGGGCAGATCTCAATTATGTGAAGAGCAAAATTTGGAACCTGAGGAGTACATTTAATAGGGAGCAGATGACATATATGTCCCAAGGCTGTGGTCTTACAACAGCCTGCGTTTTTTGCCAGACCAGACTGAACCCAGGGCATCGCTGTCAACGCTCCCTTTCACATCAGCTGAGGCCATTTTTTTATTGTGCATTCTTTAAAAAATGTAATAAAATAAATTAGACATGTTATATGCCCTCCAAATCAAAATTAAATAATTTTAAGAAAAAGTGTATTCTCTGCACACAAAAATAAAGTATAACAACTCAAATCAAAATCATAATTTAAAAAATAAACAAAAAGAGAATTAGAAATTGTAGGTGTGAAAATCCCCAGGCCAGCGGGCTTGTTGGGGGTGTTGGGGCTGGATTTGCTACAGTCCACCATGCTGCTGTTGTGGGTGGGGTTGCTGTGGTGTCTGTGGGGGTGGTGGAGGTGGTGGAGGTGTGTCATCCAAATCACAGATGTGTGTTTTTTGTGGAAATTTTTTAGTCCGCAGCCCAAAGGTATGATCGGTTCCAGCAACAATGGCCAGCGTCTGATATACATGGTGCAGGAATACCTAGGGGCAAGGTCAGATTTGGACAGACTTTCCCAACGAAAATGCCCTGGCTTACTGGGTCTTGAGGATGGATCACTGGCCAGAGCTTGCACGGTATGCAATTGAGCTACTGGCCTGTCCTGCATCCAGCGTTCTTTCCGAACACACATTCAGTGCTGCTGGAGGCTTTGTCACCGATCACAGGGTGTGCCTGTCCACCGACTCGGTTGATCGACTGACCTTAATAAAGATGAATCAGTCTTGGATCACCACCAGCTACCAGGCACCTGAAGCTGATATAACAGAATAATTTATTTTGAAATGTCACATCCCTTCAAGACTGCCTATGCTGATGCTGAGTGACTGTCCTATTATGTTGACTGACTATCCTCTTCCTCCTTAATGATCCTGATGATAGCTTGGAAGAACATTTTTGTTTCTGGGTGCCACCACCAGTGGCTAAGGCCCAATTTTGCAGCCCCTGTTGCGTGTAATTACAATTTTTTATGCAATGCTTTGCAACAGGTCTGATTGCTGTGCTCAGAGTACAGTATCTGTGAGGGGTTGCAGTGTTGTGGCACCAGCACCAGTGCCTAAGGCCCAATTTTTCAGCCCGTTTAACAGGGGCATGTAATTACAATTTTTTATGCAATGCTTTGCAACAGGTCTGATTGCTGTGCTCAGAGTACAGTATCTGTGAGGGGTTGCAGTGTTGTGGCACCAGCACCAGTGCCTAAGGCCCAATTTGTCAGCCCCTGTTTAACAGGGGCATGTAATTACAATTTTTTATGCAATGCTTTGCAACAGGTCTGATTGCTGTGCTCAGAATACAGTATCTGTGAGGGGTTGCAGTGTTGTGGCACCAGCACCAGTGCCTAAGGCCCTTTTATGCAATGCTTTGCAACAGGTCTGATTGCTGTGCTCCAAGTACAGTATCTGTGAGGGGTTGCAGTTTTGTGGCACCAGCACCAGTGCCTAAGGCACAATTTTTCAGCCCCTGTTTAACAGGGGCGTGTAATTACAATTTTTTATGCAATGCTTTGCAACAGGTCTGATTGCTGTGCTCCAAGTACAGTATCTGTGATGGCTTACAGTGTTGTGGCAACACCGTCCACCACCAAAGGCCCAATTTTTCTGCCCCTGTTCAACAGGTGCATGCAATTACAAATCTTGATCTAATAATTCACAGCAGGGCCCATTCCTGTGCCCACCAAGAGTAACTGTGAGGGCTTACAGTGTTGTGGCAACACCAACATCTAATGGGGCAAATTTCTGCAGAGTATATACGGCAGGCCCCTACTTTCAAACATCCAACTTAGAAACGACTCCTACTTGCAAACGGAAGGAGAAAACAGGAAGTGAGAGAAAAAGTATATAGGGTTGCAGGTATAGGGTTTTATTTTGGGTGCAGGGCTCCCCTTAATATCCATACAAGACCCAAAGGGGCTGGTAATGGGCTGGGGTGGGGGGGGGGTGATGGGGTAGCCATGCCATTTTTCTCAAAGATTTTCATCCATATTGCCAGGACAATACATGACATTAAAGCCGCAAGCAGTTTTAAATGGCTTATTTTTTTCCTTTACAAATGTCTTTTTTTGCAGGGACAGTTCTAAAAACATGAAACACATGCCACTTCACAGGCATACTTTAGACACCCCCCAGGTACCATATTTAAAGGAAAATTTCACATTTTTTTTTCACTTTATGCATCATTAAAATGACTGCTCCCGAAAAAAATTCAGTTTTTAAAACTTCTTTTTGCATTGATACATGTCCCCTGGGGCAGGACCCGGATCCCCAAACTTCTTTTATGACATTAACATGCATATTGGCCGTTATAATTAGCACTTTAGATTTCGAACGTTCGCGTCTATTGTAACTAATTGGGTTTGAATGTTCGCGCAAACCTTTGGTCCGTTCGCAGGTTCAGGTGCGAACCGAAACTGGGGGTGTTCGGCTCATCCCTACTGGGGATGCCACACATCCTTTGGATGATTTCTAATAATATTGTTTTCTGTATATAATATGTGCTTTTATCCCTACATATAATTAAAATGTTATGTTGTAATAATAATAAAAACTTGTTCTTACGTACCACCTTGTGGGTGCCTTAAAAGTCCATCTGGTTTTATACAATTGAATTTTCTTTCTACAATTCAGGATGTGGCATCCTTACGCTTATACCATAAGCTCCATCTATTCCTTTGTTTTTAATTTTATTTTTTTTTTTTATATATAATATATTGACATAAACTGGTTTAATTGGAAATACTGCCAAAAATAACAAGATAAAATAAAAACCACATTAAACAATTACTAGCTTCTGATGCAATTATCACCTTCACTCCAGAGATTTCCCCCACAGTACTCTTCTTTTCTTGGCATTAAATGTGTCCAGTTTGAGGACCCGCATCATTCAAACAACTTCTACTGAGCCCAGATCACTCTGGATTCATTCCAACCAGTGACTGAACAGGGAAAAGAGAGGCAAGGCTCAGATATTCTCATCTCTCTGTCACCATTATGCTCTCTATTTTCTATCAGCATGTTCCTTGTTGGAATATTCAATATAATGGTCCCTATACCAAAGCAAAGCTGCTGTTTAGATATCAATGATCTAGAATAAATAAAGGTATAATAGTGCAAAATGATCCCCACAACTGGCGAATCAAAATCAATTCCACTTTGTATATCACCATAACAATAATCCTCAGAGACTCCTAAAAAATGAACATAGTAACCAAAATAACCTTCATAATAACAGAAACATTCCATCTATTAATCATTGTTAGAAATCATGCTACTAGCAAAAAGCAAATCTTTTTTGCAAGTGTCCATTTCAATGTGTATAAAACTGTCAAACAAAGTCCATAGGGGCTCCGTGCAGAGTGTCACAATATATTTTCCATACAAGCTGTATAGCTGTCCATTTCAAAATCCCTGTGCATTGCAATAAAATTCCACCGTGTTCTTCTCAAACAAGTGTCTCTCAATCGTGAATAATCTCTCCAGAAAGCCAGGACTCTTTAATTTAGTAAGTGGGTCTAACATGCCTATTGTAACTTAGGATCAGAGTTTTTCAGTTCCTCCTGCCAGAAGTAAGAGCAGAAAGCAGAGGACAAATCATCACATAAAACCATAAAACATATTTAAAACAGCATATGCTGTGTCTATGTATATATGTATTACACTCACATGTTATAATGCCATGCTTGACACTCTGGAATCTATGCTCAGTAGCCTGTTGGTGCTGCACACTGCTAAGAATATCCTTCCTCTCTATGCGATCTTGCAGGCTCTTATGTTGAATAACTGCAAGTGTCTAGACCTGCACAAAACCTTTCGCCAAGACATCAGGTATGGAATAGACTCTCTGTGCACTGCTTATATGTACTGGCATTTACTCATACTTAACAGTTCTCATTATAATAATATAATGCATTAGTCCGAATTAAAACATACAAACATTTCTCCTAATACAACTTCTCTTCCCATCATGTTCTTCCTACATACTATAGTCCACACGGACACCTCAATATGTAGGTGACATATGTGCTCTCAACATATGAATTCTTTGATCCTTTGTGTTTCAAAATCCTCCTCTAGATAGATATTTTTTTTTTAAATTCTGACCATTTGATCTTGTCGGCACTAACCTGATTGGTTCCTTGTTTTACTTTTTCCTCTCATACTCCAGCTCTGCTGTACAAGGACTGTAAGAGGCTGACACAGGTAAAATCCAGGTACTTACTCTGCTTGCATTTACAAATATACAAGTAATGATGCATTAATGATTGCAGACCTGTATTAATTTGTCTCTTTTATATCTGCCTGAAGTTCAGCTCTAGGGATTTAGAATGTATCTGCTATTTTCTTTATTTTCCTAGTGCACAATGTAAAATTATTTTTATTATTATACAAATGCTTTCTAGTTTTATGAATATAGAAACATTCACAAGCAATGTGATTATACAGCTCATATAATGTTCAAAACCATATCATGTATTATAATAAACTATAAGAAGACAAATGTATATTTTAAGCCACTTTGATCAAAAACGACTGAAAAATGCTTCAAGGCAAATATATCATGCCAAGCCAATCCCATTTGATCTTGATCCCTTAGTGAGAAACTGTCTTTAGGCCAGCAGACAGCGAGGAAGTAGAAATAATATTTTTTGAACTTTATAAACTCTTTTGATAAAGATTCTTATTCGGCAGCATAGACTAAGCATGTTCTTAAATAATTGTAGGATTTAAAAAAAGAAACCCTAATGATTAAGGAAGTTAGAAATCCCTAAAAGTCTTTGAAAACAGTATGGGTTGGGAGACTGAAAGGGAGACATTTTACTGCACTATCTAATAGGTTTATCAACCAAATAACCATCCCATGGGATTTCATTTAAATAAAAAAAAATGCATTGTCTTCAGGATTTTGGACAATTGGGGATACAACAGTATAGTGGCATATTTGAATTCAGATTCATCATTATAATCTGTAAAAGAAAAGTTTCTTTGCCCAATGTAAAAGCTTTAATCATGTCAGCTTTCCGCTGTTCATGGCTTTCATAGTAAAAATATGACTTTTTCTATGTACTAAAAGTAGAAGGTTAAATTCAAAGTTTTGTAATGGTCATTATAGCTATAGTCTACAATATAAAAGAGTGTACATCAGTAATTCAAATGTTAAAATAGAGGTATCCCAGCACAAAGAGCAAAGTGATGTTCTCTTGTAGAGAAATTGATTATTAATAGAAAAAAGCATTGAGTTGAAAACTGGAGAAAAAGAATTTGAGATGATACACTTATTAAGGGTCAGCTGCTGATAGCACTATGGATCTCAGACCTATAGGTTGTAGTTGCAATATCCACCAGCGGGTGTCTCTCAGCAGCCAGCAGTTACTGGCAGTTAGTCATCACCTGATGTTGCTACCCTCCTCTGCTATTTCATCTTGCTTTGGTGTTCTGCTGTGTGCCCTTGATCCATGTGCCTCATGACCTGCTACCCTGTTTCTGATCTTTCACCAGCCTGCTAGTTCCTGCTCTGGTGTTCCCTTTCCACTTAAATGCAGCTGTTCTGTGAAGCCGTCAGAGATTTTTTAGAGAACCTTAGTGAACAAACAGCATCATGAAGGCCAGGAGACAGGTCAGGGATAAAGTTATGGAGAAGTTTAAAGCAGGGTTAGGTTAAAAAAAAATGTTTTTTATGTAAATGCATCTCACGGAGCACTGTTCAATTCATCATCCGAAAATGGAAAGCGCATGGCACAACTGAAAACCTACCAAGAAATGGCCATCCACCTAAACTGACAGGCAAGGAGAGCATTAATCAGAGAAGCAACCAAGAGGCCCATGGCAACTCTGGAGGAGCTGTAGAGATCCATAGCACAGGTGAGAGAATCTGTTCACAGGACACCTCTTAATCGTTCAATCCACAAATCTGGCTTTTAAGGAAGTGTGGCAAGAAGAAAGTCATTGTTGAAAGAAAGCCATAAGAAGTCCCATTTGCAGTTTGGGAGAAGCCATGTGGGGGACACAGGAATCTCGTGGAAGAAGGTGCTCTAGTCAGATGAGACCAAAATTTTACTTTTTAGCCTAAAAGCAATACACCGAAAACCAACACGGCACATCACCCTGAACACGCCATCCCCATCGTGAAATGTAGTGGTGGCAGCATCATGTTGTGGGGATGCTTTTCTTCAGCAGGGACAAAGAAGCTGGTCAGAGTTGATGAATGGAGCTAAATAAAGGGCAATCTTAGAAGAAAACTGCAAAAGACTTGAGACTGGGGCGGAGGTTCACCTTCCAGCAGGACATCGACCTTAAACATACAGCCAGAGCAACAATGGAATGGTTTAAATCAAAGCATATCCATGTATTAGAATGGCCCAGTTAAAGTCCAGACCTAAATCCAATTGAGAATCTGTGGCAAGACTTGAAAATTGCTGTTCACAGACGCTCTCCATCCAATCTGACAGAGCTTGACCTATTTTGCAAAGAAGAATGGGCAAAAATGTCACTCTCTTGATGTGCAAAGCACATATCTATTTGTAAGACAAATAGAATATATACCGACATCTAGTTAATCAAAATGTTCTTTCTACAAAGGAAAATCTATAATATAATAGCAAAAATGTGGTCAACAGTTGAATTGAACAGGCAAATAGTCTGTTTACTTTGCAGGGTAATTTCTCCTTATTGCATATGGTTAAAATTCCCCTTTGCAAAAAACAACTAATCTCATGCAATAAAAATAAAAAAAAACAGAATTTTAGTTTGCACATGATTGGATGATGCAAGTCAGCAGAGCTTTACCTCATTTACTATTGTAAGTGAAAATCCACTTGCAAAGTGAAAATTCAGCAAAAAAAGTACATCAACCCCTAGATTTGACTTAGTTTTTTTGCTTCTTAACTAAGTCTGATACTCAAGGACTGTCTTGTATTTGACTGTGTAAAAGGAAAAAAAACTCCAAAAATCTTAATTTTTCTTACACATTACTCACAGTCTGCATACTGTATATACATTTTACAGTAGGAATGAGAGAATCTGTTCAGGTTAAATTCACAGGGGGGTTTATCGAATTTTGTATGAAATCCGCAAAACTTGATCTTAGAGTCAAACTCTAATAAAGTCTATGGGTGGTTGTGGTGGGAAATACATTTTGATACTGCAGGCTAATAGGCATGGTATTGTCAAAAAAGGGCACATGGAGCTGGACACTGTCAGGGGGGATTTTTAACAAAGCAATAGTTTGAAGGGGGTACATATATTTCTAGTGTGACTTTGAGAGCGACATGGGAAAAAACAACAATCCATTAAATAGCATGCTTGGGGGATGCCTTCAAGCTTTATGTGGTGTTTTGAAAATGTACGATTTTCATGGACAGCATAGCAAAAACTGTATTCTGGCATCACATTCTTTGAATATGTAATTTATTTTTCAACTTTTACACTTAGTTTGGCTTAAATACAGTAGCAGCACCCAGTCTAATTCAATAAACTGCGACACCTGAATTATTCAGGGCCAATAGGCTTAAACTGAACAGTGGAAGTAGCAGCCACAACAGATCTAAAGGTGTTTGATACAAAATTGGCTACTGTCAGAACATTACATAAGCATCTGAATGGGTAAAAAATAGAAAGAAACAAGGCAGTTTTATCTTGCATTAAAACAATAGCTTCAAATATTGTTTAGTGGCTGGGCATTATTTTAGCAGCTTGGTTAGGCCATATTACAAGAGGAAGAGATTAGGCAGGTTTTAAGTTGGAATAAACTGAAAAGTGGGAAATTTGAGTTAAAGCAGAAGTAAACCCATCCATATAACTGTTTCATTTCCGGCACGTGCCGGAAATGTAACACTACCATTGGTTATGCTCTCAAACTGTCAAGCCATCCAATGGTTGGTGTCTAAACTGATCACGTACAGCATCATGGCAGTTGTAGATTAAACAGAGGCAAAGATGGCAGCTTCCTTGGCTGAAAATGATAGGGGGGTTTACTTACACTTTAATGTCCTGTACACATGATTGGTAATTCCGCTAGCAAAGTCTGATGAGAGCTTTTGGTCGAAAATTCCGACCATGTGTATGCTCCATCCGACTTTTTGGAATTTCTGATCGGAACTTTTTCTGACCGAAAAATAGAGAACATGCTCTCAATCTTTTGCTGGTGGGAATTCCGCCAGCAAAAGATTGAGAGCATGTTCTCTATTTTTCGGTCAGAAAAAGTTCCGATCAGAAATTCCGATCGTCTGTACAAATTCCGACACGCAAAATTCCTAGGCATGCTCCGAAACAATTCGACACATGCTCGGAAGCATTGAACCTCATTTTCTCTGCCTAACGTAGTGTTTTCTGCTTGTCGAGTGAACTTAATTTTCTCGGCTTGTCGTAGTGTTCTCGGCTTGTCGTAGTGTTCTCGGCTTGTCGTCTGTACAAATTCCGACGCGCAAAATTCCTACGCATGCTTAATTTTCTCGGCTTGTCATAGGGTCCTGGGCTTGTCGAGTGAACTTTATTTTCTCGGGTTGTCGTAGTGTTCTCGGCTTGTCGTAGTGTTCTCGGCTTGTCGTCTGTACCAATTCCGACATGCAAAATTCCTACGGAATGCTCGGAAACAATTTGACGCATGCTCGGAAGCATTAAACTTAATTTTCTCGGCTCGTCGTAGTGTTGTACGTCACCGCGTTCTTGGCGGTCGAAAGTACATAGATCTTTTGTGTGACCGTGTGTATGCAAGCCAAGCTTGAGCGGAATTCCGTTGGAAAGACCATCCAAGTTTTTTCTGATGAAAAATCCGCTCATGTGTACGGGGCATTAGAGTGAAAAACAGTTGTGCTTTTGACTGCTGGTGATTGCTTGTATTCACAATTGTTTTACTTTCTTTTTTGGGATCTTTGCTAGCATCTTTTTAAAACACCTTTTCTGTCACTTTGTAAATACCAATTTGTTTCTTTCCTTCCTTCAGTCTGCTAATTATGGGGGAGTGGTTAATTGTTCACAGGTGCTACAGGTACTATATATCTTTCTGTACAAACTCACTCTGAGCTTGCCCAACTTTGCTTTGACAAAGTAGGAAATTTGACCAAGTGGTTAGTTAAAACCCAAAGTTTAAAACAGGAGATTACAGTGGGTATAGAAAATACCCTTTAAAATATTTTTTTTTTTGCAGCCTAAAATGAAGACAGACACAGTTTTTGTTTTACCCAGCTGTATTTACTCAGTGCCACTTAAAACATCCAAGTGAAATATATAACACCAACATGTCATAAACAAAAATCAAAAACAGAATCACTGAGTTGGAAAAAGTATAACCCTCTTGTGTCAGTATTTTGTTAACCCACCTTTTGCTTTAATTACAGCCTTTAGTCTATTGGGATACTGTATGTCTCTACTAACTTTGCACATCTAGACTTTGCCTTCTTTGCAAAACTGCTCAAGTTCTGTTAAATTTGATGGTGGACGTTTGTGGACTGCAGCCTTTAAGTCATTCCACAGATTTTCAATGGGGTTTAGTTCTGGGCTCTGACTAGGCCATGCAAGGACATTCACCTTTTTCTCCTGTGTAGGGACAATGTATGATCCTTACTGATTCACACTACAGTATACATTAATAGTGGTTAATAATAAAGCACATACATATTTATAAGTTGGCATATATCAATTATAATAATAGTTGATATGGTTGTATCCTCCATTTTATATAAGTAACTAAGATGGCATTTTTTAGTTTATTTATACATGTCATTTCACCCTTATGCTTATCTTGAAAATACCAAAAGGATGTATACCAGGGGAAATGTCAGTGTATGCTAATGTTGTGTTACTTGTGTTGCCTTTGATAAGAAATCAGAATTTTTATGAGATCAGAGCATACTTTGATGGCCTTGTATGTGTGTGCTCTCCTTAATTATATAATGTAATTACGTAACAAATAAACATGATTTGGAACTCTCTCAGTCTGTAGGTTGATTTTACAGGTTTCCTATAAGATAGGGACCATGAGATGAAAATCTCTGATCACTCCTTGAACCACTGTATGGTATTTTTTGCTGTGTGCTTTGGGTCATTGTCATGTTGGGAGGTAAACCTTTTTCACATTCACAACTTTCTGACAGAGAGCTGCAGATTTTCCTCAAGAATTTGATGGTATTTTGCCCCATCCATTTTTCCTTCTTTCCTGACAAGTGTTGCAGTCCCTGCTGCAGAGAAACAACCCCATAACATGATATTACCACCTCCATGCTTTACTGTAGGAATGGAGCTGTATTGGATTTCCGTGAGACATATAATTTGGTGTTGAGACCAAATAATTCAATGTTAGTCTCATCTGACTATAGCACCTTTTTCCATGTGGGCTCAGAATCTTCCAGGTGTGTTTTGGCAAAGCTCAGTTATGATTGCATGTGGCCTTTCTTGAGAAGTTGCTTTTTTCTTGCAATCCTCCCATACAAGCCACATTTGTGGAAAATTTGTTATATTGTTGTCATATGCACACAATGATCACTCTTTGTCCTAAATTCCTGCAACTGCCTCAAAGTTGCTTTAAGCCTCTTGGTAGCCTCTCTGACCAGTTTCTTCCTGGCTCTTTCATTCAGTTTGTAATGAAGTCCTGATCCAGGGAGGGTCTGTGTTGTACCAAATACCTTCCACTTCTTAATAATAGACTTCACTGTGCTTCTTTGCTAAGGATGAGCCCGGTGTTCGATTCGAACCCATGTTCGAATCGAGCAACCCATGTTCGAATCGAACACCGGGTGTTCGCTCGCTCGGCGAGCCCAGAACTATTGGGGCCGCTCGCATCAAATTCGTGTGATGCGAGCGGCCCCGCAATGCATTGCGGCCCGCGCAGTGCAATGCTGGCTGATGATTGGCCAAGCATGCACTGTGACCCCGCATGCTTGGCCAATCACAGCGCCGGCAGCGAGGAGAGCCATAATTGGCTACAGGCAGGATGCCTGTAGCCAATTATAGCTCAGGGGCTTTAGTACACGCCCCATGGTATAAGAGGCCGCCGCGCCGGCGGCCTCGCATATTATGCTTCAGACAGTGTCAGCGTGTCAGTGTGCTGCTGACTGCTGACAACAATATGTGCTTTATTTCTGGGGATATGTGTGTGCATGCTGTTAGAACAGCATTGCAGTATCACATCTGGGGGGTGTCTATAGGTGGCCTGTGAAGGAGGGCAGGTTTCCTGTGCTTAGAACTTTCCCTGCAAAAAAGTGTCATTTTTGCAGGAAGAAAGCTATTTAAATCACTCGCGGCTAATGAATTGATGGCTCCTGTAACACAGAGAGCTGTCATTCATTAATAAAAAACAAAAAAAAAAGCGTAGGGGTCCCCCCAAATTCAATAACCAGGCCCTTCAGGTCTGGGATGGATATTAAGGGGAACCCCAGCCAA
The DNA here is from genome assembly GCA_028564925.1 of Lithobates sylvaticus. Lineage (NCBI taxonomy): Eukaryota > Metazoa > Chordata > Amphibia > Anura > Ranidae > Lithobates > Lithobates sylvaticus. Next base: position 390,332,693 of record CM053029.1, on the reverse strand, counting down.
AAAAAAAAAAAAAATGGCGTAGGATCCCCCTCAAAATCCATACCAGACCCTTGAGGTCTGGTATGGATTTTAAGGGGAACCCTAGCAAAAAAAAAATGGCGTGGGGTCCCCCTCAAAATCCATACCAGACCCTTATCCGAGCACGCAACCTGGCAGGCCGCAGGAAAAGAGGGGGGGACGAGAGCGGCCCCCCCTCTCGCCTGAACCGTACCAGGCCACATGCCCTCAACATTGGGAGGATGCTTTGGGGGTCTAAGACCCCTAAAGCACCTTGTCCCCATGTTGATGAGGACAAGGGCCTCTTCCCCACAACCCTGGTCGGTGGTTGTGGGGGTCTGCGGGCGGGGGGCTTATCGGAATCTGGAAGCCCCCTTTAACAAGGGGACCCCCAGATCCCGCCCCCCCCCTGTGTGAAATGGTAAGGGGGTACCCCTACCATTTCACCAAAAAAGTGGCAAAAATTGTAAAAATGACAGGAGACAGTCTTTGACAATTCCTTTATTAAAATCTTCTTTCTTCTTTCTTCATCCTTCGGTTTTTCTTCATCTTCTCCTTCCTTCATCTTCTTCCATCTTCTTCTTCCATTTTCTTCTTCCTCCGATCCGCTTCTTCTTGCGCTGGTCTTCTCGTCCTTCTCGTCCGGCATCTTCTTCCGTCGGCGTCGGTGTCGGTGTCTCTGTCTCTTCTTGGGCCGCTCCGCGCAATGGGAGGCTCCCGCTGTGTGAGGCTCCGCTCCGTCTGACAGGTCTTTTATAATGGAGGGCACCTGGTGACCCCGCCCCCTCTGACGCACAGGGACGTCATGGGGAATTCCATGATGGCTTTCCCCATGACGTCAGAGGGGGGCGGGGTCACCAGGTGCCCTCCGTTTTAAAAGACCTGTCAGATGGAGCGGAGCCTCACACAGCGGGAGCCTCCCATTGCGTGGAGCGGCCCAAGAAGACACCGACAACGACACCGACGCCGATGCCGACGGAAGAAGATGCCGGACGAGAAGGACGAGAAGACCAGCGCAAGAAGAAGCGGATCGGAGGAAGAAGAAAATGGAAGAAGAAGATGGAAGAAGATGAAGGAAGGAGAAGATGAAGAATCCGAAGGATGAAGAAAGAAGAAAGAAGATTTTAATAAAGGAATTGTCAAAGACTGTCTCCTGTCATTTTTACCATTTTTGCCACTTTTTTGGTGAAATGGTAGGGGTACTTTTGTACCCCCTTACCATTTCACACAGGGGGGGGGTGGGATCTGGGGGTCCCCTTGTTAAAGGGGGCTTCCAGATTCCGATAAGCCCCCCGCCCGCAGACCCCCACAACCACCGGCCAGGGTTGTGGGGAAGAGGCCCTTGTCCTCATCAACATGGGGACAAGGTGCTTTAGGGGTCTTAGACCCCCAAAGCATCCTCCCAATGTTGAGGGCATGTGGCCTCGTACGGTTCAGGCGAGAGGGGGGGCCGCTCTCGTCCCCCCCTCTTTTCCTGCGGCCTGCCAGGTTGCGTGCTCGGATAAGGGTCTGGTATGGATTTTGAGGGGGACCCCACGCCATTTTTTTTGGCTAGGGTTCCCCTTAAAATCCATACCAGACCTCACGGGTCTGGTATGGTTTTTGAGGGGGACCCTACGCCATTTTTTTTTTTTTTTTTTTTGGCTGGGGTTCCCCTTAATTATCCATCCCAGACCTGAAGGGCCTGGTTATTGAATTTGGGGGGACCCCTACGCTTTTTTTTTTCATTTTTTTTAATTTTTTTATTTTTTATCAATGACTTTTTTTTATGAATGAGTTTCAATGAATCACTGTTCTCTGTGTTACGGGAGCCGTGAATTAACATTAGCCGCGAGTGATTTTAAATAGCTTTTTTACTTTCAAAAATGACACTTTGCGCAGAGACAGTTCTAAACACGGGAAACATGCGCCCCTTTACAGGCATACTATAGACACCCCCCAGGTACGAAATTTAAAGGAATATTACACTTTTATTGTTTCAATTTAAGCATTATTAAAATCACTGCTCCTGAAAAAACGGCCGTTTTTAAAAAAAATTTTTGCATTGATACATGTCCCCTGGGGCAGGACCCAGGTCCCCAAACACTTTTTATGACATTAACATGCATATTAGCCTTTAAAATTAGCACTTTTAATTTCAAACGTTCGCATCCATTATAACTAATAGGGTTCTAAAGCTCGCACGGACTTTAGGTCCGTTCGCGGGTTCTGGTGCGAGCCGAACGGGGGGGTGTTCGGCTCATCCCTATTCTTTGCATTGATAAAGCCTTTGAAATTTCTTTGTGTCCATCTCCTGGTCCCATAGATCGGTTGCACTACCAGGGACTGAAATACTCCAGGAAAGCTTGTTTCATGCTGAGCTAATCAAAATGCAATTCAATTTAGTGTGATTTTTCCTGAAAATATTTGTATGATAAATAACTGCACAAATATCACGTGACAAAAAATTGCATCTACCACCATTTTATTTTCTAGGATCTCTGCTTTTAGAAAACATATACTTTTTGCAGGGGTTTATAGAAAAAGTGAAAACCTTTCCCCAGTAGACATGTGGTTAAAGTGATTGTAAAGGTTTGTTTTTTTTAAATAAAAAAAACAAACATGTTATACTTACCTGCTCTGTGCAAGGGTTTTGCAGAGAGTGGCCCCCGATTCTCCTTTTATGGGGTCCCCCGGAGGTGCTCCTGGCCCCTCCTTTTCATCAGGTACCCCCACAGAGAGCCGCTTTCCATGGGGGCACTTGTGTGGGCAAGCTCCCAAGTCCTGTTTCTGCGTCCATTGGCACAGACAGCAGGAGGCAGCCCCGCCTGACTCCCGTGTCACTGGATTTGATTGACAGTAGTGGGAGCCAATGGCTCCTGCTGCTAGAAATCTATCCAATGAGAACCCGAGACAGCGGCTGGAGCTGCTGGGCTCGTGCTCATCGCTGGAACGATTGGGTTCAGGTAAGAAAAGTGGGGCTCTGGGGAAATGCATTAAGGTGAAAAACCTTGAGACTTTACAACTCCTTTAAGTTGGGTTGATGAGGGTACAAATTAGCATGACGGTGACACTTTCACATGTTTGCAATTTCAGAAAATCCAAATGACATTGAGATCACATAAATGAGGATTTCATGGTTCTGTAATTAATGGAAATGTCATCCATATGTTTTGACATCATTGTTGTTACCTGGGGATTCATTTTGAGAGGGAATATTTTATATGCACATATATATTTACACTTTTTTCATCATTCAGCTGTACAGCAGAAAATCACCTCTGAATGCTGGCTGTCACTGATAGCTAGTGGTTCAAGCCTGAACCCACACTGAGATCTACAGGAGTAGTTTATTCTTGCTGTTTTAGGCCTCCTGCACACTGCAGCTTTCAAACGCTCACTTTACAAGCATTTGACATTTTTTCTGCCCCTAAACACCACTGCTCTGTATGTTAGCCTATGTGTAAATGCATAGGTTTGCATGCACAGGCGTTTAGAGGGTGGGGTGTTTAGTGGCAAAAATCTGAATGCACCAAAATCATGTTCAGGAAAGGAGCATTTGGGCAGAAAAAACATCTGACGCTCCTAAACACGTCTAAACACACCTAAACGCTAGGCGCATTTAGCGCTTTTGTGTATTCATTAATTTCAATGGTCAGAATAAATTAATATTCTAGCTAATAAAATCAATGAACACCCAAACACTTTATGCGCCTGAATGCATCTAATGGCACCTAAATGCACTTGGCTTTAGGTGCATTTTTAAAGCTGATTTTCTCCTGCCAGGAGAAAGGCATTTAGAAGAGCCTAGTGTGTGCACGGAGCCGTAAAATGGTGCTGGAATGCTGTTCTCCCATTGCTGTTTTAAAACAGCAGTTGGTACTCAGGTAGGTAAAGCATTATTATCCATCAAAGTAGCGAATGGCCTCTCTGCCTAAAAATAAGACTTATGCCACGTACACATGAGCAGATTTTCCATCGGAAAAATCTTGGATGTTTTTTTCCGACGGAATTCCGCTCAAGCTTGGCTTGCATACACATGGTCACACAAAAGTTCTCTGAACTTTCGACCGTCAAGAACGCGGGGACGTACAACACTACAACGAGCCGAGAAAATGAAGTTCAATGCTTCCGAGCATGTGTCGAATTGTTTTCGAGCATGCGTAGGAATTTTGTGCATCGGAATTGGTACAGACGATCGGAATTTCAAAACTTTTTCCGACCGAAAAATTGAGAACCTGCTCTCAATCTTTTGCTGGCGTGAATTTGGCAAGCAAAAGTCTGATGGAGCATTTTCCGATCAAAAGCTCAGGTCTTTTGCTGCTCGAATTTCCGTTCGTGTGTACGAGACATTAGAGGATGACATAGGGTAGGCTAAAATTAAATCAATGTGCTAAAGTAGGTATTTGCACAATAAAGCACCATGAACTTTAAATCTCCTTTGTGCCTTCTAAATGATAACTGAAGACATGTAAAGATAGCTGTATGTTCCTGAATGTATATATTTTGACATACATTCTTGAAGCGAACATGTAATCCATCTTAACCTTTTAGAAAAATAAGTCCTTTCACTGCATGGTAATAGCTTTAATGGCCAGAAAATCTTCTTCTGCACAACCCTATAACCCTGGTTACCCATTACTAAAATATAGACACCCTGAACTCCTGTAAGTCCCACCCCCAGGGTTTACACCTATATTATGCCATCCCTGTGTCCATTTAGAGAACCTGTATTGGCCAATGAATTAGAGTCAAGAAGTCATGCAAGGTAAACTGTGGTCAGAGGGCCATACGGAAGAGGCTTTCCTCCCTAACAGGAACAACCACAGTGTCTGCTTTTTGGTTTTTCGAAACATAAAATGGAGGAGGCATATTGCTCAAAGTTCACAAATATTCACATTAAACTATCCTTTAAGTTTTAGTTAAGCGACTTGAGTATTATTTATAGTCTTATTTACCATCATTCATAGGAGGTATCATCAATCTTACTATCGCATTTAAGATTTTGAATGAAAACCAATAGTAATCAGACACAGTTTGCCTAATCTTCCTAGTTTTCTCAGATGGATGCTTACTTATTTGACCTTCATCCTCCTAGGCATATTGAAATGGTGAGATAAAGCTTCCCCTGTCAAACATAATTATTGTAACCATAAACCCTGTCATATATAATTATCTTATCCGTAAGCACACTGTTAAAAACTGAGAAATGTTATCAGTATGTGTACATAAACAAATAGACTTTAATTAAAACTATATATTTACATAGCACAACGTGAATAAATGAATTTATGTAGACAGAGACCATGTCCTCAGACGGTATCTTAGGAGAGGCACTATCCAGTAAGCCTTCAGAGATTTAGTACATGCCATAATCATAAAAAGGTTTATGTTGTCCTCTGCATTGTCAAGCCTTCAATCCCTCTATATTTCACTGGAAGGGAAAAGATATATGTCTGTGTTTATAACATGGCATTAAAAAAGCATATGTAACGAAATGATTTATAGATCTATTATTGTAGCTTTATTAGTAAATTTGTGTTGCTGTTGATTGAAGTAGTTAACCTAGTAACTAGTAAAATGAGTAAATGTTTTTAATATATTTGACAATTTTTGAAAATAAAACCTACAAAAAAATGTTGTGTATGAATTATGACTATTGTTTATTCAAAGGTTTTTGGATTATACAGTTTTTACACAAAGATTCTTGGTATGAAGAATCAACATACATTCTGCATGCGACTCGAAACCTGCTATGGTTTATAGCATTCAACGTCAGATTAAGTAACTATTTTGTTAAGTATGTTAGACATGCAGTTAAAGACTGCATCTGTTACAGCAGGTGTATTTGCACAACAGAAGAAAAATAAAGTTTGTCCTTGCATTTAGCGATGTTTACAAGGTTTCCAGAAGGAAACTCTTAATTTATGTGGCTAAAGATTGCGATTTCTTTTTATGCTCTTTTTTTGTCAACTACGGCAACTAAAAAAAAAAAAAACAGTAATTTGCTCTGTTTTTTAGGAAGTGATACAGGGACTGAAATTAACTTGTTTACATGTTATTAGGAATAAATATTAAGTTTTGTTTATTTTTTATTTTTATTTACTGTGGCTGTGTTTCTGTGGCTTTTGATAAAGCCATTAAACTTTTTTTTACCAGGGCAATTTTTAAAGTTTTTCAATACACATGTTTTAATATACATATGTTGCTAGAAAATCACATCAAACCCCCAAACATTATATATTTTCTGAAAGCAGAGGCCCTGTAGAACAAAATGAGGACAGGTGCAATGTTTTATTTTGCACAGTACTTGTACAGCTTTTTATCAAATGTATATTTTCAGGAAAAAAAATCCATAAAAATGTAATTATAATTATGTTATGGTAGTGCAGGAAGACAAATCCATGGCAAAGCCTACATTCCTCGCCCACAAACTCTAGCCACGTCATTATTTGCCTTCACTGAGGCCCTACAGCTCATCGATCTTTGGTGCCTAGTGCACCCCGAGTGCAGAGACTTTACCTTTTACTCACCCCCTCACCACACTTAATCCAGAATTGATGATCCATCCTGCCACTCCGCTCTATTACAATGCATGTCAGAAACTCTTATTCACGGGATAGCTCAGATAGCTCTCAGACCATGCCCCGTCTCAGTCCAAAAACTTGGTGCTTTCCCCAGTGTTTAGCCCTTAACCTCAACATCCAGAAAGCGATGCAAGAGGTCTGGTCAGAGTATGAATTAACAAATGCAGCCCATAGCACTTGTCCTAACTTATACTGGGACGCCGGTGAAGCTGTTTTGCGAGGCAGGATTATTGCCTTTGCGACCTTGTATAAAAGAAAAGTCCTGACCGTCTGCGACACTCCAAATCACTATTATCACAGAACAACTCCCCTGAGCATCGCAAATCCTGGCGAGAAGCCAAGTCTGATTTTGATTTGTGGGCTGGTGCCCAGGAGCAAATCTACCAAGCACATTTATGTTTCAATGTTTTTTATTAAGTTTTTCACAAAGTACAAAATAAAGTACAAGTTTCAAATAAACAGTTCTCGACAACTTTTTTCCTTATTCTTATCTTTTGGGTAATACATGGTAATCAAACATTGTATACATCAGCTTTCCTAGGGACCCCCTAATGGGTGTCCTGGGGCTTCAGCACATTTTTTAAAAAGTCTCATATCCAATACAGCATTATTGCATGTGCTTTACCAAGCACATTTAGACTTTCAGACTTACAATACCACAAGTTTGGTAATAAGCCAGGGAAATTGTAAGGGTAAGCACACCCCCACACATATATCAGAGCTAGAAGACTCCCAAGGACACACCTCCTCTTCTGCAGCTGACGTTTGCCAAATCCTTGAGCAATTCTATACCAAACTATACAGCCTGCACCAAACTGATATATCTTCAGCCCAAGATTTCCTAGCCCAAGCTCCTCTACCTCAAATCGACCCTCCACTCCTTTCCAATCTCAATTCTCATAACAGAGCAAGAGATTCACAAGACAAAATCTACATTGGTGAATGGCCCTGATGGGTACACTCCAGAATTTTATAAATTGATGACACACACAGTGGTCCCTTCACTAGCAACAGTCTACCAGGAGATTTTAGGAGGGGCTGACTTTTTGCCATCCGGATACCAAGCCCACATAAAATTGATAGCCAAGAAGGGTAAGGATCCTATGGAGCCTGGCTCCTACAGACCAGTTTCCCTTTTAAACTTGGATTCTAAAACCCTCTATAAAGTTATGGCCAAAAGACTAGCCAAAATTATGCCTACTCTAATACACCCCGTGCAGGCAAGCTTCACCCAAGGCTGCTCCACATCGTCCAACATACGGAAAGTACTCACAGTCATCGAATATGCAAAGACCAACCCCGACAGTGATATTGCCATAATTTCCCTTGACGCGGAAAAAGCTTTTGACAACATCAGTTTTACCTGGTTGTCACTGGTATTGCAATGTTAGATGACATTCTCTTCTTCACTTTAAACCCAGCCTCAGATATGAACTCTATCCATGAACTTTTCACACAATTCATAAGTTACTTGGGTCTGCATATCAATGCACAAATTATTTCTCCAGAGAAGCGAGGGGGGAGCTAACCTCCCAAATCTAAGGGTTTATAATCTATCTAGTCTGTTAAGAGTATGTAAGGACTGGATCTCACAAAGCTCCAAATACACCAACTACGAGTGAAAACTCAAATGCCAAGCCCATACAGTCTACCTGCCCTACTACAGTGTAAGCTGCCTTCTATTCCCTCACACCTAAGACAGAACCTGCAAATACGAGATAAGCTGGTTGCCTGGCGTGAGACTAGACGGATGCTAAAACTGTCTCCTTGGGTATCTCACCACCTCCCAATTCATGTGAACCCCTCCTTGCAGAACCATAAACAACATGTGGGCTACACTGAGTGGGCCTCCCAGAATCTTTCACACTTTTTACAGCTTTTTGATCCGACCACAGGCTCTGCAATACCTATTCCTCAAACTTTATCTCACTTATAACTGCTGCAACATAATTTCTTATATATAGACAATAATACTAAAGCGCTGAAATGTATAATAAATATGTGAGTAAAAGAAGATAGCTAAATGATTTAAGCTGCAACCATTTTAAAAGTGTTCTGACACAGTGAAAATATGATTAAATAATAATAATAGTCTGCTATAATCAACCTTCTAGTAAAATCTGTGATCTGGGGCTGACAAGCCCAAAAAGGTAATGAGTGTAATAAGTGAGGCTGAAAATCACAAAAATTTTCCTATAGACAATCTGTCACCTAACAGGCAACCAAAATAGATTGACAATCACTCCCGGACCCCTCCTGGGTGCCCAATGAAAACTGTAAACAAGCCTATGGTGGTGCCTATACCATGATAAGGATGACCTGTTCAGCACATGAAAATAATATGCCTCAATGAAGCACCAAACAAAAAAAGTCCAAACAGCTACTCCCGCTGCTTCAGTTCATAAATAGTAATCAGCTGGTGTATCTTGCCGCTCTTCTTCATTGGAATCATAATATGAAGTTGATCACATAAAGACAAGAGAAATACATCATTGCGCAATGATCAGCACTAGAGGAATAACAGAGAAAAATGAATCCACTCACATTTGTGAAGATTAAATCAAGGCTCAATGCTGAAGATCAGTCGCCTGTAGCCTAAAAATCTTCACACCGCGTCAGCTGCTCTCTCTCACAGAAAACACTGAGTCTGGTCACTAGGCTTTCTCCCCACACGTATCATGACATGTCTCCCCATGCGTATCATCACATGTCACGTGACTTTCTCAAGACCCTTGAGAAAGTCACGTGACATGTGAATATACACGTGGGGAGAAAGCCTAGTGACCAGACTCAGTGTGCTCTTGATTATTACACTCATTACCTTTTTGGGCTTGTCAGCCCCAGATCACAGATTTTACTAGAAGGTTGATTATAGTGCACTATTATTATTATTTAATCATAATTTCTTATATATCCACCAAGCAGTTCAATACATCTCGAGCATATGTCCAAACAGACTCCAAAGATTCCACACCATATTCCTGGACACCCTACTGGACAAAAATCAGTACGAAAGTTCGGATATATACAAACCTCTAAATATACGCCTCTGTACGCCTCTCCCATCCATCTCAGTAGTCTTGAGAAAGTCACGTGACATGTGAATATACGCGTGGGGAGAAAGCCTAGTGACCAGATTCAGTGTGCTCTTGATTATTACATTTTGCATTTTTGTAGCACTGATGGCTGTATAATTGTCAATCAACCCAAAAATTTGTCAAAAGTGTCCGATGTGTCCACCATAATGTCGCAGTCTCGATAAAAATCGCAGATTGCCGCCATTAATAGTGAGAAAATTATAATAATAAAAATGCCAAAAATATATCCCCTATTTTGTAGACGCTCTAACTTTTGCGCAAACCAATCAATAAATGCTTTTATTACCAAAAATATGTGGAAGAATACATATCGGTCTGAACTGAGGAAAAAATGTGCTTTTTAAAAAAAAAATTGGGGCTATTTATTTCAACAAAAAGTACAAAATATTGGGTTTTATTTATGAAAGGCAAATCCACTTTGCACTGCAAGTGCACTTGAAAGTGCACTGAAAGTGCACTTTCAAGTGCAGTCGCTCTAAAACTAGGGGGTAGGTCTGAAATGAGTGGAAGCTCTGCTGATTTTATCATCCAATCATGTGCAAGCTAAAATGCTGTTTTTTATTTTCCTTGCATGTTTCCTTCGGATCTACAGCGACTTTTCTTCAAAGTGCACTTTCAGTGCACTTTTAAGTGCACTTGCAGTGCAAAGTGGATTTTCCTTTAGTAAATAACCCCCATTGTGTTTTTTTCAAAATTGTAGCTTTTTTTGTATATAGCGCAAAAAATAAAAACCGCAGACATGATCAAATACCACCAAAAGAAAGCTCTATTTGTGGGAAAAAAAGGACGACAATTTTGTTTGGGTACAACGTTGCACAACCGCACAATTGTCAGTTAAAGTGATGCAGTGCCGAATTGCAAAAAATGGCCTGATCATTGAGCAGCCAATTCTTCCGGGGCTAAAGTGGTTAACCAATGACACCAGCAAGCTTCTAATCCACTCCTTGGTTATCTTTCACCTGGACTACTGCAACTCCCTCCTCATTGGATTACCTTTACATACACTATCCCCCTTCAGTCCATAATGAATGCTGCTGCAAGACTCATCCACTTTACCAAACGTTCAGTGTCCTCCACCCCTCTCTGAAAATCCCTCCACTGGTTTCCACTCACCCAACAAATTAAATTATACTCACAATAATTTACAAAGCCATCCACAGCTCTGCTCCCAACTACAAAATTAACCTAGTCTCAAAATACCAACCAAGTCAATCTCTTTGGTCCTCCCAAGACCTCCTGCTCTCTACCTCCCTTGTCCCCTCCTCCCATGCTCACCTCCAGGATTTTCCCAGAGCTTCTCCCATCCTTTGGAACTCCCTACCCCAACCTGCCTGACTGTTCCCTAATCTACCCATATTTAGATGATCCCTGAAAACCCTTCTCTTTAAAGAAGCCTATCCTACTTCTAACTAATACACTGTTTTACTTTCTCCACCAGCTCATCCCCAACAGCTACTACCTTTTGTATCAATTGACCCTCCCTCTTAGATTGTAACCTCTAATGAGCAGGGCTCTCTGAATCCTCTTGTACCAAGCTGTAATGTAACTGTAATGTCTACCTACATTTTGTTAAGCGTTGCACAAACTGTTAGCGCTATATAAATCTCTTACAATAATAATAATAATAATAATAAATAATTCAGTTCTGTTCTTTTCAACTCTCCAAAAGTATGTAGATGTGTACCAGGATCTATATTGTTGATTTTGTGGTACATCTAAGACCTACATAACAATTGTCATTAGTTTACTGGTATGGCCTTGGCATATACAGTATATATGTACAACTACACCAAAATTGTATTATGATATTTTATAAGAATGTTACTTGAAGGGCTGCATATTAATTTCTAAGGCAACAATTAGTCCCTTGTTGTATTATTTTATTTTTCTACTTTACTCAAAAAAAAAACCTTGGAAAGAAAACATACCTTAACTTTTTATAGATAAAATAAAATTAATTCTAAATCATACCTAGAAATTACAATGCATAATTTCAGAGACAACAGCCATAAATATTGTACAGACTCGCACAGTATGTACAGTAAACACAAGAGGGAGAAACCATCCAGTTTTATAAAAAAAAAAACTAGAGTGAATTATTTCACAGAAATCTTGGAAAGAAGCAATGAACTCACAAGCAGATTTAATAGGCTGCATTTTAGTAGTGAGATGCCAGGCAAGTTTTAAACAAGAAATCAAAAATAGAGTGTAAAATTTTACTGAAAAAAAGCACAAAAACGTTGCAGTGTCTACATGTACAGTATTTAATCATGTGTACTAGACCCCATTTTGAACATCACCCCCGCCAGCCATTTTAAAATCAGCATATCTATGCTAGACAGTAATCTGATTATAGCCCCAAAATAATGTGGTGCCTACATACACAGTGTTAGATCCCTTATACTAGACCCCATTTTGAACAGAAATCATTTTAAAATCATGAAATTAATATAATAATGTAAATAATTGACTAAAATGCACCCCAAAAATATTGCACAGTCTATATGCACAGTATTTAATCACTTGTAGTAGGCCCCACATGAAAAGTCCCAACACCAGCCATTTTAAAATCAAGAAATCAACATGTGTGAAATGATTTCACAGAACCCCCCCCCCAAAAAAAAAAATACTGTAGCGCCTATGTGCACAGTATTTAGATACTTGTACTAGGATTAAGATTACCAACACCAGGCCGATTTTAATATATACAAATCAACATTAATAAAGCATAACTATTTCTCTTAAAAAATCCTCAAAATAGTGCAGTGTTTGCATGCACAGAATTGTATCATTTGTAATAGTATCCATTTTAGTATCCAAAAATGTACATTAGTGTGTAAATCATTAGCTGGGCAAAAAAATAATAATAATGTGTTGCCTGCGTGCACAGTATTACATTTTTTTTCTGCAATGCCATGGCTCGGATCCGAACCAAGGTTGCGGCAGCCACAACACAGTACTAACCACTAAACGATCACTGCGAGCTACTTGAGCTGCTAGTATTACATTTTTTATGTAATAGGCCTTATTTTGAACAGGATTCACACCAACCACTTTAAAATCATGAAATCTACATAAGAGTGAAATTTATTTGCAGTAAAAAGCCCCCAAAATACTGTAGTGCCAACGTGTACGGTATCAAATGACTTGTGCCAGACCCCATTTTGATTTGGACCAATGCAGCCATATTCAAATCAAGAAAAAAGCTTTAGAGAGTAGCCAGTTCACTGATAAAAGCTGCAAAATATTGTAGTGTCTTCATGCATAGTTTGAATCACTTGTACTTGGTGCCATTTTGAACAGGACCCACACCAGCCAGATTTTATTCAATAAATCTACATAAGCATGTTATTATTTCACCTAAAAAAGCACCCAAAATGAAAAAGGACCCACAACCCATTTAAAAAAACAAAACAAAATGCACGTTTGAGTGTAAACCTTTTACTAAAAAAAGACCCAAAAATACTCTAGTGTCTATGTGCACAGTATTGAATCATTAGTATTAGGGCCCCATTTGAACAGGACCTACAGCAACCATTTTAAAAGCAAGAAAATTACATTAAAGCGGTGTTCCGCTTAAGAAAAATAAAATAAAAGTGAGCAGCTACAAATACTGCAGCTGCTGACTTAAATAATCGGACACTTACCTGTCCCAGGGTCCAGTGACGCTGGGGATTGAAGCTCTGCTCGTCTTCCCCTCCGCTTAGCGGCGCCAGCATTGTAACTGTGGGCACCCGGCAGTGGCTTCACAGCCGGACACCCACTGCGAATGCGCGAGCGGTGCCACGTGCTGTGATTGGCTGTGCAATCACCTGGGACCTGTGACGTGTCCCAGATGATTGACAAGAGGAAGGAGGCAGAGCTGATCTCCCTTCCTGCGCTGAGGGAAGTGACGTCAAGAGCCAAGGCGCTGAAGGGTGCATACTACGAGGGACTCCCTAGCAACAGGCATTTAGAGGTGAGAAACATTTTTTTTTTCTCCAAATGTTTTTTTTTTTTTTATGCACATATAGTACATTTTTTTTTTTTTAGGGGGGAACTCCACTTTAAGTGTGTAACTTATTCCTTTTCTGACAAAAGGCCCCCAAAATATTGTAGTGTCTCTATGTTTAATCACTTGATTAATGACTTGGCCACTTTTTCAACAGGACCAACACTATTAGGCCCCTTTCACACGGACGGACCGTCTATCCGTTTTTCTTCCATCCGTCGACGGACGACAATGCATCCCTATGGGCAGACGGATGAACATCCGTCACCATCAGTTAACATCCGCTTCCGTTTTTATCCGTTTTTTTAAACGTACAAGGATACGTTCAGATCCGTCAAAACGGATATTAACTGACGTTGACGGACATCGTCCGTTTACGTCCGATCCGTTAAGATCCGTTTGCAAGAAAAAAAATAAAAATTGAGTTCATCTGTGAACTCAACCTATGACCCGGCAGTAGTTGGACAACAGGAAGTACATCCCCTGTAACTTTATAAAGAGGAAGCACAAACAAGCATGGCAAGAGATGTTTCCCACGAGGAATTGATCAACCTGGTGCATGAAAGGCCTGGCTTATGGGACTCAAGCTGTCGGGACCACAGCGACAGAGTTAAAATACAACAGCTATGGGAAGAAATTACAAAGCTGGTGACACCAAATTGGTCCTCCATGACTCCCAAACAGCGTGATCAACGTGGTAAGTGATGCCCAACTGCAGCTTGCTCTCTTGACAGTGTGTTTCTATTGTTTATAATAAAAAATGTCATTATTTCACTATAGTATGCCTGTATTAAAAAAATCTTGCAAACACTGACATTGTTTAGCAGAGAGGGCATGTTTATTTGCATGCATTACATACAAAGCATAGTGACACATGTTTTGGCTCTGCTGCAGTGAGAGATCAGTACTCACCTGTTTCCATAATCTTTGTAATGTAAAAATACTGAAATTTTCTTTGCTGCATGTGTTTCTATTGTTTATAATAAAAAATGTCATTATTTCACCATAGTATGCCTGTATTAAAAAAATGTTGCATACACTGACATTTTTTTTAAGACAATGTTTAGCAGACAGTGCATGGTTATTTGCATGCATTACATACAAAGCTTAGTGACACATGTTTTGGCTCTGCTGCAGTGAGAGACTAATCAGTACTCACATGTTTCCATAATCTTTGTAATGTAAAAATACTGAAATTTTCTTTGCTACATGTCTTTACAGGAACTGACATTAACAGAAGGTGGCGTTCTCTGAGAGACCGTTTCCGGAGAGATTTACATGATGAGGCACAGGTTGCAAGTGGTTCCGGAGCTACCACAAAGAAAAAATCAATCTACTTCGAAATGTTGTCCTTCCTAAGGAAAGTCATGGATGTTAGACCGTAAGTCTCGTTTGGATGTTACATCTAAAAAGTAGGTCTACATATAGTATATAGTAAGGTTTTGTGACAAATGTTCATCCTTTTTATTGTAGTACATCATCAAACCTGACAGACTGTGAGGAGAACACTGACAATCATACTGAAGCAGTGCAGGAAGATGAGCGAGCCACGCAAGACACACAAGAGGGAGAAGGGCAGTCCCAGCAGTCCCAGTCTGTGGATGAGACAGCACGTCCAATTGCAGGTCCATGTTCTTCCCAAAGATCCGTAAATGTAAGGATACTATTGATTACTATACTGTATCTGTTGTACCCCAAGGTAACATTTCATTTCTAAATCGGCATATTATTATTCTCTACAGGTTAGTAATGACAGGCCGACAACATCACGCTCCTCGCGACGTAACAAAAGGGCAGAATGTCAGGACATGGATAAAGCCATGAAGTCCTTTATGGACGAGATGACTACATTTAAAAGACAGGAGTCTATACAGAGTAAAGATCCATTCTGTGATCCAACCAACTCTACTGCATCCTTCCTGCGTACAATATATCATGCAATTCTAAAAGCACCAGCAGATAGGCAGATGGACATCCATATGGCCATATATACTCATGTAGGAGCATGTGTTAGAGCTGCAGAGTTAGGAATGCCAATGCCCACTATTAGCCAGTATGAAACCCCTCCGAGGTCATACCGTCAATATCCCTATGAGTCACCATGTCTTCCTGCCCAGCCATATCTACCGCCATTTCCACAGACCCCTGTGCGTGCATACAGTTCAATGCCCAATACCCAGAGGCCTTATGCTTCGTCTCCTGCTCCTTCCTCACAGGGAACATACCCCCAGAGTGTAAATACGAGCGTAAATTCGGCTGAAGGTTCTCAAGGTAATAGCCAAACCAGCTCTGGTTCTTCTTCCCAAATTTCCACTCCCTATTCCCCACCCCACACCTCTTTTTATCAGGATTTGTAACAAGGTTTTGATGTTACAACCCCAGATATATCTGTAGCCACATTTTTCTTGACCTGCTGAAGCAGTATGGAGCGATGGAGAGATAGATAGATATCTCTCTCTCTCTCTCTCTCTCTCTCTCTCCGGTCAAGAAAAATGTGGGTACAGATATATCTGTACCCATATTTTTCTTGACCTGCTGAAGCAGTATGGAGCGATGGAGAGATAGATAGATAGATATCTCTCTCTCTCTCTCTCTGTCCGGTCAAGAAAAATGTGGGTACAGATATATCTGTACCCATATTTTTCTTGACCTGCTGAAGCAGTATGGAGCGATGGAGAGATAGATAGATATCTCTCTCTCTCTCTCTCTCTCCGGTCAAGAAAAATGTGGGTACAGATATATCTGTACCCACATTTTTCTTGACCTGCTGAAGCAGTATGGAGCGATGGAGAGATAGATAGATATCTCTCTCTCTCTCTCTCTCTCTCTCTCCGGTCAAGAAAAATGTGGGTACAGATATATCTGTACCCACATTTTTCTTGACCTGCTGAAGCAGTATGGAGCGATGGAGAGAGAGATAGATATCTCTCTCTCTCTATACGGTCTAACATCCATGACTTTGAGGACAACATTTCGAAGTACATTGATTTTCATATTTTTATTGACCTGCTGAAGCAGTATGGAGCGATGGAAAGATAGATAGATATGTCTCTCTCTCTCTCTCTCTCTCTCCGGTCTAACATCCATGACTTTGAGGACAACATTTCGAAGTACATTGATTTTCATATTTTTATTGACCTGCTGAAGCAGTATGGAGCGATGGAAAGATAGATAGATATGTCTCTCTCTCTCTCTCTCTACGGTCTAACATCCATGACTTTCAGGACAACATTTCGAAGTACATTGATTTTCATATTTTTATTGACCTGCTGAAGCAGTATGGAGCGATGGAAAGATAGATAGATATGTCTCTCTCTCTCTCTCTCTACGGTCTAACATCCATGACTTTCAGGACAACATTTCGAAGTACATTGATTTTCATATTTTTATTGACCTGCTGAAGCAGTATGGAGCGATGGAAAGATAGATAGATATGTCTCTCTCTCTCTCTCTCTACGGTCTAACATCCATGACTTTGAGGACAACATTTCGAAGTACATTGATTTTCATATTTTTATTGACCTGCTGAAGCAGTATGGAGCGATGGAAAGATAGATAGATATGTCTCTCTCTCTCTCTCTCTACGGTCTAACATCCATGACTTTCAGGACAACATTTCGAAGTACATAGATTTTCATATTTTTATTGACCTGCTGAAGCAGTATGGAGCGATGGAGAGATAGATAGATAGATATCTCTCTCTCTCTCTCTCTCTCCGGTCAAGTAAAATCATACGGCCTAAGAAGATGTTGAGATAGGGCAAACGCCTCATCTGCGACAAGGACGAAAGGTAGGTCTGGTCCTTCGGTTCCAGGCAGAGGCCGATCAAATGGTATGTTGAATCGCCCTTGTCGCAGTTTTCGACCCATTAATGACTCACGGAAAACTCTTGAATCTGAGCTGCTGCCATATGCCCCAATGTCCACAGCAATAAACTTATAATCGCTATCGCAGATAGCCATGAGGACCAAAGAAAAATATTTTTTATAATTATGGAATCGAGACCCAGAACGTGGAGGTTTTTGGATACGGATATGTTTTCCGTCTAGTGCCCCGATACAATTGGGAAAGTTGGCTTGATTCCAAAACCCTTCTGCGATTCTTTGCCACATGTTTACCTCTGGTGACGGCATCACTGATGGACACAGCTCTTCCCATATGGCTAGGCATGTTTCATGAACTATCTCTGAAATAGTTTAAATGCCCAGTAGAAAGTAATGATCTCTCTCTCTCTCTCTCTCTCTCTCTCTCTCTCTCTCTCCTACTTCAGCATGTCAATAAAAATGTGGGTACATATATATCTGTACCCACATTTTTCTTGACCTGCTGAAGCAGTATTGAGCGATAGAGAGATAGATAGATAGATATATATCTATATTGTGTAAAAATCTCTCTTTAATTTTATTTTTTTACAAATATTATTACATTTATGTATTTATTTTTATTATTGGAGCAATATATATTCTATTTCCATGTAGTGAAAACTATGTTTTTTTTCTAACAAAACATAGCGCCACGTTCCATTTTGCAGTGCTGCTTTTTATGGTTTTTATTAAACTACAATTGTTTGCAATGGTTGGCATATTTTATGCTATGTTATGTATGTTATGCTTTGTTCTTACTTTGATAAAGACTATAAGCAGTTATTAATCAAAAAAAAAAGTTTTATTATAAACGGATGAAGATTAATAAAAACATTTTGAACATAATGTGCTTTTGTCTTTTTGGTATGCTCGATAAAAAACATTTAGTAACTATAACCCCAAAAATTTTTTTGTATAAACAGATTCTGAATAATAAAAACATTAAAAAAAAAAAAAAAAAAGTTGAGTAACTACTAAATTTAGTTACATATATTGATACTGCCATGGAACTTCTCCTGATGGAGATAGAAAATAGTCAGCAAATTTTTCTCGCATGGCAATGTTTGTTCTTGCTGCACGTACTGTGTTGTACTGTACGGAGGGCAGGTGGTACTCTTCTTCTTCCTCAATGTGGATGCCCTCCTTTTCACGGATAATATTGTGTAGAATGCAGCAGGCCTTAATTACCAACTCAGCATTCTCCAGACTGAGCTGCAAAGGTGTTTGAAAAACACGCCATTTACTAGACAGTATACCAAATGTACATTCTATGAGTCGTCTTGCCCGGCTCAGCCGATAATTAAAGATCCTCTTCTTGTCGTCAAGATTATTTCTGGCATACGGCCTAAGAAGATGTTGAGATAGGGCAAACGCCTCATCTGCGACAAGGACGAAAGGTAGGTCTGGTCCTTCGGTTCCAGGCAGAGGCCGATCAAATGGTATGTTGAATCGCCCTTGTCGCAGTTTTCGACCCATTAATGACTCACGGAAAACTCTTGAATCTGAGCTGCTGCCATATGCCCCAATGTCCACAGCAATAAACTTATAATCGCTATCGCAGATAGCCATGAGGACCAAAGAAAAATATTTTTTTATAATTATGGAATCGAGACCCAGAACCTGGAGGTTTTTGGATACGGATATGTTTTCCGTCTAGTGCCCCGATACAATTGGGAAAGTTGGCTCGATTCCAAAACCCTTCTGCGATTCTTTGCCACATGTTTACCTCTGGTGACGGCATCACTGATGGACACAGCTCTTCCCATATGGCTAGGCATGTTTCATGAACTATCTCTGAAATTGTTGAAATGCCCAGTAGAAAGTAATGATTGAGAGATGTGTAGGACTGGCCAGTTGCAAGAAACCTAGAAAAAAAAAAAAAAAGATCAGTAAAAAAGATTTATATTGCCACATAAATTGAGAAGAAGAGGTAGAAGATATTTATTATCTATACATACTGTATACACACAGTAGACCAGGGGTAGGCAATAAAACAGTTATTATTGAATGACTTCTTACCTCAAGGTCACTAGGAGACGTTCTTCTGCAGGCACACATCTTCTCATATTGGTATGCCGGCGCTCCAGTCGTGGGTGCAGCTGGGCCAGTAAGTAGTCAAATGTGGGTACGGTCATCCTGGTAAAGTTAAAGAACTTTGTTGGATACTGGCGTAGATGTGCATAATGCAAAGCCACAAATCCTTCCGAAGGCCGCTTCAATAGCATGGGGTGGGTCCAAAATCGACGTGTCCTAGGCATAATCGTCTTTTTCTTCCTCTCCATGCTCCTCATGTACGCAAATAGGACAAATACTGTCACGCTGTCCCAAAAAATACTGCAATCCATTGCTCGATGCTGCTAGCACACACAGGCACAAGGACAAAGGAAGCACACAGCAAGGGGAACTCAGTCACTGTAACTGCAATGCAGCATGGGAGGAGCAATGCCTTCTGGGTAATTTTCTTAAAGGCACAGGCACACATATAACTACTGTAAACCGACCAAAACGGATGAAAAAACGGATGAAAAAACAGACGTAAACGTGTACACTTACGGATATAAGCGGATGTTAACGGACAAAAAACCGGATGTAAACGGACATTAACGGAACGGATGACGGATGAAAACGGATGAGACAACGGATAAGAACGGATACGTTTTTGACGTACCTAAACTGACTACGTCCGTGTGAAAGGGGCCTTAAGCTTTTTTTGCATTATAATGCATTAATTTCACTGAAAAAAAAACACAATATTGTATTGAGCAGGTGCACAGTTTTAAAACAGGTTGATAACCAGGTCACTTTTTCAACAGGACCCACACCAGTCATTATTTAAATCAACAAATCAATAGAATTATACTTATTTTAACAACATGTTCTAAAGATTACATTCACAGTCTTTGCACGGTTTGAATGTTTGAATCAAGAGGATCCCCACCAGTCATTT
This sequence comes from Lithobates sylvaticus, assembly GCA_028564925.1. NCBI lineage: Eukaryota > Metazoa > Chordata > Amphibia > Anura > Ranidae > Lithobates > Lithobates sylvaticus. Next base: position 390,312,231 of record CM053029.1, on the reverse strand, counting down.
TGAAATTGGGAAATCAACATATGACTCATCTTATTTCACTGAAAAAAGCTCTCAAATACTGTAGTGAGTACATCTACCACCTTTACGCACTTAGACTAGGCCACTTTGTCAACAGGACCCACACGAGTCATTTTTAAATCAACAAATATACATTAGAGTGTAATTTAGTGTCTGAAAAAAAAATACTGTAGTGCCACTGCCTACATGTATAGAACTGGATGACTTGTAGCTCAATTTTGAACAGCACCCACAGCAACCATAAATGTGTATTTGTTTCACTGCAACCCCCCCCCCCCAAAAAAAAAATATATATATATATATATTAGCGTGAGTAGGTGTAAAGTCTTTAAATACTTTCATAGTTAGTAAGGTTGAATAAAGACATCAGTCCATCCAGTTCAACCTGAGTGTCTACAATTGTCCCTATCCCTGTACATTGTACACTCACATTGGTCCCTACCCTCAAGGAGCCCACAATCCAAGGTCCCCATTCATATACTAGGGCCAATTTATTTTTGGACAGAAGCCAATTAACCTACCTGCATGTCTTTGGATTGTTGGAGGAAACCAGAGTACCTGGAGGAAACCCACGCAGGCACAGGGAGAACATGCAAACTCCAGGTAGGTAGTGTCGTGGTTGGGATTCGAACCAGCGACTCTTCTTACTGCTAGGTGAGAGTGCTAACCACTACACCACTGTGCCGCACTTTGACTTAGCTGTTTTATTTACAGGACATACATCAGCCATCTTTTAATAAAAAATATTATAGAGATTTCATTTTATTGTTAAAAGCCCCTACCATATCATAGTAAGTAGGTGCACCGTCTTTAAACATGTTGATTGGCCATTTTGTCAACAGGACCCAAACCAGCCATTTTTGACTCAAGAAATCAATTTAACCACTTGCCGACCGGCGCACGACGATATACGTCGGCAGAATGGCACGGACAGGCAGGAGGGCGTATAAATAAGTCCCTCCTTTCTGCCTGTCCGTGCCATCGGGAGCGCGGCAGGAGCGGCGCGCTCCCGCGCCGTCGGGACCCCCGTGAGTCCGGTCGCGGTCCCCACGGACTCGATCGCTGCGGGGGCCCCCGCGATCGTCTCACGGGACGGCTGAACGGGGAGATGCCGAGATAAACAGCATCTCCTCGTTCTGCCTAGCAACTAGTGATGCCGATCTCTGCTCCCTGTGATTGGAGCAGAGATCAGCATTCACTAGCTGACAGCCACGCCCCCCCACAGTAAGAAACACACCCCTAGGTATACTTAACCCTCACACTGCCCCCTTGTGGTTAACCCCTTCACTGCCAGTGTCATTTATACAGGAATCAATGCATTTAAATAGCATTGATTGCTGTATAAATGACAATGGTCCCAAAAATGTGTCAAAAATGTCCGATGTGTTTGCCATAATGTCGCAGTCACAAAAAAAAAAATTGCTGATCGCCGCCATTACTAATAAAAAAAAAATATTAATAAAAATGCTATAAAACTATCCCCTATTTTGTAAACGCTATAACTTCTGCGCAAACCAATCAATAATCGCTTATTGCGATTTTTTTACCAAAAATATGTAGAAGAATACGTATCGGCCTAAACTGAGGAAAAAAAATGTTTTTTTATATATTTTTTGGGGATATTTATTATAGCAAAAAGAAAAAAATAATGAATTTTTTTCAAAATTGTCGCTCTATTTTTGTTTATAGCGCAAAAAATAAAAACCGCAGGGGCGATCAAATACCACCAAAAGAAAGCTCTATTTGTGGGAAAAAAAGGACGTCAATTTTGTTTGGGAGCCACGTCGCACAACCGCGCAATTGTCAGTTAAATCGACGCAGTGCCGAATCGCAAAAAGGGGCCTGGTCCTTTGGCTGCAAATTGGTCCGGTCTGAAAGTGGTTAAGCATGTATTTGTTTGGCCTAAGTTTACCTCCAAAGTACTGTAGTGTGCATGTAGCAAGGTCCCAGGCCTCCTTTAGTCTAACGAAAACCTCCAGAGCCAGGGACAGCTGACATCCTTCTGTATAGAGTGGGTTGCAAGGCATAGTGGGTGTAATGCAAGGTAGATTCAAGGAAGCCAGACACTTCTTGAATGCAAAGAGATTTATTTTCTATTGAACAGAATGGTGGGAGAGAGGGTTTAGGGCCAGGGTACTTTTAGGTAGTTGCAATGTTAATTGGCAGACTCCGGGACTTCTACAGGTAGACAGCCATGCAGGGAAAGGAATCCAGCAAGACACCACATCTGCATGTATAGCAGCGCTGTCTCTTAGGGCAACAGTCTTAGAACAGTTCCTAACACAAATTGTAACAAACTCCTTTACTTTTATACAATCACTTCTTGTAGATTCTCAGTCCACTAAGCTCCCAGTCTCTCTCACTAGACTTGCTGATTCACTACCACTGAATCTTGTGAGCTATTCTAATCTTTATACTTTAGTATGTTCCTCAAGCGCCATCCTCGCTTTCCTGCTGGGTCCTTGGCTTGGCACTCCAGATACTCCTCAAGCTTCACCCCACTGACTGGGTGCCTGGCTTGGCACCTGCTGAAGTTTCCCAATTCTTCACCGTCCTCGGTTACTGAGAATACTGCTCTGGTACTTGCTTCAGCTAGTTGTTGTGGTCCCTGGTAACAAGGTGGTTGGTCCCTTAGTGGCGACAGCTTCCCCTCTACCTCCGACCATGACAGGTTCTCCAGCTGGCAGATCACCTCTGGTTAGACTGCAAGCCGCAATCCCAACCCTACGCTGCTCTCTTTCTTCTGGATAGGCCCTCAAACAGCCTAGCCAGATGTGCCCGGCTAGCGGATAGGCCCAAACTCGGGCCTAGCAGCCCAGGCATCACAACACACATCCACCCAGACAGCCGTCCAGGTGGCACAGAACCGTGATCACCTGACTTCACACAAATATATAGGTTCTCCCAGCGGGCTAAGGGGCCAAGAAAACCCCTGCCCATTGGCTGAGACACCCCATATACTCCTAATCTGTCCTTGCATCGCCCTTATCTTATCTAATGTCACTAGGTACCCGGCCACCCAGCGACAGAAGAGAGAAGTGCATCAATTCCAGACTTAGGGTGAAATCAATTGATCCCTAACAATTGGCCAAGGCAACTATACCTGTTAGGTAAATTTAGGAGCAACCCTGCCTAGACATCAGGGTGCTACATGTATGTGCACAGTTTTTAAATGTTTTGCGGTTGATTTATGAAAGACAAATAAACTGTCACTTTGTACAGGAATTATAGCCAGCACTTATTGAATGTTTTTTTGCCTTTTACGAGATTGGAGACTAGAAGTCACCAGAGCTGGTTTTGACTAAGCTGGGGGGATAATTCTTTTTCAATGTACAACTTCTCTTACAAAAAAACAGCTCTTTTACCCAGCCTATATTACCTTTAGTAAATCAACCCATTTGACTACACAACTCTGTCAGCCCAACCCAATGTTTCTACATTTTGGAAAGCTGTGCATATTCATTAAAGTTTCTGGGGTTGATTTACCAAAGGCAAAAATAGTAAGTCTCTTTTTAGCTTTGCAATTTGCTGCCTAGTTGCTCTATATCCTCCTTTCATAACAAGGGTTTTTGTGGGATCCTGGGGTTCTCCAGAGAACAGACAGATTGATCTTCTGCCTTCACTGACTAGCAATGTATGGGGTCAATTCTACAATGACTACTAATGTAACAGGTCATTAGAGTTTTCCCCGACTACTATACTTTTCTGTTCATTATTATTGTTTGTTTCATTTCTTGATTTTTAGGTAGACCTCATTTTTTATACTTTTATTTAAAACTCTCTGCAACATACTGGTCACACTAATGGTCCATGAATTGTAGCGTTAATCATTTTAGTGGGGTTACTCCATGGTAAAAAGGTTGAGAAAGGCTTATCTACACCATAGCATGTTTCATCAGCAGCAGTTTTACATTACGCAGTTATGTTCTACAGAGCAGATACATTATCAAACATTTCTGCCCTGCTTGCTTCATAATTCTCTTCAGGCTCCAATGAAGAATTAAATGTGCATTTGGATCTAGATCATTAATACAAAAGCAAAATAAAAGTGTCCTATCTTTTTTTGTTTGAACAAGGTGTGCCAGTAATATCTTGAACTGGGTCTAGCAATCATTACTACCTGTTGTAAATCAACATCATCATGGGGACTAGAAAGTTCCTTACTATCTAACTGTAGTCAATTTGTTTTAGTGGATGTACAGATTCTTGAGACATGTTCTTGTATTTGTGTTCTGTAACAGGTTATGCAGAACACCAGGTGTTTTTGCAGAGCAAAAGTCAAATACAGCAGAACAATTTCAGCATCTTGGCTAATTTTAGAAACTCAGTCCTTATAATTTCACAAGCAAATTTAATACACGTGGGGTTGATTTATTAAAGGCAAATAGGCTGTTCACTTTGCAAGTGCAGTTGCACTCTGCAAGGGGGTTTGCTTTAGAGCTTAGTAAATGAGATGAAGCTCTGCTGATTTCCATCATCAATCATATGCAAGCAAAGTTCAGTTTTTTTTTTCCTTGCATATGATTAGGTATCCTTTGCAAAATCAAGCTTCATCACATTCACTATACTCTGAAGCAGTTTCTCCTTTGCAGAGTGCAACTGCACTTGCAAAGTAAAGTGCCTATTTGCCTTTAGTAAATCAACCCCAAAAACTTACATTTATACACAGCTTTCCAAAATTTACAAACATTTGCTTCTAAATGAGAATAAACACATGAGAATGATGTGGCAAACTGTAATCTGATCCTAATGGTTAGAAGTGATGTTATTACAAGCCGTTCTCAGAGTCTATATTACAGCATGGTGATAAATGATGTAGCGCTAACAAGTAACAAATATGGTAATATAAGTGAAATGATAAAAAATGGTAATGATTAATCATATAAGAAAAAATTTAATATGTTAAGTGACATGTGGAGAAGAACTATAGAAAGTCCAATCTGTGAAAAAATTTTGTTGGAAAGACCAAGACTGAGAATGATGTGGCAAACCGTAGTCTAATCCTAATTGTTAGAAGTGATGTTATTGCAAGCTGTTCTCAGAGTCTATATAACAGCATGGTGATAAATGATGTAAATTGGTGATAAATAAAAGTACAGGGCAATGTGTGGAGCGATAAGCCTGGGGGGAAAAGCTTATCTCTCCCCACATTGCCCTGTACTTTTATTCGTAATGACTTTTTTATTGCTGTATGCCGGTTTTTAGAAATAAATTACCTCATTTTTTGACCTACACTATGTGGAAGCAATTTTTTTCTTCACATACCATCTGGATGAGAGTGGCTCTGCTGTCCAGTTGATCTTTACATTCAAGATCCAGCTTCAGTTTATTGGAGGTCACCTACTACATCCCCGGATTCCATTCCTGAGGTCCTGGACCCTTTGGAGTTCTGTACATCTGCCAATTGTGGCATCCTGCCTGTATGACTCTATGTCGTTGACATTTGAGTCCACCTGTTCTGGTAAGAGCATACACATCTCTCTTCTTTGTTTATGATGTACCATCTTTGATGTTTTCTATGCCGTGTTTGGTTCATTCTCCCTTTGATCCACTATCATCTGGTGTTGGACATTCAGGCTCCTTTCTATATTATTTCCATGTTGGACAGTACCATACATTTTTCACTTTTTGATTTACTATTATTTAGTGGTTGGAGGTCTTGGTTATTCCAACAAAATGTTTTCACAGATTGGACTTTCTATAGTTCTTCTCCACATGTCACTTAACATATTCGATTTTTTCTTATGTGATTAAACATTTCCATTTTTTATAATTTCACTTATATTACCATATTTGTGTTTACTTGTTAGTGCTATATCATTTATCACCTTGATTCTTCTATGTTTGTCACATTTTTATGTAGCTGCTTGTCTTATGGTATTTTGGGTTAGTGCAGTAACACCCACACTTCTATTCTATTACAGCATGTGTTCACTCAACAACCAATGAAGCAAAAAGTAAAAAAGGCTTTAGAAATCTACCTTCTTACTGTTCTGTTTCAAATACCAATATATACAATGACGTATAGTATCTCACAAAAGTGAGTACACCCCTCATATTTTTGTAAATGTTTTATTATATCTTTTCATATGACAACACTGAAGAAATTACACTTTGCTACAATGTATAGTAGTAAGTGTATAGCTTGTATAACAGTGTAAATTTGCTGTCCCCGCAAAATAACGCAACACACAGCCATTAATGTCTAAACCGCTGGCAACAAAAGTGAGTACACCCTTAAGTAAAAATGTCCAAATTTGTCCCAATTAGCCATTTTGCCTCCCCGGTGTCATGTGACTCGTTAGTGTTACAAGTGTGTTAAATTTGGTGTCATCGCTCTCACTCTCTCATACTGGTCACTAGAAGTTCAACATGACACCTCATGGCAAAGAACTCTCTGATGATCTGAAAAAAAAGAATTGTTGCTCTACAGAAAGATGGCTTAGGCTATAAGAAGATTGCCAAGTCCCTGAAACTGAGCTGCAGAACAGTGGCCAAGGTCATACAGCGGTTTAACAGGACAGGTTCCACTCAGAGCAGGCCTCACCGTGGTCGACCAAAGAAGTTGAGTGCACGTGCTCAGCGTCACATTGAGAGGTTGTCTTTGGGAAATAGTTGTATGTATAAGTGCTATTTTCTCCATTTTCTCCATACATGTATAAGTGCTGCCTGCATTGCTGCAGAAGTTGAAGGGGTGGGGGGGGGGGTGGGGTCAGCCTGTCAGTGCTCAGACCATACGCTGCACACTGCATCAAATTGGTCTGCATGGCTGTCATCCCAGTAGGAAGCCTCGTCTAAAGATGATGCACAAGAAAGCCCACAAACAGTTTGCTGAAGACAAGCAGACTAAGGAAATGGATTACTGGAACCATGTCCTGTGGTCTGATGAGACCAAGATAAACTTATTTGGTTCAGATGGTGTCAAGCGTTTTTGGCAGCAACCAGGTGAGGAGTACAAAGACAAGTGTGTCTTTCCTACAGTCAAGCATGGTGGTGGGAGTGTCATGGTCTGGGGCTGCATAAGTGCTGCCGGGCACTGGAGAGCTATTGTTCATTGAGGGAAGCATGAATGTCAACACGTACTGTAGCATACTGAAGCAGAGCATGATCCCCACTGGGCCGCAGGGCAGTATTCCAACATGATAAGGGAAATATAAATAAATAGTGCAGCGCTATAGAAAATAAATGTCCCTGCTACACATGAGGCTATGCAGACAATGTAATACAGCAAGCAGACCATGTGTGGCAGAAGGATAATGAAAAAAACACTCTTATAGTGAATTTAGAAAAATACTCTTACAGTGAATATTAGTGTTGGAGCATGTCAAATGGCATGACCAATGGTGATAATCTCTAAAGGTAGAAAATTCAAACCTAAAGAGGTGTATCTATAATCATACAGACACACCAAAGCTTGGATATATCTCCAAACCCTTATCCATATAATGAATTAAATCTGTGAGAATCTCCCCTGAAAACAAGAGAGACTATTTCTAGGAAAAAATGTAAACACAACGTGAATGTGAATTACGTGCGATTCACCAAAAAAGTGCATAAGAAACTTATACTAAAGTGCATTATTCTTTTGATAGAGAAAAAAATTCTCGTGCAGAAAAACTCATATCAGCAAACAATCAACAGGATCTGAATGGGTTCTGTATAAAGCTAGAAAGTCCTAAATTAATAGAGCCACTCTAGACAATAATTGGTGCCAAAGTCCTATGAGGCTGGTAACTTGACTTTGGACATGTAGTATAAGTTTAACCCAAATGATACACTTGACTGCTGTCCATTTATAAGATAAAGTCCATAGACTCAAAATCGTGAGATGTAGACCTGTGCAAAAAACAGAAATGATGGAAATGCTGGTAATTTCTGAATACTCGTGGGTCTAGATGAATTCAATTATTTCTACAAGGATTCTTCCCATATACTCGTAAGATGGTAATAATAAAGGTACTCTTACCAGAGCAGGTGGACTCACAGACCTTTCAGCAGGTGAGTCAAATTAGCGTGGGCCGGAATCACCGGACTTATAAGGGCTGTATTTCAGGCGACTTTATCCTCTGTGTAAAAATCTTTCTTGGTTTAAAAAACCCCTTTACTCACCAGGATTCAATCATAGGAAGCCAGAGGGGATGTAAGATTTCCAAGGTGTTCGGTTTTCTCCCAGATTTTCAACATAAATAGCTCAAGGAGGAAAGGAGGAAAAACGAGAGGCAACTCCTCATTAGACATGTGCATTCGTTACGTTTTTTTTTTCTTCGTTTTTTTTCGTTTGTTCGTTTTCGTACGAATGAACGAATCGTTCGAATCCGAATAACGAATCGTTCGAATCTTACGAATCCGATTAATGGATTGTTCGAATCGAACGAATCCGAAAAGCAACGAAAAACCAAACAACGAAAATCCGAAAAACGAAAAAAGGAACAACGAAAATGAACGAAAAAATTCGTACATTCGTAACTTTTTTTTTGTTGAATTGGTAATTTTCCGTGTCCCTTACAATGGTGCTGCTTAACGTGCTTCGAATGGATTGAACAAAAAAATTCGTACATTCGTAACTTTTTTTTTTCGATTCGTAACTTTTTTTTTCGATTCGTAATTTTTTTTTTCGTATCGTAATGAATGGATTGAACAAAAAAATTCGTACAATCGTAACTTTTTTTCGATTCGTAACTTTTTTCTTTCGATTCGTAACTTTTTTTTTTCGATTCGTAAATTATTAAAATGTAATAATAGCATACACATTACATAAAATTATGAATTATGCTCCGATTACGAATCTACGAATGTTACGAATGTTACGAATGTACGAATAACTACGAATGCGTCCGAATTTCAAATAAACTAATGAATGAAAATTAAACTAACGAAAAAACGAATCAACGAAAAATAACTCTTACAAATGTACGAATCGTTACGAATACGAACAATGACGACTTACGAATGTACGAATCGTTACGAATACGAACAATGACGACTTACGAATGTATGAATCGTTACGAATCAACGGAAAAAAAAAAAACGGAAACGAAAAAAACGAAATGAAATTAAACAAATTTTTTTGTTGTGCACATATCTACTCCTCATAGTGTAAATCCAGTTTGGAAAAAAGTTTTTATTCACCAAAAATTTTCTTAATCCAAACAAGGGTATATAAAATATATAAAAATCCTTTTAAAATAAGCGCAAGAATCTTAGGTGGCTTACTCAAACATTTATCCCGACTAGTTTTGTCGCAATGAGGACTTCAACTGGGGTACATGATAAGGGCCCCGAACACACCGCCGAGACGACCACTGCCTTGATAAAGAAGCTGAGGTTAAAGGTGATGGACTGGCCAAGCATGTCTCCAGGCCTAAACCCTATTGAACATCTGTGGGGCATCCTCAAACGGAAGGTGGAGGAGCTCAAGGTCTCTAACATCCACCAGCTCTGTGATGTTGTCATGGAGGAGTGGAAGAGGACTCCAGTGGTAACCTGTGAAGCTCTGGTGAACTCCATGCTCAAGAGGGTTAAGGCAGTGCTGGAAAATAATGGTGGCCACACAAAATATTAACACTTTGGGCCCAATTTGGACATTTTCACTTAGGAGTGTACTCACTTTTGTTGCCAGCGGTTTAGACATTAATGGCTGTGTAATGAGTTATTTTGAGGGGACAGCAAATTTGCACTGTTATACAAGCTGTACACTCACTACTTTACATTGTATTAAAGTGTAATTTCTTCAGTGTTGTCACATGAAAAGATATAAAATGTGTGGGGTGTACTCACTTTTGTGAGATACTGTATATCCTTAGAATCATTCTGTACAGACAGTATAACCATTTGCTGATTTGGCATTATCCACAGGTAGCTTAACCCTTCAATAAAAAAGAAAAAAACAGAAGTTGAATCCAATGCAACCTTACTTTTTAAAGTGCAGTTGTCAAAGACCTGGATCACCTGCTGGTGGTGCTGTGCTTCACGGGGGAAGTTTGTAGTTCCGTTGTCCACCAGCAGGTGTCTCCCAGCAGCTAGCAGATCCCAGTAATCAGCTCCACTTGGTGTCAGCTACTGGGAGGGTATTTAGTCCCTCTTCTGCTGTTACACCTTGCGCCAGTGTTTTGCTTGCTGCCAAATACTGCTAGCCATTATCTTGTCGCTGCTGTTTGATTGTGCTCTTTGCCTAGTACATTTACACAGAACCCTGCTGCCTTGTTCCTATTCCTCCTTGTTCCTGATCCCAGTTGTATTTCTCCTCCCTAAATATGGTCTGGTCCTAGTGTAGCTATGCAGATTTGGCCATCTCTGTTGCTGATTTCTGACATAACACTGCAGCCCACTAACATAGTTAATCTTATTGAAAAAAGACACAAGTCCACCCAATTCAACACATAGAAAAAGAAATGCAACACACACAATTCAAAACCTCCATATACACAATCCTATACCTACAGTTGATCAAGAGGAAGGCAAAAAAAACAAAACAATAAAGCATGATCCAATTTGCTCTAGCGGGGGGGGGGGGGGGGGATTCCTTTCTAATCCCCCAAGAGGCAATCAGATGTTCCCTGAATAAACTTTACCTTTAAATATTAGTATTCAGTTATATTTTGTGATTTTAGGAAAGAATCCAGGTCTTTTTTTTTATAACAATCTACTGTGCTGTCCATAACCAGCTCTTGAGGGAGTCTATTCCACATTTTCACAGCTCTTACTGTGAAGAAGTCTTTCCATATTCGGAGGTTAAAACTCTTTTCCACCAGACATAAAGGGTACAGATCAGCTGCACTTGGAAACTGGTATATATTTGCTAATTCCACTGTTGTCATGTGGCTTGCATGGGTTACCTGTTTGGTTTAAGATCCCTATTGTTACCTGTCCCAAATTCTTTCTGCAGCCATTTGCTCCTGTTCTGCCAAGGCCGGGAGGTTCAGTTACCCACTTTGAATGTGGGAGCTGCACTCACTATTATAGCACCAGTAATGGAGGTAATCTAGGGAAGGACAGAGTTCAATTTGAACCTTGTGCTGACCTAGGGAAAATCTCTGTGATCCAAGGTAAATTAGGCTGGCTGGGTAACTTATGCCTTGGGTAGACCTGAGTGGCAGTGAAAATGAGAGTGATCTCTAGCACCCTATATTGGAAAAGTCTAGTTGTAATGGGACACCCTGACATTAGAGTACCTTTATGGACCAAGGACTCTGGTGTGAAGCCTTCAGGTTGCCTTCAGAATCCCAGCGTTGGGACATATGCTGCATTAAGGGATTGTAAGGTCCTAGTGTTGTGGGGCATGGCGATGGGGCATGGTGGAGCATCCGGAGGCAGCTCCTTAAAGAGGAAATGCAGTCAAGGTAGCGTAATCCCAAAAAAACATGAGTATGCAGTTATTGCAACCATTATACATCCTAAATTGTAAATAGTAGTGAATGCTAGCTTACTTTTTCTGGGTCCAAATATTTTTTTTATATTGCTCTCTCAGATGTTGTGAGTGGCCATTTCTTGTGAGGGCAAATGAAACTCAAGCCGCAGTCTTCCTAGATTAGTTCTGACTGCTCCGCCTCGCCGGCCAAGTAAGTCTTGTGCATGATCGGTAATGGGCTCCCGGCCATGCTTGCGCAGTAGAAAAGCCACGTCCCTTCTATTGTGGACAGGTTACTATAGCAGCGGCGGCAAACCTCCGCTGTGGCCGCTAGAGTAACATGTACACAAGAGCCTGGAAGCGCATGAAGGGCTCAGCCCAGAAGTCTCCTTCTATGTCCACCCACATCCAGCCCCCTCCAACGCTGCAGCCGTCCTTGGCTTTCCTGTCACTTCCCACAGCTTTGATCCACTCTCCCAACCCCATCCTCTGCCATCAAACTCTCACGAGAGTAAGAGGAAAAAAAAAAAAGAGCACTGCTGGGAGATCTGACGGTTATCTCCCGGAAGTCAGTGCAATGCAGGAAACAGCATCATACACCTAGGCATTTTAGAAGTACAGAGCATAAGATATTTAATTCCAAAAAAAGTTAATTTTTTATTCTCAATGAGTGCACAGCAAGGGGTGAAGGTTTCATTGAATGAAAGTTAAATATATGACTGAAGGGCCACTTTAAGGAGGGGGAACTATCAGGACCTGGATCACCTGCTGGTAGTGATGTGATTCCCAGAGGGGAAGTTTGATGTTCCAATGTCCACCATCAGGTGTCTCCCAGCTAAGCCAGCAGATCCCAGTAATTAGCTCCACCTGGTGCTTGCTGCTTAGAGGGTATTTAGTTCCTCTTCTGCTGTTCTGTTGGCACGCCTTGCTTCAGTGTTTTGCTTGCTTCCAGAAATTGCTAGATGCTATCTTGTTCCTGTAACCCTGTAAGACAGATGTCAGCCATTTCAGCGGTGTGAGGGCCCACTGGAAGTAAGTATATAATGAGCTAGTGTGCAATGAAATACTTACCTTAGAATGAAGCCCTCCAGCGGGCCCGCACAACGCTGAGATGGCTGACATATTTTCCGGTGTTTCTTCTGGGTTCGCAGTGAGTGGCCAGTGCCCCAATGATGTCACTCCTGGGCATGCATGCGGGAGCCACCGGTCATGGCACATGCTCTAAAGAAACAGCATGGAGGCCGTTCCTTCAGAGCGCATGCGCCGATGATGTAATCGAGGCGTATACAGTAAGTATCTCCTAAACGGTGCAAGTTTAGGAGATAAAGCCCTATTATAGGCTTGCCTAAAAGTACAAATAATACAGGGGGGTTTACTTCCTCTTCAAGAGAGCGCATATATGGGCCCATGGAAGAAGACCTGTTTCAGTGAGGCCACAGCTCTTTGTAAAGATGTTAAACTATGATATAAGACATCTGTCTCTATCCTTTAAATGCAAATTGTCCCCTTAGTATAAGAGTTCATCTTCTCTGCAAGCAAGGTGACCAACATCCAGGACAAATTTATGGCATCAGAGACTACATCATGTATTCCCAAGATGGGTTACCTTAAAACTGTGCCAATAACTGAAGAGCAGGAGTAGTCCATGTATCAATTATCATCACTGTCTCAGAGAGTCTGTGTCCGTTTTGGACCCTGAACAGAAAAGGACTTAATGTCTTTTTTTAAAAGGCCAGAATTGATAAATGTATTGCATTTTGATAACTATATGGGCTACAATTCTGAAAGAGGTTGTACATTTTCCCTACTCTGATAGAAAATGTCCATTAAAGGGATTCCCCCTATCTTTCTGTTCTGTCTATTCTGTCAAATAGGCAGTAGGGGAGGGAAATATTCCTTTACATCTAACCCTTGATCACTAGCACTTTATCCAAAACTAAAACTAGAGTTGGCCTTTACATTTCTACATTTCACATTTCCTCATAGGATGTTGAGAGGTGTCAAACAATAAATAATGTAGGTAAACACGGGCGTCCGCAGAACTTTTTTCAATGGGGCACCATTTTGAAGTCACCCATGCTCCGCCCCTTTTTGACAATCTCGTGAAGGGGAGGGGCTTAGTCATTATCACATAAATTGCAATCATGTGCTCATCATATGCAGCCTCAATGTGCCCATCAATTGCAGTCTCACTGTGCCCATCGTATTGCATCCTCACTGTACCCATCAATTGCAGCCTCACTGTGCCCATCAAATGTGGCCTCACTGTGCCCATCAAATGCAGCCTGTACAGTATGTGTATATAGAGGGGGTGGATGGTAATAGTATATACAGGAAGGTGGGTGTATATAGCTGTATACAGGCCAGATGATGTATATCTGCAGTCAGTGATGATGGAGGAAGGTTTCAGTATACAGGAAGAAAGGTGGGTATATACAGCTATATTTACACCCACCTTCCCTCCTGTATATAGAGACCTTCCTCCATCATCACTGACTGAAGGTGTACATTATCTGTCCTTTTTATACAGCTATATACACCCACCTTCCTTCCTGTGTATATATATATATATATGCCTTCCTCCATCACCACTGACTGCAGATATGCATAATCTCTCCTGTATACATACAGCTATATACAGTATACCAGACAGATAATGTATATCTGCAGTCAGTGATGATGGCGGAATACAAGAAGGAAGGTGGGTGTACATAGCTGTATACAGGACAGGACAGATGATATGATCTTTCTAGCAATAGCTGTTCCACTTCCAACGTTCCAATATATTTTATGTTCCTCCTAATGTAACTGCTGTTACCTGTGGTTCTTCCCTGCTGAAAAATATGCCACTTGACTTCAGGATTTCCAGTGATGAGGCCTAGGCGGCAACAAGTCCTCAATGCTTCCTCCTCCTCCAGTCCTCCGTAAGCGTTTCTACACCACTCCAGTCCACTTGAGTGGGCAGCGCCGGTGCCGCGCCAGCCGGATCTATATCTGACAGTCTACACCCTGCACAGGGACTGGGGGCTGGAGCCGAGCCATCACATCAGATGATCAGGGGTGAGGGAGGGACGGGCAATCAGAGAGCAGCAGCCAGCAGTCACTCAGCAGACTTAGAAAAATATCTGCGGCGGCCGCAGCGGACCCTTGCCTATTCCAGTGGGGGGGGGCACTTGCTCCTACCTGTGGATGCCCATGTAGGTTAATTATCTGTTCTAATTATGTATATTTGTCTGAGCAGAGCAGTAAAATATGAAATCATAATCACTAATGTATATTGTTTAATCCTTCAGTTCATAAATCAAGAACAATCCATGGAAGACACAAGAGAAATTATAGAAGGAAAATAAAGTTTTCAAGATCAAAAAAGTTATGTCCTTAGGCAGACACTTTATAACATGTCTAGAGTTTTGAACTTGGTAATGAATGAGAAATAGCAATATGTTTTCGTTTGTTTGTTTATATTTTGTCAAAACTACAAAGACATTACATTTGTTTCTGCATACTTTAGGTTGAATTTTGGAAAATCAAATACATGAAAAAGTGACAAAACACTGTAATGTATTTTTTATTACTTGGAGAGAGTATGGAGACACTAGAGAAGGATAGTAGATCTGAAAGACAGGCGAACAGTGATAGCTATAAAAGATATTCTTAGAATTGATATACCCACAATTCAAGTGACTGGCAGTTTTCCAAATCTTTATTTCTAGGTCTTAAAAATGATATGTGTGTAGGCATTACAAAAAGGATTTTATGTTGAAAATCACTGTAACTAAGGACAGATGTGATTGGAATCTGGAAAGGGACATTCATCTCTACTTAAGTAGAATTGTTATAAGTTGTGTTCTTCAGGCGTTTTAAATTTGGAAAGGTTTCATTTGTTGCAAACACACACCATTATTTCCAGGTTTCTTTCATGTCACAAAGGTTCTTCTAACATTTTTTGCCCTGCAAAATGGACACATGACAAAGAAATGAATATATTCCAGATAACAATGTTTTACAAACGCAGTATAATCCTTTGTATTTCTAACATAATAGAGTTTGCTGAAAGAACTGCTGGATAAGCTGTAATAGGTTGCTCTAAGGGGCCTTTTTAGGATGAGTGAAGTAAGCAAGTCGATGCCTAAATAAGCCCTGAAATTGAGGATTTCATAAAAATGTCTATAGGGGAGATTGATACATGACATTAGGATTACACAAAGGCTTTAAAGTATCTTTTACAACTTATACAAGACCTTTCTTTATAGATTACCATTTTTCTTGATCATTTTGTATTTTGCTTGTGATTACATATTATACAGATCCAAATACCACTGTTATACCATGGTACGAGATGATGGCAGATATCAGGCTTGTTGGAGCAGCACTAAGAACACACTTCATGTAAAACAGTCAATGTTGTTTTCTACAACATATTGCTTACAGAAATACAAGCATATTAGAAGTCAAAATCTAAAATAAAATGCCAGGTAATTAGAGCTAATAAATATGGATTTACATGCATAGAGTGAATAATCACTGAGGTATTTACATTCTCTGAAATTATATGAAAATGCAGATATTTTCCTAAAACGTAGGTGTTGCAAATGTCATTTATGTACCTGTAAGCGATGATATGCGTTAATCACAAGTTATCACAAGTTAATGTGATAGTATCACTGTGTATATGAACAAAATGAATGGAACACTTGAAAGCATTAAAGAGAGTCAGTCATGCAGGGAATAATAATCTTCAAGATTCAATGTAAAATTATTATATATGTGTAGGTTTTTATATAGTTTATATGGTCAGCAGCCCAACTGCACATTGATAACACACACTGGCTCTAGGTTCATGGGTATGTATAACTAAATAATACAAAATTCTAGAACCTCCAAAGAAAATGGCAGCATTAGCAGCGCTAAAATCATACAACGCACAAAATAAAAGTCCTTGTGAATAGACTCCTGGTATCGCACGCAAAGTCCTTGGAAGCAAAACCCAGAAAGGGTGACTCGTGAATTATAATATCATGCATTTAGTAAACATCCTTGTAAAGTGATCCTCCCATCACCACACTGCTCCCTTAGGATGTTAAACTCACCAGAAATCGAATGGGATAACACCTTATAACAAATGTAGTTGTAACATCTCATTCTCCCATCAGCAGGTCATGGCATGTACTACCTCCAAGGCTCCAATTAACAAAACACTGGTGTGAATTCCGCAGCTCATCAGCGATGGTAACATAGAGAGGAATGATCACATAGCATAATTCCTTTTAAAGATTTATTGCCCGTACAAGAACCCCCCTACATATTGCACTTACAGCACAGATTAACATCAAAAGTATGTAACAGATAAACGTCTGTTAGCGTGTGTAACTCTCACCGCTCCTCAAGATGCAAGGCAGCGGGGGTTCCCGGGTCAAGCTCCACGCTTGACAGACAAGAAGAGTAGCCGTGTAGTCACGCCGTGTAGACACGCCCTAATATGTTTCATCGTCAGCTTCGCCAGAGGGCGTCTGTATAACTAATTAAAATAACCAGGCCTATATTTGTTTAATTTCTTTTTAGCTGTGGGGCTCTGCAATTTCATATATTTAGAAGCAAGAAGGCATCATGGGTTACAAGCATAAGGTCATGCAATTGACATGAGAGTAACTGCCATACCTCCTGGGGTTTCTTAGCTCAAAATCTTTTACAAGTAAGGCTACACAATAACTAAGAATTCAAATTCAAAAAAATTGCCTAAAGTCAATAGTAGTTGGTTCTCTTTAAACATCTGAAAACTTTAAAACTAGCACTAACCAACCACTCTGGTTAAAGGTTCATATGATTAAAGGCAATGATAGTTACTACACTGTTGTCATTTTTTGCACTTGGTGATGCATTTTCAATTCAACCCTATTTGACATAAGCAGAGATAATCGGGTTGATTTACTAAAGGCAAGCCAATATCCAATCACGTGCAAATAAACATATATATATTTTTTTATCTTCCTTGCACATGATTGGGTTATCTTTGCAAAGTACATTGTCACCACATTAAATAAGCTAAGGGGAGATTCTCTTGCAAAGTGAACAGTCTTTTTGCCTTTAGTATATCAACCTCAATAAGTAATTATTTCCCTATTCATAGCTCAGTAGGACATACATATTTTTAAACAAACTACTGACTTTAGTTGCAAATTTTTTTTTAATATGTAAATATAAAAGATATTACAGTACGGAACTATCAGAAAAGACGAATGTTACATTAAAATGTTCTCACACATTTAAAATACAAAGCTTCTTCTCAAGGCTGCATTTACACATACATAATGCTGTGCTAGACATGTGTAATGAATGGCTATTCAAAGAGGTTCCACCTCTTTGACTGAAAACTATATTATATGAATATTATTGCAGGCATTTAAGCCAGAATGTGCTCTTGGAGACAATATGCTGTCTTTTTTTATAAACAGAGCAAAGAATGGACTACACAGCTCATCAATCAAGATACCTCTATGTAACTTAGGTTCCAGTGTATTGTATGGCTTTTTTCCCTGACAAATCTCCCTTCTTTCTGACGTTGCATTGTCTTGCAAATATCCAGAACCAGACTTACAGGGGACTGTGATGCTATCCAAGTCACAGTACTATAAGTGCCTTTTTGGTAATTAAGGCCCTAATTACAATCTGTTTTAACATTGCTTTATGTATTGCAGAACCTAAGCAGCAAGGGGGCAAATCAAACAAATTAAAAGTATAGACTTTAAAAAAAATTCTAATTTCAGCTATCCCTTTTATAGAAATACTATAAAATGAGTGGAATAAGAATAGCCTAAAAAAATTTAAATTGTATTTGGTAAATAAGCTTATTGTGCCACAACAAATACACCAAAATAGGAAGTATTGCTAAGGATGTATAAATAAGTGGGCCAGTAATCTTATTAAAATAACGGAAAACCTTAATAAGTTAGAACTACAGAAGAGCCATTTAAAATAATGTGACAATGATTCACTGAGCTGTAATGAAGTGTAAGAAATCCTATATTCTATGTTTTATGTCATTTGTTCTAGTGCAGTTTAAACGTGTTCTTTAAGGTTGCATTATGTGCAGAATGTTAGCAACAGAGCGTAATTGTATTGGTGACCTACTTTCAAAGTGCTTATTGCCATAGTAAGAAACTTCACCTAAAATCCAGGATTTGTGCATGCTAGCAAATCGGTTAGACATAGCTGAGAGAGTAACAGCTTGGTGCACACAGTCTCACTAATGCCAGTGGGTAGATTTCAATGGTGCACTGCCCCTTGACAACAGCTTTGAACAGAACATTTCAAGGGGATTTTCTTAAATTTAGTAGATGTCTTCAATGCTAGAAAATACAAAGAGTGAATATATTATTAACTGTTATGTTAATTTCTAATTTGGCAGGATAAATATTATAGTTGTTTGTCATTTAGATTTATGCACTTTACAATAACATTTTAATGGAATGAGGGAAGTAAAAACCTTAATCAGTTTGATCATTAGCTTAATTTCCCTGTATTGATACATTTGTAATGATTGGAAATGCTGTGGCTTTGGATTAAAAAAAGCCAACTGTTTATTTTTGGTACAGTTACTATTCACTGAAGTCTTGATGAATTCTCAATTACATCTTCAGTATTCTCACCCAGCTTGTTAATTTAATTTTTGTTGTTAAAAGGCAACATATATCAGTATACACTTAAGGTGGGTACACATTATAAGAAGATCATCCTGTTTTCCTCAATGTTTCACAGCAAGTCAAAACTGAGGATGCGACTAATGTATGAAAATTCTCGTACGACAAAGGCTTTTTTTTGTTGTTTATTGTTTCTGATAATGCGCAGTCTTTTGTATCTGATTTTTCTCCTACAAAAACTGTACGCAAACAGTACACATTAAACGAAAATCAATGGTTCTGTTCAAATATTTGGAGTTTGTCCTGTTGGAAATTTTCATTTGGATGTTGAACGTTGTATACCCAATATAAGAAAATCGAGCGATCGTACCTTATGGATTTTTTCTTCTGATTTTCTCATAGTGTGTACCTCACTTTACCAGGGGAGCTTGGTTAGATGTATGGCTACTCATTTGTTTTAGTTTACATTTTGTGAAGAATGGAAGGAAGGAAGATGATGACTAGAGCTTGTTCCTCTATACAGTGCAGTTAGAAGAAACGGAATAGATTTATTTGCTCTCACTGCTGTTAGTGAATGCTAATTTGCTGTACCCATACTACAATTCCTGCACTACTGCTTCAAGCCAAATAATTTTTTTCCCCCAAAGTAAAGCAGTTGACAACTGAAGGTATGATTAAGGACTATTGTTGACAGGCTTTGGGCTTGTGTTGACATCAATCTGCAAAAAAACAAACAAAAGAGGGCACACCAGCCTAGTACATAATCCTTTGCACCATTTATTAATAATCCACAAATAAATATGCTCACAAACAATGAGAAAAACACAGTTTATCAAAACATCGGCTTCCAGGTTGCTCAATCAACTCAGTGCATTCCAGACCTCAAGGGGGCCACAACCAAGATCCTAGCTGGCTTATGCTTTTCAAGGGAAGTACCCTCTTTCACAGAGCCAAACCATGAGGACCCTCATGACTCAGCAATATACTATACTACATACCAGTAATCATGGCATGAGAATAATTTCCCACTCCCCTCAATCTCTGGGGTCATGTGACTGTGATTTTTGCCAAAATATATATGCACAGTGTGAGTACACATACAGGAAAATTTGAATCCAAATAAGATATTATACAACAACAATATTGTAATGTTATAAGGTGTGTCTCTATAGCCCTATTAAGTCAAAAGTAGGTATAAAACATTGTTCCTTTTGCCTCAATATTGTACTCAAATGGCCCATGTACTTGCAAACATCTCCCATTTTGATAATCTGTATAAAGAAGGGGTAGAATTCTATAATGCAGGCTAGCTAAGGAGAACCAACATGGCCTCTAGGCATCTGGAATGCATGCTGACGCTTGAGACCGGAAGTGCGGGCTGTCCCAGGCGCTATTTTCGGTCTGGGAACCACGTCACTTCCAGGCCTATCCAGCCTCAAGTTTCTCCCCATCTCCCATTGGGCTGCACAAATGCCTTTCATACCGATGTGGACTCTAGCGGCACCACACTATCAATGAAGTGATAGTAGCAAACACACTCCTTCCCCTTATAAATAGGCATGACTCCATATATTATATGCCAGGACTCATATTACATATAAAAAGAGCCAGTGGATGGGTAAAATTATATTTGGGTAAAATTATTTTTGGGTAAAATTATTTTTGGGTAAAATTATTTTTTTAATATATTTAAAAAATATAAATATAAAAAAACTTATGTAAAAGTAAAAGTGAAAAACAAGGGAAAAACAAACTAGAGTTGATTTACTAAAACTGGAGAGTGCAGAATCTGGTTCAGCTCCCAGCTTTTTTTGTCAAAGCTTTACTGAACAAGCTCAAGTTAGAAGTCAATTGGCTACCATGCACAGCTGCACCAGATTTTACACGCTCCAGTTTTTGTAAATCAAACTCACTGTCTGGCATCAATTTGACCTTATGTA
The DNA here is from genome assembly GCA_028564925.1 of Lithobates sylvaticus. NCBI lineage: Eukaryota > Metazoa > Chordata > Amphibia > Anura > Ranidae > Lithobates > Lithobates sylvaticus. The sequence goes on along the minus strand of CM053029.1, from coordinate 390,291,289 downwards.
AAATATTGCACAAGAACTTGGTGGTACATACATGTTAAATGAATTAAAAATAATGGCATAATTAAAATTCACTTGATCCTAAATATTTACTATCCTCAAGGGGTCATAGGTGAACCCTCCAGAACGCTAATGTGGAAAACCTATATATGTAAAAAACCATAGACAGTAAGCACACACATTATGTTGTGCATACCGAACATATGCATTTAAATTCAAATGGAAGAAGGCTTCAGGTACCCATGACACTATCATTATCATTTCTGTTGGTTTTTAACCTGGATCGCAAAGTGGGCTACTTTGCAATCCAGGTTAAAAACCAACAAAAATGATGATAGTATTGATAACAATATTAATACCAATAATGATCAACGGTAATAGTTAATCATAATAATAATATTAATAATAGGTAAATTAGAGTCAAAGTGATAAAACAATAGAATTAGCTGCATAATTAAAATGTAGAACCTTTAGCATCACTGTTATTGCCTGATTGGGTCTAAATCTAGGACCCTATGTTTAGTGGTAATGGTATCAGACAAAAACACAAACAATCTAATATACCTATGGAAAGCTATTTAAATCTCAAATATATATACAGATAGATACAGATAAATACATCTCAGGGATAACTATCTTAGTACCCCAGGGAGAATATAAATCTCAATTTTTGTTATTTTAGATCTTTGGTTTATGGTCATGTCTACTCATATTGGCTCAGCTACTTATAAATTATGAATTATAATACAGGCTAGCATTATGGATTTTAGGATCCTTATTGGGGCTTTTCTTCACCATAGCCTCTGGTAAATCAGGTAAATCACCCCCTGTGGCTTTGATGCCAAACACCTTGAGACCTTAAGGGTCCTCATTGTGCACCTCTTTAAAATGGTGATGAATAGAATATTTCTCCTTGCCATTAGCAATCCCACATTTGTGTTCACCAATCCTTACCCTTAAAGGGCGATTTGTCCGGCCCATATATACATGTCCATTTGACACTGTGATCGCCCGCTTACAGTGCCACATAAAGGAGCATGTGCCACAATTCTTCACACTGCATCTAAAACTCTTAGGCTCTTAGGCTCCTCAGATCAAGTGGCCCTCTATTTATGATCTGAGTTTTTTGGGGTAGCCTAGCCCATAGCACAAGGTCCTGTGTGAGGATCTTCTAATTTCTTGAAAATACAGTGCTATATTTCAAAGGCCTTATTAGTATACCTGGTTATATTTAGATTGGGTTTGTGCGGGATCTGATATAGTGGTGTTCTCATAAAGGTACCTATATATCTTATATGCTTCTTCAACACGTGTGTGTCTTCATAGCCCTTGTCCTTAAATTTATTTTTTAATATTTGGCTTTGTTCATCAAAGTCCTCCTTACAGTTATATGTTCATCTTAGTTTGCAAAACTGTCCATAGGGTATGTTAAATATCCAAGTAGGATGGTGATTGCTTTTTGCACGCAAATACGAGTTTCCATTGCTAGGTTTAAATTGCGTCCTTGAGTATATGGTTCCATCAGAGTCGACTCCTAAGTTCTAAGTCAAGAAAGATTAAGCAGACTTAATAACATGAGTAAATGAAATACTGAAAGGGTTACAATGTTAAAGGAACCCATTTAACTGCACTTCTGTACCATTGAGTGTTCATCTTGGAAAGTGTTTGGCTATATGGGTTTTCCCTCCCTTTTATATATGGATTAGATTAGGCAGCTAAAAATATGATGATATTCTCTATTGGAAGAAAAAGGAAAAATAAAACTGTTTTAATTTTTTCAGCAAGAATGGAATGGCACATCCCCACTTAGCTATTGGCGGGTATTTTTGTAAATTTTTGTCGTCCTGTTGTCCTCTATTAGGAAGATTAACCCATTTATTGTCAAGTCATGCAAGTGGCTTCCCTTTTTTTTATTATAAACACAAATGTTCCACTATACCTCAACAGTTGCTTCCGATTTAAAGTTAATAATGCTTATTGTTAGAAAAACATTTAGCTGACACTAAATACAGGTGAAAGAAAAAACTGGACACTAACTAACATATTTGAGGTTATATGGTTACTAAACATTAAGTAGCAATTGGACAATTCTAACTGAAAATAGTCTAGTACTGGGTCCAGTACTTTGGATCATACTATCATAAAATAGTTTTTATTTTAGCTTTATATTTGACCTACCATCTGTAATTTATGTTTTTCTGTCAGATTTATGATTTGTAGGACATTATACTACAAAAAAGGGGGCTGAAATTATATAAATATCATTCAAATTTTTGGGAATATCACAAACAGGCTTCAAGACTTCTTTCTTGTGGTATTGTTATAGTAGCATAATGTATTCAAATAAATCTTAAAAATTTATAAATAAATAAAGCAAAATGGATATTTACTGCAACTTTTTCTGCACATGGAATATATAACTAAAACTTTATTTGAGCCGACCTCAAAATAAAAACTAAAAATAAAAATTTAAATACAACTTTGTTAACCACTTTCAGACCGGACCAATTTGCAGCCAAAGGACCAGGCCCCTTTTTGCGTTTCGGCACTGTGTCGCTTTAACTGACAATTGCGCGGTCGTGCGCTATAAACATAATTTTGTATTTTTTCTATAATAAATATCAAAAATATTAAAAAAAAAAAATACGTATAAATAAAAAAAATTGCAATATTAATTGGTTTGCGCAGAAGTTATAGTGTTTACAAGATAGGGGATAGTTTTATAGCATTTTTTATTAATATTTTTTTTTATTAGTAATGGCGGCGATCAGCGATTTTTATTGTGACTGCGACATTATGGCGGACACATCGGACATTTTTGACACATTTTTGGGACCATTGTCATTTATACAGCAATCAATGCTATTTAAATGCATTGATTCCTGTATAAATGACACTGGCAGTGAAGGGGTTAACCACAAGGGGGCAGTGTAGGGGTTAAGTAGGCCTAGGGCTGTGTTTCTTACTGTGGGGGGGGCGTGGCTGTCAGCTAGTGAATGCTGATCTCTGCTCCGCTCCCGGCACGCTCCCGATGGCACAGACAGGCATTAAGGAGGGACTTATATATACGCCCTCCTGCCTGTCCATGCCATTCTGTCGACGTACATCTGTGTGCGCCGGTCGGGAAGTGGTTAAAATATATGGGGACTACTTAGCAGCCAGCAACCGTTGAGACAAATAATACTTTGGTCTTAAGCGATTTGCAGACTTTTGGACATTTGGTGGGAAAGCAACCCTTAAACATCCATGGATAGGATGGGCTTATTATACTGAACATAGCATGTCTTACAGAGAAGTTGCTTTTCTTTTTTTCTAAAGCTACCCTGTTTAAGCTTTTAGATAGCGAGGGTAGATATGTTTTTGGATATGGGAGATTTTTCTCTCAACCTCTATTTGTTATTACATTTTACATTTCATCTCCCTTTAAATATTTCTGTGGTACAAATTCATGTGTAGTTTATGTCCAGTCATCAATCAGGCAATTTGGCTGGAGGATTTAAAAAACGTTCCTTGGATCGCTTGCATCCTCCTGGTTTGGAGGTCCTGCCAGATCTCTTTATGAGGTTCAGTAAATTTCTGGCCATATTTTAGTTTGTGGATGTGTGGCAAACACTATGACCATTGTGTGTGTTCATTTCTCTATGTCCAGAATTTATATGATCTTGTTTAGTGGACTATTGCTTCTGCTGTTCAAAAACATTGGTTATCCTTCTAAAGTCCTCTTTGACCACTCCCCATATTGGGTGACTCTAAACTGGTAATTGCGACCCCAATGGTGAATAATCCATTCTGGGTTTCCTCGTTCCTAGATACTGAAGTCCTGATTGCCAAGTGGCAATCAGGACACGTTTTTAAAGAAATGCATCTGTCTTCTATTGTGTTGTCAGTGTGAAAGGTTTTCAAACTTCATGCATGCATGATTCTTTCTCAACATATTACTGCAATTAAAAATAATTATCCTGCAACAGAGCTATTGACAATACATGTGGCATATCAGAACCTCCTGAAAATGCAGACAGGCACAAACTTAAAACAAGGTTGATCAATGAATTATATTTTGACAAATCCAAGAAAAAAATATAAACATTTAAACATGAGGAGAGGTGTGGAAAGTTTCTCACATGCATTGCAACTATGATCATAGACCACCTACAGCTATTAATTTACTAGTAGTGTGCGCCCTTCTTAACCAAAGCTTTTTATATCACAGCTTACGAAGTCGGAGTTGTAATGACTGCATTTATTTTTTCTTTATTTTCACCTGGTGATCCTGTTAGTAACACACTTCCACGCTGTATATTTATGATGGAGCACCATTGTCTTCCTAGAACAGGACATGTGAGGACTAAAAAAAACACCTTCTCTCCTCATTTCCAGAACATATGGTGCAGGTGTCCTCTAGCCCACAGAGACAGCTGAATGCAAAGCTAAATAATAAGACTGCAGCAAAAGCAGAGAGCACAGGAAGTTATCAGCTAACAAAATTTCTGTCATGATCAACAACAACAACAGATAAAACAAAACATTGCTAATGCCATATTTAACAGACCGACAGCAAGGAATCAGGAGAAGTTTATTTTTTTACATACACACTAAATATTAGTTGTCACTGGGTGCTAAAATCACATTGGTGTTGGTTGGTTATTTACCTGGGAGAGAAGCTGCACAGGTTCCACCACTGCCTCTCATATCCCACCTCTGTTAATTGTTATTGGTGTTGTAATTGTTATAACTATACAGGCATTTTTAGGTAGTGTGGCATTTTATTTGGGGCTGCCTGCATACATGATGTCTTTATTGCTTTAGTAAATTGACTCAACTGAATTGGGGGTGTGACAATAGAAAGCAGTTACTGACATAAGGGACTGTGTCTCTGATTAAATCTGTTTTAATGAAATGTGTAGGGAGGAGGGACTCAGATTGTTGATGCTGCACCTGGAATATCTTTATTGTTTGCTTGTTACTTTTGTATGTGTATATTAGTCTTTGGTTAAGTTTGTTTCTGTGAGTGCCTCAAGCTGTGATTTTTTTATAGAATATATTATTTATAGAAAAATCATTTGAGCAAGATTTGGTGAACTTGTGTTGCAGTTGCTTGTGAGGTTGTAGACTGATAATCAAGTTGATTGTTAATCACTCATAGGTTGCTTCCTGCTGGACCACTCTTTGGTGGTGCTGCAGTGTAGGTCACACATACTTACTAACCTCACTAATCTTACTGATAACATCTTAACATAGTATAGATTTATTGACAACATTTTTATTATTTAGAGTGGGACTGCTGATTCTCTGAGTAGACGTGTTATGGCTATGAATCAAAACAATTTCAACTTGAAATTCACAGTACAATCAGACCCCCATAGGATTACATTTCTAGATGTGACCATTTTGAAGGGAATGGATGGGAAACCGTTAAGCACACTATATCGAAAGGAGACAGCAGTCAGTACAATCCTGGATGCTGGTAGTTCTCACCCAAGACCCCTTATACAATACATACCTTACAGTCAATACCTGTGCATTCTCAGAAATTGTTCAGATGAGGCAACATTATTGTTTGAAGCAAACAATCAATTTCTTATAAAGAGCATACTCTACAACATGCAAAAAAGCTTTTGATCGAGCGAAGGACCGAACCAGACAGGAACTCCTATTTGGGAGAAAGAAGGGAGGTAGAGACCAACAGGGGAAAGAAGTAAATCAAAATAGAATTATCACGAGGTACACAAAACAGCACAATAAGATCAGAAACATCATAGCCAAACATTGGCATATTCTACAAATTGATCCATTACTGAGCCCCTTTGTGTCAGAAGAATCTCTAATCACATATAGGAGAATGAGGTCCCTCAAAGACCATATAGTGAAAAGTGAATATACAGGAGAATTTAGGAGAGATCAGTCTAAATGGAAGGGAACATACGGGCTACCAACATACGGTAACCTAATGGACAAAAATACAAACGCTTACACTATGCTAACTGCAAGACAGCTGGAGTAGTATATCTGCTCAACTGAAAATCAGAAAGTATCTGAGAAGAACGAGCTGAAAATCAGAAACCCGTGGACAAGAACACACTGAAAAACAGAAGCGAACTATAAACAAACTGAAAAGCATGAGGCTGAAAAGCGCAAATCGTCTCTCATCAAACTTCTACTAACACGAGATAAACACAAGATTAGCAGAAGGAGCCCAAAGGGTGATTCACTGGCTATTGAAATTCCTTTTTATCAGCTTTGTACATCACTGCGTTCTCACGTTCAGAATTGTTGGCCAACATTTGTATGACCGTGTGTATGCAAGACAAGTTTGAGCCAACAACCTTGAACAAAAATCCATGGTTTTGTTGGCGGAAAGTCCGATCGTGTGTACACGGCATTAGAATGGCCCAGTCAAAGTCCAGACCTAAATCCAATAGAGAATCTGTGGCAAGACTTGAAAATTGCTGTTCACAGACGTTTTCCATCCAATCTGACAGAGCTTGAGCTATTTTGCAAAGAAGAATGGGCAAAAATTTCACTCTGTAGATGTGAAAAGCTGGTATAGACATCCCCAAAAAGACTTGCAGCTGTAATTGCAGTGAAAGGCATTTCTCATTTTCCTTCCACTTCACAATTATATGCCACTTTGTGTTGGTCTATCAAATAAAATCCAAATTAAATACATTTATATTTTTGATTGTAACATGACAAAATGTGGAACATTTCAAGGGGCATGAATACTTTTTCAAGGCATTGTAGATAGACAGATAGAATGGAAACACTTCTACCAGATAATAGTTCACTCTGATATTTACTTTCTAGATTGTTACTGGTCCCTCCAAAGAAAGAATGCTAATAGCAGTCCTGATGGAGCCATTCTATCCAGTAACAATGTATCTTTTAAAAGCAATCTAATGGCTAGTACCCAGCACTACTTGCATTATTATTATATAGCATTTAAAGAAATTATACAATCAATGATACAATCAATGGTCCTTTCATCTAGCATGGGTACATATATGCTCTTGTGTACATAAAATAACAAAATAAATAGCAAGCAGTTGCAAATTTATTTATTTATTCAAACATCGTACAATTCATGTATACACTGAGAAAGATGTATTAACTTTCCCATGCAGCAAAACAGTGCAAAATGGGCAGCAATGCACTTTATGACTTTGATTCTCTATAGGTTTGCAACTTAATTAATAAATCTCCCTGCTGCATCATAACAGATCATGTTTTAAACAAGGCATGTAGTGAGAAAATTTGTCATTGCGGACTTCCTTCTGAAAATGCTAGCTCCCTGGTCTATGACTACTATGGTGATTCAGTGACTTCATAAATCTGATCCATGGACAACAGGCAAGTTAGGAAGTCAATGTAAAGTAAATTAAAGTGGAACTTCACCCTCCCAATCAACACTGATTCTTTTTTTAATACTCATGCTCATATCATTAGTAAATAGATAGGAAAGAATATCATATTTACTTATTTTAACCTTTTTTATTGTTTTTTTACATTTATTTGGTTACTGACTGGTTTCTTGCCTAGGCAAATTATGTCTTACATCCTTGGAGTCTTCAGGGGGGGGGGGGGGGGGGGGGGTTTTCTCAGCTAAGCACACTCTCTTGCCTGTGTACTTGAGTTAATGGCAAATGGATTCCAAGAAGTAAATGCTACATGAATTATCTGCCCTTTCTCAAGATGGCCATCGACAGGAAAAGTAGGGGGGTGTTTCTCAAAGTGATTTCTCAACAAAATAAAGCATGGAGATATGGGTGGATGGGTGGGGGTTGCTTTGAATATTAAAACTGAGTTGAATAGTATTTTTGGTTTGTGGTGCTCAGATACAGTAAATATTCCCGTTAATCGTCATGTTTGTTCTGGGTCATTGACTCAGACTACTAAAGCCATTGGATCAATAGAAAGGCCATGCAGCTAGGATTTTTAAAAAGTGATATCAGCAGCACATTTACTTCCTCAAGACTTATTTCTGATAAGGAAAAAACTATCCTAAGACATCCTAAGACATGGAACTATTTAGATGTTCTTAAAGAGGAAGTAAACCCTGATGGGTTTACTTCCTCTTTGTTTCCCTGCAAAGGTAAAGCATAATGTGTCACTTACCTGACACAGGAGCCAGCGATGTCACCAATGTCCCCTCTTCCACGAAGCGTCTGTCTTCCTTCCGGGTATCGCTGCTCCGGCGCTGTGAGTGGCCAGAGCAGCGATGATGTCACTCCGGCATGTTTGCCTTCACTTGCGGACAGTGATGTAAGTAACTGAGTTAAAATAAACGGAGTTACTTAACGCAGTTACTTTAGAGGGTAACGAGTAATCTAACTGATTACTTTTCCCCTCATGGTAACGCAGTTCCCATTACTTTGGCGGCATTACCACAATTACATCTACCGCCACTAGCCAGTAGTGTAATTCAGGTGTCCTGACGAAAAAGTTCCTCCGCCGGATAAGGACCCCCTGTACTGCGCAGGCGCAGTGCTTGCTCAGTACGAAGGACTACGGAGCTTACGAAAATTGCCGAACCTAAACAGCTCTGAGTGAACTCTACACCGCGCAGGCGCAGTTAACATGTAATTGTACAAGGCAAAGCCGCACGCTCCCGATGCTCATGCTACTCTGCAAGGGGTGTCTATCGTGTAACTAAGGGGTGGATCTAGTATTACTGTAACCAAGGGGCGCATTTATTATTATTGTTATATATCGAGCTCTGCCCATTAATTTAACATTCGCCCTCTTCTGTAGCCATTCGACCCTTACACGATATAATAATAATAGACCCACCCCTTGCTTACATGCTATAACAGATCTGCCCCTTGGTTAGAGTAATAATAGAGCAGCCCCTTGGTTACATGATATATAACAATAATAATAAATGCGCCCCTTGCTTACAGTAATACTAGACCCCCCCCTTTGTTACACGTATAGAATATAAAAAAAAAGTCACAGTTACTTTGCTGCCTAACTAATTATGTACAATGTAGTAACTGAGTAACTAACGCAATTACTTTTTGGGAGAAGTAATTTGTAACTTAACTAATTACTTTTTTAAAGTAAGATGACCAACACTGCTTGCGGAGCCCTTTTTCTGTAAAATATCTCCTTAACCGTGTAGGTTAAGGAGATATTTCTTGGACCTAATCTAGGCTTACCTGTAGGTCAAAGTGATCTGTAAGGGTTTACAACCACTTAAACAAGCAGCAAAGAGCTTTAAAGGGGTTGTAAAGGTTAATTTTTTTTATTTTTTTTAAATAACAAACATGCCATACATACCTCCACTGTGAAGCTTGTTTTGCACAGAGTGGCCCCGATCCTCCTGTTTTGGGGTCCCACAGCGGCTCTCTCGGCTCCTCCCTGCAATAGCTAACCCCCTCTGGAAGCTCTCACCCGAGGGGGTTACCTTGCAGGCATGCTCCTGTCTCATATGTCACTCTATGTCCATAGACACAGAGTGTATGTCTCGGTCCCGCCCCACCCGGTGGCCGCGTCATTTGGATTTGATTGACAGCAGCCCGAGTCAATGGCTGCGCTGCTATGAATCTATCCAATGAAGAGCCGAGAAGACCGGTCCGAGAAGAGTCGATAAGCCAGAGCGTTCTCGACACAGGACTTTCGAGGGGTCAGGTAAGTAAACCGGGGGGCTGGGGGGCCTGTAACTATCAGATTTTTTTGTTACCTTAATGCATAGGATGCATTAAGGTGAAAAAAACGGAAGATTTACAACCCCTTTAAAACAAGCCATCTCTCACTTCCCTGGCTATTTGTAAGTGTAATTAATTCTCAAATATCTTCAAAGATCGCAACAAAGACTCTAAAGTTTAATTTTAGTCCGTTTCTCACAGGTTAGGAACATCTGCTGTTTGTTTAAATTAGAGGAATATTTTGGTGTAAAAATAATTTATCCACAATGCCTATAGATACTGATGTGATTGGGTGCATGTTTTAAATATCTTTTCCTCCTTTTACTGCTTGTAACATCAGAGTTTGATCAGTCACAGGTTTTTCTCCCTTGTCCACAGACACAGTTACAAGCAGTGTAATCAATGAAAGAATGTTTCTCAGTGGAGAAGAAGAAAGATGGAGCATGTCCTTGTCAGGCCATTTGCACTCCTGTTATGCCTGAAGACCCATAATTGTTCACTATTGCAGTGCCAGACAAAGCCAGGAAGAGGACATACGTCCATGCAGTGAAGATTTCTCCAGGATCCTGCTTCCTGCATAATGTGGGTCATACTTTTTTACAGATACAGTAAGGGATGTGCAAAAATAATAAATAATAAAATAAATAAAATAAATGAATGAATAAATGTAGTGATCACAGACTGTCCCAGAATATTTAATAAAAGTTCCAGAATAAAGTGCATGTACAGGACTACTACAACTTCAAGTGAAGTGATGACACAATCCAGTAACAAATCTCTGTGGTAGTGATCCCTTCACCAAAAGTAATGGTGGCCTCTCACCTCCCTGCTTCAACCTACAATAGGTCACAAAGCAGTATGTAAAACTCTGGTCTCCAGCCATGAGGGTCTCATCTCCAATGCAGGGAAAAACCAAGTCCAAACAGTATCCAGCATGCATATAAAAGTAAAAAGGACAATCTAGTGCTCTCTGTTTTATAAAATAAATTTATTTGCACAAGAAAAAGTAAGAAATAAACTCACATTCTGCAGCACTCAGTTCCGAGTGCTGGCGCTGTATGTGTATAGTAACCAAAGATGGCCGCGGGTGATGTCACTCGTGCTCCCTGACCCTAGTACGCATTACGTCCAGGCGGGACTTCCTCAGCGCGGGGCATGCTGGATACTGTTTGGACTTGGTTTTTCCCTGCGTTGGAGATGAGACCCTGATGGCTGGAGACCAGAGTTTTACATAGCTACATACTGCTTTGTGACCTATTGTAGGTCAAAGCAGGGAGGTGAGAGGCCACCCTTACTTTTGGTGAAGGGATCACTACCACAGAGATTTGTTACTGGATTGTGTCATCACTCCACTTGAAGTTGTAGTAGTCCTGCACATGCACTTTATTCTGGAACTTTTATTGACTATTCTGGGACAGTCTGTGATCACTACATTTATTCATTCATTTATTTTATTTATTTAATTATTTATTATTTTTGTGCTGCACTATTGTATTTTATTGTTCTTATGAGGTATTTTTTGAATTAACCTTGAGTGTCAGCAGGCATTTTAGATTAGTTTTATTTGTTGTATTTATTTTATGACAGCGCTGAGTACCTTCCTTATATTTATAACAGTAAGGGATGTGCCTAAAGCTGTGGGGATTTACTTCATCTTTACATATACAGTATATGGGGTTGATTTACTAAAACTGGAGAGTGCAAAATCTGGTACAAATCTGCATAGAAATAAATCACCTTAACCACTTCCCGACCGCCTAACGCAGATATACTGCGGCAAAATGGCACGGGCAGGCAAAATCACGTGCCTGTACGTGATCCTATAAATGCGAGCCCGTGGGTCGCGCGCGCGCCACCAGCGGCGCCCTCGCGACCCGGTCGGGAGCTCCGTGACCCCGGCCGCGGGACCAGCGGACCCGATCGCCGCTGGTGTCCCGCGATCGGGTTACGGAGCTGAAGAACGGGGAGAGGTATGTGTAAACAAACCTCTCCCCGCGCTTCCTACTCTGCCTGTCATTAATTGGCTGTTCCCGGTCATCGGGAAAGCCAATCAATGACGTCAGACATCAGCCCCGCCCCCTAATGTAAAAAAAAACACACACGTCACAGCCCATAACCCCTCCCCTCCCCCTAGTGGTTAACCCCTTCACTACAACTGTAATTTATACAGGAATTAATGCATTTAAATAGCATTGATTGCTGTATAAATGACAATGGTCCCAAAAATGTGTCAAAAATGTCCGATGTGTCCGCCATAATGTCGCAGTCACAATAAAAATCGCTGATCGCCGCCATTACTAGTAAAAAAAAAAAAATTAATAAAAAGGCTATAAAACTATCCCCTATTTTGTAAACGCTATAACTTTTGCGCAAACCGATCAATAATCGCTTATTGCGTTTTTTTTACCAAAAATATGTAGAAGAATATGTATCGGCCGAAACTGAGGAAAAAAAAAATTTTTTTTATATATTTTTTGGGGATATTTATTATAGCAAAAAGCAAAAAATATTGCATTTTTTTCAAAATTGTCGCTCTATTTTTGTTTATAGCGCAAAAAAATAAAAACCACAGGGGCGATAAAATACCACCAAAAGAAAGCTCTATTTGTGGGAAAAAAAAAGGACGCCAATTTTGTTTTGGAGCCACGTCGCACGACCGCGCAATTGTCAGTTAAAGCAACGCAGTGCCGAATCGCAAAAAGGGGCCTGGTCCTTTGGCTGCCAATTGGTCCGGGGCTGAAGTGGTTAAAGTGAACCTTTACCCTTAATAGCAACTTCTTCCCACTCCACCCCTCCTCTACTCCTCTACAAGAATTGTGCAGTGTTTTTTTGCTTTTTTATTTATTTTTAAAGACAATATGACCCCACCCCTCAATGCATAGTGCTCACTAGGCCTCCTGGGATATGCACGACACATATCCCAGGAGGCTTTTAGTCATTCATTTAGAAGTAGGAGGGTGGACAGGCGGGCCTAGCGGCACATCATTGCGAGGCCCCCGCCAGCTGAACTCGGAAGAGCCGACGGGCCTCTCGATGACATCACAAGTAAGATGGCGGCACTGGACCCAGAGGTGTCTGTTGACAGAAGGATATCAGTGGGACAACACTGGATCTAGTGGCTGGGTGAGTATCTGAACTGTGTCTAGAACACCACCAGGTAAGCAGGAGCAGAGAATAAGAAAATGGGGGAGATGTTGAATGTCCTCTTTAAGTGAACAAGCTAAAGTCAGAAGCTGACTACTATGCACAGCTGCACCAGATTTGCACTGTCCAATTTTAGTAAATCAACCCCATAATGTTGTCTTTAACTTTCTGGGCTTTCTTTTACCTGGTGATCTGGCCAGTAAATCTGTTGTTTTTTTTAAAAGATCAAGCTGTCCTGCAGATGTAGCAATTACAGGGTCGAGACAAACGATTTAATACAGGCATTATTAGCTGTAGTTTGGCATCAATTTATTTTGTTTATTGTTTTGTTTATTTAAATCTGCTTGTGCATCTAACACTCCCCTCCCTGCAGATTGACAATGTTGCTGTCCAATGGTGTCTCTGTGCTCCTTCATAGTGTAGAAACTCTAATACACACGATCAGAAATTCGGCCAGCAAAAGACCGATGAGAGCTTTTGGTCCGAAAATGCGACCGTGTGTATGCTCCATCAGACTTTTGCTGGCTGAATTCCAGTCAGCAGATGATTGAGAGCATGTTCTCAATTTTTCTGTAGCAAAAAGTTCCGATCAGAAATTCTGATCGTCTGTAGCAATTCTGACGCGCAAAATTCCTGCACATGCTCTGAAACAATTAGACGCATGCTCGGAAGCATTGACCTTAATTTTCTCGGCTCATCATAGTGTTGTACGTCACTGCGTTCTTGACGGTGGAAAGTTCAGCAAACTTTTGTGTGACCGTGTGTATGCAAGCCAAGCTTGAGCGGAATGTGTACGCAGCATTATACAGGAGGTGTGTTACTGCCAAGATTACCAGGTGAAAACAGAGACAAAAAGCACAGAAAAGATAAACAAATGCAGTCACTACATCTAATGCTGCAATATATTATATTTTTACTTTTGAGTATTATATCACTTCAAAAAATAACTTGTGGAACAGTTGGGCAGACAAGTCCAAAAGTTGCTATGTAGGGTTCCTGGTGTCGATGCTTTTAAAACAGATGAGCCAATAAACTTTAGAGGAACCATTTTCTTGTTAGCAGATTCAAGGATAAATCATAAAATTATACTGTATTTTAGGTGTAGTTACAACTTTCAGGTCTGTTTTTCTTGCAGAACCCCCTGTTGCTACAATTATCACGTTGTAAGTAAAGCCAAAATCACGAGTGAGAGAACAAATTAGGTAATAACAAGCAGCATAACAGCAAGGATTTCTACCTCATAAAAAAGCCTGTGGATTTAATATACAATAATACAATATATTCCTAATTGTCTATTTTGTAATGCAGTCGTTTAAAGAAGAACTATTATAATATTTACAAACTTACTAAAACAATCTTATTGTCCAATAACTAGGAATGATTGAATGATGACCTGGGTTCAGTTCATGGGACATTCATTGAACCCATCCGGAAGTCAGAAAATTGTAAACCTTACCCTTGTCTCTGCCAAGGACATAAATAAGTGATGGAGTAAAGTTGCTCCACCATGGAAGTTGTCATCCATGGTACCACAGCCCTGTACACTGACTGCAGCTGGAAGTTTATTTACATTTCTTAAGTTGAATGTCAGATTTCTAGAGGAAATTGTTCTTTGCAGCCACCAAGTTGCCCTCTCCTGGTAGCTGTATGTGAATTACCCCTAACTTTCCGTTTAGGCATCTCCAGATATGGTGACTAGAGGGGACTACCTAACTCTTTTAGCTGCTATGGGAATAGGAGTATAGCTATGTGGTGCTCTGGCGCACTTAACAATGTAGTAGCTTGTTGCACTAAACTGTACCACATTAGTATGGGGTGATGTACTGCAAACAAAGGGCAGCTTTGCCTGTGTCAGGAAAAAGTTTATGCTGCTGACCCCAAAATAAAAGGAGCTAAATAGCAACTGAGGTTGCTGTTGACACACATAAAAAGGTCTGTTTGGTCTATACACTGTAAACACAGAAGGGGGTGCACAATAATATTTAGCCCACCACACTGCAATTTACAGTAACATAGAATATGAAATACAGGGCGTGGGGGGATGGGGTCACACACTATGAAGCACACTATACTGCAGTCCACTGCAATACAGCATAATACAGCACCATGTACCCACACAAACAAAAGACTGCCGGGAACCCTGACTTTTATAGGGGGAGACTGGCGCATAAGAAAACCCAATTATTTACCATTCAAAGCCACATGGGCATAGTTCAAAGGCCAGGTAGTACATTATTGGCAATTGGTTGCTACAGTGTTGAACTGCTGCATTAGTTCACTATTTTCCCGAATTGCGAACAAATAACTTTTGGGTTGAACTTAATGTTTTATTCTAAATCCGAATCTTATCTCTAATAATGGCCCTATAGGTAGCTATCAGGGAATATGTGGGAAGGTTTTACATTCTTACTCCTGTTGATGGATACTTTTCCTTCCCCATCAGCATGTCAAAGATGAATAGATTTTAATTGATTTTAATGATTTGTTTTAAGTTTCCTCTGGTTAATTATGGAAAATATGTTGGTACCGCATTGAGCCACTGCATCACCTCTCATAAATAATTAAAGTGGTTGTAAACTCTCCCCCACAACTTTGTCCCATGTGAATCAGCATAAAAAACCCTAATGAACGATTCCTTCGCCACATTTGACCTCCCCCACACACAAAAACAGATTCCACCACTATATGCAAATAAGACATTTTTATACCTCCCATTTTGCTCGTTCCCCATCCTCCTCCCCCCCTACACCATTTGAACAGATCTTCCATGACTCCCCCAGAGGAAAGGGCCTTATTTCCATCCTTTATAAAACAGCACTATCTTCGGGATTCCCAGTGGAACCTCCATATAAAAGGAAATGGGAGTTAGACTGTAATGAACAGTTCGCCCCAGAGGACTGGGACACAATGTTGGATAACTTGCGCAAATCCTCAAAATCCTTAGCTGTTAGAAAAACGGCCTATAAAGTATTGACTAGGTGGTATTACACCCCATCCAGACTTCAGGCCATATTTCCGGCGGCATCCGGATTATGCTTCAGAGGCTGTCAGCTTCCGGGTACCTTTAAGCACATATTTTGGGACTGTGGTCTATTTTCTCCAGTTTGGAGGAAAGTAACTGCCATAGTTTCTGCAATATCTGGTACCCCTCTACAGCTCACAAGCTCCATGTGGAGAATCAATTCCAGGTATCTTCTGTAACGAAGAATGTCTTATACACACTATTTGCATAGCTACTCTATGGGCCATTACTCTGCACTGGAAGTCCCCTGTAGTACCCCTATCCTCTGTTCTAAACAGAATGGATGCCATTATGCTAATGGAGAGGATTTTATATATGTTATGTGATAAAATGCACCTGTTTGATCGCAGATGGAATGCCTGGAAAACTCATAGAAATATTTTATTACCACAAGACTAAATACCAGTATGGGTTACCAGTCCTCACACAATGGAAGTGCTCAGGTATACCCTCCCCCTATGCCTAACAAGATATGCTATGTCAGATATTAATGATCAATAATTTTTTTGTTTTCTTTGATGATGTCTTGTATGCTTCGGAATTTTTGTTCTGTTTTTATTTTGATTCCTATAAATGTACCTTTAACATTCATTATATGTTAAGTACTGTCGAATGACTGTATCATTTTTTTTGCCCCAATAAAAAAAGTTTGTAAACAAAAAAAAACCCTAATGAACACTGCTTGTAGATATCTCCTTACTTGCATAGTATTGTTGTAATCCTTTTTTGTCTTTAGAATGACGTCACTGAGCATGCCTATATCTACCATGATTTATGGCACACTCTGTGTGCTTGTCTATCTATTATCAGGACTTCCTGCGGCACAACACTGAAATCCCACGAGACTGCTAAATTGCTCAGAGTTTCCTACTACACCCCATGTTACCATGTGACATCACATGAAGTGGAAAAAAAAGGCATCGGACAGCCTTACTGAAGCTGATAAGACTGACATAGGCCAACACTAGATAATTGGCACAAGTAAATACTATGAAATAAAACAAGTCGGCTATGAGCAGGGAAGCAGGGTTGCCATAGAAACGTTGGATTGAGAAGGAGGCTTGGTTAACAGCATAGGAAGTGCTCAATGTAAGGGCAGAAATACACTCTACTGTGGACTCAGAAAACAATACTTAAGAGGGCGCTGCCTTACCCCTGGAAACAAGTTTTTTAAAGTTTCTTTAAACAGTAAATAATTTACGATTTGGGTTAGATTACAGTGGCTAGTTTGATAATTACTTATTATAATGGACTAAATGAAAAGAAGCATCAGAGTGGGAGAGTTTACTTCCTCTTTAAGACTGTGGAAATGCAGAATTTTTAATCTGAGAGTTTCAAAAAAGGAGTTTAAGGCTTGGTTCACATATGAGCAGCATGCGGCTCACAGCAGGGTTCCGGTGCGTGCTGGTTCCCCGTTTCGGGTCCGATTTCAACCTGAATTTTGGGCTGAATTCAAACCTGAAATGGAACAAAAGACAAACAGCTTTTTTTCTGCAAAACAAACCGGACCTGCTGCAGAGATATGTGAACAGAGAGTCGGTCAAAATCTCTTGCTATTGCGAATTAGATGCAGAGATTCCGCATCCAATTTGCAATGGTGTGAACACAGCCTCTATAGCACTTTAAAAGGCGTTTTTTTTTTTTTTTTAAATGTGAGTTGTATATATATGGAGTTCTATTTGCAATTAAAAAATTGTAAACGTTATCACGCTATTGCATCGGAATGTCATTTCCCGCATGTGATGTATATGCACTGGTAAGTCTCTGAACATACCAGGAGAAAATAGTGACCTCTGAGCTGGGTTATTCTTGGAAGTAGCAGGTGGCCTGAGTTATTTTATTTATTATTTATTTATTTATTACAGGATTTATATAGCGCCAACAGTTTACGCAGCGCTTTACAATATTAAAAAGGGAGACAATACAGTTATAATACAATAAAATACAAGAGGATTAAGGGGGCCCTGCTCAGAAGAGCTTACAATCTAATAGGGTGGGGGAGGCGATACAAAAGGTTGTAACTGTGGGGAATGAGCTGATGGAAGTGGTAAAAGATTAGTTGGAGACATGATAGGCTTCCCTGAAGAGATGAGTTTTCAGGGATCGCCTGAAGGTAGCTAGAGTAGGGGATAGCCGGACAGGTTGAGGTAGCGAGTTCCAGAGGATAGGAGAGGCTCTGGAGAAATCCTGGAGACGAGCATGGGAGGAGGAAACAAGGGAGCTTGACAGGAGGAGGAGTTCCATACAAGTCTCCCATAAACCTGCATAGGATAAAGGTAGCAAAGAAGGATCTCTGCAGGCTATTGCTATCAATTACAGGCTTATTTTTTAAGCCCCTAAGGTGAGGGTACACCCGGTGGGGTTGTGTGCGCGCAACGCATTAAGACACAATTATCACATGGTTGATGTTAATATGGACTTTTGCTGTTTAGTTTAAACACTCATCAAGGAATAATTGAAAGTCAGGGAGCACAAGCACTTTCATATTAATGGACTGTTGCTGTTTAGTTTAATAACCTCATTGAGGACGGAGTGCAATATCACGGAGCACGAGCACTTTATTTATAGTGTTTATATGTTGTTATGCTTTAGACATTTATGTTATATATAGTGTTTATTGGATTCATATATTTACATTAGTATTGTTTCCATATATATCAGCGCTGCACAGTGTGTTATATATATATATTGCAAACTAGAGAGCTATGTTATTTTTCAGGAAGGTATGAATGTATGATATGAATGTATTTATACCACAGACAAGCTACTAATATGAAAAATAAAAAGCATAACACCTTGGGCCCCACTCAATACAGAATTTATAGCAGTAGGACAAAATTTAGCTCTGGGCAAACTAAAGCTCAGAAATGAAAAATAAAAAACTTAACACTTCTCTATTAAAACCAGTACCTCTACATTTCCTTGCAGATATTTATCATTATGTACATAGTTTTAGTACAGATATTAAAGGTTTTATATACATATGTGCACCTTAGCTTGCTCATATCCCAGTTGTGTCCTACTGCCATAGAATGTGTTATTCCTCACATAAGGTTGCAAAGATAAGCTATATGAACTACAGTGATTTTATATAGACCCCTATCTGTCATCACCAAGCTGTAATGAAGAAGCCACAAAAAAATAAAAAATGATCCAAGATGTACATTCATCAACAATCACACCATCCTATGATGCAGGACCATGCCAATCACCAATTACAATGAACAATGGCCGCTGACCCAACAACAGAAAAAAACTGAGGTGTGTTTATTTCTAGGGTGAATGAGGAAACAGTGCTGCAAAGATATATTAAAGTGGATGTAAACCCATGATGTCATAATGTAGAGAATAATATTTCCTTTCATTTGAGCCCAGTCTTGCCACACAGATTTACTCCAGCCCTGAGAAATCCTCTTTTATTGTTCAGTTAGAAATATCTTGACAAAGTGCTGAAAACTTTGTCAAAAACGCTCCCTTGCTGTGATTGACAGGTGATTTACATATCTCATGAGCTAGCCTGAGACAGGCACAGACCACAGATCCACAGACCAGAGTGAAAGAAAATGTATTCTCGAGTGAACAGCAAGAAGAATATAGGGGAGATGTACTGTATGTAGTCAGAGTTGGGCAGAGTAGAACATTCAGTGATCTGATGATTGTTATACTGCAGTGTGTGTGTCTGAGGTCACCTGATCATAGATAACATTCCCTTCCATCATTGTTATGTGGGGGAGGGGTGAATTTCTCACTTTTTATAATTACACAGGATGTGCCTGTCTCAGGCTAGTGCATGAGATATGTAAATCACCTGTCACTCACAGCAAGGGGGCATTTTTGACAAGGTTTTCAGCACTTTGTCAAGATATTTCTAACTGAATAATAAAAGAGGATTTCTCAGGGCTGGAGTAAATCTGTGTGGCAAGACTGGGCTCAAATGAAAGGAAATCTCATTCTCTACATTATGACATCACAAATGTTTTTTGGGTTTACATCCACTTTAAGTTACCTTCAGCACAGCAACTTGATCTAGTCTTTAACTTTCTCAAAGATGATGCACATAGCACATTCATCAGCATTGACAGTATTGACAACCACTTAGAAATGTTCTTAGGTCAAGTTCTCTTAGTAATTAATTTATTAAGAAATTTGATACTATAACGCAGCTGTAGACTAAGATTTTGACTTAAAAAATAAACCACCATGCAGTGGCATTAAGTAAAGATACTATACTATTAATGAAATAAAAAAAGTAATACACTGACTAAGTAAAAATAGCTAGATAGCTAGATCTTTCAGTAAGAAGTACAATCCCCAAACATCTTCCCGAGCAATCTAGCAATCTACTATCTGCATACATTTTCTCCTGTAGCTGACAAACCTGAGGCAGTATCTGATGGCTTTCGAAGAGGAAACATCAACGAGAGATATTATATCAAAGAGGATTCAGATCCCTAACATTCCATTTTCTTTTCCCTGTTTGTTGACAGATTGCAGAGCACTGTTTATGCAGAGCAGGTATAAAGTCATTACATGCTAGTTTGTTTTTATCTTTATTGGCCTTTGAGTGCACCTGTCAGTTCACCTTAAATTATCTATTGTATTGACTATTCAACTGTTTAAGTGAATAATATTATCTATCAAACATCTGAATGGATTAGATTGTAAATAATATACACCCCTCACATTTTTGTAAATATTTTATTATATCTTGTGACAACTCTGAAGAAATGACACTTTGCTACATGGTAAAGTAGTGAGTGTACAGCTTGTATAACAGTGTAAATGTGCTGTCCCCTCAAAATAACTCAACATACAGCCATTAACATCTAAACCGCTGCCAACAACAGTGAGTACACGCCTAAGTGAAAATGTCCAAATTGGGCCAAAAGTGTCAATATTTTGTGTGCCCACCATTATTGCCTGCCTTACCACTGCCTTAACCCTCTTGGCCATAGACTTCACCAGAGCTTCACAGGTTGCCCCTGGAGTCCTCTTCCACTCCTCCATGATGACATCACCGAGCTGGTGGATGTTAGAGACCTTGTGCTCCTCCACCATCCATTTGAAAATGCCCCACAGATGCTCAATAGGGTTTAGGTCTGGAGACATGCTTGGCTGGTCCATCACCTTTACCCTCAGCTTTTTTAGCAAGGCATCTGTTGTCTTGAAACTGTGTTTGGGGGTCTTTAGCATGTTGGAATACTGCCCTGTGGCCCAGTTTTCGAAGGGAGGGGATCATGCTCTGTTTTAGTATGTCACAGTACTTGTTGGCATTCATGGTTCCCTCAATGAACTGTAGCTCCCCAGTGCTGGCAGCACTCACGCAGCCCCAGACCATGACACTCCCACCACCATGCTTGACTGTAGGCAAGACACACCTGTCTTTGTACTCCTCACCTGGTTGCCACCACACACGCGTGACACCATCTGAACCAAATACGTTTACCTTGGTCTCATCAGACCACAGGACATGGTTCCAGTAATCCATGTCCTTAGTCTGCTTTTCTTCAGCAAACTGTTTGCAGGCTTTCTCGTGCGTCACCTTTAGAAGAGGCTTCCTACTGGGACGACATCCATGCAGACCAATTTGATGCAGTTTGCGGCGTATGGTCTGAGCACTGACAGGCTGAGCCCCCACCCCTTCAACCTCTGCAGCAATGCTGGCAGCACTCATACGTCTATTTCCCAAAGACAACCTCTGGATAGGACGCTGAGCACGTGTACTCAACTCCTTTGGTCGACCATGGCAAGGCCTGTTCTGAGTGGAACCTGTCCTGTTAAACCGCTGTATGGTCTTGGCCATTATTCTGCAGCTCAGTTTCAGGGTCTTGGCAATCTTGTTATAGCCTAGGCCATATTTATGTAGAGCAACAATTCTTTTTTTCAGATCCTCAGTAAGTTATTTGCCATGAGGTGCCATGTTGAAATTCTAGTGGCCAGTATGAGAGAGTGAGAGCGATAACACCAAATTTAACACACCTGCTTCCCCATTCACATCTGAGACCTTGTAACACTAACAAGTCACATGACACCAGGGAGGAAAAATAGCTAATTGGGCCCAATTTGGACATTTTCACTTTGGGGTGTGCTCACTTTTGTTGCCAGCGGTTTAGATGTGTGTATATATATATATATAGATATATCTATATCTATATATATATCTATATATATAGATAGATAGATAGATAGATAGATAGATAGATAGATAGATAGATAGATAGATAGATAGATAGCTATATATATATATAGATAGATAGATATAGATAGATAGATAGATAGATAGATAGATAGATAGATAGATAGATAGATAGATAGATAGATAGATAGATAGATAGATAGATAGCATGTGTTCTAGTATTAACTACTACAATGGCGGTGCTATTATCCTGCCTTTGGTCAATCTCAGTCAGGCCACTATCTGCATGGTGTTTGCATGTTCTTCCTGTGCTTGTGTGTGTTTCATCTTAGTGCTTTGGTTTACCCCCACACTCCAAAGCCATGTTGGTAGGTTAATTGTCTCCTGTCTAAATTGTCCCTAGTATGTTTGTGCACGTATGTACTGTATGTGAGATCAGGGAGTGATGTGAATGTGCATTATGTAAAGCACTAAAGCACTGCATAAATGGTCAACCTACTGTATATACATAGGTAATACATAAATGAAATTAGTGCGCAAACCCAAAATTATTGTTTAATTTGTCCTAGCACAACAGAAACAGGGAAACAAACTGTCTTTTTGGATCTAATAATGGATGTCAAAAAGCAGCGGCAAGATAAGCCATTAGAATCATGGATGACCATAGTGTAGAGCCTAAGTACCCCAACACCAAATGCTTGAGCTTCCAATACTTTTCAAGGATAATGCAGGGGGTCTTAGATATTTGCTGACTGCCCTATACTATAAGCATATACTGCAGCTATGAAGCAGTATATTAAAGGCAGTAGTTGTAAAAAGCCACATGTCCATTGAGTGTGACCAACAGACAGAATAAAGAAATGTTAAATATTCTAAGCTGGAGTGATTTGTTGCACAGACACGGTTTCAACAATAAATGTGTATGTGCCTGTTTGCAGAAAGAAGCCTGGTTCCACCTGCTGGGAAAGGTAAGATCTATGACTGTGACTTGACAGTGAAACCTTTCAGCCATATAAGACAATCTGTCGTACAGGATAATTAAGGGAGATTAGCAATTGCTGACATCAAGGGTAGCTTAAAAAACTCAGTATATCCTTCTGCACCATGAAATTATTTTTTTTTTTTTTAAATAATTAAAGTGGTTGTTAGGCTACTTTCACATCTTCATACTGTCAGCGCTGTGTCCTAAACCTGTGTCCCCCTGAGAGGCGCTGTAAAATGAAATATAATCAGCTTTTTTTTTTTATAAGTCACTCACACAGGGGGGACACAGGATTAGGACACTGCACTGATTTTAAGACAATATAAATGTTATTTGAGCAGCAGAAGTTGCAGGGGCGGGCACTGTCACAAGCTGACAAGCAGGGAGGAAAGGGGGAGAGGACAGAGGAGGATGGAGGAGAGCAGAGAGCAAGGCTGCAGGTGACTGAGGCACGTAAATTGACCACGGTGTCAGGGAGGGCAGAAACTGGCAAGGATCAGCCAGTTATTTTAGGTGTTACAGGGGCCAAATGATACATCACAAGCACTGTACTGTAAAACATGCTTTAACCACTTCAGCCCCGGAGTAATTTATTATTTATTATTATTATTATTATTTTTTACTAGTAATGGCGATGACATTGCGGCAGACAGATCGGACACTTTTGACACTTTTTTGGGACCAGTGACATTTATAGAGCGATCAGAGATAAAAATAGCCACTGATTACTGTATAAATGTCATTGGCAGGGAAGGGGTTAACACTAGGGGCGATCAAGGGGTTAAATGTGTTCCCTAAGTGTGTTCTAACTGTGGGGGGATGGGACTGACCAGGGAAGGAGACCAATCGGGGTTCCTACTTAGTGGGAGCACACAATCTTTCTCCTCTCCCCTGAGAGAACTGGGATTTGTGTGTTTACACACACATATTCCCGGTTCTCGCTCTGTCACAATCGATCACGGGTGCCTGGCGGTCATCGCGCATCGGTTCCGGGGACACACTGCAGGCATGCCTGCTAAAGCGTCTTAAGGAGCCAACGTATAGCTACGAAAGCTCGCGCAGGGGAGCCAACCTGCCGCAGTATAACTGCGGCGGCTGGTCGGGAAGTGGCTACAGGAACAGGATCTTTTTTTTGGGGGTTAACAAATGCTTTATTCAAATTAATTAAACCCCCCAAAAAATGTAAAAGTGACAAAACTGCTGTATTTATATAAACAGCCCATCATATACACAAAATACAGTATTGAAAACAAATAATTAATAAATAAATCAGTGCTAACATATTTCACTTTTTAAATGACAAAAGAAACCACCATGAAAAAATGTATGAAACATTCAACAAATGTCCAAAGCAATAGTCCACTGGAGTGTTGTCTAAAATTTTCCTCCACCAAGTATTCCTTCCCAGGTGCTAGGGTTACATCAAAATGTGCTCCCTCCACCACAATCAAGGGTTGCACTTACCAGACCCATATGACTATCTAGGAAAAGATTAGGCAAAGATAAGGCAAACATGGCTCATGTGAGGTACTCCACCACTTCCTCTGTTCCCCCTTCATAAATCCCTCAGATGGATACATAAAAAGAGCACAGGATGAAAATTATAATGAAACAATGTCCTGAAAAGGTACTTTAAGACCCATTACCTAGATCATCATCATATAACCCTCTGCAGCACTTTTCATTTAAATATAGACTAGTAATCCACCCCTGAAGTCAAGGTCTGTTGACCAGTTTACCCCAAGAGTTGTATGGTTGTGACATCACCACTTGAAATCTCCCTGACCAGGTAAGGACATTCTGATGGACAGCCAATTGTAACCAACATCATCACTAGTGAGCAATGTAGGCACTCAAAGATTGACCCTAGCACACTGCAGTCCAGAAGAAAGTAAATTCATCCTGTCTTAATCAGAAAATCAGGTAAGAAATTAGGGCTTTTGGAAGTTTCTATGTAATTGGACGATTAGCTAGTGTGTGTGTGTGTGTGTGTGTGTTTAATTATCCCAGAGTTCAGTTTAAAATAAAGAACAAACTCAGGCAAACAAAATACATCAACCCAAGATTACATCTCTAAAAGCAAGGGGAAAGAGAATGTAAATATAAAAGGTTACATTTGCAAAGCTGCTTGGTATTCTTGGATGTATTTAAAAAAAATGAAACTAAAAAGCTAAACTGTTTTATAAGTACAGTCTACCGGAAAAATGGCAGATTTAGCAAAATATATTACGGTACTTTAATTCCTGAATTTCTGAATATCCTAGTATTTTTTAGTCAATGACGGATTCTCTTTAATCTATCTACCATTCTTATTTTTCCCTTACAAGGTACATATTCACATTTCAAGGTCCAGGAAAGGTCCTTCCATTTTATCTTACTCAGTGGAGCTGTGTCCTATTTAATACAGTATAAAGTGAAAGGCATTTTTAAAGAACTTAAAATATGAAATATTTCCACTGAGTTTTCTGTTCATTCTGGTTAAAAAGGAAGGTATTCTTCACTCTTCTTTTCCTCAGATAAATTTTAGTGTCCACTAAAACACTGTTACTGTGCTGCTTACTCAAGTGTAAAATTCCTTGTGAGCATTACAACATAAAAGTCACAAGAGATGTGGAGTCTAACACCATAAAACTGAAAGTGTTGAATTATTCTTCTGAAGAGCGGTTTGTATTGATGCTTCAAAAAAGGAGTACTTTTACTGATGTCAAGCACCGTTTACAGAAATTTCAGAGTAATGTTGGATGAATTTCTGCAACAACTGGGCCGTTAGATTTCTGTAACAAAAGCAGGCAGCAGTGAGCTGTGTTCACTGCTGATATCCTGTGCTGGCTTGACTTTACAAGCAGTGATGCCTGCTCATTTACACAAACTAAATTAAGGGATGAGCATATTTGGGAACTTACCCAAGTTCATTAAAAAACTGAAAAATCCATATATGAGGTTTCTCTGTACATAAGACTAGAAAGAGAATGTGCCGAGGGGAAATAACTAAAGCAGATCTTTTATTAGTCATACACAGGATGTTTTTACAATATTATTCTGCCGTAAAATATAGGATCACAAGATTATATTGTTACAAAACTGTTTATGTTGGCCACAAATATACAGATTTTTTTTTAGATTCTCATCTGCCACTGCCAGATACAATTTGATCAACAACCGTGTAGCATAAGGGTCTACATTGTTAAATCATTTTATTAATAGTTTATGTTGTCTGTCCTAACTTTGACCTGCCTTTCTTTGCAATTAATTTGACATGGACAGCAATGCAAAATACAATACACTGCATTTACACAACTGAGAAAACAAACAAATTTAAATGCAGGTTACTGCTCCATAAGGCTTATTGTAAACAACTATTAGTTTATTTTTTTTGTTTTTTGCTTCTGGCATACAGTACATCTGTGAAGTATTTATAATAGTTATGGACTGCAGTGAATTTTGATTTGGACTTAATCAAGCAACTGTTGTTTAAACTTTTCCCATACATCAGATTGTTTTGTCCATGCAAGCAATTTTAAGTGCAACTCAAACATGTCCCTGATCTTAAAGCCCAACTCCAGCAATTTTCAGTTTTGGATTAAGCAGAGAAAGTTAGAATTTGTGTCAGGATTTCAATTCTGTGTCTCTATTGAGGAGGTATGTCTTCTTGTCCTGTCTCTCATGTGTGATCTAGACCAGTGGGGAAACACTGATACCAAAAAAAAAAAAAAATCCGAAAGAGGTTATGTCACCACCATCAGCACACTTTGGTTTAACTCCTCCTTTTAACCCTCAGGACCACCTTCTTCAAACTTAATAAAATTAGCTCCTCCTCTCCCCCTTTTGCCCTCTTCGCTTTGATTGCCAGACCACCAGACTGAGAGTACTCCAGCTCCAACCCCCTACAGAGCCAGCATCATCAAGGATCTTAGCTACCTGGATCACAAAGGTTATCATAATGACAGTGATATCAGCTCCTTTGTTAAGTTAATTAAAGTGTGGTGAATAGGGTTGGGCTGAACACCCCCCCCCCCCCGATGTAGTTTGCAACAGAACTCACAAACATCACAAAAGTTCAAACCCAAACCGCAAACCCTAATAAAGTTTATGGGAACCAAGCTTGAAAAATCAAAAGTGTCCATTTTGAAGACTTATATGCAAGGTATTGGTCATAAAAAGGGAATTTGGGACATGTATCAATGAAAAAACAAACGTACGTACAGGTACGTGATTTCGTGCAGTGGGTCTGGGGCATGCAAGCCGCCGGTGACCCGCTCCCACTGTTATTGGACACAGCAGAAGCCAATAATCAGGTTCAGCAGCTGCGAGGGAAGATGGAGATCTTGTGTTGAAACACAGATGTTTGTTTTCCTCCAGTTACAGCATTCCCCTCACAGTTAGAAAGCACTCCCTGTGAGAACACCTAACCCTTGATTGCTCCTCATGTTAACCCCTTCCCAGCCAGTGTCATTAGTACAGTTACAGTGCATATTATTTAGCACTGTATTAGTTTCATTGGTCCTCAAAAAGTGTCAAAAGTGTCAGTTAAATCTGGTACAAGGGGGGTAACTAATGCGCTCAACCAATATAGATAGAAATATTACAAATAATAAATATAAATATAAAAGGGAAAAGCAGCCAACATATAAGTGGTCTCACACTGCAGTAATCAATAAAAATGCGGGGTATGTGGCGCTAAACCCCAATAAATAACAATAGAATATTCTAAGGGACGTGATCCCTAGTGATATTCCCCCTTAGGATATTCTATTGTTATTTATTGGGGTTTAGCGCCACATACCCCCCATTTTTATAAAAGTGTCAGTTAGGTGTCCAATTTGTCCGCCGCAAGGTCGCAGCCCTGCTAAAAATCACTGGTCACCTCCATAGCCACTAAAAAAATATAAATGAATACAAATTCCATAAAAATATCCCCTAGTTTGTAGCCACTATAACTTTTGCGCAAAGCAATCAATATATGTATATTGTGTAAAATTGTAAGAGGGGGTACCGGCGCCAACTCCTATGTTGAATTTATTTATGAAGGCTGCAATCTGGAAGGTAAAAGTACTATTTGTTCAGTTACTAGTTGGAATTGTGGTAATAAGGAGAATTGCGCCAATCAAACAGTTATTTCATATTCTCTAGGCCCTATATTTAACGGGCTTAATTTTTTCTGCTACTGTCAACTACAGATCCTATTAGGGGTTTGGCCCCTGATGACGCAGACACACATGCGAAACGCGTAGAGGCTGCTGGGTAACAATCAACATGCCAAACTGGTCGGCTAGCACACAAGGGGACAGACGATACAGCACAAGCGGTCTTTTTTGTGATTTGAGGTCCTTCTATACATGGCTGGAGAGGCTCAGTGCCGGCTTTGAGGGCACTAACATATGTGAGTGGAATAGTTCTCTTGTTTTTTATTTGTTTAATAAACTGTTTGGATATATTACACTATGGGAGCATCTCTTTATTATTTCCCCTGAGAATGGAGGACGCTCCCTGCACTAAATCTATTTGGATCCTTTTAAAGTGGAGATTAATCAAGGACAAGGAGTGGTTATCCGGCTAATTAAACCAAACGCCTATTACTCACCTAAATCTGGTGAGTGGCCATTCTCTATGGTGGTGGATTCACAGGGTGATGAAAATACATTTTGAAAGCACTAATCACTAGTTATTGTACTGAGGGGTATTTACCTGTTTTGGAGCGGTTGGAACGTCGGTGGTGGCAACACATGGACTCTGTTTCATATAGTTTATGTTTATACACGATTCGGGAATATACCTATATTCTTTGAAATTTCCTTTGCAGGATTTGGACTAAAGGGGGATTTCTTTGTGGTTTTCTGTTTTTCTGTTTTTTTCTGTTTTTTTCACAGAACATTTCTTCACAGAATTGTCATACACTTATATATTTTTTCCACAGAATTGCGGTATTGTGGGACTGTGTTTTTTCTTCAACAGCAATTGTGGTGGGGGGGGACAAAAGTTTTCTGTTTACAGGATTACAAACACAAAAGTATATGTCGTTACACACATTTCTGTCATAATTTTCCTTTGCACGATTGGGCGTGTAGAATTGTAGGGTTCCCATCTGTTTGTTCACAACAATAGGGAATCTGTCACAAGAGTTTTGACTTGTAGACAATCACCTATAGGATTGTATTATACACTTATATATAAGAGTGTTTAGTGGTGCATGGTAAACTAAGGCATAATAGCATTTGTCACTATAACTTTTACCTTAATTTATTTTATGTTATTTTGTTATATATTTTTTAAATGTAATATTTATTACACAACACTTCACTAGTTAATAATATTTTTTCATATCCATCTTATGCACCATAGAACTGGCCAAACCCCTAATAGGATCTGTAGTTGACAGTAGCAGAAAAAATTAAGCCCGTTAAATATAGGGCCTAGAGAATATGAAATAACTGTTTGATTGGCGCAATTCTCCTTATTACCACAATTCCAATATATGTATATTGGCCTAAATTGATGAAGAAATTCGATTTTTAATTTTTTTTTATTGGATGTGTTTTATAGCATAAAGTAAAAAATATGTTTGTTTTTTTAAATTATCGCTCTTTTTTTGTTTACAGCGCAAAAAATAAAAACCGCAGAGGTGATCAAATACTACTAAGAGAAAGCTATGTTTGTGGGACAAAAAAATTACATACATTTTATTTGTGTACAGTGTTGCATGACCATGCAATTATCAGTTAAAGTAAAGCACTGCCATATCGGGAAAAATTGACTCGTCATGAAGGGGGTAAAACCTTCCGAGGCTAAAGTGGTTAAAGTGGTTTTAGCCAAATTCGCTGAACTGTCTGGTCTATCAGTTAATGTGACTAAATCAGTAGCCTTGCCTATCAATTTTACCCCTTCTGAGCTGGAATCACCTAAAGCATATTTCCCCTTCCTTTGGTCAACATCCTCCCTTTCCTACCTAGTGATTACTCTCCCCACAAATTATAAGTCTTTATTTAACAGTAATTACCCTCCTTTACTTGACAAAATCAAACATTTACTTTTCATCAAACCTGGTCCACATATCACATTTCCTTTTTAGGAAGAACAACAGCAATTGTCTATCCTCCCCAAACTCCTGTATTTATTTATGTCTCTATTCATCTTCATTTCAAAATCCTATCTTATTTCTTGTTCAAATATTTAATTGAGAATAATACAGACAGTACAGGTAATCAGACAGAATGTTTGTAGGAATACAGGAGAGATAAGTATTGAAAACAAGGCTTCTCAATGACTATACTGAAAAAAATAAAAATATATATATATATATATATATATATATATATATATATATATATATATATATATATATATATAATTCAAAAGATATATCTTAGAATAATATACATCTATAAGACAAAACTTAAGAGAAATAATAACTGAAACTCTGTAATACAAATTAAAAATTCAGTTTTTGAGGAGACAAGGTATCTCTTGTAACAGAAGGAATGGTTATCTGTGGGATAGTAAGGGGAAGTATAGGTTTAGTCTAGGGTCAAGATCCAACCATGTGGCTTGATTAATCTGGAAAGAGGGACAATAAATCAAACCATCCTAAGTGTCTCAGTCAAAGGCATATAGTAGAGTTATGCGTGAATGACCTGTTGTGTTAGGTTCTAATATGTAAGGGAACCAATAGGCCATAGAAGAAGCATACATTTAGAGAATAAGAATAAAAAAAGGGGGTGGAAGGGGGTAGGGAAAGGAGGGCTTCTCCAGAGAGGGACTGTAGTTCATCAAATCCATTATGGTGCACAAGTGGTGGTATGTGGGATGGAATGTATCATCAAGATAATAGAAGTGAGTAATCAAGACCAGATGGTAGGTGATGTTTGATCCATGGAAGCCATAATGAATGAGATTAGGATAATTTGTTTAGTAATATAGCCTCTGTTTTGGCGTGAATTATTGCCTGTGTTACTCAATGTTTAACTGATACTGTGCATAATGTAGATGATTTCCAGGCATTTGCAATGGTTTGTTTTGCTGCTGTGGTTATTAGGAGTAGGAGTTTGAATTGATGGTGTGTTATAGCTTGCAGTTTAGTATTCAGGATCGCTACCGCTGGGTCAGGTGGTAAAGTGGTTTGAAACATAGTTGATTGAATGTTGAATATTTCTGACCAAAAGGCACGGGCTATGGGACAATCACACCAGATATGTAGATGTGTACCCAGATCGGTACAGCCTCAGAAGCAGTTAGATGGGTATTGGGGAAGAAATTTTGATTTCCTGGCAGGGACCAGGTACCATCTTGTAAGTACCTTATAATTGGTCTCTAATGCTGCTAGGTTTGGTGCAGCTGATTTAGTAGCCTGCCAGATTTGAGTCTAATTTAGTGTATCTGGTTGGATGTTAGATCAGTTTCCCATTTGGTGGTGTAGGATGGGGGAGAAGAGGTTGTGTGTGATAGTAATTGGGCATACAGATCTGAGATGAGTCCACGTCTGTGAGGGTCGGATTTACAAGCTAGCGCAAAGGTTGTGGAACTTGTGGTAGGTGAATCTGGGGAACGTTTTGGGATAAAAAATGTTTTATTTGTAGGTATCGAAAAGTTTCTTTATGTGGTAGATCATGTGTTTCACGAAGAGCGGGGAAAAGAGTGATAGTAGCTGATATGTAAAAATGATGTGCACATATTAGTTCTGCATTGGACCATGCTGCGAAGAGGATGAAGATGTCCAAGCTGGGTAGAAGGAAGGGTTGGTAATGAAGGAGAGGAGGGATTATGTTGGGAGTGGAGACCGAAACGAGTTCTAAGTCTATCCCTAATTGAAAGGCTATGTTTTGTGATGGGGTTTGTAATTGTTTGGCGTTGTGCTGGCAAGATCCATAGAAGATTTGCTGTGGAAAGAGGGTCACAGTCAACCAATTTGATTGCTACCCATAGGGGAATTTCTTTGGTAGCATGGTATTTGGGTAGTTGCGCTAAATGGGCAGCATAGCAATATTTGGAGAAGTTGGGAATGCTTAACCCGCTTTGGATGTGGGGTGTATACAGAGTGGAAGACGAGGTTTAAGTTTTCCCCAAATGAATTGGAATGTTTTTTGCTGTAAGGTCCACAGAAAATATGCTGGGACCCGTATAAGGAGTACTCTTAAAAGATATAGAATCTTAGATAATATAGATTGATTACTGTGATTCTACCCATCCATACTAATGGTAGGGAAGACCAGTTCTTCATTAGAGTGGTGAGTCTAGATAGCATAGGTGGGTAATTTGCTGTATATAAATTTGCTGATTGGCTGTAAATGTAATTCCTAGGTATGTAATTTGTGTTGTCGACCAAGTAAATGGGAGGGATTCTTGTAATTGTGTCAGTAAATCAGGTGGTATTGAAATGTTTAGGGCTTTAGATTTGTGAGGATTCGTTTTGAGACCGGATATTAATCCAAATTCATTTAGGGTGTCAAGGAGATTCGGAGCAGATATTAGGAATTAGAGGGGAATATGAGGATATCATCCGCAAACATACATAATTTATGTTGGTAACTGCCTAGTTCTAGACCTTTAATATTCATATTGGAACATATGAGTTGGGCTAGGGGTTCAATTGCCAAAGCAAAAAGAAGAGGGGGAAGGGGGCATCCCTGCCTGGTTCCTCTTTCGATGGTGAAGGGGTCAGAACAGTATCCAGAGTAGGAAACATATGCTTTTGGGTTTTGATACAAGGAACTGATCCAACATAGGAAATGTGTCCCAAAACCCCACCAGTTTAAGATGGAATTGAGGTAAGGCCAAGACAGGGAGTGAAATGTCTTTCGTATGCCAATGGAGATGAAGCAGGCAGGGATGTGATGGGTTCCTGCTGTATGGGCTAAGAGGGTACCGCAACGGATGTTATCACCTGCTTGTCTGGAAGAAATAAACCCAGTTTGATCTTTATGGATCAGGGGACCTATAATTGTGTTGAGTCGGTTAGAGAGAATTGTAGCTACTATCTTGATGTCTAAATTGAGTATAGAAATTGGTCTGTAATGGGACCAGGATAAGTCATCAGTATTTGGTTTAGGAATCATGGTGATGGATGCTAATAGGGATTCTGTATGAAAGGAATGATTCGAGAGGAGGGCATTAAAGGCTTCAACCATTAGAGGGGACAGTAAGGTAGCAAATTGTTTACAGTATGTTGCTGAAAAGCCGCCAGGGCCTGGGCATTTGTGTGGTTTTAATGATTTTATAGCTGTGCGAACTTCTGAATCTGAGATGGGTCTATCAAGGGTTTCTTTTTGAGCAGCGGAGAGGGAGGGGAGTTGAATAGAGGATAGAAGGGTTTCAAAGTGTGTTTGGTCAAATTTATGAGTATCCCGATATAGGTCAGCAATTCTCCGGCAGAACTCATTGAGAATTTTTTTGGGGTTACTGGAATAGGTGTCTTTGGTAAGTTGAAATTGAATTGGTTTGGTATAACTTTACGTAGGGTTAAGGCAAAGAATGTGTTTGGCTTATTTGCTTTAATATAGAAAGCGTGTGAGGACTTTCAGAGAATTCTTTCCACCGAGTCTGTCAAAAATAAATCTAGTTCTAATCGTGCTTTATCATAGGTTTGTTTGTTTAACGGAGAGGGCATATTTTGAAAATTCTCTGAAGCAGTGTAGAAAGCTTTGTCTAGTTGTTTATGTAGTTGTCTCTTTAGTTTATGTTGGTATGATGCTTGGCTTATGCAAATCCCTCTGATAGAGGGTTTGAGGGCTTCCCATAATGTCAGGGGATCTGTATCCATGGGTGTGTTATTTGTAAGATAATCCTGTATAGCGTTTTCTATATCTTGTCTATATTTTAGTTTGGTTAATAGGCTGTCATTGTTATACCAGGTATGGGGATTAGGTTTTGGGACCAGTGAGGAGAAAGTCGTCATGACAGCATTATGGTCTGAATCACGAACACGGTATGATTAATGAATCAAGTATAAGGTGTGAAGTACCAATGCTTACAAGGAAGTGGTCTATCCGAGAGAACTGTTTGTGGGGATGAGAATAATGCGCGTTTCCTCGTGGGGTTTTGTTCACACCATGAATCAAGGAGGTAGTGTTGGTTGAGGAGTTGTTGGCAGGAGAGACGCTGGACATTTATGGGGTCGGGGATTTATCCAAGATCAGATATATTACTTGATTAGAGTCGCCACAGATAATGAGAGTTCCATGTTTATGATATTCCACTACAGAGAACAAGTGGGAGAGGAATGATAGTGGATTTTTATTGGGGGCATAGTATGCAACAATTGTAATTTCATTGTCTAGTAAGAGGCCAGTAAGTAAATAACGTCCCTCGGGATCTTTGATCTCTTTATGAGGAGCGAATGGTGTAGTGTGGTGAAAGCGATTAGAACCCCTCTCTGTCTGGTTGATGCCGAGGCTGTATAAACCTGGGGGTATTGGCGACTAAAAGATTTAGGAGAGGATTGTGATGAGAAGTGCGTTTCCTGTAAACATACCACATGTGCTGAAAGTGTGGAAAAGGAGCGGAAAGCTTTGGTTCTTTTTGGAGGGGAGTTGAGTCCCTGTACATCTAGTGCATTTAAAGACATTGTTATGTAGTGTATATGGAATTATGGGGTCTTGTAGTTAATTATTTTAGGATTATTATCTGGAGAAGCAGGGAAGTGGGTGGGGGTAAGACTGAGGGAGGAAAGAGGATTGTAGATAGTAACATTCAGAAATTGGGGTGTGGAAGTAATATCAGATAATAGAGTAGGAGAAGCTCTGGTTGAGAAAAAAGAAAAGACAAAGTAAATAAAAAAAGGGGTGGCTCCTATGTCGAGCGAGTATCAAGAGGGTGGTAAAAAATAACCAGCTAATAGATACCCAAGGTCCAAAGAGTATCCGATCAACTGTGTTGGGTACTCAAGGATCAAATGGGAGATGCGGTGGGCTATCTCTGGGACTACAATAGCCATTTCTATATGTATATAAAGTTGATGACATAAATCATGTGATAAGTGATCGTTGCAGGATGTGAAGGATCGCTTATGCCGCGTACACACGAACGGACTTTCCCGCGGGATTGTCCGCCGGACTGAAGTCCGCCGGACAATCCCCCCTTGTGTAGGCGCCGGCGGACTTTTTGGCGCCAAAAGTCCGGCGGACTAGGTTTTAAGTTTTGTTTTAAAATTATCCGCTGGACTTGGCAGTCCGGCGGACAATCCCGCCGTTAGTATGCTAGTCCGCCGGACTTTTAGAAATGAAAGGACTTGCCGATCATCGGAAAGTCCGTTCATTTAGCATGTGACTTCAGGTAGACGGAGCTAGCGAAGGCAGTGAATGCCGCCGCGCTAGCCCCGTCACCTGGCATGGATTTAAAGGGAATCCCCACGCCGAAAAAATGGCTTGGGGGTCCCCCCCAAATCCATCACAGACCCTTATCGACGAGCTAGCGCCCCCCCCCTCCTGAGCCGTACCAGGCCACGTGCATGGGGGGTGCCCTGGGGGAAAGGGGGGCCGTGCCCTGGGGAAAGGGGGGTCTGCGGAGCGGGGGGCTTATCGGAATCCGGGAGCCCCCTTTCCCCAGAGCACCCCCCATGTTAAGGGCACGCGGCCTGGTATGGCTCAGGGGGGGGGGCGCTCGCTCGTCCCCACCCCTCTCCCGGATAAGGGTCTGAGATGGATTTGGGGGGGACCAAAAAATGGCGTGGGGATTCCCTTTAAATCCATACCAGGTGACGGGGCTAGCGCGGCGGCATTCACTGCCTTCGCTAGCTCCGTCTACCTGCAGTTACGTTCTAAATGAACGGACTGCTCCGTGTGTGGGCAAGTCCGTTCATTTTCAAAAGTCTCGCGGACTTTTTCCCGCGGATTGTCTGCCGGAGAAGTCCGGGCGTGTGTGGGCAAGTCACACGCTCGGAAGTCCGGGCGTGTGTGGGCAAGTCACACGCTCGGGAAGTCCGGCGGTTTGTCCACTGGACTAGGTCCGGCGGACAAAATCCGAACGCGTGTACAAGGCATTCGAGTGTAAGGGGAAAAGGAGGTGCAAACAAGCTCGCTGTATGAGGTTTCAAGTAAAGTATTGGTTAGTAGGATCACAAGTCTGTGGATCTCTACTTTCCAATGCATATCGAGCAGGGAGGTAATAGCCTAGTGCATAAGCCCAGGGGAAGGTTTTGGAATATAATAATTCTATTAAATGAGATGGATTATTATATATAGTATATCGTGGTTGTATTACCCTCACAGTTAGGAAACCTATGTTTGAGACAGAATGTTAGACCTGTCACAGGGTTTACCATGAGGTCACACTGTGTAAAACATCAAAATGGACAAGCCAGTGTGTCTTGATATCACCTATAAGAGAAATATCAGTCCATCTGATCTTCTGGGGCTGGTGGTAGTGAGGCAAAGCGGCTCCTCTTGTGGGTGCTGGAATGTCCTTGAAGAACAGGGGTATCTTGTAGATTCTTGGGATGACTGAAAGTCTCTCGATGTTTGGATCCTTCAGCGGTATTGTCTGGTGATGACAGACGAATCTTATGTATCGCTGTAAGCAAGTCATTCGCAGATTTGCAGGTATATGAAGAGCCTTTGTGGGAAAAGTGGATGGCAAAAGGGAAACTCCAACGATAGGAAATATGATGATGTTGAAGAGTCTGCAAGTATGGTTTCATTGCTTTATGTTTCAAGAGGGTCTGCTGTGAAAGATTTGGTAGCGATTTCCCTGGAAGGTCAAGGAATCCTTATTACGGGCTGCTTCCATTAATTGCTCCTTAGTACGGAAGTAGTGCAGTTTTACTTCTATGTCCCTGGGAGGGCCATCTTCCTTTTCGGGGAGCCAGGGTTCTATGAATCCTGTCCATCTCTAGGCATTCCAAGGGAATCGATGGAGTAAGTTCTTGGTAGAGTGCTGTGATGGTAGATTGGAGGTCTTCTATAGCCTCAGGTATACCACAGACACGAAGATTAGACCTCCTGGCTCTGTTCTCAAAATCCTCAAGGCGGGAATAGAAGGAATAATTTTCTTCCCTAAGGGCTTCCAACTTATCATTATGGTTAGTGGTGTTAACATCCAATTCATCCATTTTCTGTTCAAGAACAGATATGCGGCGGCCCACCTCACAAATCTCCCTTGTGAGCTTTTCTGTAATTGTATCTGTGTTTTGTAAGGTCTTTTGTAATACCCGGTCAAACTGACAGAGGAGGTCAGAGCCGGGGGGGGGGGGGTATTCTGCAAAGTGATGGGATTCATACCAAAGTCAAAATTGGGCTCAGCACGTTGAGAGGAAGGAGAATGTCCTTGTCTGTGACTGAATATGTGACAGTGTAGAACGGGAGGATGATGCCACCACCATTTTAGATGCGGTTCTCGTCAGCGCTTCTTGGCTCTTTACTGATTTAAGCCTGGCTCTTTTCCAGCTGAACATAGTGGTAGAATTGTCCCGGGGGGTCTCAGTTATAGAGAAATCACCTCAGGGAAACGGTGGTCGGTTGTGACTCGTTTTTATGAGGCTATCGGGTCCGGGTGAATGTGGAGCACTAAGCAGCCATGTCGTGCCTAGTCAGCCACTCGAATGCGCCTCCAATCCTATCTTCTTAAACTTCAAGCTGATCTTAAATTTATCTGGCAAGGTAAATCTCCAAGGTTTGTTAGAGCAGCTTCATATCGTTATAAAGAAGAAAAAACTGCGCCAGGTAAATTAACTAAAATGTCTATACCCTAAAAAACAATCAGATCGAAGACTGTTATAACATTGCTGGTGGATAAAAAACACAAATAATAATACTCAAAGATAATGGTAATAGGTAGAAAGTGGTTGACAGTAGCAACATATAACAGCAAAGTCCTGAATTGTAATCAAACTGAGGACCATATATGTATGGATCTGTATGAAAAAATGTGAACAGTTCACGGGGTGAGTATTGTCCTAGGATATAGTTTCTCAGTCTTATAGACTAGGTACATCAGATTAGATATCCTATCCCACCGCTGTGCTCCACACCACACGGAAGTGCCACCACCAATATATATTACCCTTACCAGATGGTAGGCAGGGTTAAGCCTTTCAGAAGTGAGCCCATAGAAAAATCCTGACTTCAAAAAGGAGCGATCAAACTTCAAATCAAAAAGAACTCCCAGCGTCTGCCACTCACACCGGAACCAGGACCTCAGACCAGACCCAATGGATAATCAGATCCAGGCTAGCACTCGGCGGTGCATCCAGATATAATCAAAGGAAACAAGAGGCAGACCATAGTATAATAACGTTTTAAAAGCAATAATGAGTAATTTATTGGTAAAAGGTACTCACATAAGCACAAGATAAACAGTGCATATAAAACTCCACATGGAGTGACACAGAACGCCGGCCGGCATGTAATAGGAACGGACCCTTCCTCCTTCAGGAGCGTTGAACGTGATGACGTCACTGCACGCCTTCCCAGAAGCTTTTCGTCTTACAAGACATTCTCAATGGGGATAGGGCCGTGCAGTGGGTCATATCATTAAATAGGGGAACGCCTCATTGTGGGAGGTAAGGGAACGGAGAGAAAACTCCATCTTAACTCAGGGAAAATTTGCCCTTAGATGACAAACTTTATGAGACAAAACGGTGTATTGCTAACCTAGTCACAACTGGGAGAGAGATCAGTTGCTTGCCAGGAAAAACAAAAATACGTGAACATAGATAATAAAGTGTATATATATGATAGCAATTATATGCAACCCGTGACAGTGTGTGTTTGGGCATATAATGTGAGCTAAAAAATTATATATATCTATTAATGAACATTTGTAGCTATTACGGTTACATTAGGTCAATAATTGAAGAAAAATATGGTGACTTAGTCTCCAAATAACATTTTGGAAATATAGTGAAATATAATAGTCCATAAATCAAAATCGTGAAAAGAGAGAAAATATATATATATTCCTCTCCAATCTGCAAGACACGTGAGAAAATATGTGAAAAAGAATGCCACACACACGATAAGGGAAATACCCTGTCATCTGTCACATAGATGCGGAGAGCATGGATATCCTCATGGCTAGTACCATAAAAAATGTGTAGTGACGTAATGATTTGTTAGATTATGATACCTAGCTTTTTTTAAAAAGTGTAGGTGAAACAAAGTGGGATTTAAAATTAATAATAATAATAGACCAATCTCAATCTACCGAGGGTTCCCCAGAATCAGAAAGAGGAAGAGTCCATTACCAACACGCATATCCCTAACATGCATAGAGTCTGATGGCACCATATTTAGGGGCTCAAAATTTCATGACATAAATATCATAAGCTAATAAATTGCAACCAATCCCTAAACACCACCGAAGGTGTATGGGTTAGGGAAAGGAGCAGGAGGGGAAAGGGGGGGGGGGGGGGGGGGCGGGAGGGGAAGCCCCAAGTCTTTGGGGTAAAAAATATGCTCCTGAAATAGTGATAGGAGGAATTTAGAATACAGACAATGTTCTTACTCACTGGAGTCTGTATTTATTAATAGAAACCAGTCTCTAGGGGAGAAGAAAGGAACAGGGGAAGCAAGATCTTAGTCCCCGAACTAAGGTAACCATGACAAACACAATTACATCTGTTCAAAAAAGAAATTTTGAACAGTGTTTACATTGTTTGAAAACATACAGGTATCTACTAGATCAATTAAGCATTGTTAATAAACGCATTCACATCTGTCTCAATGTTCATTCCGTACGGGACATAAGTTTTTAGTCGATGAATCCAGGCCATCTCCATTTTCGAGATTTCCCTGACTAAAAGGTCACCTCTCCAATTGGGCTTATGTTTATCAATGCCCAAGAAGAGTGTATTGGAAGGATCCCTATTATGTACTAGACGGTAATGGTTCGAGACAGAATGATTTTTGAAGCCTGAAATAATGTTTGTAATGTGTTCATTCAGGCGTACTTGTAGTGGACGTTTAGTCCGGCCCACGTACTGCAAGCCACAAGGGCATTGCAGTAGGTAGACAACTCCAGTGGAAGCACACGTGATACACGGTTTGATCGTGAATGTCCTCTGTGTGGCTGTAGATACAACAGAGGTGATCCTTCTGGATGGATTAGAATTAAATCGACAGACTCTACAGCGTTTGCATTGATAAAAACCACTCAGATGGTCAAAAAACCCTTTGCTTCTCACTGGTGGATTGAGAACGTTTGGAGCCACTTGGCCCTGCAGAGACTGTGCACCCCTAAAAATGACCCTTGGTTGTGGTGGTACAATACTGCCAAGAACGGTATCATTGGTGATAATGTGCCAATGTTTCTTAATTAATTGCTTTATATTATTGTGTTGTATGGAGTAGGTCGTAATAAATGGTACAGCCGGGGCTGTCCCCGGTAGGTTCCCAGGGGCCTTCTCCATCAACAGTTCTCCTCTATTTTTGGCACTTACGATCTTGAGTGTTTCCCGGAGATCACCCTCTGAGTAGCCTTTTTCAATGAACCGACTGACCAAAACCTCAGCCTGAGTGAGAAACTGATGGTCCTCAGAGCAATTTCTCCGGAGTCTCAGAAATTGGCTCTTAGGAATGGCCTTTAGCCAGGCGTTATGATGGCAACTCCCGATTGGAATGTAGGAGTTCCTATCGGTGGCTTTAAAGAAGGTTGAGGTGGAAAAGACACTGTCTCTAATACTGATGTTCAAATCGAGATAGTGGACATCGGCTTGGCTGGCCTCGAACTTAAGGATAATTCCTCTTTGGTTGACATTGAGGTCATTCATGAATTTTTCCAGATCTTCATATTGGCCATCCCACAGGAGGAGGATGTCATCTATATACCTAGCCCAAAGGGCAACTTGAGGTATATCCCGAGAATAGATGACATCCTCCTCCCATTTGGCCATAAATAAATTGGCCAAACTGGGAGCATATTTTGCACCCATAGCCACTCCGGTATCCTGTCTGTAGAAGTTGCCATCAAACCAAAAGTAATTGGATGCTGCCGCAAGCTTCAACAGAGACATGAGAAACTTTACCTGCTTATGGGGAAGGCCTGAGTCCCTATCAAGGTAAGTTTGTACAGCATCGAAACCTAAATCATGGGGGATGATGGTATACAAGGAGTTGACGTCTATGGTTGCCATCCACATCCCACTCGTGGGAGACCTCCCAGACAAAAGATTGATAATATGTTTGGAGTCTCTCACATAAGAGGGCATGGACCGTACTAGGGGCTGTAGATAGAAGTCTATATATCTGCCCACCCGGGACGTGATGGAATCAATACCACTCACAATAGGGCGTCCCGGGGGGCAGACAGGATCCTTATGTAACTTTGGGAGGTAGTAGATAGTCGGTGTTCGGGGGGCTTTCGGGATAAGAAACAGCCTTTCTTTGGCAGTGAGTATCCCCTCGTAGAAACCCTCGGCTACCAAGGCCTCAAGTGCCCTAGTATATTTCAACTTAGGGTCACTGGTTAGGGGGGTGTAGGTGTTGGTATCCTGGTTCCGGTGTGAGTGGCAGACGCTGGGAGTTCTTTTTGATTTGAAGTTTGATCGCTCCTTTTTGAAGTCAGGATTTTTCTATGGGCTCACTTCTGAAAGGCTTAACCCTGCCTACCATCTGGTAAGGGTAATATATATTGGTGGTGGCACTTCCGTGTGGTGTGGAGCACAGCGGTGGGATAGGATATCTAATCTGATGTACCTAGTCTATAAGACTGAGAAACTATATCCTAGGACAATACTCACCCCGTGAACTGTTCACATTTTTTCATACAGATCCATACATATATGGTCCTCAGTTTGATTACAATTCAGGACTTTGCTGTTATATGTTGCTACTGTCAACCACTTTCTACCTATTACCATTATCTTTGAGTATTATTATTTGTGTTTTTTATCCACCAGCAATGTTATAACAGTCTTCGATCTGATTGTTTTTTAGGGTATAGACATTTTAGTTAATTTACCTGGCGCAGTTTTTTCTTCTTTATATT
The DNA here is from genome assembly GCA_028564925.1 of Lithobates sylvaticus. Taxonomy (NCBI): domain Eukaryota; kingdom Metazoa; phylum Chordata; class Amphibia; order Anura; family Ranidae; genus Lithobates; species Lithobates sylvaticus. The sequence continues at coordinate 390,249,455 of CM053029.1, read as the reverse complement.
GCATTGTGTTTATCCCACTATCCTGCAGCCGGGTTAGGTATTACTTATTTTATTTATTTTTGTATTTAATTTAATTTGGCCTTTGTTTCCTATCCCCTTCCCCTTCCCCCTCCCCCTCCTGCTCTATTTTGGTGAGCGCGGTCTTTTTTGTTAACATTTTGTCTCTGATATTATCACTGCTGCTTAAACCATATAGAGAAAAATATCCCCCATTTTCAGAATGGACATCTTTGAATTTAGGGCCACTAAGGTCGTTAATATAGAGGGCGTCTTTGAGGCCTATAAAGACGATGAGGGTGACTTAACTGCCACCTTCACTCGTCTTAAAAATCTAATGATCTCAGAAAATCACACCAAGTGGGATATAGCCTACTTGGAGACCTATATACGAAACCTTATGGTACCTAGGAGTCTTCGATGGGACGTAGCACCCCAGAAGGGAGACACGGACTTGGAAGAATGGTTCAAATATTTTAACCAGTCCGGTATCTCTTTTCTCCGCTTCTTAGTTGAGAGAAAGACTGCTAAATTATCTAAATTGGATGATGAAATTAAGCTTATCCAAAATAAATTAAATCCTGTTAAAGAGGGAGATGAATATAAGGAGAAATCAGGAAACCTTCTCAAAGTACTAGAGAAAGAAGATAGGGATCAGAGGTTGAAAAAGAAGAAAAAGTTCAATAGAGATCTTGCCGACTACCAAAATAATATTGTCTTTAATTGGCAAAAAAAGATCTTGGATGATCTGGCAAAGACAGCTTCTTCAGAAATGGATACCTCTGTACCCCCATCCCAATCACTAGGAGTGGGGTCGCAACCCACACAATCCACCATTCCCAAACGGGTTCAGTCTAAAAATAAAACAGGAGGGAATTTGAGTTCGCAATCTCCTAGGAATAATATTCCTCGTGGCAGTTTAGCTCACGCGAACCAAACATACCCCTATAAAGCCCCCAGGCCCGCTTATGGTTCCGTGGATCCAAAGTTATACCCTCCAGGTCCCCCCTTGAAACAGAGAGGTCTGACCCCCAGGGGTAGAGGTTGGAACGCGGGGAACACTAGGGGGAGGGGCCATACATACGAACAGAGAGGTGGAGGGACCCACACCGACCGTATGGAGGGTTGGAAGCCTAGTGCCCATGAATACTGGGACTCACAACCACCCCCGTGGTACCATACAGAGTCAGGATGGGACTACCACATCCCTTCACAGAATTCTTTTTATCCCCTTGGAGAGCTGGATACCTCCAGTATGGACCCTTCTTTTGAGTATCCCTTGGAACAAAGGTCACTACCTACTTTTGGTCCCCCTAGTAGGATTCCAGGTAGACCTATGGTCCCCCAGGCCCCACAGACACCTGGCCTACGAGAGAGTTGGGGTTTTCACAAACCCACACAAGGACAAAAAAGAATGGGAGAAAGAGAAGAGGAACCAGAGGGGGGAGGCGGGTCAGATCAACTCAAAAGACCTCGGATGTAGTGGGACAGGGCATTTTCAATCTTAGTTCTAAAACCTTGTCCCAACCAGAAAAATGTTTACTTGACAAAGGCCTTAAATTTGCCCCTCCCAGACGTCTGGACAAGTTCCAGACGTTCATGGACATACATATCTTTGTAAGGCAACTTAATATAAAAAGATATTTGTCCGGAATTCCCCAAAACAGTCAGGTTACAGCCAGTGAATTCACACACTCCGGTTTGAGGAATGCTTCCCTTTTCAATCCTCCAGGCGCGTTAGCACCACCCCTCCGTGTGTTTAGGGATGTGTTGCTTAGGGATTTAGATGCCCTGGAGGTTAAGAGAGCGAAGCTGAATAAAACGTTAAAAGAAGGCTTGGAATCACTCTGCCAGAACAAGGATCTGGTGGTGAGACCAGCCGACAAAGGGGGTGCGATTGTAGTCCTGGATAAAACGGACTATTTGGCCGAAATGTCTAGAATTGTTGGTGATACCAACACCTACACCCCCCTAACCAGTGACCCTAAGTTGAAATATACTAGGGCACTTGAGGCCTTGGTAGCCGAGGGTTTCTACGAGGGGATACTCACTGCCAAAGAAAGGCTGTTTCTTATCCCGAAAGCCCCCCGAACACCGACTATCTACTACCTCCCAAAGTTACATAAGGATCCTGTCTGCCCCCCGGGACGCCCTATTGTGAGTGGTATTGATTCCATCACGTCCCGGGTGGGCAGATATATAGACTTCTATCTACAGCCCCTAGTACGGTCCATGCCCTCTTATGTGAGAGACTCCAAACATATTATCAATCTTTTGTCTGGGAGGTCTCCCACGAGTGGGATGTGGATGGCAACCATAGACGTCAACTCCTTGTATACCATCATCCCCCATGATTTAGGTTTCGATGCTGTACAAACTTACCTTGATAGGGACTCAGGCCTTCCCCATAAGCAGGTAAAGTTTCTCATGTCTCTGTTGAAGTTTGCGGCAGCATCCAATTACTTTTGGTTTGATGGCAACTTCTACAGACAGGATACCGGAGTGGCTATGGGTGCAAAATATGCTCCCAGTTTGGCCAATTTATTTATGGCCAAATGGGAGGAGGATGTCATCTATTCTCGGGATATACCTCAAGTTGCCCTTTGGGCTAGGTATATAGATGACATCCTCCTCCTGTGGGATGGCCAATATGAAGATCTGGAAAAATTCATGAATGACCTCAATGTCAACCAAAGAGGAATTATCCTTAAGTTCGAGGCCAGCCAAGCCGATGTCCACTATCTCGATTTGAACATCAGTATTAGAGACAGTGTCTTTTCCACCTCAACCTTCTTTAAAGCCACCGATAGGAACTCCTACATTCCAATCGGGAGTTGCCATCATAACGCCTGGCTAAAGGCCATTCCTAAGAGCCAATTTCTGAGACTCCGGAGAAATTGCTCTGAGGACCATCAGTTTCTCACTCAGGCTGAGGTTTTGGTCAGTCGGTTCATTGAAAAAGGCTACTCAGAGGGTGATCTCCGGGAAACACTCAAGATCGTAAGTGCCAAAAATAGAGGAGAACTGTTGATGGAGAAGGCCCCTGGGAACCTACCGGGGACAGCCCCGGCTGTACCATTTATTACGACCTACTCCATACAACACAATAATATAAAGCAATTAATTAAGAAACATTGGCACATTATCACCAATGATACCGTTCTTGGCAGTATTGTACCACCACAACCAAGGGTCATTTTTAGGGGTGCACAGTCTCTGCAGGGCCAAGTGGCTCCAAACGTTCTCAATCCACCAGTGAGAAGCAAAGGGTTTTTTGACCATCTGAGTGGTTTTTATCAATGCAAACGCTGTAGAGTCTGTCGATTTAATTCTAATCCATCCAGAAGGATCACCTCTGTTGTATCTACAGCCACACAGAGGACATTCACGATCAAACCGTGTATCACGTGTGCTTCCACTGGAGTTGTCTACCTACTGCAATGCCCTTGTGGCTTGCAGTACGTGGGCCGGACTAAACGTCCACTACAAGTACGCCTGAATGAACACATTACAAACATTATTTCAGGCTTCAAAAATCATTCTGTCTCGAACCATTACCGTCTAGTACATAATAGGGATCCTTCCAATACACTCTTCTTGGGCATTGATAAACATAAGCCCAATTGGAGAGGTGAACTTTTAGTCAGGGAAATCTCGAAAATGGAGATGGCCTGGATTCATCGACTAAAAACTTATGTCCCGTACGGAATGAACATTGAGACAGATGTGAATGCGTTTATTAACAATGCTTAATTGATCTAGTAGATACCTGTATGTTTTCAAACAATGTAAACACTGTTCAAAATTTCTTTTTTGAACAGATGTAATTGTGTTTGTCATGGTTACCTTAGTTCGGGGACTAAGATCTTGCTTCCCCTGTTCCTTTCTTCTCCCCTAGAGACTGGTTTCTATTAATAAATACAGACTCCAGTGAGTAAGAACATTGTCTGTATTCTAAATTCCTCCTATCACTATTTCAGGAGCATATTTTTTACCCCAAAGACTTGGGGCTTCCCCTCCCGCCCCCCCCCCCCCCCTTTCCCCTCCTGCTCCTTTCCCTAACCCATACACCTTCGGTGGTGTTTAGGGATTGGTTGCAATTTATTAGCTTATGATATTTATGTCATGAAATTTTGAGCCCCTAAATATGGTGCCATCAGACTCTATGCATGTTAGGGATATGCGTGTTGGTAATGGACTCTTCCTCTTTCTGATTCTGGGGAACCCTCGGTAGATTGAGATTGGTCTATTATTATTATTAATTTTAAATCCCACTTTGTTTCACCTACACTTTTTAAAAAAAGCTAGGTATCATAATCTAACAAATCATTACGTCACTACACATTTTTTATGGTACTAGCCATGAGGATATCCATGCTCTCCGCATCTATGTGACAGATGACAGGGTATTTCCCTTATCGTGTGTGTGGCATTCTTTTTCACATATTTTCTCACGTGTCTTGCAGATTGGAGAGGAATATATATATATATTTTCTCTCTTTTCACGATTTTGATTTATGGACTATTATATTTCACTATATTTCCAAAATGTTATTTGGAGACTAAGTCACCATATTTTTCTTCAATTATTGACCTAATGTAACCGTAATAGCTACAAATGTTCATTAATAGATATATATAATTTTTTAGCTCACATTATATGCCAAAACACACACTGTCACGGGTTGCATATAATTGCTATCATATATATACACTTTATTATCTATGTTCACGTATTTTTGTTTTTCCTGGCAAGCAACTGATCTCTCTCCCAGTTGTGACTAGGTTAGCAATACACCGTTTTGTCTCATAAAGTTTGTCATCTAAGGGCAAATTTTCCCTGAGTTAAGATGGAGTTTTCTCTCCGTTCCCTTACCTCCCACAATGAGGCGTTCCCCTATTTAATGATATGACCCACTGCACGGCCCTATCCCCATTGAGAATGTCTTGTAAGACGAAAAGCTTCTGGGAAGGCGTGCAGTGACGTCATCACGTTCAACGCTCCTGAAGGAGGAAGGGTCCGTTCCTATTACATGCCGGCCGGCGTTCTGTGTCACTCCATGTGGAGTTTTATATGCACTGTTTATCTTGTGCTTATGTGAGTACCTTTTACCAATAAATTACTCATTATTGCTTTTAAAACGTTATTATACTATGGTCTGCCTCTTGTTTCCTTTGATTATATCTGGATGCACCGCCGAGTGCTAGCCTGGATCTGATTATCCATTGGGTCTGGTCTGAGGTCCTGGTTCCGGTGTGAGTGGCAGACGCTGGGAGTTCTTTTTGATTTGAAGTTTGATCGCTCCTTTTTGAAGTCAGGATTTTTCTATGGGCTCACTTCTGAAAGGCTTAACCCTGCCTACCATCTGGTAAGGGTAATATATATTGGTGGTGGCACTTCCGTGTGGTGTGGAGCACAGCGGTGGGATAGGATATCTAATCTGATGTACCTAGTCTATAAGACTGAGAAACTATATCCTAGGACAATACTCACCCCGTGAACTGTTCACATTTTTTCATACAGATCCATACATATATGGTCCTCAGTTTGATTACAATTCAGGACTTTGCTGTTATATGTTGCTACTGTCAACCACTTTCTACCTATTACCATTATCTTTGAGTATTATTATTTGTGTTTTTTATCCACCAGCAATGTTATAACAGTCTTCGATCTGATTGTTTTTTAGGGTATAGACATTTTAGTTAATTTACCTGGCGCAGTTTTTTCTTCTTTATATTGCATTGTGTTTATCCCACTATCCTGCAGCCGGGTTAGGTATTACTTATTTTATTTATTTTTGTATTTAATTTAATTTGGCCTTTGTTTCCTATCCCCTTCCCCTTCCCCCTCCCCCTGCTGCTCAATTTTGGTGAGCGCGGTCTTTTTTGTTAACAGCTTCATATCGTTCTCATAGATCAGTTGGCCTTGGAGTCCCTCAAATATGGTTATATTATATCACCAGCAGATTCTTTCAATTAGCCCAATGGAATATTAAAGACCCCCATGTCCTCTGGCTCAGGTTTGAACAGGCCTCCATCTTACCATCATACCTTCCTGGTTTACTATGGTCCTCTAAGATCCCACAGTCAGATATTTTGAGATGTAATACAGGGGTTCACTGAAAATATGGGATATATACAGACACTAGTTGACATTTATTTATAACTCCATTTTTTTTTAACGAATTATATCCTGGACCTTGTGGACCCCCATACCTTATTTTAAATCATTCGCAGGAATGCTCCCTGACAAAAGGCTTAATTTCTGGTCTTTATAAATCTATGGCTACCATTGGAGATGAGTCCAAATTACTATATATGTCTAAGTGGGAGCAGGATTTGGGTACACAATATAATGAAAAGGAGTGGGAGACCAATTGGCTTAATATGCGCAAATGCACTAAATCTCTAAAGATAAGAGAAACCTCATTGAAACTCTTCACACGCTTGTATTATACTCCTTCACCCTTAACCACTTTCAGACCGGACCAATTTGCAGCCAAAGGACCAGGCCCCTTTTTGCGATTCGGCACTGCGTCGCTTTAACTGACAATTGCGCGGTCGTGCGACGTGGCTCCCAAACAAAATTGACGTCCTTTTTTTCTCACAAATAGAGCTTTCTTTTGGTGTTATTTGATCGCCCCTGCGGTTTTTATTTTTTGCGCTATAAACAAAAATAGAGCGACAATTTTAAAAAAAATGCATTATTTTTTATTTTTTGCTATAATAAATATCCCCCAAAAATATATAAAAAAACATTTTTTTTCCTCAGTTTAGGCCGATACGTATTCTTCTACATATTTTTGGTTAAAAAAATCGCAATAGGCGATTATTGATCGGTTTGCGCAGAAGTTATAGCGTTTACAAGATAGGGGATAGTTTTATAGCATTTTTATTAATAATTTTTTTTTATTATTAATGGCGGAGATCTGCGATTTTTTTTGTGACTGCGACATTATGGCGGACACATCGGACATTTTTGACACATTTTTGGGACCATTGTCATTTTTACAGCAATTAATGCATTTAAATGCATTGATTTCTGTATAAATGACACTGGCAGTTTAGGAGTTAACCACAAGGTGGCAGTGTAGGGGTTAAGTAGGCCTAGGGGTGTTTTTTTTACTGTGGGGGGGCGTGGCTGTCAGCTAGTGAATGCTGATCTCTGCTCCAATCACAGGGAGCAGAGATCGGCGTCACTAGTTGCTAGGCAGAACGGGGAGATGCTGTTTATCTCGGCATCTCCCCGTTTAGCCGCTCCGTGAGACGATCGCGGGAGTCCCCGCGGCGATCGAGTCCGCGGGGACCGCGGCCGGACTCACGGGGGTCCCGACCGGCGCGGGAGCGCGCCGCTCCCGGCGCGCTCCCGATGGCACGGACAGGCTAAAGGAGGGACGTATATATACGCCCTCCTGCCTGTACGTGCCATTCTGTCGACGTATATCGTCGTGCGCCGGTCGGCAAGTGGTTTTAAATACTATCTATCCACAGGTCTCCCCCTCCTGTTTTCATGGCTGCTCTCTCCCTGGTTCCTTCGTACACATATTCTGGGAGTATGAGAGATTACAACCTACCTGGAAAGATTTATTCACCTTGATTGACACGTTGGCGGGCAGACACCTTGCTTTGACACATGAACATTGCCTTCTTTTGGTAAAATCGCCTGATGTCTCTAGACACCTACTTGTGTAGCCATGCAATGGGCAACAGCCCTAAACTGGAATTCTAATGTGGTACCTTTTTCACAAATTATTTCACGTATTGACCAAATTATCTTAATGAATATTTTTTTCTAACACATTACATGATTCTAAATCTGCCTTTGATGCGAAATGGGAGCCATGGTTCATGTACCGCCACTCAGATTGATTTGGCTCTAACTACTTCTGAATTAGTATGGGTTCAATGACAGTCTGACCTTATGTAGTGCTGCGAGTTATTTATTTATTTTAATTTTTTTATTTCTTATTGTTTTTTTTGTTTTTCTCTTTTCTTTCTGATGGTTTTTTATGGCATGGAGACCTTATACGATGCATAATTATTGTCCTTTCTTATATTACATTGTACCTCTTTGATTTTTAGAATTTGGACAATCCCTTTTTGGTGACTCTATTACATTACATGTATCACCTTACTACAATATTACTGTGATGTTGTGTATTTCAATCACATTTTTGTGGCATCTGATTGCCTTTTTGTACCATTTTTTTTTGGCACTGACAGGCTGCACTGATGGCTACTTATGGGTGGCACTGATAGGTGGCACAGATGGGCACTGATAGTTGGGCACTGATGGCCACCTATGGGCACTGGTAGGTGGCACTGATGGACACTGATGGGTGGCACTGCTGGGCATCACTGATGAGGGGACATCAGTGCGCAGGCAGTTATCCTGCTGAACATCATATGACGCCCAGTTAGGATAACTGAACCACCGTCTATAGACAGCCAGGCAGGAAGTGGTAAAATATAGTGCTTTGGGGGTCCCTTAGTCTACCTGTAAAGTGACACATCTGTACAGTGTATGGAACCTGCTGCAGCAAAACTGAAATTTGTAAAGAAAAAAGCATGATGTTTAAATTTTACATTTTTAAAATGTAAAAAAGTGGTGTGGGGTCCCCCCATTCAATACTAGGCCCTTCAGGTCTGGCATTGATTTTAAGGGGAACCCAATGCCAAAATTAAAAAAAAAAAACAGCGTGGGGTCCCCTCCAAAATCCATACCAGACCCTTATCCTAGCATGTAGCCTGGAGGTCAGGAAAGGGGGGGCGAGCGAGTGCACCCCCCTCCTGAACCATTCCAGGTCGCATTCCCTCAAAATGGGGTGGTGCTTTGGGGTGGGGGGCTCTTCCTGACATCAATGAGCGGTAATTGTGGGGATCTGTGGGCAAGGGGCTTATCCCTGCAAATTCGGGGGTTCGCTAATCGGGCAAACAGGCGATGTTCGGGCCGAACTTTTGAATAGCTCGAACTGTTCTCCCAGCTTTAGTAATGAAGCATTGAATCTGGCTAACTTGTCTTTATCTTTCCCACCCTATATTGGTTAGGGTATATCCCAAAGTATGCTGACGGGAGGAGGACCAGGAAGACAGAAAATTGTTATCAATACTCACCGTAAATTTCCTTTCCTGGTCCGTCCTCACGTCAACACAATTTGCCTTCCCTTAAGTGGCCGGTACACAAAGAACAAGAGGGGGAGGACCTAATTTTATTAAGCTGGAAGAAGGTGGTCCTGAGGGTAAAAAGGACAAAATCTTCCAAATGGGAACACAGGCAACAAATGTTTGGTGGGTGTTCTAACCATCCCCCATTTTATCCAAAACTTAAAAAAAAAAATGTTTTTTGCTGGAATCTACTTTCAAAAGAACCATACAACACAGGATTTTGTGATAATTTGAACGTTTAAAGTATAACAGTGGTGCAGCCTTACATTTTAGAAATAGCAATGTGTCCTCATGTAAATAAGTTTCATTCTTTTTCTCAATTTAGGCACTGTGTGGGGCAATATGCTGTCTTCTTTTCTAAGCTGAAAATAGACATCCTCTTTAGGATGCTTTCTTTAATGTAATCTGAAGTGTACCTTTTATAATGTGAGATAAATTATGCTATCAAAGCCTTTTTTCATCTCTTACAGTTGTATTATTTCAGACAAAGAAAATAACAAGATAATACAATAATACACTGACTGAAACACTACAGATATACACTACGGTCTTCAGTAGGTATTCAAGCACTGTGGGGCTCAAAAAAAAAACAGTTGGACCATCAATTGCAGCTGTCTATCACATAGAGTACTCTCATTTCAAGTTCAGGTAATATCTAAGTCTTGATGAAGGATAATGCTAGAGCCCCCAAATGCTTTGGGCACTCTTCTTGACCACGAAACAAACTAATTAAACTTTACTTGGGCTTCCTTAGCTATATCTAGCTCCTTGCTACTGCGGGAGATTCTGCAAGCTACCACCCGCAGAGGCCTGATATCACTGACCTACTCTGTATTGTTGTCCTCTTTTCAAGATCAAACATTATTAAAAAGTAGAGCTCATTGGGTCACTGATATTGGAGATATAGATATAGATAGGGATAAACGCGACATCCTAGAGGTGCTTCCTGCTATGTCTGTGTCAGCTGCACATAAACGCTCACAATTATTCATCTTACACAGAGCTTATCGTACGCCTGATAAACTATTTAATTGGGGCCAAAGAGGTTCTCCTTTATGTCCAAAGTGCTCAATGGTCAAAGGGGACTTTATACACATGATATGATGCTGCCCAAAACTTGGCCGCTATTGGGCGGAGATTGTACAGGTTATTTCTGACCTAGCCCAAACACCTATATCTCTTGATCCACTAGTGTGCTTGTTGGGTGCAATTGATGCTGAAATGTATCCAAAAGTTATTTATACTATGGTGACTAGATTACTGTACCTAGCTAAAAAGCTGATTGCCCGATTTTGGTTGGCTGCCCCTGTGCCTACTAAGGCGCATTTGATCGCCTATGTTAATTCCCTTCTACCTAGCGAACAGTTGGCTTAGCGCCATCGAAATGCAGTTAACAAATTTTAGCTCATTTGGCAGAGTTGGCTTGATAACCCAAGTCTTGCCCCACCACAATTAGTGATGGATAGGTTTTTACAATTTTGAACCCACCTAAAGCCCCATACACACGGTCGGACTTTTTCATGGATTCTGTCCGATCGGACAAGGTTGTTGAAAAATCAGACCGTGTGTATGCACCATCGGACAGTGTTCGTCGGTTTGTCCGACGGACAAAGTCTTATCTCCTGCTGGAAAGATTTGCCGTCAACCCGGTCCGATCACACCAAACCCGATCGTGTGTACGGTTGTCCGACCGGACAAAGTGCTACGCATGCTCAGATCACATTACAAGACCAAAGCTATTGGCTACTAGCCTCTACGTTGTCCCGTCGTAGGCAACAAACGTCACCACGTTCAGAATGATCGGATTTTCCGACAACTTTGTCCGACCGTGTGTACGCAAAACCAACATCGGACAAAGTACGACGGACATGATCCGACGGACCTTGTCCGCGGATTGTCCGACCGTGTGTATGGGGCTTAAGTTGTAATGGTTGTGAACTGAGTTTGGGAATTTCTGAGTTTGATATCCGAGTGTGGACAAAAGTGGCTGTTCTGAGAAATTGTCCCTCAATAAACTTGGGCTGTTTTGTTTTTTCCATACAAAGTTTTTATTAAGAATAAAGTGATGCACTATTTTTATACAAACAGAAGGTGATTGAACATCATAAACATATACAGAATTGGTATATAATTTAACTTTTGAGAATATAGTGACACAGATAGAATAACCAAAGTTTAAAAAATCCCCACATTCACCCAGGGTCTGCGAGTAGATATACACAGGGCAGTCACCCTCGTCACGGCCTCTGAGGTGTGGGGCTTATTGTAGGAGCAGCTCTTGGTTTAACTGGATATATCTGTCTATATCTGAGTAATTAAGGATGGGTTGGGTCCTTAAAGCAGGGTGAAGTTGTGTGGGGGGGTCGTCTTGGCCATTTAGTTTGGTGTAGGAAATGGGGGTAACAGTCAATCACTGAGGCTAATGCATAAATGAAGATGTGTATGTGAGCGGGTATCATCCTGGCAGGTAGGACAGAAACAGAAGAGGGGGAAGATGGTGGGGAAGGGGGGCAAGGGTAAAAGTCCAGAAGAGAGGGGAAGGGGAGGAAAAGGGGATCAAGGAGAGAAGGGAGAAGGAGAGAAGAGAGAAAGGAAAAAAAGGGGGGGGAGATGGAGTTCCGAGGGCGTCACCTCCTCGGTCTCCACAGGTCACCACAGGTTTACTTGGGCTTGGCTTTTCATCTGGCACTTATGTTGCAGTTCTTTGTGTATTGACTTTAACTCTGGTTCCCCCAGTTAGGGGCCTCTTATTTAATGAGAGCAGTCTTTATAGAGTTAGTGGATTTTAGTGGGGATCCCGTGCCATTTTTTTAATAGCAAAATAAAGATGGCTGGTAAATGTCATTTGAAGAAAGCTCTTTGTTTCATACAGGCATTCTACTTGTGCAGGCCTAAGCCCCCGTACACACGGTCGGAAATTCCAACCACAAAATCCGTTTGATTTTTTCCGACGGATTTTGTCACTGGTGTTGCATACACACTGGTGTTGCATACACACGTTCAGACAAAGTTTTCTGAAAATCAGATTATTCTGAACGTGGTGTCGTTTATTGCATACGACGGAACTACGTAGAGGCTAGTAGCCAATAGCTTTGGTCTTGTAATTTGACCTGAGCATGCGTGGCACTTTGTCCGTCGGAATTCTGTACACGCGATCGGAAAAAGGCCCACGGAAGTCCGTCGGAATTCTGTACACGCGATCGGAAAAAGTCAGATCGGATTTTGTTGTCGGAAAATTTGAAAGCAGGATCTCAACGGAAAAAGTCAGATGGATTTGTGTGGTATGCGGGCATTAAAGGAGCAGTATGGGAGGCACATGCACGACTTGCAAGATGGCAGACACGTGAGAGCTGAACTCTGGTCCCCGTTTCCTCTTACGTGGCTTACAAGTCAATACAGCCCTTCGAGGTCTACTCACCCTCCTCCCCCCCTTTATCACAGGTCTGTGTCAGCTTATAAGGAAAACTATTTCCTGATCCTGTTTCCATGGTTCAGGAGACCCACTTCCGTACCGGCGAATCGTTTAAATTTGCATCTAAACTTTACCCTACATCCTATCTTCCTGTACTGCTACACCGCCCCGGGAGCCTCACAATTGAATGCCAGAAGTGTCGTGGGGTAGTGTCTGGATGTTTCATGGGAAAAATTGCCTTCCAGAGGTACATTTATCCTGGCAGACACGTGAGAGCTGAGCTCTGGTCCCCGTTTCCTCTTACGTGGCTCCTGTACTGCTACACAGTCCCAGCCTATACAACACATGGTTCACTACCTTCTTAGGCCCAATCCCTGGCCTTGAGTAATTCAGTCTGACTCGCCGGATCCCGCCGATCTTTCTCTAACGGCTGAAGGTATGTCACACAGACATTATACACCCCTGCAAACCCAGTTGTCAAAACCTACTGCAATGGTGACTGTGGCTGTGCTGGACTTAAAGTTGCAAACCCTGCTGCAGAACTTGACTCATAATATCACTAAAGAGGTTGGGAAAATTGCAACAGGAGCTCAGAGGGGAGATTGATCAACTGGGGGAACGCACTGATGTATTGGAAAGCAAATTTGACAAGCTTGTTTAATATGTGCATGTTCTTGAAGAAGACAATGCAGCCATCAAGCACACTGTTTCCCAACTCCAAATACAGCAGGAGGATTTGTAAAATACGGAACGCCATCAAAACTTAAAGGTCTGTGGTGTTCCTGAATCTATCAGTGATAAAGAACTGCGTCCATATCTCCTGGTCTGTTTGGTACACTGGTACCTCAAATCCCAGATATAGATTGGCGTCTTGACAGAGCACACAGATCCCTGGCCCCAAAACCCCCTGCTGGTTCCAATCCAAGAGACATTATTGTCCGCTTTCACTACTACGAAAGTAAAGAAGCCCTTACTGTTGCCACGCACAATAAGTCTCAAATAGAATTTAAAGGAGGCCAAGATTCAAATCTTCAGCGACCTCTCACCCATTACTCTGGCTAAGAGGCATAGTCTCTGCCCTGTCACCACTCATCTATAAAACGATCAAGTTGCCTACCGCTGGGGTTTCCCCTTTCACCTTTCTGCATCCACAGATGGAGTCCAATTTCATTGAAGGATCTTCATGAAACCGAGGCATTCATTCGCAATCTGGGCCTTCCACCTATTCCTGAGGAGGAATTCCAGCTACCCATTCTGACTTCAAAGCCACTTCTGGACCCCAGTACGGCGGAGATCGCAGAAAGCTTCTTCAACTCCTCGACAGGTCACTCCTTGCAGATATGGTACTTGATGACCGTCTGCTTTCTGAGGTTCTTCTTGAAATTTGCAGATGAACAGTAATTTGGTCGTGCTTCGGACTCTTGTTGTAGAGTCACCTACCTCTTCTCAATGGATCCCCCCTCTACCTCCCTGCAGGTTCTTGTTATTTTCCTGTTACCCTGTTTGACTCCAGTCTTTTATATGCTTCTCAGAGGAGACAAAACCTACTCATTGGATCTTGCAGGCAGATATGCACCTCACTATAATCCTAGGCCATTGCCTTGGATTCCTGTGGTCTTCCACAATCATTTTTCTATTCGGATTTATTTCTAACCTAAATTTGGTTTCCAGTTGTGATTTTACTGTAACCATATCTCACTATTACATGAAACTTTTCTCAATGTTTTTACCGTTCTATGCACCGGAGGAACATTATCTGTACCCTTAATATTCTTACTACAATTGCTGTTTGTTTATATGATATATCATGGCTCTTAAAGTCTTTTCATGTAATGTGAAGGGCTTGAATTCCATCCATAAAAGATGGTTAGCTTTGAAGGAATTCAAGTCTTCCAAGGCAGATGTGATCATGAGTCAGGAGACACATTTCTGACCTGGAAGCTCTTTCAAGTTTGCCTCCAAGCACTTCCCTGCTGCTTTTGTGGCATCTGACCCCTCTGGGAAAGCTAGAGTAGCAATTTTGATTAAACGCTCTAGCCCTATACAAATTCTTTCTTCCATTTTAGACCCCCATGGTTGGTATGTCCTTCTGAGTTGTGCTCATCTAAATACATCTGGCTAATATCTATGCTCCTAATTCGGGACAGATTGGTTTTCTCACTAAGGTCTTTGAGACATTTCAGACTTTCCCTCAGCCCTTTATGGTCATGGGAGGAGATTAGAGATTAGATTATTACACCAAAGATAGGTGTGCCCTGTTTCAAACCACTCCACTGATTCAAGCACAAAAACGTTCCACTTCTTTTCGCAAGTTGATTTGATCCAACAATCTTTTTGATACCTGGAGGGTGAAGTATGCCACCCAAAATCGATATACGTTTTACTCTCCACCTCACAAATTATATTCTAGACTTGATCATTTCTTTGTGACTGCACCTTTATTACCTAACATAGTCTCCTCAGAGATAAACCCTGGTCTGATCATGCACCTATTAATCTAGACCTTTGCTCCAATGAACAAAACATGTCATTGGCGTCTCAACGAATCTCTACTGCATAATCCTGAAATTAGAAGTGAATTGCAACATAAATTGTCAGAATTTTTTTACATAAATGAAGGCTCGGTGTCGGAAATCTCCACCTTGTGGGAAGCCCACAAGGCTTTTTTTAGAGGTGAGTGCATCTCTGCTGGCTGTCGCATGAAGCGAGAACGAGAATCCACTAAGCTGAAAGCTGAGCTACTTACTCAGTTACGTACAGCAGAGACACGCTTACTTCATTCCCCCACGTGGACCATCTGTCACAACAAGTACTTACCGAGGCCGAGATGTCGAGATCGGTCCGCCCTTGAAACCACGCGCACCCCGTCCCCCGGAGGTGATACAGGGAGCGGGTGGCACGCAGCAGCACTGGCCACCAGCAGGTGTAGGTTCCTGAAGAAGCTGAGGAGCTGAACAGTGGGTTGATTGGGGGTCAGGAAATGGCTGATGATCCTGTGCGTGGTGGTAAACAGTCCCAGAGGTAGCAGGGAATCAGGTAGCAGAAATAGGCAAGTCCGTGAAACAGGCCAAGGTCAGATCCATGAAATCAGGCAAGGAAGTCCGTAAGGCAGGCCAAAGGTCAAATCCAGGAAATCAATCAGAAAGTCAGTGAGGCAAATCAGGAGAGGTCCGTTAAGCAAGCCAAGGGTCAAACGAGGATGAGAGCAGCGTAGTCACGGACGGTCCGGGTCAAAACAGGTAATCAGGCAAACAGCAGGTAACAGGAACAAACTGGAAGCTGACAACAAACCAGAAACCCGTTTGGACGCCAGAGCCGTCTAAAATAGCCACGCCATAGCGTGTGCGCCAATGCGCACATCCGCGAGCCAATGCGCGCATCTGTGCACTATCGCGCACACTCGCGAGCCACTGCGTGCACACGTGTGCTACCACGCACAGGTGCGCGCCGTACCATCGGCCCGTGCATGGGGGTGCGCCAGATCGCTAATCCGCCGCGCATGAGCGCAACGGATTAGCGATCTGGCGCACAGCATGGCGAGCATGGGAGGCCAAAGTCCTTCTCTGACACCGTCTCTGAGCTGCGGTTTCAGTTCGTAACCATATTAAGTCGTTAGACATGAACAGGATATCTAAATCATTGCTGTGGTCCAGACAAAAGTTCTATGAGTATGCTAACAAACCACATAAGATGCTAGTTAATAGACTCAAGACACGTCCTTTTTTTATCTATACCTGATCATTTAACCTCCCTGGCAGTATTCCCGAGTCTGGCTCGGGGTGGAATTTCAGTACCATTAGCAGTAACCCCAAGCCAGACTCTGGATTGCATCGGAGGATACAGGGAAAGTTACTTACCTTGTCCCCTGGATCCTGCAATGTCTTCCCGCTGTGTGTGAGCTGTCTCCTCGCTCGATTCACACAGTGCCAAGTGCCGCTGAGCTCCATTCCCTGCGACGCTGCGACGCGCGGGAGCAGAGATCGGCGCCAAATTCAAAAAAGTAAAAACACAGTACACATACAGTACACTGTACTCTTATAGATTACAGTACTGTATAAAAAAATTACACATCCCCTTTGTCCCTAGTGGTCTGTCCAGTGCCCTGCATGCAATTTTATATTATAAATACTGTTTTTTCTGCCTGGAATTTGGAGATTGTCCATAGCAACCAAAAAGTGTCCCTTTATGTCAAAAGTGGTTTTAGACCAGCTAGAAAACAGCAGTAATAAATTAGAATCACTTGCAGAATTGAGGGGAAATTTGTCATCAAACACTAAATCTAATGACAGCGACAATTCTGCAACTGAGCAAATTTCTGTGTTTTTGATTTGATTACATTATTGAATGATTATTATTATATTATTATTTGTTATAATTATTTATAGTTATTTATTATATTATAATTTATGATTTTGTTATTCAAACTTTATCATACCCGGGATGTCTACTAGACTCTGGTTTGAACAGATTTAAGTGACTTATTCCTAAGAATTGCAGGCCTACAATATAAAACACCAAATTTTCATGCAAAATAATTGTACCGCTTTCAGCACCTAAAATCAGAAATAATCATACCGCCAGGGATGTTAATGCAGCTGAATGGAACTCCTGCTTACTGCCCTCTGAGCATGTCTAAAGCCCCATACACACGCGCGGATTATCCGAGGACCAGGTCCGTCGGATCATGTCCGTCGTACTTTGTCCGATGTTGGTTTTGCGTACACACGGTCGGACAAAGTTGTCGGAAAATCCGATCATTCTGAACGTGGTGACGTTTGTTGCCTACGACGGGACTACGTAGAGGCTAGTAGCCAATAGCTTTGGTCTTGTAATGTGATCTGAGCATGCGTAGCACTTTGTCCGTCGGACTACGCTACACACGATCGGATTTGGTGTGATCGGACCTTGTTGTCAAAAAATCTATCCAGCAGGATATAGGACTTTGTCCGTCGGACAATCCGACGTACACTGTCCGATGGTGCCTACACACGGTCATTACGGATTTAACGACAACATTGTCCGATAGGACAGAATCCATGCGAAAATCCGACCGTGTGTATGGGGCTTAAGGTGTTTGGTGATTTCTAAAAGGGCCTCTATAACTGTCTGAGCTCTGATTTACTTTCCCAATTTACGCAAGAAATGTTTGACACTATTATGGCTTCTTTACCATTACCTAAGATATCCTCTGAACAATAAGCTAAGCTTAACTCGCCCATCACTAATGATGCTTTTTAATCCTGACATTCCTGATAGTTTATCTTATGATCGGATGTTTTCTTGGACCCAGGCAAGGATTTTTCAATTACGCCAACTAGTAAAGCCAGTGACACGCAGTTTCATGTTCTTTGCGGACCTCCAATCGAAACATCAAATTCCTAAAACACTTTTTTACTTTTATTTGCAATTCAATCATTTATTTTCTTCTCAATCCCCATCCCTCTCTCTAGACAAACCCACACATTTCTAATAATTATGTGCTAATGGCCCATATGAACCCAAATCATTTTCAACTATATAAAATTCTTCATGAAGCCATCCCCTTAACGGAATCTACTCAAAATTATATGAAGAAATGGTTTTATATTTTACATCATCCTATATCTTTAATAGATTGGGGGGAAATTTGGGAGTCCACATCCAAATCCTAACAATGTGTTGTGCAGAGAGAAATCTTTTTTTTTTTGGTATAGGACCCCAGATATTCTACATGCACGTAACCCAGAAGCTTCTAGACAAATTTGGAGATCTAATGGGGCTATAGGTACCCATCTCCATGCCTTCTGGGAATGCCCCTCTATTAGTTTGTTTTGGGCTCGGATACAGGAGGTCCTGCAGAACTTATTAAATACTCCCATACCTTTGAACCCCATATACTATGTATTAGGTCTCCCTTTTTCAGGTATCACTAATGCCTCAGGAAGGTTAATGTCTTTAATTTTATTAGCTGCAAAGCAGGTTATACCCAGGTGCTGGTTGT
This sequence comes from Lithobates sylvaticus, assembly GCA_028564925.1. Classification (NCBI taxonomy): domain Eukaryota; kingdom Metazoa; phylum Chordata; class Amphibia; order Anura; family Ranidae; genus Lithobates; species Lithobates sylvaticus. The sequence continues at coordinate 390,230,898 of CM053029.1, read as the reverse complement.
CTACATGGCCCCCCTACTTTTTCACAATTTTTTGCTACAGTGCAGACATAAGCAGGATGGAACATTTGACCGCATTGATTTATGATTCATTACAAGGTTTTTAAATTTGGAAAGTATGGGATGATTCTGAGTATTGCTCCGAAAATATTCACACGATATCTTAGGCAATTATCATTTGTTCACACCATATTATAGTTCTAGTAACGGATATGGTTACTGTTTTCCATGGTGCTAATCTCTCTCCTATCATCCCTTTTTTTCTTTTCTTCCCTTCCCTTTTATTGCCTTAAACGTTCTCAGATGTGTTACTTACCTGTTACTAAATCGTATGGTATAGTACGTTTGTGTAACTGAAATTAAATTTGAATGTTCTACTGTCTGATTATACCATGCACTTGATATCTCACATATATATGTATATGTGACAGTTCCTTATTTTGAAATATCTTATTTCTATCTCATGTTGTAAGCTTTACAAAACTTCTATAAATAAACAATAAAAAAGCAGTATGGCCAAAGCTCTGCTGAACTCCTGTGACACAGATTCAGCCGACAGTGGATTAAAGCCCACTGTTGGCTAACGTCACAGAGCAGGTCTATTTTCTGCAGGGACCCTGACAATAATGTCACAATCTGTCCAGATGCCTGACTAACAGCTGGCTCAGGCTCTCAGTGTGCTGCTGAGAGCTTGAGCCAGCAGCTCATGCCCCCCTCCACAGCCCGGTGCTCCAGTGAACGCTGGTGGGGCAAAGCAGAGAGCCGCTAACTGACAGTCACCAGCTCTCTGCTTACTGAAGACTGAGAACTTTGTGATTTGTATACTCTGTATTTTTAATGTTGCTCTTTAAGCCTTTTTAAAAGACTCAGTCCCAGAAAACCTGTATTTAAAATAAATAAATTGCGGTCTCCATAGCAGTACCCAGCTACCCATGCAAACTGGCCTTGAAAATGCCAAAATAAAATTCCAAGATTTGCTTCCAATAGACTTCATTGGGGTCCAATTGCAGTTTAGGGATGTCTTTTTTTTTTTTACAATTGTTCATCGAGTGTCCAATGAATTGAACCTTGCTTGGTTTGTTCATCACTATTCAAGAAGTGTCTATATTAATCTCACCTCTCACATTGTCTTCTTTCTTTTTTATTTTCTATTCCAATACTTCTTTAATAAAGTATAAGAAATTACACAGTCAGAAGAGGACATTGGTATGGTGACAGTTATCGTACAGAAAAAAAGTATACATTTACTTTTAATTTTCATAAACTTAAACTGTGCTATTCAATGGTAATGAACTTGGTAAGGTCAGACTTGGCCTTACATGTCAGGAAATAAAATTAAACTTAAAAGATTAAACATAACAAAGCAAAGCAGCACAGTCAGAGGATTTTACATATCAGCATATTACCTGAGAAGGTAATCAGGAGAGGTTTTATTGTACAATTCAGTCCACAGCTTCCAAAGTGTGTTAGTCGCTTGATATTTGCCTAGCGAAGAGGCAAATAATATTTCATATGTGAGTGTGAGTTACTTGTATTACTTCACTTATATTAGAGGGCATAGGGTCTTTCCAGTGTTGAACCAGTGATAGACCTGCCACATGTAGAATGTTAATAACTATACCTCTCAGACTTGCTGAAACCGATTATATTCCTAAAGAGAAGATGGTCATTCCTGGAAATAACGGGATCTTTTTTCTTATTATATGTGTAAACAAATGGAAAGGCATTGTCCAAAGGGTGGAAATAACAGGCAGGACCAAAGTAGCTGGCGCGGTGTGCCTACTGCTTGCATTTTCTCCAGCACAAAGGAGGGGCTTGTGGTGCAAATTTGGAAATTCTGTAAAGAGTTAAGTACCATCATAGCAACAACTTTTGGGTTAATTCCCACAAGTTAACATTCTTTGTTGCCGCATCTTTCTTTTTTATTATATATTTCTGCAAGGTGCCATTTGTTATGTTCATGTATCGAGTGCCCTGCCTCCACTCGCAGCGCCATGCCAACCTGGCCGAGGCTCTCCAGTGAGAGGAGAGCATGCCTGTCAGCATCTGCAGGGGATTTCTCCCCCCCTCCCCTTTTTCTCTTCACTGATTTTATGTCAATGCGAGCGGCATTCGCAGGGACACAGGCAGCAGCTCTGCTCCCTCCCCTGCATCCTAATTGGCAACGGGCTGCCACCTGATTGCAGTATGGAATTCTGGTGGCAAACGGCCCCATAGCCTTGTATGGGGCATGGAACAACAAAGCCCAGCATGCTCTGCACTGAAGGGAGTTGTTGAGGACTCCATCTTGTCTCCTGAGAAAAGTTAGTTACCACGGGGCAGAGGGAGAGACTGGACCCAGGGGAGAGATGCTGCCTCCTAGGTTGGTCCACCACATTGTTCCAGGTGTCTACAGAAAGTCGGAATATCCAGCCAGAGAGAGGGGGATGCCAGGTGCACCTGCACTGACAATGTGAAGTGCTCTAGTCTGAGGTGACCAGTCTGGTTTTATGAAATCTGGAGCTGCCCATCCAGCCTTATGAACACTGTATACAGACATTATTGCTCTTGGTCACCTTGTTGACACTTGTAGTGCCACAGGACACAAGGCTATCCAGACACAGAGACACCGTATACAAACACCCTTGTCTTTTCACTTTGCTGAGGAAGATCCTGCATTGTTTGTTTGATAATCCAGGTCAGTTATATTGCTTTGCTCTGCCATTCAGGAGTTTAAGTGCACCAAGGAAAGTGGCTAGCTGAAGATCCAAGGCCTCATCCTTCTTCCAAGGAACTGAATTTACTAATGCCCTACGGTCACACACATGTCCAGGGCTCTGTATATGTAGTGGGTGTGCGGGATAGTCTACCTTGGGAACTGATCTATTGATTGCTGATTTGTGTTGGTAATTGGGCCTGTGGTGTCAGGGGATAGGAGAGAGAGGTCTAAAATTAGAGAGGGTCATTCCTCTGCTCTCCTCCAGCCTGGACTCATGTTTGGAATCCCCTGAAAGCAGCTTAAATATAGGATTGAGCTATATTGCTCTTAATCTCAGTTATTGCTCTCCAGTTGGATTACTTAAGTATTTACTGTTACTGTCTGTTACTCTTTTCCACAGAAATATTGCAGTAAAGACACTTTCTGTGTTTTATCATAACATGTGTGTTTCTCATTTGGTCCTTGGGGCTGAGACTGTTATTGGGGTTGAGAGGCAGAGTACAGAACCAAACATACTTAAGCGGCTCCTCTTTTAACATTAATTTTATTTTATTTTACTTAATCTACATTGGTCAATCTTGCTATTCTGTTATGGCATTTAATTTCTCATGGAATATTGAAAGAAAAAAGGTTTATAAAACTGAGTAAAGCTTATCAATTAGTCAGGTTTAAGATATTTCATTTCCTTTGACATCCATTTTATATAAATTATCTTGGCGATTCCTTAGTGATTCAGATTACTTTTTGAAATGTTATCCAATACAAGCTCTACAATCGCACTCTTAATATAAGCTGATGATTTTTATGTAGCCTTTCATTTTAATTTCTGATTTCTTATGTTACTGGTTGGCAGAAACAGATCAATCTTTGTAGCAGTTTGAAGTTTATGATTTATTGCCTTACAACAAGACAAAAATGATTGTTTATACCCTTCTTGCTTGTATGCAATGCTGCAGGGGCCTTAGTTCTTTCTATTATGGTGTGCAAAATCTGTAAAATGAATCACTCCATTTCTGTAGCAAAGCTACATTATTTCTGTTTCATGGATATCTGCCAGAATGAGAGAACACAAAACAGAATGGTATAGTAAATGGGAACATGAAAGAAACAAGAAAATAAGCTGTCTTGGCTAAGTTTAAATTGGGTGCAGTATTACTGCATTCTTTTTATTTATTTAAGCACTGAAAGTCAATTAACTAAAGTAAGATGTCAAAGAAATCGTTAGAATAATTGCTTTTCATTTGCTTTGCTGCCCTTCACCTTGTTTGGCCCTATTTTGGCACTAAATTTTTTTGTCTAATCTATAAAAGTTTGAAATGGAAAGCTGAAACAAGAAAGTAAAATAAACAATAGGGAAAAGTAGACAGAAGTCCAACTGGTCAGAGGGAAAAAGTCAGCAGAATCCAGGATACGAGGCTTAGGAATGTAACTGGATTTTGGAAGATTGACAACATATAGGATCTAGGAGTCAAAGGAGTTAGGAGGAAAAGCCAATAATGCTCTGAGGGCAGGATAACAAGACTAATAAGAAAGGAGAACAGGATTACAGGCACACTAATGTAGGGAACCTGGTTACCTTTTAGAGCAGAATGGTCTAATCAGGCGGTATGCCTTTAGCTGCATCTGCGCTTGTGCACAGATCACCTGGACAGAAAAATACGATGCACCACCACTAGGGATGAGCCGAACACCCCCGGGTTCGGTTCGCACCAGAACCTTCGAACGGACCGAACGTTCGCGCAAATTTTCGAACCCTATTCATTATAATGGACGCGAACGTTTGAAATCTAAATTGCTAATTACAACAGCCAATATGCATGTTAATGTCATAAAACAGGTTTGGGGACCCGGGTCCTGCCCCAGGGGACATATATCAATGCAAAAAGAACTTTTAAAAACTAAAGTTTTTTCGGGAGCAGTCATTTTAATGATGCATAAAGTGAAAAGAAAAAAAGTGAAATTTTCCTTTAAATATGGTACCTGGGGGGTGTCTAAAGTATGCCTGTGAAGTGGCATGTATTTCCCGTGTTTAGAACTGTCTTGCACAAAATGACATTTGTAAAGGAAAAAAAAAAGCCATTTAAAACCACTTGCGGCTTTAATGTCATGTCTTGTCCTGGCCGCCATATGGTTGAAAATCCTTGAGAAAAATGGCATGGCTACCCCATCCCCCCCCCCACCCCAGCCCCTTTGGGTCTTGTATGGATATTAAGGGGGACCCCGCACCCAAAATAAAACCCTATACCTACAACCCTATATACTCTGAACAGCACTATATAGGTGGTGCAAACAAGACACAGACTGTAGGTTTGTTCTTAAAGCGGTTCTGCACTCTGAAAAAAAATTTTTTTTTTTAGGATGTAATATAAAGTGTGCTTACCTTTATTAGGGGACTCACCTGTTCCATCTTCCATCTCGATCGCCGCCGGTTTTCGTCCGATGAAGTTCCTCGTCTTCTTCTTTAGTGCTGGGGGCCATCTTGCCTGTGGGCATGTGAAACACCCACAGGGACTTTAGATGGCCCAGCATGCACTGCCGTTACTCGCGCGTGCGCAGTAACGGCTCATCTGCCGAGATCTCACGAGATTTCGGCAGATGCGGCCGAAATCTCGGGAGATTTCGGAAGATGTGGCCGAAATCTCGCGAGATTTCGGAAGATGCCCGCACTGGCTCCTGGGATCAATGACACCAGATCCCAGGAGACAGTGCGGCGTGACGACGATCGACGCAAGACCCCGCCCGCCGCCGCAGAGGGAGAAGACCGGAAGTCTTCAATTACAAGGTAAGTAAAAAAAAAAAAAAAAAAAAAACATTTCATTTAGTACTCTTTGCCTGATTTGGAAGGCAAAGAGATTTACTAAATGAAATGAGTGCAGAACCGCTTTAAGTAGAATCTGAACAGGTACATTATGAATTGTAGCTCCATCCCAAAAAAAATCTATTTTTAAGCTTTTTGGAGAACATAGGGAGGGGTTATCACCCCTGTAACATTTGCTGTCTTTGCACATCTGTTCAGAACATGTCACCTCACTTTCCGTCCCAATGACAAATCTTTTTGGAAAAGTGGGGTTTTAATTGAAACAAGGATTGGTGATAAAGCATCAGTAGAGAGGAGATACCTTTTTCCCAAATTAAATCTAACAGGATCGAATTTCCCTTCCTAGGGGTAGATTTCCTCTCACTTCCTGTTTTCTCTTTTCCGTTTGCAAGTAGGAGTCATTTGTAAGTTGGATGTTTGAAAGTAGGGGCCTGCCGTATATACTCTGCAGAAATTTGCCCTATTAGATGTTGGTGTAGCCACAAGACTGGTGGGCACAGGAATGGGCCCTGCTGTGAGTTAATAGATCAAGATTTGTACTTGCATGCACCTGTTGAACCGGGCAGAAAAATTGGGCCTTTGGTGGTGGCGGTGGTGGTGGTGGACGGTGTTGCCACAAGACTGTAAGCCCTCACAGTTACTCTTGGTGGGTGCAGGAATGGGCCCTGCTGTGAGTTATTAGATCAAGATTTGTAATTGCATGCACCTGTTCAACAAGGCAGAAAAATTGTGCCTTTGGTGGTGGTGGTGGACGGTGTTGCCACAAGACTGTAGGCCCTCATAGTTACTCTTGGTGGGCGCAGGAATGGGCCCTGCTGTGAACTATTAGATCAAGATTTGTAATTACACGCCCCTGTTAAACAGGGGCTGAAAAATTGTGCCTTAGGCATTGGTGCTGGTGCCACAACACTGCAACCCCTCACAGATACTGTACTCTTAGCACAGCAATGAGACCTGTTGCAAAGCATTGCCTAAAAATTGTAATTACACGCCCCAACAGGGGCTGAAAAATTGTGCCTTAGGCACTGGTGCTGGTGCCACAACACTGCAACCCGTCACAGATACTGTACTCTGAGCACAGCAATGAGACCTGTTACGAAGCATTGCCTAAAAATTGTAATTACACGCCCCTAACAGGGGCTGAAAAATTGTGCCTTAGGCACTGGTGCTGGTGCCACAACACTGCAACCCCTCACAGATACTGTACTTGGAGCACAGCAGTCACACCTGTTACGAAGCATTTTTAAAAAAATTGTAATTACACGCCCCTGTTTTACAGGGGTTGAAAAATTGTGCCTTAGGCACTGGTGCTGGTGCCACAACACTGCAACCCCTCACAGATACTGTACTCTGAGCACAGCAATGAGACCTGTTGCAAAGCATTGCCTAAAAATTGTAATTACACGCCCCAACAGGGGCTGAAAAATTGTGCCTTAGGCATGGTGCTGGTGCCACAACACTGCAACCCCTCACAGATACTGTACTTGGAGCACAGCAGTCACACCTGTTGCAAAGCATTTTTAAAAAAAATTGTAATTACACGCCCCTGTTATACAGGGGCTGAAAAATTGTGCCTTAGGCACTGGTGTGGTGGCATGGATCATTGAGGAGGAGGAAGAGGATAGTCAGTGAACATAACAGGACAGTCACTCAGCATCAGCATAGGCAGTCTTGAAGGGATGTGACATTATAAATTATTCCGTTATATCCGCTTCAGGTGCCTGGTAGCTGGTGGTGATCCAAGACTGATTCATTTTTATGAAGGTCAGTCGATCAACCGAGTCGGTGGACAGGCGCACCCTATGATCGGTGACAAATCCTCCAGCAGCACTGAATGTGCGTTCGGAAAGAACGCTGGATGCAGGACAGGCCAGTAGCTCAATTGCATACTGTGCAAGCTCTGGCCAGTGATCCATCCTCAGGACCCAGTAAGCCAGAGGATTTTCGGTGGGAAAGGTGTCCAAGTCTGACCTTGCCCCTAGGTATTCCTGCACCATGTATAACAGACGCTGGCGATGGTTGCTGGAACCGATCATACCTTGGGGCTGCGGACTAAGAAATTGTCTGAACGCATCGGTCAGACGTCCACCTTCCCCACCGCTCCTTCTGCTACTGACCGAAGCCTCAGCAACTCTTCGTCCAGGACCAGGATTTTGTAACCTCCCTGTTTCTGGGAACGCGTTGCACAGACCTTTCTGCAAAGCCTCCCTGAGATGTCTCATCCTTTGCTCCCTCTGCGACGGCAAGATAAGGTCCGCAACCTTACCTTGTACCGTGGATCAAGGAGAGTGGCCAGCCAGTAATGGTCCCTCTCCTCTGCATACTGTGCAAGCTCTGGCCAGTGATCCATCCTCAGGACCCAGTAAGCCAGAGGATTTTCGGTGGGATAAGGTCCGCAACCTTACCCTGAAAGAGTTTGTAACCTCCCAGTTTCTGGGAACGCGTTGCACAGACCTTTCTGCAAAGCCTCCCTGAGATGTCTCATCCTCTGTGGCCAGCCAGTAATGGTCCCTCTCCTTGATCCGAAGAACACGAGGATCCTTCCGCAGGCTTTGCAGGATCAGGGAGGCCATGCAGCGTAGGTTAGCTGAGGCATTCGGTCCGGAGTCTTCTGGGTCACTGAGGATGACATGATCGCCAGCCACCTCCTCCCAGCCACGTACAAGTCCACTGGTTTGTTGGGACTGTACATCATCCCTAAAAGACTGCTGCTGCTGATGCTGAGTGCCAGGCTCCACCTCCATGCTCACACAATCCTCCTCCTCCTCCTCATCCTCATCCTCTTCCTGTGTGATGGGTGGGACAGAAGGAACACTGTCTAGATAAAGGGGGCCTTGAGAGGCAAGGAAGTCCTCCTCTTCCTGCCTCTGTTCTGCTTCAAGTGCCCTGTCCATTATCCCACGCAGTGTATGCTCCAACAGGTGGACAAGAGGTACAGTGTCACTGATGCATGCACTGTCACTGCTCACCATCCTCGTGGCCTCCTCAAATGGTGAGAGGACAGTGCATGCATCCCTGATCATGCTCCACTGGCGTGGGGAAAAAAAGCCTAGCTCCCCTGACCCTGTCCTGGTGCCGTAGTCGCGAAGGTACTCATTGATGGCCCTCTGCTGCGTGTGCAGTCGCTGCAGCATGGCCAACGTTGAGTTCCACCTGGTGGGCATGTCACATATTAGGCGGTTCTTGGGCAGGTTCAGCTCCTTTTGCAGCTCAGTCAGCCGAGCACTGGCATTATAAGATCGGCAGAAATGCACACAGACTTTCCTGGCCTGCCTCAGGACATCCTGTAAGCCTGGGAACCTGCCCAACAACCGCTGCACCACCAGGTTGAGGACGTGAGCCATGCAGGGCACATGGGTGAGCTGCCCCTGTCGCAGGGCGGAGAGGAGGTTGGTGCCATTGTCAGAAACGACCATTCCTGGCTTAAGCTGGCGTGGCGTCAACCACCTCTCGGCCTGCCCCTGCAGAGCTGCCAGAACCTCTGGCCCAGTGTGGCTCCTGTCCCCCAAACACACCAGCGCAAGCACGGCATGGCATCTTTTTGCCTGCGTACTTGCGTAGCCCCTTGTACGCCTACGGAGCACCGCTGGTTCTGAGGACAGAGCACTGGAGGAAGAAGAAGAGGAGGGGGTGGAGGAGAGAGGTGTGTCACAACCAGTAGTAGCATTTTGGAGGCGTGGTGGCGGAACAACCTCCAACACTACTGCACCTTGTCCTGCATCCCTCCCAGCTGCCAATAGAGTGACCCAATGGGCCGTGAAAGAAAGATAACGAGTCAACCATGAGTCAGCGGTAATATGCACCTTACCGCTGACCGCCCTGTCCAGCGAGGCATGGACATTGCCTTCCACATGCCGGTAGAGAGACAGAATCGCCTTCCATGAGAAAAAGTGGCGTTTGGGAACCTGCCACTGAGGAACCACACATTGAACAAACTCACGGAAGGGGGCCGAGTCTACCAACTGAAAAGGCAGCAGTTGAAGTGCTAGCAATTTAGCCAAGCTAGCATTCAACCGCTGGGCATGTGGATGGCTGGGAGTATACTTCTTTCGACGGTCCAGCAGCTGGGGCAGGGAAATTTGCCTGCTACAATCGGACGTCGGTGTACTGCAAGTACTTGGTTGTGACACACCTAATTCTACACCTTCAGTCCTCTCAGAGCAGCTTTCAGAGAGGACTGAAGATATAGTGGGGATGGAGATCCCAGCTGATGAGGAGCAAGGAGAGGTCCGCTTTGTTCTTTGGTGTGGGACTTTTATGTGTGCTTGCCAACGAGCTGCATGGCAGGTCAACATATGTCTGCTCATGCTTGTGGTGCCCAAGCGGCTGATGTTTTGGCCACGCGAGATACGCTTGAGACAAATATTGCAAATAGCAGTGGTGCGATCTGATGCACTCGTCTCAAAAAAGGCCCACACCAAAGAACTTTTGTGATAACGTGCAGAGGCAGCGCCCTGCACAGGCGGAGCTCTGCGGTGTGGTACAGTTGCTGTGCTGGCCTCTAGCTGACCTCCAGGGGGCATCCTGCCTCGTTGGACATGTGACGCCGCATCCTCCTCCTCCTCCTCCTCCTCTCTCCCTTCAGGCACCCACGTGGAGTCAGTGACCTCATCATCCCCTCCCTCTTCACCACTAGAGCAAACCTGGCAGTAAGCTGCAGCTGGTGGAACAGTACTGCCAGATTGCTGTCCTTCAGCATCCCCTCTCTCTGCGCGCACACTACTGACTTCCTCAAGCTGGATATCATCATCCGAGCCTTCGAATCGTTGGGCATCCTCCTGGAGCATGTACCCCCCAACACTGTGCTCAAACAGTTCAGGGGTCTCCTCAGGAGGACATGGTGGGTCTAGGGAAGGGGTGGCTGATGATGCCATTGAGTACGCGTTGGCAGCTGCTTTGCCAGTACCCTGAGCCTGGGAGAGAGAGGATGAGGAGGATGAGGAGGGCTTGGTCATCCATTCTACCAAGCCTTCAGCATGATGCGGCTCCACATGTCCAGCTGCCGAAAACAAAGACAAGCGTGTCCCATGGCCACGTGCTGATGACGATGCACGACCACGTCCACGGCCAGCACTGTTGTCTCTAGAAACAGAGCCTGCCTGCCCTGTGTTCTTGCCTCTGCACGCTCTGCCTCTCCTTGGCGGTCTTCCAGCCATTGTAGTTGGTAGTGTATATAGTATAAAAAATAGAGCTCCTATGTGTGCTCACAACACACTGTAGGTCCTATGGGTGCTGACACTAACACACTATAGGTACTATGTGTGCTGCTGACAAGAAAATATAGGAGCTCTGTTAGCTGCCACTAACACACTATAAGTCCTATGGGTGCTGCTGAGAAGAAAAATATAGGAGCTCTGTGTGATGCCACTAACACACTAGAAGTCCTATGGGTGCTTCTGGGAAGAAAATATAGGAGCTCTGTGCGATGCCACTAACACACTAGAAGTCCTATGGGTGCTTCTGGGAAGAAAATATAGGAGCTCTGTGTGATGCCACTAACACACTAGAAGTCCTATGGGTGCTGCTGAGAAGAAAATATAGGAGCTCTGTGTGATGCCACTAACACACTAGAAGTCCTATGGGTGCTGCTGAGAAGAAAATATAGGAGCTCTGTGTAATGCCACTAACACACTAGAAGTCCTATGGGTGCTTCTGGGAAGAAAATATAGGAGCTCTGTGTTATGCCACTAACACACTAGAAGTCCTATGGGTGCTTCTGGGAAGAAAAATATAGGAGCTCTGTGTGATGCCACTAACACACTAGAAGTCCTATGGGTGCTGCTGAGAAGAAAAAATATAGGAGCTCTGTGTGATGCCACTAACACACTAGAAGTCCTATGGGTGCTTCTGGGAAGAAAATATAGGAGCTCTGTGTGATGCCACTAACACACTAGAAGTCCTGTGGGTGCTTCTGGGAAGAAAATATAGGAGCTCTGTGTGATGCCACTAACACACTAGAAGTCCTGTGGGTGCTGCTGAGAAGAAAATATAGGAGCTCTGTGTGATGCCACTAACACACTAGAAGTCCTGTGGGTGCTGCTGAGAAGAAAATATAGGAGCTCTGTGTGATGCCACTAACACACTAGAAGTCCTATGGGTGCTTCTGGGAAGAAAATATAGGAGCTCTGTGTGATGCCACTAACACACTAGAAGTCCTATGGGTGCTTCTGGGAAGAAAATATAGGAGCTCTGTGTGATGCCACTAACACACTAGAAGTCCTATGGGTGCTTCTGGGAAGAAAATATAGGAGCTCTGTGTGATGCCACTAACACACTAGAAGTCCTATGGGTGCTTCTGGGAAGAAAATATAGGAGCTCTGTGTGATGCCACTAACACACTAGAAGTCCTATGGTGCTTCTGGGAAGAAAATATAGGAGCTCTGTGTAATGCCACTAACACACTAGAAGTCCTATGGGTGCTGCTGAGAAGAAAATATAGGAGCTCTGTGTAATGCCACTAACACACTAGAAGTCCTATGGGTGCTTCTGGGAAGAAAATATAGGAGCTCTGTGTTATGCCACTAACACACTAGAAGTCCTATGGGTGCTTCTGGGAAGAAAATATAGGAGCTCTGTGTGATGCCACTAACACACTAGAAGTCCTATGGGTGCTGCTGAGAAGAAAATATAGGAGCTCTGTGTGATGCCACTAACACACTAGAAGTCCTATGGGTGCTTCTGGGAAGAAAATATAGGAGCTCTGTGTGATGCCACTAACACACTAGAAGTCCTATGGGTGCTTCTGGGAAGAAAATATAGGAGCTCTGTGTGATGCCACTAACACACACTAGAAGTCCTGTGGGTGCTGCTGAGAAGAAAATATAGGAGCTCTGTGTGATGCCACTAACACACTAGAAGTCCTGTGGGTGCTGCTGAGAAGAAAATATAGGAGCTCTGTGTGATGCCACTAACACACTAGAAGTCCTATGGGTGCTTCTGGGAAGAAAATATAGGAGCTCTGTGTGATGCCACTAACACACTAGAAGTCCTATGGGTGCTTCTGGGAAGAAAATATAGGAGCTCTGTGTGATGCCACTAACACACTAGAAGTCCTATGGGTGCTTCTGGGAAGAAAATATAGGAGCTCTGTGTAATGCCACTAACACACTAGAAGTCCTATGGGTGCTTCTGGGAAGAAAATATAGGAGCTCTGTGTGATGCCACTAACACACTAGAAGTCCTATGGGTGCTTCTGGGAAGAAAATATAGGAGCTCTGTTTGCTGCCACTAACACACTAGAAGTCCTATGGGTGCTTCTGGGAAGAAAATATAGGAGCTCTGTGTGATGCCACTAACACACTAGAAGTCCTATGGGTGCTTCTGGGAAGAAAATATAGGAGCTCTGTGTGATGCCACTAACACACTAGAAGTCCTGTGGGTGCTTCTGGGAAGAAAATATAGGAGCTCTGTGTGATGCCACTAACACACTAGAAGACCTATGGGTGCTGCTGAGAAGAAAATATAGGAGCTCTGTTTGCTGCCACTAACACACTAGAAGTCCTATGGGTGCTGCTGAGAAGAAAATATAGGAGCTCTGTTTGCTGCCACTAACACACTAGAAGTCCTATGGGTGCTGTTGGGGTGCAATGCTGTGCTAACAGCACTGCGGTTGGTACTACTGCAATACTGTACTAACAGTAAGCACGCACCAGACTAATCCCCAGCAGCAGCTAATAACACACTAACTGTGCAATCAGCAGCAATGAACGATCAATGACTTAGGTAGCAATGGTTTAGCAAAGAAATAGCCAATGGTTTAGCAAAGAAGAGCAAATCTTTCTGTAGCAATGAATCAAGCAAAGACAGAATCAGCAGACTGATCTCTCCTAAAGCCGGAACTCATGTGACCGGCGCCGACGGCGTGGCGGCCTTTTAAATGGTGGGGCGTGTACTAAAGCCCCTGAGCTTTAATTGGCGACAGGCGTCCTGCCTGTAGCCAATTATTGCTCTCCGAGTTTCCGGCGCTGTGATTGGCCAAGCATGCGGGGTCACAGTGCATGCTTGGCCAATCATCAGCCAGCAATGCACTGCGCCGGCCGCGCCGGCCGCAATGCATTGCGGGGCCGCTCGCATCACACGAATGTGATGCGAACGGCCAAAATAGTTCTGGGCTCGCCGAGCGAGCGAACGCCCGGTGCTCGATGCGAACGTGGGTTCGAATCGAGCACCGGGCCCATCCCTAACCACCACCATGCTTGCATTAGAGCATGGAAAAGAGAACTGGAGTTCAGGGAAAACCAGAAAGAAACCACAGGAAAATTAGCAACCAGAGCAGCCAAAATGTGCACACAGCAGGATGCAGCAAGGACAAATGAAATAGGAGCAAGAGTAACAGATGGTCACCAGGGTTCAGGAAAGACAGGTGTAGCTGCTGCTTCTGACTGCTAAGTGCCCGGATGGGCGAGGCCACAATACTAACAATACAATTTAACACAAACGTGAGATAAGATAACCATTTGATATAAAGATTACACCATTTAGAACTCAGTATAGAAAATGTTTGTTTGAAAAAAAAAAGAACCTGGTGAACATCCAAATTCAACAAAATAAATTTTTTCTCAGCTGAATCGGACTATTGAACAAAAAAATAATTTTTAATGATTACATATGTTGAAATGATTCAGTCAACAATACAACAATACAATTATCAATGTGTGTATGGTATATATATTAGAACTTTTTTAGTACGAACCATGCGCACAGGGTGTGCCGGGTGGGCCTGGGCACACCCAAATCAACCCATGCACATTAGCATTATGGTTTGTGTGCCAGTGGGAAGATAGGAAAGATCTTTCTCTTACCGGCTTTTCCATAAGAGAAGTGCTTTTGCACTTCTCTTTCACTGTGCCAGCAGGGAGATCAATGTGCCAGGGCCATATATATGTAGACACACACACACATACATGTGTTTTTGAACTTTAGGGTGCATACCATAATGCAATAGGCTGCATACACCTATCGTATGAACTGTAAACAAGTAAACTTATAAGCAAACAAGCATCCATTGGCAAGAATTCCCCTCACTTCCTGTCCATCATCTACAGTTTTTACTGAGAAGGAGGAAGTAAGGGAAAATCAGCACAGTAAGAACACAGACATTATTATTAATAAAGGCATGTGAAATTAGGAAAATAATTTAGCAAATATATTTAATATGCTATAATTTATATAGTCAAAGGCTTTAGAATATTATGACATGTTTTAACAGTATATCGTTATTAGATTGTTTTATATGATACTGGTCTTACAAGTATGTTGCAAGCCATTTTTAGAATTGTATAAGCATTTTGCTTGTAGTGTTGCAGGTCATTTTATATAACAGAAAGTTACATCCTTCTAATGCATTCTTTTTTTGGAAGTAATCCATTATAAACACATGTCGGCTTTTGTAAGCATGACCTTAACCACTTTAGCCCCAGAAGGTTTTACCCCCCCCATGACTAGGACATTTTTTGCTATTTAGCACTGCACTACTTTAACTGGCAATTGCTGTACCCAAACAAAATGTATATCTTTTTGTTCACGAAAAAAAAAAAAATGTTACTTATATACTATACACACATAGTGGGACTGTGATAGGGCAATCTGTCTGACACTAAATTATACTTGATAGTAACTGACTAACTGACATCACCTGTTACACTAATACAGTGATCAGTGATAATACCATACACTGTCACTGTACAAATGACACTGGCTGTGAAGGGGTTAACATCTCTGGGTAATCAAAGGGGTTAACTGAGTGCCTAACAAGTGTTAATGTGTATATTATGTGCTGCTTTTTACTAAAAATATCTTTGTTCCTTCTACCTGCTTTGCAGAGGTGCCCTGCACCCAGTGGAGGCCGGTGATGTACAGGTAAGTCACTGTGCCTGTAGGAGCTGCCCGCCTGCAGTACAATGAAGGTGGGCAATCCTAAAGAGGTTGAAGAGTCATGGAAGATGAAAGTTCTTGGAAAATATAGGTCTGTGTGATGGACTAACACACTTCAAGTCCTATAGGTGCTTCTGGGAACAAAATATAGGATCTCTGTGTGATGGGACTAACACACTTCAAGTCCTATAGGTGCTTCTGGGAAGAAAATGTAGGTCTGTGTGATGGGACTAACACACCTCAAGTCCTATAGGTGCCTCTGGGAACAAAATATAGGACCTAATAGAGACTTTAGTCTGTGTGATGGGACCTAACACACTCAAGTCCTATAGGTGCTTCTGGGAACAAAATATATGCACTACTTTAACTGTGTGATGGCTATATTGCTGTACCCAAAATATAGGATCTCTGTGTGATGGGACTAACAACAAAATGTATATCTTTTTGTTCACGATCTCTGTGTGATGGGACTAAAAAAAAAATGATGATTACTTATATAGGTCTGTGTGATACTAACACATCAACTATACACATATAGATGGGGACTGTGATAGGGCAATCTGTCTGACACAAAATATAGTATAGGTCTGTGTGATGACTTCAAGTCCTAAGGTGCTTCTGGGAACAAATATAGGACACTCACTTCAAGTCCTATGGGTGCTTCTGGGAAGAAAATGTAGTCTGACTTTCAAGTCCTACTAATACAGACTAACACACTTGATGGGTGCTTCAGGTGCTTCTGGGTGCTTCTGCCTGCCTAACAAGTAGGTGCTTTAATGTGTATATTAGAGAGTCATGGAAGATGAAATTGGCTACAGGCGTCCTGCCTGTAGCCAAAATTTTGTATACCCTTAAAGTATGAAAAATATGGGGGCTGCCATTGCTGACCCATCCTTGAAAATGCTAGTTGACTGGCTGTTTTTTGCTGATCCTCTTGAAATGCTTAATGCTTTCTAAAAGGAGAGGAAATTGGTGCAAATGTAAGCACTGTGTCTGGGTCCCAGGCTTTTGGGGAGGGGGGGGGGGGGGGGAATTAAAATAGAATGTGAAGTAAAAACAATTAATCCATATACAGAAAAGGGCCCATAGAAAGTCCATAAAAATCCATATGAAGTCCACAAAGATGGCAGCATTGTGTAGGAGCAAGAAGGTAGCTCTGGTGGGAGACACTAGAAGAGAACACAAGCGCCTACTAAGTGTAGCTCTGGAAAACTTTAATAGGTTAAAAAGGGTAATGTTACTCACAAAGGTGATAAAATCACAGGCATACAAGTAGTGACACTGCACAATTGATCATCAGCATCATCTAGGACTGAGGTAACACACGTCTGATGGTCCAGGTTGACCAAAGCAGGCTCGGGGTCTGAAGGCTGGTGTGCTGGTTGTTTTTGGCGCTTCTGGATCTTGTGGAACGCACATCGGGGCTGGTGCAATGTCACTTCCCGGATCTGACATGAGGAAGTAAGCGACGCGTTTGCGGAGCATGCGCTCCTTCTTCAGGCAGTAGCAGTGCCATTTTGGAGTGGGGCTTATGAGGGCATAGCGAGGGTGGTGGCATCCTCCAGGGGTCACGCCCCTGGGTGTGCACACTAGGTGGATTGAATTTGCTTGCTTAGTCTGTAGTCTGTAGACAATAGATGTTTCCAGTACATAAAGGTACTAAAATGTATATATATATTTCGAAAAACATATATAAAAGATATACATAAAAAATATATACATACAAGAACCCCACATATATACACACATACTTGAACTGTAAGGATTATTGCTAAATGCATGATAAAACTAAAAGATAAAAAAATAATAATAAATAATGAATAATGATGATTTGATAATAAATATGACAATTTGATAAAAAATATTAAATATGATGATTTGATGAGGAATTGAAAATAATTAATAGCAATTGGTAATAATTAATCCCTAATGCGGCATACACACGATCGGAATTTTGGCCAGCAAAAGACCGATGAGAGCTTTTCATCTGAAAATGCGACCGTGTGTAGGCTCCTAAATTTATGAAGATGTGATTTTTTCAATTCTTTTATTGGATGGGTTTTATAGCAGTAAGTAATAAATATTGTTTGTTTTTTTAATTGTCTGTCCTTTTCTGTTTATAGCATAAAAAAAAATGCAGAGGTGATCAAATACCACCAAAAGAAAGCTCTATTTGTGGGAAAAAAAAAAGGACATGCATTTTATTTGTGTACAGCGTTGCATGACCGCCCAATTGTCAGTTAAGGTAATACAGTGCCATATTGCAAAAAGTGGCCTGGTCATGAAGGGGGGTAAATCAGAGGTCAAGTGGTAAAAGGCACAGACTCATTTTCATATCATAATTATTATTGAGGAATTGATGTTCCTTGTGAAGGAACATATTTTTGGTCACAGCTCCAGATTTTCACCATCCTCTGGTCACAAATGCATACAAGATTCATGGTTTTTCCTTTCAGAGTAAGGAGAGCTTGCATATAAATAAAGCTGTGCTACATAAATATCTGTATACAAGGTCGTGGACACCTGCAAATCATTCATTTTGTGGCAGTATTATTACCACCGTTAAATGATTGCGTGCCTGCTCACCAGCTTGTTTCACAATATAAACAAACCAGGGGGAAACCAGGTGACATCAATGATCATAAATGATGGACCACTGGAGTCTGGCAGAAGAGGATTGTTGGAATAAGCGATCATGTTTATGTCGGATTGACATTGGATTTACATTGCGGTACTTTTTCAGTTGTGTGTATTTATTTATTTACTTTGTAGTTGTTTTTGTGAATGATCAACAAGGCCTTCTATGCACCCCTTATTAATTCACACAGGGGGAAGATTTACGGGGGTTGCTTATATTAAAGGGGGTTTCTATAAGTCCCCCCATAGATCCCTATATCTACTGAGCAGTGATATGTATATGATGCCTTTGTCTCCATCAATATGAGGACAAGGTGTCTTGCCAGGTGTTAACACCTGGCAAGATACCCTTCTCAATGTTCAGCGCATGTGGCCTTGTATGGTCCAAGAGGGAGGCATACACTGGCTGCCCCTCCCTTTCTTGGTCATACCGTCTGCATGCATGCCTGGATAAGGGTCTGGTATGGATTTTAGGGGAAACACATACATTACATTTACATTTTTTTCTATTATAATTTTTTTTACCTGAAGTTCCCTACAAATTCATACCAGACTCTTATAAAAAAAAAAATAGAATGTTTTTATTTCTATAGGTCACTTTTGCAGCAAGTTCTGTACATCCTACATGTGCACCACTTCACATGAAGGAACAATGAGTCCCCAGGCATGTTTTTTTTTTTTTTTTTAAAGGAATTGTATTGTATTGTAAATGTATTTTAATTTTGCCCTTTAAGCCTTATAAACACACTCACTTTCAGATAAACATTTTTTTTTTTATGTTTTTTTTGCATTGGTACATGTCCTCAATGGCAGTTCCCAGCTACCCATGTCATTATGTTAAATAAAGCTTGAAAAGTTGCTTTGTAAGAGCACTAGAGCTTAGTGGCAATTCAATTGCTATGTTTGGGGATTGCTGATTTGTTTCAATTGTTCTGCAAATATCCAGCAAATCAAACTTTTCTTGGTTTGCTCATCACTAGTTGTAATAAAATAAATTACCAAAACCAATCAAAGGAGCTGGAAATTATAATTCTAGGGGTACTTTTCTACAAATCACTTCCACTTGCCATAGTTACAGGGAAGTGCCATGTATTAATTTTTTTTATTATTATTTAACTATTTTAGGTTTTTAGGAATACTTGGCATGTTTAAATTGCAAAACTGGTTGGGTATCAAATATACACTGTATATGGTAGAAAATGGTAGAAAAAAATGATATTAGCACACAGGTACTAATATTATGTATCATTTGTCCATGTGTGAATTTGGTCTGGTCTCCAAGCCTGACCCCTTAGTGTGAAAATATCTATACCTAAATAAAACATTCCTGACAGAATATAAACAAAATAAATACACTCCTAAAATAAGATCGATCCTGTAGGAATGTGGACAAACAGAACAGTAAGGGAACTGCACAAATGGCCCAACCTTGTGTCTTGAAACATGTACTGAAAAAAAATCAACAAATTAAATATTCTCACCTTTATTTCAAGAGCAGCGCCCGTGTGAGAAAGCCCAAAGGACCTATGTCAAGATATCTAAGAAATTCTTTAACTCTTTTCTTTCCTCAGCTGCTCCACAGAATTGAGGTGTAAGCTTTCTGGAGATCTTTGTGACACCAAATTAGACCAAAAGACCATTGTACTCCCACATACTTTTGCTCTTGGTAGACACCCCATGGATGCTTCCAGACTGTCCAGACCTCTTTCTCAAGAAATAGTCCTCCATCCTGTTTGATGGCTTGACTGTTGAAGCCCATGTCCTGAGGGCTCAAGATTATCAGATCCTATCATTCTTATGCTTCTCCATGCTGGAAGTTCCACTTCTCACAGGCTCTACCATGGTACCTGGAAAATCTTGGTGTGCATGGAGGCAGTTCCCTCTTAGATGATGGTCCAGGAGAAATATTCTGGACTTTCTTCAATCTGATCTTGATGAGTATTTGGCCTTGAGCACCATCTTGGTTTTGGCTAGGCTCCTTAAGTAACCACTGACCTCTAACTCGTGGGGGTTGCTCTCCAGTGACACTGTGGAATCCTAACCTTGTTTTACCATTCCTCAAGGAATCTACTTTTAAGCCTATCAGGGACAATGGCTTGACTGACCCTACGCATAAGGTGATTTTAATTTTTGTAAATCTGTCAAATAAATAAAGTCCATTTTCTGGGCTAATAGGCTAGGGGATTTAAAAATAGCATAAGGGGTTGAAAATGCCCTGGCAAATATGCACTAATTAAAAATAGATAAAATAGATAAATAAAAAAATGCAATTTTTCAGAATAAGTGATTTTTTAAATGCTTAATTGGGAAAAAAATTTGGACAAATGACATGTAATTGATAGCTTATTTGTTTTAAAAAAAAAAACAGCACACAGACCCCTCCAGGGTCTTCTATGTATGTGTGTGTGTGTGTGAGTGAGTGTGTGTGTGTGGGGGGGAGGGGTCTGTGTGCTATTTTTTTTCCGGCTTAAGAAGCCAGCAATGAGATGTTGTTGGCCAGCAATTTAAATGGTATAATTTTTTTTCTTTGTAAATATCACTTTTGCTGTAGCATATGCCACAGTAAGAATAAAGAAATGTGCTTAGTGTCTCCCCAAAACACATACCCTTTGAGTCTTGTAGAGATTTTAAGGGGGTACCCATGCAAAAGAACAAAAGAAATGTGTGAAGTCCCCCAGGAACTCTATACCAGGCCCTTGCGGGTCTGATGTGGATATTAAGGGGTAAAGCAAAAAAAATACTAGACCCTTAATCCGAGCATGCAACCTGGCTGATCAGGAAAGGGGGATAAACAAGCATGCAGCCCTACCCCCCCCCCCACCAACCATACCAGGCCACATGGGGGGTTGATGAGGACAAAGACCTCTTTCCTACAACCATGGCCAGGTTGTTGTAGGGGTCTGCAGGTGGGGATCTTATTGGAATCTAGAGCCTCCTTTTAACAAAAAGTGACCCTACTCATGCACAAAAAACTAATTGTAACCTAGAGATAAAGACACACTAATGTTTGTCCTTTATTAAAAAAAAAAAAAAGTTTCTCATTGTAAATCCATTGTCAATCATGCTGTCCAGTGATGCAGATTCACACCAACCATGATACCTGTTGACTGTCAACATGCTAAAAGACAAAGATCTCCTCCGCCAGGACACATCTCATGCATTTGCTTGTCATCTGCTGAAAGACAAGTCCGGATGACAGCTGTTATATAAAAGGGGTGGTGTCTCCTGGGTGATGTAATTTATCATATATGGACATAACCCTATCTGGGCAATAATGCTACTGCCCCAGCAACATCATTGCCCATATATGGTCATGTCCTAGATTGACATGACACAATATAGTGAGAGTGCAAGGATGTTTTATTGCGTCCTTCGACCCCCAAGTGTGAGCCGTCCCATTGTTTAAGTAAAACGACCAGACAGCAAGTGGTTGAAGCAGGGTTACTAGATATCTATTTTAAAGTAAACAGCTGGTGACAGTTGTAATAAGGACATTTGATTGCAACAGGAGCAATTGGGGTCCAGGTATTTGATAACTATTGAAACAGAGTGGTGGGTATATTCATAGGAAATGGTGGAAACTAGACCACTAATGCTAGGTGATAATTGTAATTGGTGGACTTGTCTACAACACATACTGACAATTATAAATAAAAATTTTTTTTTGAAAATTTTTATTGGAAATTTTCACTGTGAAAGTACAAAACAGCGCCATTGGGGCATACCCCGGCCAATTGGTGCACATAGCCATGTGCATAACAGCGTACAACTCACTGTGTATCTCAAAACTAAAACATATATAGCTATAACTAAAGAACCAAAACAACCACAAATTCAGTACGCAGGTTTCACATGGTAGGATGATGGTAGGAGATATCTTTTCCTGTGGAACTACTCTTCCCTCCCATCCATCTGAGCTGGATGTAATGGGAATGGTTTGGATTAGGTGTGATCAATGGACTAACCCCACTACTCACTTTTCTGGGGCATGGAACTCAACAGGGCCAGGTAATTATGAAATGTATTTAGCCAGGGCGATCCCCCATGGGCTGATCATCCATCGTAGACTCTGAGTCCGTCCACAAGTGTCAAACTTTTTCATATTTTTGAGACATCCTCGGGACAAATATGTTGCTTTGTAGAGGGGTATCATTGTATTGATTAATATTTTCCATGATGACAGGGTGGGGGATTGTCTGACTTCCATTTTAATACTATGGCTTTCCTCGCATAAAATAATAGGATACTTATTAGAGTACAGAATGCTTTAGCTAACGCCAGGTGTTCCACAAGGCTGAGGAGGCAAACACTGATTGTCAGAGGGATAGGTATGGTAGTTTACCCATGAATAAATTGAGTTACCTCCCTCCAGTACTCTTGAACAGGTAGGCAATCCCAGAATATATGTAGGAAGACTGCAGGGGTGCCAGAGCATCTCCAGCAAGCAGCTGATGAGGTTGGGAAAATGCGGTGAAGGCATTGGGACGTATAGTATATTCTGTGCAGGATTTTGAATTGGATTAGCTTGTCCCTAGTTGCAACTAGTGGCTGAAGCAGGTAATCCCACATGACTTCCCAGTCTTCATTGTCCAGCTCCTGCACCTCCGCCTGCCACAGATCATGCAACCAATCCAATCTAACCTGAATGGATGGCAACAGTACTCAGTATATTTGAGATAGTGGCTTTGAGCGTTCAGCATAGTTTAGTAGCGTTTTGAGATCATCCTGCTCCATCCGGAGCTGAACCGATTTAAATTGTGATTCAAAGGCTTGACAGAGCTGCTGGAGCCCGAAGAAAAAAGAGTTTGTCTTTCAGTCTGTCAAAAGTGAACAACCCAGAACCATCACAGATACCCTTCAAGTATTTGATGCCCCTGCCAGCCCATAATTCGGGGTCTGGTAGAGAGTGAAATTTCCTCAGCCTGGGATTACACAAGAGCGGTGTATTAGGGGACCATGTGGCTTTCACCAGGTTAGGTTTTATTACCATAAATAAAAAAATGACTGCACTGCAAGATGTAAACTAGCTTGACAATATTACAGTGCTGTATGAGTAAACATGAGGAGATGTGCACATTGTAAAATAAAAATTGATGCGACTTAACTGAAAAAGTAAAACATTTTTTTTAGTTGGAAAAGTCCATTGTGAAAAAAATGTAATGATCAATCAATAATCAGTCAATCGTAGAAGGTGAGAAAATGAAGTTAGACAAAGATTCAAATCAAAATCAGCTCCATATAGCGAATCAATCTATAAAAAGGTCCTCTATGCTTGAATAGTGACACCACTCTTGTAACACCCAAGAAAATAGTGGCCTGGTATAGGAAAGCCTCCACCACCGAGAAATACTGCCGCTTACCAGAAAGTAAGATCTCCTATTATGGAGATCACTGAAGCCTATGGCTTGTTTCCCCAGCCACGGGTCTCTAAGGATGGTCAGATAGTTTTTCTCTGGGTACTGGATGGAGATTCTCAATATGATCATATGGACCCCATGTAGAGATAAAAGCATAGAATCTCCATAGTGTATCACTCAAAAACAATTTATTGAAGGATAAAGAAATACACTTACAGGAATGTTGTAAATAAAAGCGTGTAGATAAAAGATATAGCCGGCCGGCTCACAGTTGCTGCCCGTTGCTTCCGGGTCTAGCGCGGTATTGTGGTGACGTCATCACGCCGCTCCTCCCTACGCCGTTTCGTCACAGATGACGTCTTCCAGGGGCACGGGCAGCATGCTGACTCACCACCTTAAATAACAAAACAAAGGAGACGCCCAGCTCTGAATTACTGAAGCGCCGCCGCATGTCCACCATTTTGGACGAGGGCAAATAGCCCTTATATTAAAATCGCAATGTTAGTAATGAACAAGGGGAATGGAATTAGCATTTAGAATGAAATACCTAGTGAAAAGCCTATAACAGGCGTCAACTAGATATGCATAGCTTTCCCCAAATCGCTGAAGTTCATCAAAATTAAAAATATAATAAATTAACTGTAGAAATTAAAACTATATTCAAAAGATTAATGACTCTAAAAAAGCAAAAAATTACAAACATGACACGGAATATATAAATTATAGTCTAGTCCCATAATAATAGGGAAAAGTGATGTTGCAATAAGTTGCAGGTATTAAATATCTGGTAGGGTTCAGAAAAAATATATATTACTGGTATATTAGTACCTAGGAGTCTATGTATTACCCCAAACAAATACTGTCCCCACAGTAGAAACCTCTACTCAATTAAACAGAGACAGTATAAATAGCTTATAAAACCAAAAATAAAACTGCATCACCAGAAAAAAGAAAAAAGTTTTATAACAATACTACTCTTGTTAGTCGAAGAAAAAACTCCATATATTTTGCCCTATTTCTGCCACATTTAAAAAAAAAAACGAATTAATGAAAAATACCTATGAGATGGGCTCCAGGAACTCAGAGCCAGTTCACAATTGAAATTAACTGTTATCAATAAAGGCGTTGACGTCAGTATCTACATTCAGGCCGTATGGGGTGTAGCAATGGACCCTATATATCCATGACATCTCTAGCCTGGACAGTTCTCTTACCAAAGAGCCCCCTCTCCAGTGGGCACTATATTTATCTATTCCTAGGAATAGAGTATTAGCTGGATTGCGATCATGGTGGATCGCATAATGCTTGGAGACTGAATGGAATTTAAATCCATTCTTGATATTAGTGATATGTTCTCCTAGGCGCACCTGCATGGAACGCTTGGTCCTCCCAATACACTGGTGCATCACACCAGTAGAACTACAAGTGATAAAGGGTTCTATTTTGTGGACAATGGATGTACTTGTGGAAATAAAGGTCTCAGTTTTCTTTTGTTTGCTTTTATTAAAGGTGCAAACCTGACACCTACGGCACTGATGGTATCCCGACAAATTCTGAAAAAAGGAAACTTTTTTCACAGGAGGATCAACTGCGTTGGGGGCAATCCTATCACGAAGGGATGGAGTTCCTTTGGAAATCAACTCAGGATGGGGGGGTAAAAAAGTTTTAATGATGTTATCATTACCCAAAAGGTGCCAGTGTTTACACAAAATCTTCTTGAGAACATAATGTTGTGTTGAAAATTTTTTCGCTCCCATTGCTACTCCTCGTAGTTGGCGAAAATAATATTGATCAAACCAAAAATAATTGTGGCTTGCCGCATATTCAAGTAAATCAATAATAAAAGCACGCTGTTGAACTGGGAGGGTAGATGAAACGTTTAGATAGTATTTGACTGCCGCTATCCCTAGATCGTGAGGTATGACTGTATATAAAAATGTTACAACAGCCGTCACTATCAAAGGTTTTAAACCCGACAATAAATTGATTACATGCTTGGTGTCTCTAATGTAAGAAGGCATGTCTCTCACCAGAGGTTGTAAGAAGTAGTCTATATACTTACCCACCCGGGACGTAATGGAATCTATACCACTTACAATCGGACGTCCCGGGGGGCAAGTAAGACTCTTATGGATTTTAGGCAAGATATACAATACCGGTGCCCGTGGGGCTTTAGGGATCAGAAAA
This sequence comes from Lithobates sylvaticus, assembly GCA_028564925.1. Classification (NCBI taxonomy): domain Eukaryota; kingdom Metazoa; phylum Chordata; class Amphibia; order Anura; family Ranidae; genus Lithobates; species Lithobates sylvaticus. Next base: position 390,205,331 of record CM053029.1, on the reverse strand, counting down.
AGTTTTTCTTTTTCGATCAAGATATTCATCTGAAAGCCTCTCTCTACCAGTACTTGTAGGGACTTCTTATATTGAAAAATGGGATTACCTGCCAACCTTACTTAAGTATCCTCATCATTCACTATATTCCACATTTCTTGAAGGTAATTACTATGATCAAGTATGACGATTCCTCCCCCCTTATCCGCAGGGCGGATTACCAGATCCTTGTTGTTACACAACAGATCAAGACCTTCTTTTAGTTTTTTATCCATTTTTTGGTTAGGGATCTTAATTGATTCCAAATCCCTAAGAACAACGTCCCTGAACACCCTCAGTGAGGGTGCCAGAATGCCAGGGAGATTAAAGGTCGAAGAGTTAGCCAATCCAGAATGTTGAAAAATCTGATGGCTAGCTACATTTTGTATAGAGGGGCGATTCGCGAAGTGTCGTTTGATGTTAATCTTACGGACATACTTGTGTATGTCCATAAAGGTTTGAAATTTGTTAAGCTTTTTGGGCGGTGCAAACTTCAAACCTTTACTGAGTAGAGCTTGTTCAGAATCAGTGAGGATCTGGGAGCTCAAATTAAAGATACCATCTCCCTTCAACTCCTTTGTTTTTTTAGAGTGTGTCCTCCTCCCCCTCTGCTTCCTCTTTGTTTTCTACCTGTCGTTTTACCCCTTGATTGGGCCTGTGAAAACCCCAATACTGTTGTACCTGGTTCTCATCATGATTTTTACCAAAATAGTCCCCTTATGAACCAGGCCTTGGGGTACCCTTGGATCCCCCATTATGGCCAGAAGTTACAGGGCCACAATAATTGGAACCCTCTTTACCCTTAGTGGGAAGAAACGGTTATGTGTATCCACACCAAATTCATGTTGGCGGTAGGTTTCTTCTCCACTATAGTATGGGTGATTTCCATTAAGTGAATCATAGTGGGGTTGAATACCATATGAATTATGTGGTGTCCTATCAGGGCCTCTAGAGTAATAAGAGGGATCTCTACCATATTGGTATTGTGGTCCCTGATTATAAACATGGCCATAATTACGATCATGATTGTCAATTTGCTTGTATGTGGGGGGTTGGTTCCAAGGAGGATTAGTGTATTGTCCTCTTTTAGTTGGTCCGAAACTCCTCTGTGGCGACTTATAAGATAAGCGTCTTCCCTTTTTCCCCCCTTTTGTACTAGTTTGAGCTTTCTTTGGAGTTTTGCGTATCTGATTACCCATAGGTATATGTTTAACCACCCCAGGAGTTGTTAATGTAGTCTCTTCACCACTGTGTGTCCTCATAAGATCCCAAATGTTGCCGACTCCAGGACTACTGATGCACTGGTATCGTTCGAGACCAGCCAATTGTGGGCATGGGTGAGCATCGCTGCCAAGTAGTACATGTGTCCAGGGCCTGCATAGAATTTTCTTGCTAAATCTGTCTGGATGTGATTGCCATAGGAAGGAAGCCACTAGGGAATCTAATTGTTGGAAAAGGGTTTTAGGTATTCAGACCGGGGAGTGCCTTAAAATATACAATAGAACTGGAAGCAGTTTCATTTTAATTAAGTTAATTTTTCCTATAAGGGTTAGTGGGAGATTTGACCAGGCCTTTAACTTAGATTGACACCACTGCATCACTGGGGACAAATTATGTTTACTGAACCCCTGAGTGTTGGGAGAGATATTGATCCCTAGGTATTTAATGGTACTTGCCCATTGCGGAGGTAAATTAGGATTACTCAGCTGCTTCCCCCCTGGAACTATGGGAAGAATGAGTGACTTGCTCCAGTTGGTGTGGAGGCCAGAAAGAGTTGCAAAGTGATCCAGGATCTGGAGTGCCACAGAAAGTGAAGGGCCCGGGTCTTGCAAAAAGGGGGTTAGCCCCTGTACACACGATCGGACATTCTGATGACCAAATCCGTTGGATAATTTCCGTCGGATTTTGTCCGAAGCTGGTGTTGCCTACACACGGTCGGACAAAGTTGTCGGAATTTCCGGTCGCCAAGAACGCCGTGACGTAAGCCATGTACGATGGGACTAGAAAAGGGGAGTTCAGCACCACGTCCGGCACCCTTTGGGCTCCTTCTGCTGATTACGTGTTTATCGCATGTTAGTAGAAGTTTGGTTAGAGGCGATTTGCGCTTTTCAGACTGTTGCTTCAGCTGTTTATTGGTGCTTTCTGTTAGTCCGTTCTGACCAGCCAACCGTTTTGAAGCCATGTTTCGTGTACGTACTCGTCGTAAAGTTCGTGCTGTGCAGGGGCTTGGTGTTGGGCTTTTAGCTTTGACACAAGCCCAGTCCATAAACAGGGCGAGGAGGAGTTCATGGACCAAGAATTGGTTGGTCCAGGGTGAACAATTCTTGCACATGCCTTTGCTTCGTGAGATCCGGGAGAATAATCCTGCTGATTTCAGGAATTATCTCAGGTTGATGGACCATCTGTTGGCTTTGCTGACCCCTTATATCAGCAGTCAGGATACCTGCATGAGGCAAGCCATCACTGCGGAGCAAAGGCTAGTTGCCATGTTGAGGTACTTGGCGACAGGGAGAAGCCTTCAGGACCTCAAGTTCTCCACAGGCATCTCCCCCCAGGCTCTGGGGATCATTATTCCAGAGACCTGTTTTGCCATCATACAGGTCCTGTAGAAGGACTATATTAAGGTAAGATTTCTTCTTTAACATCACATTATATGTATTTACTGTTTGCTAATAGATTGTATTTCTTTCCTCGTTCCCTAATTACCAGGATTGCAATATGCTGTAATATGCTGTGCCCCTTTGTCCTCATGCATGCTGGAAGCTTTTAATGTTTTTTTTTGTCCTTCATGCATATTTGCCTTCACTAACCTCCCCAGCATGCTCTCCTGGGCCCATACACCTATAGCTTAGTCACTTAGCAATGTATTTTGCCTGCTCCATAGTAGTGCTTACCGTAAACACTCCCTAAAATCTCTACAAATGTTATGTGTGTGTGCCAGATGTTTTTTTTGGTGGGCTAAACTCATTAGGAACCCCCCTCCCCCAACTGCTAGGTCAGCTGATACCAATCCTCTATATGCTGACTTTGCCAAACCCAATACACACTTTACCTACCTCTTTAGTGGTCAGATTAATGGATGAATTCACCAAAGCATGTAGTGAAAAGGCCTGCCTCAATTCTTTCAAAGGAAATATATATATATATAATATTCCGCGCTTAGGTAGGATATAAGTAGGTTGCAGCCACCCCAGGAGAAAGAAAGGGAGCTGACCTTAGGAGGGGCTTCAATACTTTTAAAATATGAATGATGATACTGAGTTCAGGCGCTACCTAAAACATGAGAAAATAGGATCAAATGTGTCACCATATATAAGTGGGTAAGATGAAAAAGGCTTATTGGATGCCTTACTAGTGCTACTAAAAGCTACTGTGATGTGCCCAAGATGCACTAACTGACACCCAGTGTTCACACTGTAATCCTATACCTATATTATCAAACATAGAAAGGAGCATGGAGGAAGTAGTGGTAGTTTAAACAATGTGTACCAAATCAAAGGTTTGTTTCTGGACCAATATAAATATTTTGAATGTACCATAAACGTGTTCGTGCCTTACATAACCTGCACCATGTAAACCATTGTCAGTGACACAGTGCTGTATGGTATGCACAGATTAATAAAGAAAGTGCTGGGGACTTTCGGCTGAGCTCCTAACGGCCCCGTCCCGCTGTAGCGCTGTTTGTGAGCTGGGTCGGGGGAGCCGGCGGCGGAGTTGCTTCTGACAAACTCATACCATAGTGCATATATGCAAGATTTGGGATGGGAACGAGATAAGTGTATTTTTGACGTCTAGTGATGTAGCTATGTTTGCCTTTGTTCATTTTGTATCTATTGCTATGGGCAGAGCATTACCCAAAATACCTATAAACAATGTAATTGGCATCAGATGGGAGCGTCATAGGTTAATTTAGCCTGTGCGTACCACCCCACTATGACTCTATTGGCTTGGACCAAGTACATACCAAATTCTGGATTGGTTGCCCCGGACTGAAAGGGGGTGGATCTCTTTGGGCGCTCGCCTATACATAGAGTGAGGTGTAGTTGCGTGGCACCGCCGCTGAAGACGTCTATGACGAAACGGGTACGACGGAGCCATGCAATTACGCCTATATGTCACTTCCGGAAGCACGAGCTGTTGGAGAGCAGCCGGAGCACAAGCCTCTCGCCCACAGCACACACACTTCCTTGAAGGACGCTCGTCTATGCCCTTAGCCCTGCAAGTAGGATTTTTTTGCTTTAATCCAGCAGGCCTTTCGGCAGCATCCTTTATTTTTATTTTTATTTTTATATCTTAATTTTTAATTTTGTTTTTATAAGTGTGTTCTGTGCAACATATATACTTTTTAAGAAACAGAACTGGTTTTCTCAATAAAAGGAAGTTCTGGTTGGAAAATATCACACTATGGGAGTTTTTTTGTCTCTCCCCCTATGAGGATAATATCTAATATACCATCACATTCAAGAGCCCAATACCATCAAGCAGATCCCGGTAGAGGAGCAACAGGATTCAGAGCTGATAACCGTTCGAGCCAGAGTGTGATCTACGTGCCTGTTACCCCTGCAGGGGTGCAGGGAGCTGGTGAGTGGGATATCTTGTGGGGGAGCACCCAAGTCACTCTGAATACCCGTGAGCACAAACAAGTCACTTTCCTGCAACCCTTAGCCTTGGATCCTTCAAACCCAATATTATATGTGTTGGTCTTTCCTCCTTATACTGTTATACTGTTTTATCCCTGGTTTATGTGCTTTGTTTATGGTCCTTTTGTTTAGGACTCTGGTACCACTACAAGTGGCCCTAACACTAGCCCCTATATATGGGCATGATTGCATCTGACACACTGATAGACTACCACTTCTGAGTCAGACCATAAGGACTTAACTCTTGGATGCTAACTAACTATACTTGTTTATGCACTTATTATATATTTTTTATATATCCTTTTGTGTCACATTAGCACATACGTCTATTTATATTTAAATTTGTACACGGGTTTATGTATTTATGTATGTATATAACATAGATATTCTTCTTTACCACCCACAGCCCCCTGAGGGGTGGAGACCTCTATACATATGGTGATTCACACAATTTATTAATCTGTGCATACCATACAGCACTGTGTCACTGACAATGGTTTACATGGTGCAGTTTATGTAAGGCATGAACACTTTTATGGTACATTCACTTGTGCAAAATATTTATATTGGTCCAGATACAAACCTTTGATTTGGTACACATTGTTTAAACTACCACTACTTCCTCCATACTCCTTTCTATGTTTGATAATATAGGTATAGGATCACAGTGTGAACACTAGGTGTCAGTTAGTGCATCTTGGGCACATCACAGTAGCTTTTAGTAGCACTAGTAAGGCATCCAATAAGCTTTTTTCATCTTACCCACTATGGTGTCACATTTGATCCTATTTTCTTGTGTTTTAGGTAGCGCCTGACCTTAGTATCATCAATCAATACTTTCAAATGCTACTGTTCAATATTTTTAGGACTCCTATTATTATCTTGATAGGTAATAGCAGAATGTAAAAATGTGCTTCCATTTGTTCATTTAGTGCTACATTTTTGGTATTATGACACTTCTTACCTGTCCGTTGGGCTGCCAATAGTGTAAAGTAAGGAGGGTCTGGCCAAACTATCCCACATTATTTAGGCATTCAGCTCTCAATAAAGTGGAAAGGGTTACCTGTCCAATAAACCTGTAAAACCCCATATTTTTTGCAATGGGCCATCAGATGGGGGGAGAGGGGTGAGGAATCTGCTAAGGGAACATTATACTTTGGTTTTAAATACTGATTTCCCAAAATGTTATACTGATCTTGGCCCAAAATATTTGTTTCAAATCTGCTTGCAATGTTTTTCTTGTTTGACTCCACAGTTTCCTTCAACGCCACAGGAATGGCAGACTGTGGCCTCCCACTTTGCCAGCCGTTGGGACTTTCCCAACTGTGGAGGGGCAATTGATGGGAAACATGTCCGCATCGTCCCACCCCCCAACTCGGGGTCCTACTATTATAATTACAAGGGGTATAATAGTATCATGATGTTGGCAGTGGTGTCAGCGACATATGACTTCATGTATGTGGACGCAGGAAAAAATGGCCGGATGGTGGAGTCATCGCGCAGACGGAGTTCTACTGGCGTCTCCAGAGTGACAGTCTGGGCTTGCCACCTCCAGAGGAGAATGCGGAAGGACTCGTCTTCATCGCGGATGAGGCGCAGATGAGGCGTTCGCGCTGTCAAGCCATCTGCTGCGGCCTTTCCCGATGAGGACCCTCACCCCGGACCAGAGGGTCTTTAATTTCCGGCTGTCCAGAGCCCAAAGAGTAGTGGAGAACACTTTTGGGATAATGGCCAGCCGGTTCCACCTATTTTTGACACCCATCCACATAGCGGAATATAAACTGAATCATATTGTGCTTTCCTGCTGCATTCTGCACAATTTAAAAAAAAAAAACACTCACTGAACTATGTGGTCTCAGTTGCCCGTCCTGGCTTGCCCCCCCAAAACGCCTGCGAAGTCATATCAAGATATATGGAGCACTTTGTGGGTAGGGGGGGGGGGGGGCATTGATATGCCAGACAATGTCTGAGAGGCATTATTTTAATAAATTTTTCTTTTAAACTGAAATAATATTTGTTTTCATTTACTGCTTGGGTTTGTTTTAGGTGTCTCCTAGCTTATTTAATGATTTATTTTTGGCAAACCCACTTTCTGGGCAAGATGAGGTGACAGTCTCTTCTTCATAAAAATTATCTTCTAATGTTGTGGGTCTGCTACATACAGCTATTTTTTGTAGTTAAGGTATGTAGTGCATTACTGACAAAAAGATTACTAATTTTCAGCACCATGACAGAAATGTGTGGAGTCCTGAAAATGGCATGATTGGTGGTAAATTAAAAAGCACTGTGAGTGTTATTTACTAAAGGCAAATCCACAATGCACTACAAGTGCACAGCAAAAGTGCACTTGAAACTGCACTTGGAGTGCAAAGTGGCCTTTAGTAAAAAACACCCATTGTCACAAAAAACAACAAATCTACTACAAATACTGCTTTTGGGCTTTTGAATAAGGAAGCCACACATTGTTGATGATTCGACTTTTTACTTCAAGCACATTCACATGTGCGTTTATAAAAGGGTTTTACAACAAACCAACATATTTGGTGTATATAACATTATTTTTGCTAACATTAATATAACTTGCCGCTTTTGTGTAAACAGGCATAAGAACACAGGAATTTACAAAGTTCAACTTTGAAAAGTGAAGACAATATCAGACATGAGTATGTCCAAACTGTGCCTTCATCACATAGGGTGTCACCCCTGTAAAAGCCACATTTAGAAGATGCACACAAATTGTGAATCAAATTGGGCATTTTCTTCCTGAACCCATGCCTAGAATGTCAAAATATGCAATCTCCCATCATGGGTGATCAATGTACGTGTTTTGGGGGTGCAACCCCTTCACCTCAGCCACTTTAGTAGCAAGGAAGGGGTTACACCCACAAAACGTGTACATTGATCCCCCATGATGGGAGATAGCACATGTTGACACACTGTGTGCATCTTCCAAATTTGGCTTTTCAAAAAATATATCATTTAAAAAAAAAAAACGAAAATGGATGCTAGCTAGTTTTGGGTGTTTCAGATTCTCCCTAAAACATCAATGATGTTCTTCATTTTTTGTTGAACATCATTGATGTTTTTCTTGATATCATCTAAACCGCGATTGCACCCCATTATCTCCCAGATAAGGATCTGGGCACTTTCACTGGTAAAATGCGATTCTTCTTCCACAACATCCACATCACCTAAAAAGAAACAAAAAAAAACACAGTGTATTATAAATATGCAGGCATACATTGATTAGCTTACTTGAAGCTGTGGTCTCAAACACTCACCTGTTGTGGTGCCAATTTCTACAATTTCTACAATCTCTCCTTCCTCCTCCTTCTCTGCTTCTGGTGTTGGTATTTCCCCTTCTTTGGGAGGTGTGGGTTCCCTGGTGTCCTCAGACGTCCCGAGTCTTCTCTCCCCTATGAGAATGTAAAAAAGGAATACTTAAAGTGGATGTAAACCCACAATTTTTTTTTTTGATGTCATGATGTAGAGAATAGGATTTCTTTTCATTTGAGCCCAGTGTTGCCACACAGATTTACTCGAGACCTGAGCAATCCTCTTTTATTGTTCAGTTAGAGAAATCTTGACAAAATCTTGAAAACTTTATCAAAAACGCCCCCTTGATGTGAGTGACAGGTGATTTACATATCATGCACTAGCCTAAGACAGGCACAGCCTGTGTAAAAAGTTCACAATTCACATCCCCCTCCCCTTCCCTCCAGCTCTCCCAGGATTGCCTGCCTTTACTGGGTTTTGACTGGATGTTTCTCATCATAGGATGCAGTGAACAGTCAGCAGACTATAGACAGACAAGTGATTTAGGGGACATGTATGTAGTCACAGCTGGGCAGAGTAGAACATCCAGTGATCTGATGATAACCTGTCTCAGGCTAGTGCATGAGATATATAAATCACCTGTCACTCACAGCAAGGGGGCATTTTTGACAACGTTTTCAAGACTTTGTCAAGATTTCTCTAACTGAACAATAAAAGAGGATTGCTCAGGCCTCGAGTAAATCTGTGTGGCAAGACTGGGCTCAAAAGAAAGTACATACTGTCTGGCAACCTCCCGGTTTCCAGGCACTCTGCAAAGAGTTGAGTTATTCTAGGGACCAGTAGAGTTTTATATCATTCCCTGCATAGTCCATCTGGACCTGAGGATTTGTTGTTAGGTAAGGAGTAGATTGCATTCTCTTACGGGCGTATCTAGTGTGTCCCTGTCAACCTCAGAAAGAAAAGGCAAGGTAATCCCCCCAATTCCTAAAGTATGGCTGCAACCGGGGTAGGGCTCGGATCATCATATAGTTTGCTATAGAAAAGCTGAAATTCCCTCAGTATACCCTCAGGGTCTGTAGTTTGACTACCCATGGAGGTCTGGATCCTAGGAATTACTGTTTGGAGTGAAGGTTCTGCCACCAGGTTGGCTAATAGTTTACCATTCTTGTCCCCTGATTGAAAAAGTTTGGCAACAAACTTCTGCATATCAGATTGCACCAGTGAGGTATAATGGAGTTTTAAAGCTCTCCTCGCTTGGGCTAGGGATAAATAGTTTTCAGGTGTGGAATGCTCCATGAAGAGCCCTGACGCTACTTTTTAGTCTTCTTTCAATTGAGAGAACTGTGTTGTGAAACCATATCTCACAGCCTTGATAGCGGATATATACTCCCCGCGGGCATGAGCCTTGCCTGCCTCCCAAACCACGTCAAGGGAAGATGAGCCCTCATTGAGTGTCCAGTATTTTGTAAGCTTGGGTCCCACTACCTCCTGGATAAGTCCTGTCCTCTGGATGCTTCCACCGCCAAACCCCTTGAAGACCAAGAGTGTCTGTTCATAGTACCAGTTCAGGGTGGGCAGATCTAAGAGGATTAGAAGTATCTTTAGTATGGTCTAGGATGGCGTTAAAGTCCCCCCTGACTATAGTTTTGTGAACCTGGAGGGGGGCGAGTATTGTGTAAATGGTATACAGGATAGAGGCGGGATATACACATTAACCATTGCCCCCCGGCGCTGAACATACATTTCAAGAATTAAAATAAGATAGCATCCCCTAGGATCAAGGAAAACCTGTTCCACCGAGCAATTGAGTGTGGGATGTTTGCAGGCTTCCGAGAGAATCTTGTCCCTGTCCCGATAATTGAGGAAGCGGACCAGTAAAGGCCTGGGAAGGTTCCCTGGGATGGCACGGCCCGTGGGCACCCGATTGGCCCTTCCAACCACGTAGGTAGCAGGGTCATCTGTAAGGCCTAGGAGATTTTTAAAGAACTCCCCTGCGAATGCAGCCGGATGTTAGCCCTCCTCTTTCTCAGGCAACCCCAGGACCCTGATATTATTGCGCGAGTTGGTTTTTTAGCATCATCTGATTTTGCGACAAGGGACTGTACTGTGCGCTGCAACTCAGAAATGGAGGTGGCATGGGTGGCTGTAAGATCTTTGGTGGCCATTACTCTGGACTTGGTTTTGGTCATTCTCCCCCTTATTTTGTCAAGGTCATTCCTTATAAGATTACACTCCTCAGCAAGATGGTCGATGCGCACCAGCAGCGAGGTCCCACTCTGCTCGATCGCAGCAAGGATCATGGCCGTACTGTCCTGAGATAGCAGAGCAGACTCCTCTGTCACCAGAACCTCCCCAAGACCCATCTCTAATTCAGCCAGCAAGGCCCGGAGTTATCTGACCAGTATATGATCTGACTGCAGTGAAGGGGGCTGCGGTAGCCGCAGTGAAGAGCGGCCCTGGAGTTCCTCATCCCCTTCTTTAAGGGAATACATCTCTAATAAGTCTCCAAAGGTGACCCCTATAGAGGAAAGACATTCGTGTCCAGAACAGCAACCCAGAGGCAGCAGGTAACCCACGTTGGCAGCAGGTAATGAGCCCTGAAGGAGCGCAGTCCAGGCAGGCAGTCAGTAGACCAGCAGCCTCCCACCTGGAAACAAACACCCTGGCAGAGACAGTTCATTAAGGATGATAGGCCGGGAGTACCAGGTAGGGAAGGCCCAAGGCAGGGGGCACTTGGAAGGATTTTCATATTTGGACATTAAAACTCTTTTCTTCCAGATGAAAAAAGGGCCCCCTTGTTCTCTCGGATGACCTTAAGGTGAATAACTTTATACTGAGTTCACTATATGTAGCATTTATGTATTTATACATGTTGATCAGGGATGAGCCGAACACCCCCCTGTTCGGTTCGCACCAGAACCTGCGAACAGACCTAAAGCTCGTGTGAACTTTAGAACCCTATTAAAGTCTATGGGACTCAAACGTTCCAAATCAAAAGTGCTAATTTTAAAGGTTAATATGCATGTTATTGTCTTAAAAGGGTTTGGGGACCTGGGTCCTGCCCCAGGGGACATGTATCAATGCAAAAAAAAGTTTTAAAAATGGCCGTTTTTTCAGGAGCAGTGATTTTAATAATGCTTAAAGTGAAACAATAAAAGTGTAATATTCCTTTAAATTTCGTACCTGAGGGGTGTGTATAGTATGCCTGTAAAAGGGCGCATGTTTCCCGTGCTTAGAACTGTCCCTGCACAAAGTGTAATTTTTGCAGGAAAAAAAGCTATTTAAAATCACTTGCGGCTATAATGAATTGCTGGCTCCCGTAATACAGAGAACAGTCATTCATTGAAAGTCATTGATAAAAAAAAAAAAAAAAAAAAGCGTGGGGGTTCCCCCAAATTCAATTACCAGGCCCTTCAGGTCTGCTATGAATATTAACGGAAACCCTGCATCAAATTAAAAAAAAAATTACGTGGGGTTCCCCCTAAATATCCTTACCAGACCCTTCAGGTCTGGGATGGATTTTAAGGGGAACCCCGCACCAAAAAAAATGACGTGGGGTCCCCCTCAAAATCCATACCAGACCCTTATCTGAGCACGTAACCTGGCAGGTCGCAGGAAAAGAGGGGGTGATGCAGGGTTCCCCTTAATATCCATAGCAGACCTGAAGGGCCTGGTTATTGAATTTGGGGGAACCCCCACGCTTTTTTTTTTTTTTTTTTAAAAATGACTTTCAATGAATGACTGTTCTCTGTATTACGGAAGCCGGCAATTCATTATAGCTGGGAGTGATTTTAAATAGCTTTTTTTTCTGCAAAAATGACACTTTGTGCAGGGACAGTTCTAAGTACAGGAAGCATGCGCCCCTTTACATGCATACTATACACACCCCCCAGGTACGAAATTTAAAGAAATATTACACTTTTATTGTTTCACATTAAGCATTATTAAAATCACTGCTCCTGAAAAAACGAACGTTTTTAAAACTTTTTTTTGCATTGATGCATGTCCCCTGGGGCAGGACCCAGGTCCCCAAACACTTTTTATGACAATAACTTGCATATAGGCTTTAAAAATTAGCACTTGAGATTTCTCCCATATACTTTTACAGGGTGCTCGCGGTTTTTCGAATTTGCCGCGAACACCCCAAATTGTTTGCTGTTCGCTGAACAAGCGAACAGGCAATGTTCGAGTCGAACATGAGTTTGACTCAAACTCGAAGCTCATCCCTAATGTTGATCATATCTCCCCTTAATCTCCTCTTCTCAAGAGAGAATAAATTAAGTTCAGCTAATCTTTCCTCATAGCTGAGCTCCTCTATGCCTCTTATCAGTTTGGTTGCTCTTCTCGGCACTTTCTCCAGTTCCCCAATATTCCTTTTTTGAACTGGTGCCCAGAACTAAAATGCTTATTCCAGATGAGGTCTTACTAATGATTTGTACAGGGGTAAAATGATATTTCTCTCTATTTGTAGTGCCTACCTCTTTGGATTTTGCTCGCTTTGGAAAGTGCTGCTTGGCATTGCATGCTATTATTAAGCTTATGATCTACCAGAACACCCTGATCCGTCTCCACCTTTGATTCCCCTAGTATGTATGATGCATGCATATTTTTAGCCCCCAGATACATAACATTTTTTAACACTAAACATCATTTGCCACACAGTTTCCCAATTAAACAGTGCATTGAGGTTGGTTGTAAGTTGGAGACTGTCAGGGCTAGGCTCCTGCTTACAAGCAGCTATTTTCTTTCAGTGCTCAGAGGCTGCTCAGCCATCGGTTAGTTACCAGCCACTTGTTGTTTCCACAGCGACTCACCTGGTTATCATTACCTGCCTCATTAGTCC